>JACEHZ010000390.1:0-1200000 GCA_017893485.1 Hemerocallis citrina
TGCCCGAGTAGAATTTTGGTCCAAGCTTAAACATATGGATGTCTGGTCCCGTCCGTCCCGATTTTCAGCCCTACTATTTGGGTATTATTTTTACTTTAGGTGTGTGTAGATAATTTACACTGACTTTAGGTGCCAATTGGTCATTCACCCAAAACAATTTTGAGAGATTCATAATATTATATAGAACTCTAAAAAAGTGAGAGAATTATGTAAAATTGCCTCTTTAAGGATACAATTTAGTAAAATTTTCTCTAAAAAATAAGCACAAAACCTAGCCTTTATCTACATTCTGACTGATGCCCAGACCCTGATGTGCCTTATCACAACCCTTCCCTCCCTCCCCTCCCCTCCCAAATCCACACTCTCTTTGACACAGCCCTTCACTTCTCTTTCCTCTCCCGTGTCTCCGCCGTTCTCGATAGTCGTGGCATCCCCCTCCACCTCTTTGTCTGCCTCACCCTGTCCTCCGCCACCTCCCTCCTTACAAAATCTCAATCTTGGATCCGACACCACAATTATCCCCGTTTCCAACCCGTACTCTTTCCAAATTCAAATTTTGGGATTTTAAAAACACAAATTAGAAATTGAAAATAAATTCACTTAGTAAATTAGGGTACTAGAAATTAATACATATTGAACATGTAACGTCCCGAATTTCCTTCATAGGCCATTCGTAGCGCACCCCAAAATATTTTCCTTCAATTGAGTACATAAACATAAGATGATATAGGAAAAATGCGGAAATCTCAATTTAAATCCAAACCTCTTGGATTGGTAAGATGACGGACTCAGGATGTCACACCTATATGCTTAAACTTCATACACTCTTACATGCACAACGCAATCTGTGGGTTCGTCAACTTGTGAGGCCGACGGTAAGAATCCAACAGCTTTAACTAACTCCAAAAAATAACATTCATAGCATAATTAAATTAAAACTGGAATCAATGAAAAAAATGTAAACAGGAAATAGTCAAATAAACGATGTCATATGAGTGTTTGTATGAACAATTAATTAAAACATTAAACATATATTTATATGAAAACATGCATAATCCAAATATTCTCTTTTAATGCACGTTTGTTTGGAACGATATGTCACACATACAACATATTTTCCGAAAGCAAGCTACTAGCATTTCTTCTCATTTTAGGGTTCAATCCCTCGTTATGCAATACCTACTCATATATTCTACATTGTTTCTGACATTTATCTAGTGACCAGTAAGACTACAGTTGTTCGGTCCAATTCCGTCCCTGCAGTCGGTAGTGGTCATGCCGGGACCCTGTGGTCTTTCTCCACTCTTGAGCATCCATAATGGTGCCCAGCCCTGGTGGTCTCTATCCACTCTCCGGTCTTACATATTCCACTCCGCCCGAACCCTAGCGGTCTCTCTCCACTCCCTGGTACTACCGAGACCCTGTGGTGTCTCTCCTCTTTCGGACCTCACTAAAAGTTATCACAAATATAAGACGACCCTGCAGGCATTTCCTGCTTTTCCTAGAGACGCAGAATTAAACTCTCACTTCCCATTCGTATCTGATAACATAGAACATCAACAGACACTTATGGGTCCATCCCCTAAGTTCCGACAGGAGTCTACGACCTATACATCCGCACCCCCGTTCTTAACACTAGATCCAAAAAATTAACAGTTGAGACAATGCCGCGCGTGTCCCCTTGATAAGTGAATACAGCTTCCAATAATTATATAAATTCCGATACTTGTCAGAAAATTAATTTCTTAGTCTCACATGAAATCTCAATGAGTACAACATTGTAGTTAAGAACATCTAGATTTAACCCCAATTAATCTGTCTAAAACCATTTGTAAGACAGTAGGTTCAGAATCTAGAAACTGCAGCTCTTGCTACTTTTAAAAATCACAGAAAACCTCACACTTATTGGAAATTGGATTTCTTAGACTCAAAAGAAAGATTAACGAGTCTACTTCATATTCTCAGTTTGTAGTTCCTCAAAATACTTTATTTAAGGGGTTAAAATAATCAAACACCTGAAGTTGTATAAATTTCCAGAATCCAAGAAAAGCTGTCAACCAGTCATAAGTTCGAATTTATTAAAAATAATAAACGATGTCCAAAATTTATGAAGTTTTGTGAACATATAATAGACATATATTAGATTCACATATAAAAAGTTTAGCTTACGATTCCATATATTTCGAGAGATATAATTTTTGGAAATAAGTATGATATTTAGCCAGAATTATGAAATAAATTATGTTTCAAGTCTAAACCAGTAATGTATTCGGATTTTATTAAAATAACAAACGACATCTAAAAATTATGAAATTTTGAGGAGATATTGTACACACATACATGACACACATACAAAAGTTTCAGCCTCATAATCTATGTATTTAAATAGAAACGAATTTTTGAAGTGATATCAAATTCCGGACAGAATTATAATAGTGTTTCTAAGATAATCATATCATAATCTCACCCGATCAATTAACAACAATTAACACATATAATCAAACACCAATACATACATAATCTAAGCATGAATACTCAATCTATACTAATTATCTAGCATGCACATATTCTACAAAATAAATAGAATTGATTAAAGTTGTTACCCACTTATTGTTTGCCGAGTTCGAAAAGAGTAATAAAATTAGAATTGTATGTAGGTACACACACACACACACACACACACACACACACACACACACACAAAGAGATAGACAGAGTGAGATAGAGATAGTGAGAGGGATTCGGGTGCGGGACGGTGGCGAGGCTCGGAGGAGGAGCTCAGGTAGCGGAGGCGGTGAGGTGGCTTGCGGTGGTGGAGAGGAGACAACAAGTGGAGCTTCGGGATGACGGAGAGGTGGAGTTGTGAGTTGGAAAGGGAGGGAGGCAGTCGGGGGTTGTGCAACAGGGAGCAAGGAGGAGGGATGGAGGTAGGGGGAGATCGGGGGTGGCTGTAACGCCCCGAACTTCCTATTTGGAGAATTCGAGACACGAGTCAGGACCTTTACATTCAATTAGCCACAATACATAGAAAAACAGGAAAAATTTAAAACCTTTTACTCAATACAAAATATTACAAGCCGAGTGTTTACATTGTTTCAATAGATTACATCAGAGTATACATGAGAAAAACAAATAAATATTGGGCTCCTTGCTTGGAAGTTATGCCTTGACTAGATTTCTCCCGGATTGGTGATCCTGCATCCACAACCTATTTAAGTGGGGACGTCAGTACGTATACTGACGCTTAAAGGCTGATGACTAGCAGTGCATCTCAATTTTAAACAAACATATTTTAAGCATGGTAAAATGTGCCAGTGTAGTTTAAGTGTTCGTAGGTGTTATGACTTAGAATCTAATGCAAAGTCAACTAAGGCTAGGATGCACTTATTCTAATGCAAGCGAGAATCTGGAATCGTATGCATCCCATAACTACATACGTCCATATCAAGCCATTCTCCATATTTAGGGATTTGAACCCGCGTTATGAATTCTACTTTTGTGCACAACCTATTCCCGACAGATACAATGTGACTGATGAGGTTGAAGACGTGGTTAAGTCCCACCAATGCAATACGCTCATGGTGTCTATGTTTGCCACTACTACCAGGCGTACCAGACCTTACTCAAAAACCAGACGAACGCAGGGTATCCATAGCACAGGATAGCACGAAGCCTACCCAGTGGCACCCATAACTCATAGACTGTGGTCTAAGGCCCATTCGCTTCCCCGGCATAGAACTTGACGGAATTTCGAGGTCCATCCCCTAGTTCCGACAGGGGAAACTCACGTTCTTATCATGGTATTTCAGGAATTAACAGAGTGAGATACGCAACCCGTGCTCCCAACTCGTGAGAAGGCACCGTACGTATCCCTTTGATGGGAAGGTACAACCCATAACACCACCTAGTGTTGGCCTATAGGGCGAGTTAGATCATAAGGTATCACCCCTAATACCAACTCTTCCCTTTGGCAAAAATGGTTAAGTAATGATCCTTACAAGTCACTACCCTAATGATGTCACTAATCCTAAACAATCTTATGGGGTTTTCAACCTAGACTTTCCTAAGATTTTCATGGTCCAATCTCATGGCCTATCGATCCAAGACACCGGTGATGGGATCTCCCCCACTTATCACTACCCATATCTTGGATCTCGTCAACATTCTCGGCCCGCGATCAACCCACACCGGTTAAGATCCGTCGGCGCACGAGGTGTGACTTATCCATAGTTTCCAAGATGGTAAGATACAAGTCTTGATGGTTGATGGCCCCTAGGGTAAATATAATACCCTAGACGAGCTTTTATCAAGCTAACAACAAATAGTGACTTTCCCAACCATTATTTTCCGTAATCGAGTGCATGTTTTTTCCACTAACATTTCATGGCATAACCCGCTTATATGAACTAGCATCTTGTGTTAGCCTCACTAACTCCTTATTGTTATCCATATATTGGAGATGAAGAACATTCACATGGTATGGTCCAATCTTAACTAGAGCAACATACAAATAGAATCATGAGTTCTTTTTCAACTTTTAAGCTAGAATAACATGCAACTAGAATCATGGGTTCTTTCTCAAATTTAACTAGAACACATGCAACTAGGTTCATGAGTTCTTTCTCAAATTTAAGCTAGAACACATGCAACTAGGTTCATGGGTTCTTTCTCAAATTTAAGCTAGAACAACATAGAAACTAAATTCATGGGTTCTTCATAAAATTGAACTAGAACAATCATGGAACTAAATTCATGGGTTCTTTTAGAAAATTGAACTAGAATAATCATGGAATTAAATTCATGGGTTTTTTTTTTTAATCTTTAACTAGAACTATCATGCAACATGGGTTCTTTTTAAGAGTTTAACTAGAACAACTACAACATACATCCTAAGAATTCATGGGTTCTTTTTAAAACTTTAACTAGAACAATCATGCAACATGGGTTCTTTTTAAGAGTTTAACTAGAACAACTACAACATACATCCTAAGAATTCATGGGTTCTTTTTAAAACTTTAACTAGGACAATCATGCAACATGGGTTCTTCTAAAGAGTTTAACTAGAACAACTACAACATACATCCTAAGAATTCATGGGTTCTTTTTAAAACTTTAACTAGAACAATCATGCAACATGGGTTCTTTTTAAGAGTTTAACTAGAACAACTACAACATACATCCTAATAATTCATGGGTTCTTTTTAAAACTTTAACTAGAACAATCATGCAACATGGGTTCTTTTCAAGAGTTTAACTAGAACAACTACAACATACATCCTAAGAATTCATGGGTTCTTTTTACAACCTAGAGCAATTAAAGCATGCTACTACAACTTGATCTTTTATGAATTAACTAGAATTAAAAATTTAATTTTTCACAAGCATGAAAGTAAACTTTTAACGACTACTAAAGACTTTATCTAGAAATTCTACATATTACAAGGACTACTCTTTTAGGAATTTCTACATATTACAAAAACTACTTCTTTTATGAATTACAAGTCTCTACATATTACAATCTACTTTTATTTAAGAACTACAAGTCTCGACATATTACAAAATCTACTTTTTATAAACTACAAGTCCCTTACATATTACAAAATCTACTTTTTTATAAATTACAAGTCTCTACATATTACAATCTACTTTTATTTAAGAAGTACAAGTCTCTAAGTACTACAAAATCTACTTTTTATAAACTACAAGTCTCTTACATGTTACAAAATCTACTTTTTTATAAATTACAAGTCTCTGCATATTACAATCTACTTTTATTTAAGAACTATAAGTCTCTACATATTACAAAATCTACTTTTTATAAACTACAAGTCCCTTACATATTACAAAGTCTACTTTTTTTATAAATTACAAGTCTCTACATATTACAAAGATCTACTTTTAAGAACTACAATTCTCTACATATTACAAAATCTACTTTTTATAAACTACAAGTCCCTTTCATATTACAAAATCTACTTTTTTATAAATTACAAGTCTCTACATATTACAAATATCTACTTTTAAGAACTACAAATTCTACATACAATAAAGTCCACTTTTATTGAACTAGAAGTTCTACATATATGTAAAGATTACTTCTTTTTGTGAGATAGAAGTTTTTCATACAATAAAATCACTCTTTTGTGAACTAAAGTTCTACAAGCATGAAAAAGATTGCTCCTTTATTGTTTATAAGTTCTACATATACAAAAAGATTACTCTTTTTAAAACTAGAAGTTACACATACACTAGAACTACTCTTTTAGTGTTCTATTTAAGTCTTCCATTTTAAATGTTCTTAATGTTGGATGTATAGGTATATTCTCAATATAATAGGATAATATTGTGTATATTGTTTTATGGGGCAACACGCATTTACACATGTTGTGTATTGATTATTGGAACGGATTGAGTGAGATCAAAGCCCAGTAAAACCACTATAATCTCTTTAAAAGCTAGTCTAGAGGTAGTGCCCTGTGATATTCCAATACTGATAAGTAGGGTATAATATCTTAAGCGGCTAAAAGATAAACCCTAATCCTAATTACTCCTAATTAGATCTAACAATCTTAAGATATTAGTCCCACCACCTCCGACCAAAGTAGCCTCCGCCATCACAACCCCTGCGACTGTAGATGCCACCACCGTCACTGATCATGGCTGTAACCGCAATCGTCGCAGATCTCGATCACTGTCGTCGTTGCGGATCCCGATCGCTATCGTCGTCGCAGTTCCAGATCTCCGTCATTGTCGCAGATCCAGTGCATCGTCGCCCGTTGCTAGCGTGGATCTTCCCCTTTTGGTCGCGTTCTCAAAGACGAGCGCCGCCTAGATCCAGATCTGGTTGACTGGCCGTTCGGTGTGTAGGGCAGAACAGTGGATCAGATCGGGTGGCTCTCTCCTTGATCGGTTGTTGTTGCTGTTTGGGGGCATTGATCAGATCAGATCGGGTTCTCCTCTTGATTCACTATTGTGTGCTCTTCAGATTTGGTCCATTGTAAACTCAAGTTATAATCTCTTTACTAAATCACATAAGTAGTAATTATTCAAAAGAACTCTTTATTGTTTGGAATCTATTGTTTGTTCCTTTGTGATGGAAAAACATAACCGTCGGTACGAGGTTCCTAAATTAGAGGGATTCGGTAGTGCTGAATTTAATAGTTAGAAGAGAAAAGCTCAATACGGAATGAAATTCATGAAAATTTTTCTATACATGTCAAGCAACCTATGTTGAATGTGTTGAAGATGTTGATGATGCATGCAACATGGGTAACTGATGAGTTGTGTAGAGAATTCTTATTAAATAGCATATCATATCGTCTTGTAGACGTGTATATGAAATATGAAACAGCTAAATAAATTTGGGATAATCTAGTAGATGAATTTAAGAAGGAAGAGAAAGTATCTAAAGCACATCTAGTTGATAAATTAATGGGTTTCTGTTTTAAAGAATCTTGTAGGGAAACTAAAATCAGAAAACATTACTGTGTGTGATGAGTTCCTTACTGGTGCAATAATTTATAAGTTACGTGCTTCATGGCTATCTTTTAAGACTGAGATGCATAGGTTGCCTGAACAAATTAAACTTGCACAAATGAAACGTTGCATCAAAGTTGAAGATGAGACTAGAACTAGGATGAATTTGGAATTGGTTAATAAACAACTTTCAACTGCTAATGTGTTAACCAATACCAAACACACTCTTAAGTTTAAGAAGAACAAGTTTAATTCTAAAGGTGAACCAACTAAGTTAGAAATCACGAAGAAAATTTTTTAAAAGAAAGAAAAATGCTACAACTGCAGAAAGTGGGGGCATCATGCCTCTGAGTGCATGCTACCCAAAGTAGAACAACCCAACATGAAAAAGGTGAACTTGTTAGAGGGAAAAACTGACCCCACCAATTTTCTTTGTGCTGTTGGTGATGTCAAGGCCAGTACCTCTGCTAGTTGGTTGTTGGATTCGGAAGCCACCTGCCATGCTTGCAACGATGATGGCCTACTATCTGACCTGAAAGCTGTAGATGAGTCAGTTTTAATGGCAAATGGAGAATCAGTGAAGGTGCTTCAGACTGGGACATCAAATCTCAATCTCTCCTCAGGTAAAACTTTAATTTTGCGAAATGTTAAATATGCGCCTGCTTTAGCAAAGAACTTGATCTCTATTAGCTTACTAAATCATGCTTGTATGGTTGTTACTATGATTAGTGGTAAAGCTATCTTATCTGTAAATTTTTTTTATTTTGGTTGTGCTTATTTAGTTAATGGCATGTACAGAATTAGTTTAGCAGATGAAGTAATCAACAATGTTAGTTCTCAATTGTGTAGTCCACATACATGGCATAATAGGCTGGGACATGTGAACTATGTTAAGATTCTTAATGTTGCTAAAACTTTTAACTTGTCAATTGACACATCCATTAAAGATGACAAATGTGAAGTGTGTGCTCAAACAAAGATAACTAGAAGACCTTTTCGTACCGTCTCTAGGAGTACACAATTACTTGAGTTGATACATTCTGACATATGTGATTTCAAGAGTTTTATGACACAAGGAGGTCGAAAGTACTTAATCACTTTCATAGATGATTACTCTAGATATTGTCACATTTATTTGTTAAAAACTAAGGATGAAGCACTAGAAAAATTCAAAGAATTTAAAGACCGTGTTGAGAATCAGTTAGATGCTAAAATTAAAAGATTTAGATCAGATAGAGGTGACGAATATATCTCATTAGGATTCAAAGAATTTTGTAACTCACATGGAATCATAGCAAAAACTACAGCACCTTACTCACTACAGTCAAATGGTATTGTCGATAGAAAGAATCGAACACTCACAGAGATATTGAATTCTATGTTGTTGACTGCTGGGTTACCTTCACATTTTTAGGGTGAGGCTATATTAAATGCTAATAATATTTTAAAAATGTTGCCACACTCTAAGTTACCTGCTACACCGTATGAACTGTGGCATAAGCGCACACCTAATTTTACTAAAATAAAAACTTGGGGTTGTATTGCTTTTTTTAGGATACCTGACCATAGAAGGCCTAAAATGGGACCTCGGACAAATACATGTGTGTATTTGGGTAGTGCAGTTGATAGTGCTGCAGATAGATTTTTAGATCTATCTCTTAACAGTAATAGAATCAAGAGATGCAGAATTCTTTGAAGCTATGTTCATCAAAGATAAAGACATCTCATTATTTGAACATGCAGACACAAGGAATGATCCACAACAGGTCTCTAGATACATTTCAACTAACACAGAACCCTCACATAGTGTTGAATTAAGAAGACTCTCCACAAGAGATAAAACTTCTAGAACCTATGGTGATGACTTTGTGACTTATGCACTAGCACCTGACCCTGTTAGTGTTAAGGAAGTCTTAAGGTTTAGGGATGGTTTGCTTTGGAAAGAAGCAATTGATGATGAAATGGATTCTTTATTGCAGAACAACACTTGAGAATTAGTTAATTTGCCAGTAGGGCCTAAAACTATAGGAAGCAAGTGGATTTTGAAAAAGAAACTTAATCCTGATGGAACTGTAGCTAAGTATAAAGCACGCTTAGTAGCTAAAGGTTATACTCAACAAGGTGGGATGGACTATTTTGATGTTTATTCACCGGATTGTCATATTGCTACAATAAGGATTCTTCTAGCCATAACATCTATTGAAAAATTTGTTATTCATCAAATGAATTTTAAGACTGCTTTCCTAAATGGTGATCTCAATGAAGAAATCTATATGAATCAACCTGAAGGTTTTGTACTTAAAGGTTCAGAATATAAAGTTTGCAAATAAAATCTTTGTATGGACTAAAACAATCACCAAAACTGTGGTATGAAAAATTTGATAAAACAATAAAGTGCTTAGGTTTTGAATCTAGTAATTCTGACAAATGCCTTTATTATCGTGGTGAATCGAATAAAGTTGTTATTATTTGCTTGTATTTTGATGACCTGCTAGTTGTTGGAAGTGACCTATCTGTTGTTATAGAAGTTAAAACTATGTTATCCAAACAATTCAACATGAAAGACCTAGGTATTGTGGATACCATATTGGGCATGAGAGAGGGTTTTAGAATGCAAGGATTGGGTTGCAAAATGTAACGCTCCGAATCCCAAATACACTGAATTTGAGATGTTCTACAGGATCTTTTCACTTCCTTTAGTACAATTTTACAAGAAAATTTGAACTTTCACTTTACATCAGAGTTTACATGAATACATTTACAGTTTACATTGCACAGCGGAAGTAAACTTTACAACAATGAAACAAATGTACATAACATTAAATAATCTTTAAGCATCTGTTCTTCTTTAATCTTTATCATGCAATTTACCTGCATATAAGACTGTGGGTACGTCAGTTTATTCAACCGACGAACATTATACACGGCCATCCTCTCTATGCCGAAAATAGTATAATTTATTTTCCATATTTAGCAAACACAAACTTGTCACATTTCAAACTAAAGGGACTACCCTATTGATATCGTGTTGTGATTGTGCACTTAGTCCTTAATGCAGTTATTTACATTATATGACACTAATGTGCACTTGTTCGGATTCTATGCATTCCATACTACATAGGTCCGAGGGTAAGCCCTTAGTCGTTCTTCATCTTTGTAGGGTTCAATCCCTCGCCATGACTTAATCTACTACTGTAATTACGATAAGTATCCTAGATGTTTTCTGACCTACGAACTCATGTCTAGGCGTCCTGGAGGGAATCCCATCGCACTGACACATGACTCATCATGCAGGCATCCTGTGGTAATTCAGCTCCTACCATAAACATGACACCACCCGTAGTCTTCAAACATCCCACGAGCATCGCCACCAGGACGGTACTCTGGAGCAGTATCCTCGCCCAGACTCATCATGGGACATCCTGGGATACGCTCTCGCCGCTATCCAATGGCCCTCATACTCAATATTTTTCTCTTACTTTCATCACGTCTTCACTATGTACTAATCCTTAGTTTTTATTAAAATTATGAAAAAAAAATCAAAGCTCTAGAGTTAGCCTCTCCACTAAACCGGACTTATTCATTCATTCAAATATGACCAACCTTGGTCTTTCTTTTCAATTTTCATTTCATTTATTTCCAAATGCCGGGGGAGACTTAGCTACTCTTTTTGTTTCAATTTCCAATTCACAATTTCCAATTTGAGCATTTCCAACTCATAAATTCATATGTTGAGTTATCATACTCAAATAGCATTTCTCTTTTCTAATCATGATTTCTAAATTGTCAATAGTCCATAATTATACATTTAATTCAACTATTCATCATGTAACTCATGAAATGTTATTTTCACATAAAAACCCACATCACTAATTATTCAATCAAAGGTGAACATTTGCACTTCATATTTTCCACACTATTCTCAAATGAGAATAATTTGCATCACATCACAATATAATTTCTTTTTTTGCCACATTAATTTTCTAATCCTTCATTTCAAGTCATTTTTGCAAGATATAATTTCACAAAGAATATCAATGTAGAACTATAGTTCTATTTACTCATTTAGTCATAAATTATACTTTACTTTATGTAAATCATTCCCAAATTATTTTTAATAAGACCCATGTATTTTTAGAAGAATAGTCATATTTTTTTCATAATTTTTGGATGACCAAAACACCCAAAAAAATAATTTTTCCTAAACTGCCGATGCCAAGAATCGAACCCAGCACCAAGGAGAACACAGCCGAAAGCACAGACCAACAGGCCATTTGTGCCAGCGGTATAAAGGAAAGGCAGAGAGTATTTAATGCTCTCGGCCGCTGATTCCTATACATTTAAAATTTGTGAAACAAAATGTGTGCCACAGGGATTCGAATCGGCCTTCACAGGGAACCTAACGCACGCTCTGACCACTTGAGCTACGTGCTCAGGTTGTCAAAGTACAACTTAAGTTCTTTTTAAACCGATTTCTCTGTTATTAAAACGTTTCGATATTCAACTAGTCTTCATTTCATTTGCTTTTATAAAAATTGCTGTATAATGTCCAGATTGACTAATATCACCATAAATTATACCCAGTATGAAAAAATAATTTTTTCGACAATTAAAACATATTTTTCATACAATTAAATTTGAATTCTACATTGTCACTACCACATCCCTTTTTTTTTCTGACATTTCTTAGCAATTAGCATTCTAATCTCTTTATCAACAAATTCCATATTAATTCTCTGTCTTTAATCATTTACCCAACATACAAACTCATATTTTAAATCATTCATCCCCACATTAACACAAAAGATCTATTTAACACATGAAATAGCATTATCAATCTACTAACTTTTGTATGTAATTCTTGATGGTAATAAATGTGTTTTCTTCAATCAATCCATAATTCTAATCAATTCACATACAACTTAAATAATAGAACCACATATAAATTTGTATATCCACATTCAATCATTCAATAGGTTATTTTTTCTAATTAAAGTGTACTCTTCTTAATTTCTTTCATGCTTCATTCATTCATTTCTAACATACATTTCTAATTTAGAAATATGGAGAATTTACCCACCTTGTATGGAGAGAAAAAAAATACAACTAGCAATCCCTAGACGAATGTCCTTGCGACGAATTGCTCCTCCTTGAACACGTGCACACAAGCCTCCAAGCACACCCAAGCAAACCGAGCTCCACACAAGCCCACCGAGCACTCCAAAACCGGCCCTTCTTCTCCTTGGTGTTGCAAGCACAATCCCACACACTCTCAATCTTTTAACTCACACAATCACTACTAGATAGAGTATTTTAGACTATAGGTTTGGAAGGATTAATAGGCACGAGAATAACTAGCCGGGGGGGGGGGGGGGGTATTTATACTAAAAAACAAAGAGAATGGAGGGCTAGGATCAAGTAGTTGGTTGTAAGATGGAGGGCTAAGATGAAAGTAGGAGTTACATTAACTACCCACAACCAAGTAACCACCAAGCATGATCTCCACCCAAATTTTGGTTTTCCCTCCAAGATGCAATCCGGCCATGCTAGGAGTGTGCATATTGCACGTGCATGCCACTTGGTCCAAAAATTGTACATTAAATTTTTGTATAAAAATAAACTTTAATTTTGGTATTCTACATTATAAGTCATATTAAAAAATAAATTAACTAATGGGCTCTAATTTAATGGGCCAAAATAATTATTATAAAATAATAAATTAAATTAACTTTGGGCTTTTAAAAGAAAAGGTTTTTTGTCTAATTGAAAGAAGGCTTTATAAAAATAATTACAAGCACATATTTAAAAATCTATACTCATCATAATGAAAATAATTACCAAAAAATATTGCATGTGCACACTACGTGCAAAAATAAATAATTTTTCATTAAATGAAAAATCAGGGCATTACAACACTCCCTCCTTAGAATAGTTCCGTCCCCGGAACTACAGTCAAGAGTGGGAAAAAAAAATACAACACTCACAACAAGAACAAAAAGATACAAAGATACAAATCAAGCAAAAAGCTCAGGATAATCCTTCAACATCCTCTCCTCAGACTCCCAAGTAGCCTCTTCAACCAAGTGGTTTCTCCAGACTACCTTGACCATCGGTATCGTCTTATTTCTCAAGACTTTCTCTCGACGATCAACAATCTCGACAGGAGACTCGATGTAATTCAGGTCCAACTGCAAACCTTCCGGCACTTCAGACAAATGATGACTCGGATCTGGAATATAACCTCTCAGCATAGACACATGAAAGACATTGTGCACCTGAGATAACTCTTCCGGTAATTCAAGCCGGTAAGCAGTTTTTCCGATCCTTTTCAATATCTTATACGGGCCTATAAACCTTGGGGCTAACTTCCCGCCTTTACAAAATCGAACCACACCTTTACTGGGCGATACTTTCAGAAAGACGAAGTCACCAACCTTAAACTCAAGGTCCCTTCTCCGGTTGTCTGCATAGCTTTTCTGTCTGCTCTGAGCTTCTACCAACCTTTTCCTGATCAGAACAATCTTCTCAGAGGTCTGCTGCACAAGCTCAGGACCAAACAACTGACGCTCCCCAACTTCAAACCAACAAACAGGCGTTCTGCACTTCTGCCATACAAAGCTTCGTACGGCACCATCCCGATGCTAGTCTGAAAACTGTTGTTGTAGGCAAACTCTACCAAAGGTAAATGCCTTTCCCAACTGCCTCCAAAGTCTAGTATACAACACCGAAGCATATCCTCAAGAATACGGTTGACTCTCTCGATCTGCCCATCGGTTTGCAGATGAAAAGCAGTGCTGAAATTTGTCTTGGTACCCAAAGCTATCTGAAGACTCCTCCAGAAATGCGAAGTAAACCGCGCATCTCGATCAGACACAATAGTTGACGGAACACCATGAAGCCGGACAATCTCGCCAACATACAACTCAGCTAACTTGTCCATCGAAGCAGTGAGTTTCATCGCCAAAAAGTGAGCGGACTTGGTCATTCGATCGACTATAACCCAAATCACATCATTGCCTTTAGGACTCTTAGGCAATCCCGTGATGAAATCCATACTGATGTTATCCCACTTCCATTCCGGAATAGGTAACGGCTGTAATAGACCTCCGGGTCTCTGATTTTCGGCTTTGACTTGCTGACAAACCTCACACTTCGCCACAAATTCAGCCACATCCCGCTTCAAACCTGACCACCAGAAATGCTGTTTGATGTCTTTGTACATCTTAGTACTCTCAGGATGTACCGACAAAAGAGTAGCATGCGCCTCCTGAAGAATACTCTCTTTCAGGTCCGCCTGATCCGGAACACATAGTCTATCTCCGAACCACAGCACCCCATCTCTGATTTGAAATCCGGACAACCTGCCAGCACCAACCTTCTCCTTCATCTCCAAGATATCAGCATCAACCTCCTGACTTGCAATGATCCTTGCATTCAGTGTAAGCTGAAGCCTTAACTGAGCCAAAAATGCTCCCAATCCTTGCAAGACAACCTCAATACCTGCTCGATCCAATTCTTCAATCAGATGCTTCTGAGTTGTAATCAAACTGGATAAACTGCTTTTATGACTAAGTGCATCAGCAACAACATTAGCTTTCCCAGGATGATATTTGATCTCAGGTCACATGTCCTCAAGCACTTTCAACCATCTCCGCTGTCTCAGATTCAGATCCCTCTGCTGATATATATACTTCAAACTCTTGTGGTCCGTGTACATGTTCAATTTCTCACCGTACACGTAGTGCCTCCATTGCTTCAGGGCAAAGATAATCGCAGCCAACTCCAGATTATGAGTCGGGTAATTCTTCTCATGCGGTCATAGTTGCCTAGACCCATAAGCGATTACTCTTCCTTCTTGCATTAAGACACAACCAAGCCCACGATGTGAAGCATCACTATAGACATCATACTCAACACCTGTTCTAGGCAAAGCCAAAATAGGTGCAGTAACTACCCACAACCAAGTAACCACCAAGCATGATCTCCACCCAAATTTTGGTTTTCCCTCCAAGATGCAATCCGGCCATGCTAGGAGTGTGCATATTGCACGTGTACGTGCAATGCACGTGCATGCCACTTGGTCCAAAAATTGTCCATTAAATTTTTGTATAAAAATAAACTTTAATTTTGGTATTCTATATTACAAGTCATATTAAAAAATAAATTAACTAATGGGCTCTAATTTAATGGGCCAAAATAATTATTATAAAATAATAAATTAAATTAACTTTGGGCTTTTAAAAGAAAAGGCTTTTTGTCTAATTGAAAGAAGGCTTTATAAAAATAATTACAGGCACATATTTAAAAATCTATACTCATCATAATGAAAATAATTACCAAAAAATATTGCACGTGCACACTACATGCAAAAATAAATAATTTTTCATTAAATGAAAAATTAGGGCATTACACAAAAGGTGTTGAAGAATTAGGGATACAGTGATTGCAAAAGGTTTCATACACCTTATGATAATACAAAAAAGTTGACATCTAAGGATGGTGCAACAGTGAGATAGTTAGAATACTCTAAACTCATTGGGAGTCTCATGTATACTATGACATGCACTAGACCTGACATTGCGATAGGCATGCTAAGGAGGTTCACTAGCAATCCCAGTCAACTACACTGGAATGCCCTTGAGAGGCTATTGGGATACCTAAATGGTACTCAATAGTTTTTTTGTGCTACTCTGGTTATCCTTTATTACTAGAGGAATACTCTGATGCATCGTGATGCTTAGGAAATGGTGACAGTAGGTCCACTAGTGGCTATGTGTTTACACTAGGAGGAGCGGATATGTCATGAAAATCTAAAAGACAACCTGGTCTTGCTTTTTTATCCATGGAGTCAGAACTCTTTGCGCTATCTTGTGCTGGTGAAGAAGCGGAATGGATGAAAGGCATACTGTTAGATATTCCTTTGAGAAGGTTTAGAGTAACCACTCTCAGTCTGTATTGTGACAACCAAGCTGCAAATGTGGTAGCTAACAACACTATATACAATGGTAAGAGACGTGTTATGAGCCTTAGACAGGCTAATTTGAACAATTTCATTAAACAAGGGACTGTTGCCCTTATTGATGTACGATCAGAAAAGAATGTGGCTGATGCCTTTACAAAAGGACTAAGTAAAGATTTAATTATCAAAACTGTGGAGGAAATGGGATTAAAAACTATTGAGGATAAGTTTTAACACCCTAGTTATTTTGATAAATTAGAATCCAAAGCAAAGAGCCATAGAATAGTTCAAACTTTAAGCATCAATCTTTAGACAGTTGACATGTTTTAGATAATTTAAAAAGTTCTATGTATTTATTGTTGATATATAACTTCATTCCAAATTTGATGATGATATATATGTTTCAAAACTTACATAGAATTATCTTTTATTCCAAAAGAAATCATGAAAACATGTCGATGTGTTTATGATGTTTAGAATTGTTGTTATATCATTCCAACTTTGATGATATATCTCTTTTATGGGGTTTATGTTTCATTCCAATCTTGATGATTCAGAATTTAACCATAATTGATTTAGTTTTATCATTCCAACATGAAACACAATATAGTTCTTGTGTAGAAACTATAATAGTTTTTATACTTTATTTTGATAAAGATACTTGATTGTGATGCTTATGATGTACCTTTGCATATTTATGTTGAATTGTACTAAGTTCTTTAGCTTGAACTAGATACTCTTATACATTTCATTTGAACTCTAAGAGAAGCGACTCATGAGATTTCTATTTCTTATGTTTAAAACAGATGGCAGCAAAGACAATAGAAATAAATCAGTCAACTTTGATTTTGAGAATGATGATTTGCTTGATATGGAGGAGTAGACACAAAAGAGCTCGCAAGAATAGTTTGTCGATTGCTTGGAGGAACTTCTATTTCAGTTTAAGACTTTACTTTGATTGAGCTTAAAACTTTTCGTTTATTTTGAAGTTTATTATTTGGTTGACTTGAGATTATAATATTTTGTTTTGTTGGTTTAGTCTTTGTGAACTATTCATTTGTTATGGTCTTAGAACTATTTGATTATTTTGGTTTAGTCATATTTGAACTATTCAAGTTATAATTGATTTAGCCTATGATCCATGTATTTTATGATTCAATGATGTTTGAATTTTTGTGATCCAATAATATAACATTGCGTAGCCTAATATATTGAGAACATAGGAGGTGATTGTTGGATATATAGGTATATTCTCAATATAATAGGATAATATTGTGTATATTGTTGTATGGGGCAACACGTGTTTACACGTGTTGTGTAATGATTATTGGAACGGGCTGAGTGGTCTCAAAGCCCAGTACCCAAAACCCAGTCTAATCTCTTTAAAAGATGGTCTAGAGGTAGTGCCCTGTGATATTCCAATACTGATAAGCAGGGTATAATATCTTAAGCGGCTAAGAGATAAACCCTAACCCTAATTACTCCTAATTAGATCTGACACTCAATTCATCTTTCATGTGACCACTTTTGATTCGTAACCATTTATATGCACAATATCTTAGTCCAAGTTGTTAGTTTCTATTTAGCAAAATAACCACAACAACAACAATAACCATAACAATGTTTAAAGACTCAACCTTTATGTTATTTTGTTTGAGTTCTACCATTCAACTTTTCATGTGATCATTTTTAATCCCTACTACCATTTATATGCACAAGATCTTAGTCCAAGTTGTTAGTTTCTATTTAGCAAAATAACCACAATAACAACAATAACCATAACAATGTTTAAAGACTCAACCTTTATGTTATTTTGTTGAGTTCTACCATTCAACTTTTCATGTGATCATTTTTTATCCCTACTTCCATTTATGTGCACAAGATTTTAGTCCAAGTTGTTTAGAATCATACAACATACAACATACAACAATAATAAAAGAGAACAAAAATCAATATAAATGAGAAGTAGAGAAACCCCCACCTTTGCTTTCTAGGTTGGAAGAACTAGTCTTATGCTTTCTTCTCCTTCCTCCTAGCTCCTATAGAAACCTACAAATGGAAAACTCTATAGTTAGGGATTCTTTCTCTCTTTCTTTTGCTCTCAAATTTTTCCTCTTGGCAAATGAGGCAAGGAGGGGGGGGGGGGGGGGGGGCGGGGGGGTAGAGGTATTTATAGGAGGAATTGGAGGTTGAGGGGGTAAAATGTAACTAGGGTTTTTTTTTGCAAAAAACCCCTTGGGATCTTTGTTGGCCGGCCAAGTATAGGTGAGGTGAAGGGGTGAGGTGGAAGGGTGTTCTAGAAGGAATACACCTATTAATCCTCATTTGTATTTGCATTAATTAAAAACCCTATGTTTATCCCTCCAAATAAATCCTAGCCATCCATTTTTATCAATCATGACAAAAATAAGATATTTTTGTCCAAAACATATACTACATGATTTGTACAAATGTATGAAATAGATAAAATACGCATACGTATATACTCATATATATATTGATAATTTTTGTTTATTAAACCATACAATCCGTATAAAAATAATTTAATTCCGACAAAAATAATAAAAATAAATTTTATTATTGGCTCGGAATATTCTAGTACCAAAATGATATAATGCATATACATATGGGCTGGTATACATACAGCTGATGATTATTAATTAAACTAAGTAATATCCACAAAAAATATTTCAATTCTGAAAAAATAAACTAAAATAATAAAATAATATTTATTAATAACTGCTCAGGATATTACAGTAGCGATGAGGGCGGTCGGGGTGGTTGTGGGTGAGGGTGAGAGCTCGGGATGATGGAGAGGAGTTGGTGTTGTCGGTGGTCGGGATGGTGAGACAACAGGGAGGAGCGAGGGAGACAGTGGGGGACTTGGCCATGGGTTTCAATAGAGACTCGGTGGTGGTGTTGATGTTCGAGTAGGAACAGCGAGGAGTGAGGTGAGGGTGGCGGCGATGGTGGAGCTGGTCAACGGTGGTCGAAGGTGGTGCGAGGAAGTGGAGCTTGGGTAGCAGTGGGGTGCGATGGCGAGCGGCAGTGAGGAGTGAGACGGAGATGGTGGTTGTGGCGAAGTCCGGTGCCGGGAGGCAGTGGCGAGGAGATCGGGATGGAGCTTCGAGTGAGGGTGAAGATGGAGCTCGGAGGTTGATGGCGAGGTGGAGGAGCTGGAGGTTGGAGTTGATGGTGGTGGGGATGAGGAGCAGCGGGGAGGTCGGGAGTGTGTGGGGCTGCGATGGCGAAGGCAGTGGTGGTGGCTGTGGGTTTCAGAGAAGAAAGGAATGAAAGAAGAATAGTGATAGGGTTTTGAATGTGTTACATTATCTATATAATAAAACACACAGAAAAATATCAAGTGGCTCTTCTTCAATAGTAAGGAAATTAATGGTCCAGATCTAAGCTCCCGAAAGACGTCCCCCCCCCCCCCAAAAAAAAAATCCTTTATTTATTTAATTATTTCTCTCTCTATCTCTCTCTCTCTCTCTCTCCTATTCAGATCAGTTTGCTCCCTCTATTTTCCAAACCAGAGAGCTCCAATTTTTCTCTCTTTCTCCCCTAAAATTTTTAAGCTGCTAACTCCAAATTCATAAAACCATTTTCTTAAACCTTCACTTCCATTCCATTGGCGAAGCCTCCGTCGTCCTCTCAAGCGCGAATCTCAAAAAAAATCCAAATCCAGTGTCGAACCCCAATCAAGATGTCATCGCCGATATCTGATCCGCTTCTGATTCCGTATCGGCGACTCCCCTCCCTCGAATCGAGAGCTTTTACATGCGATGTAGCGACTCAAATTTCATCCCATTAACCGAATTATCATTCTAATCTCTAATTTTGTGTGTGCAGGGGATTACTCAGTTTTTTGCTGACTCGAATTTTGTGTGTGTATGGGATCTAAGTTCAGAGAGGTATGATTGTTTTATTTTTGGGTTTAAATTTTTTTTAATTTGTTGATTTATTTGATGAGTTTTTTATTGGTTTTGATTTAACGTGTACGCAAGTGAGAGATGGATTATTTGGTGGCCTCAATTTGGGCTTCTAAACCATAGCAGGATAGGTAAACTGATCAACAACCTAAAATAACTTGGCAAATATGAAACATTAATTTCTCTACTACAAGAGAATATACTATCGTGAAGTTTTTCCTTCACTGGTTATTAGAAACCATGGATATAACATATAAGAACTTTTAGTATATGTTTGGATATATAGGATTGGGATGACTGGAGTTTATCAGTAAAGGGTGCAAACTCTCTACTCAAGAAAGACAGCTAAAGTAAATTTGTTATTGATCCATTTTGATTTTTTTTATAAAGGTGCAATGGGGAGACAAAGTGGGGATAAAAGAAATGATTAGCTTGAATTAGAGTTCTGAGAACTTCATGTATTACATTTTGGTTGAAATAATAATAAGAGATATTTCAATTGCAAACCGAGTATCAGACAAACAAATATTTAGATTATTGGTATATTGTAGATACCTTCACACCTGCACTTGGGTTACCATTGTATTTAGACATGCTCATAGTGGTTATGAGATTAGAGTAAGCTCTATAAAACCTATATGATCATGTCCTTACATAACTACTAAAAGTGATGCTAAAGTTTAAAAAAACTCTATGCAGTATTTCTAACAAACTATATGCATTCCAGGTAAGTTCAAGCTGATGATCAAGAAGGCGATGATTGAGCTTAAAGGTAGATATGCTGCTTACTCATATAATATGTTTCCTACTTCAATTAATTTGCTGGACCTCTAAAACTGTTTTATATAATCAAACTAGGTGCACCGTTCCGATGACGTACCGTAGGCATATATGTCAACGGTCAAACCTAGTATATAAGAGAGAGAGAGAGAGAGAGAGAGAGAGAGAGAGAGAGATAGTAAGTGAGTTGTATGCATGAGTGTAGGAATATATGTATATAGGAATGAGAGAGGGCTCTAGAATGAGAAGAGGAGTGTATATTAGGTTAGAGTATAGTGGATAGTAGGGGAGTAGGCTAATAGGGTAGGAGTGTATTGTACTGTGGAGTGAGAAGGAGGAGATGGTTGAGGTAAGAGCATAGTAAAATAATAGGGAGTCGACAGTAGGTTTAGATGGAGGTGGAATTACATGGGGTTGGGTTACATAATGAATTTGGGTTAGAAATTAGGATTAGAGGATTTAATTAGGATTAGGATTAATTAGAGTTAAAGCTTAAATTTATACTTCAATTAAAAAATAGGGAAATTTAGAATGGATCAGAAAATACTTGGGTCGGGTTCAAAATAAGAGATAAAAAATGAATTAAAAGAACGAAAAGAATTTATAAGATATTGAAATACAAAAACGTAAAATATTTATATTGATAATGTACAAAACACATGTGTACACGTGTGGGACAAAATTGCCATAACTCAATTTTGCGGGGTGTTACAGAACATACATCATATATAAATACAATTGATTTAATTAAGCAAAATTTCTCAAAAATATTTTTCACAAACACTTAACGTGCTATATATGCATTTCATTGAACACTTAATGAGCAAAGCATGGTTCTAAAAATTAAGTACAATATTTCTAGGTTTTCAAGTGTTTCATATTCAAATATGCATGAGGTAATAGAAAATAATAATAATAATAATAAGAAACATTACCAAATCTCATTCTTGAATCCGACATCACAATCATCCCCATCTTCAACTCGTAATCTTCCTCAAATCTAAATTTCAGAATTTCAAAAACACAAATTAGAAAATGAAAATAAAATCAGGCAGTACATTAGGGTTTCAGAAATTAATATATATACCACAAAAAATTATGAGTCCCTCTTATGCATATAATTAATACAGATATTGCACTAAACCGAGCAGAATGAAAAACCAGGATTCATGTAGCCGACCCCAACTTGTTGAAAAAATGACTTGTATATGCATATAATTCTCACATTTTTTTAGAGTTCTTGATTCAAAATTATTTTACTCTGTCCCTCAAATGCATATAATTCTCAAACATTTTGTTGCATTCTTATTTTTGTTGCATAATTTTGTTGTATCGGGACTCATAATTTTGTTGTAATCTTAACATAATTCTCTCACACTTTCTTAGAAATCTATATAATTTTATGAGTTCCTTAAAATTATATGCATATAACTTTATACTTGTATGAGTTCCATCAAGAATGCAACAAATGTTTTATATAAATGAAAAGACAGGTCATAACTAATACATCAAGCAAGCAATAACATTAAATACTTGTTAAATCTACATCATTGCTATAACCATTAGAGTACATCATTGCTATAACAATTAGAGAAACAATAAACAAATAGAAGAAGCAGAAGGACAAGAATTGAACAGGAAGAAGAAAACAACATGAACAACAAGTGAGGAACTTTGGATGTAGCTTTATTAGAAAATTGGACGTGAGAACTCCCACATCTTATCTGCACGTGCATTGCATCTAGATATGTGAACTAGGCGACCTGCAGCTCTACTGTACATACAGAACAAACCATTCTTCGAACCGTGCTTAGAACCATAATAATTGTCATGCATTTTTAGTTTTCTACCACGACAGGGGAGATTGATTGATGCTTAAAATATCTAGTAACTGGAGAAAAGAAGAATACATGACGACCTATTATACTTTCGAGGATGGTGGAGTTTTTTTTCTTCTCTCGGTTTAGAAATGTTAGGGGGCGTTTGATACGTGGGAATGTGCAAGAGAATACCAAATTCCCTCTTAGATTATCTTGTTTGGTATGTGACAAGCATAGTTTTGAAGGGAATGATAGATTCCCAGACCAAATTATGTTGTTTGATAGATTTCCATTCTCCCCAAAAACCACGGAATTTGAGGATTCCGATAGGATTTCCATAACAAACAATAAAATAACCAAAAAAATTAGAATAAAAAAATATATTCCTTCCTAAAATCATGGTATTTGAGCATTCTCATGTGATTTTCACAACAAACATAAACAAAAACCCAAAAAACTAAAATAAAAATTACAATAATAAAGGATTCCAGGAAATGCAATGTACTATACCAAACGCGATAATGCAACGTTCCCGGGATCTTCATTGCCATTCTCACATTCCCGGAAATCCTTTCATTCCTAGGAATTTTTCAATCCGTGTACCAAACGCCCCCTTAATGTTACTTTTCACACGTTGCTAAGGTGGTACTTAATTGCGTACTTGCGGCCATTTAGGGTAAATGAACACATTTTTCATATCTTCTCATAAAGGTCGAAATGTACATGCAGTTTGTGATGGAAATAGAGAATAAAATGACCATCTCTTTTTGCAGTAGCAATATTCAAGACTAGAGAATCATTGTGAGATATCATACAAGCAACAGTTTGCCTGAAGATTTCTCTATCGGGCAATTCCTTGTAGAAATAGAAAACCAGATTTCCCGCAAATTCAATCACATATTATCAACTCGCCATCATTTTTGCTATAACAAAACATTTGGAAAGATCGTTACTAACACTCATAAATTAACCTCATTTTAAAGGTTTGCTCACGTACCAAAAAACATCCATGTAATGTTATGTGCTTTAGGCTGAAGGCTCTCACAATAAGAAGCATACATTCCACCAAAGTACGTACAATCTTTGCTGCATCCGATAGGAACTAGAGAGAAATATCACAAACTAGACTATGCTACTCACCTCGGACAAGTTGTTCTTTTCTGTGGGTTGTTCCTTTTTTTTTTTTTTTTTTTTTTTTTTTTTTGGCGGGAATGTTATTCTATGTTTTAGTCCATTAAGTTCTAGATTAGAGTGGTGCAGAGCCCACATTTTCTCATTTATCTTTGCATCTTAGAATCATGCTTTATACAGCTTCATCTGACTAAGTTCGTCTCAACATGTAAATCAGAGATTAGGGTCAACAAACTCAACAAGCATCCTCGATTCCATATAGCAGAAATTTCCATCTCAATAAAAAAGAGTGGATATCTCAGGCGAAGTTCTACTTTGATTTACAGAACCATATTGAGTGGGAGGATGGCCAAGGTAAAAATTGTTATACCTTCATTAATCCTGCTGCATCATTACAGTTATTATTAAGCCTCAAGCCCACAAAAGAATAACCAATTTATTCACAATTCATGCTAGAATTGCATGCTGTTGAGCCTATGAAGCTGGCATGCTGCCTAAAGATCATTAACTCTTCGGTTCCCTTAGTAGTGGTATAAGGTATCTGTTGGTCGACAAACCACAATGCTAATAATAGCAGTATTACACAAGTTGTGACGGTAGGCTAGATAATTAGACTTCAGTGTCTTATATTTACATGGAAGAAGATTGTTTTTTGGACAAAAATTCTTGATTAGTCAAAATATGCCTAGAGTAACTTTAGGCATCTTTAATATGGCAGGAAGAAACAAAATAAGTAAATACTGGAAGATGAGAGGAGACAAGAAGATAACAAAACTGAAACAACTGAAATTGAATGAGATGATCGCTAAAAACTCGCTACCTAATTTGGGGCCAAAATCTCCACCGAAACACGTGCGTTCAGCTCGAAACGTCCAGCATAATTGGTAGAAGAGCTCTGAATTCACCAACTGATCCAAAAGTTTTTCTGAAATTCTCCCCAAACAACATAATTTGGCCTGAGAAGTAATACATTCTGAAATTGAACTATTTTTTGTTTTGAACCTTTGAAAAAACAATTTGTGAAAGGTAATAGATTTTAAAGTTATCAATATCAAAAATTGTTTGTTGCAGTGTAAGATCCATTGAAGAAGAAAAATAACCAAATTAGATAAGTGTTAATACAACTCCACAGAACTGAATAAATATTCTGATGCAATATAAAGAGATATAGAAACTCCACATAACATGTCAACAACAATAGTTGTCAAGATTGTTAGAGATTATGAGAGATAATTTATTCAGTTCTGTTATGTGGAGTTTCTATATCTCTTTGACCTCTTTCTCTAATCTCAAAACAGAACATGTCTAACAGTTGACCTCATAACAGAACATGGCGACCACATAATCTCAAGAACATGGCGACCTCATAACTCCACGTAACATGGCGACCTCTTTCTCTAATCTCAAAACAAAATACTAAATATCTCAAGATTGTTAGAGATTATGATAGATTATAACAATAGAAATTAGGGTTAATATCCTATACTAAGGTGTTTGAGATATTTACCCTAGGTATCAATATTGGAATACTATCACAAGCCAGTATTTATAGGATAAATACTGGTTTGGGTACTGGGTTCTCAACCCACTTAAACCTCGTTCCGATATCCATACAATTAGTACGTGTAACACACATGTTACCCATAGAATAATGGTACACATAATATTATTCATATAGTGAGAATATACCTATATATTCAACAATCTCCTCCTATATTCTCAATATATAAACGTACCGGATTATCTCATCAGTTCAACATGAAGCTGATGGACCAATAGCAGTCCTTAAATAGAAAAAATGCATCACTCAATATACAGTTTAATAAGGACCAAATCAATTATAAATCTGAATAGTTCAAAAAAGACTAAACCAAAATAATTAAATAGTTCTCAAACCATATCACAACAGAATAGTTCACAATGACTAAACCAACTGCAGAAATCTGTCATATTTTCAAAATCAAACAAAGCAAATAAACTTCAAGAACAAAATGTGAGTTTTAAGCTAATGAAGAGTTTTAAACTCAACAGAAGTTTTACCAAGCAAGTGACCAATCTATTCTCGAGAGAAATAAACCAAAATAATATCCTTGCAAACTGTTTTATGTTTACTCCTTCATTTTGAGCAAATCATTATTTTAAATTCTATGTTCACAGATTCAACTCCTCCATCATTGCTAGGTTATCGAAAACAAGAATATCAAGTGAGATATCTCTAAGAATTCTAGCGAATTTTATAAAGTATCTAGTTCCACTAACGAATTTAGTACAATTCATAATTAGCTTAGTAAAAATATAACGCAAGCATCACAATCAAATTTCTTTAACAATAAAAAGAACAAGAACTATACTATGTTTCATATTGGTAGAACAGTCAAATCAATTATAGTTAATTCTGAATCATAAAAATTGAAATAATATAACGATATTCTAAACATCGGAAACACATCGACAAGTTTTCGCACTTTCTTTTGGAATAATAAGATGATTCTAAGTAATTTATGAAAATATATAGCATCATCAATATTGGAATGAAATTATATATTGACAAAATTTACATTGAACTTTTCAAATTATCTGAAGCATGCCAACTGCCTAAAATTGATTCTTAAGTTTGAACTTCTCTATGTCTCCAATTGGATTCTAAATTTCAAAACAATTATGGTGTTAAAAGCTTTTGACTCAATAGCTTTTACACAGTTTTGATAATTGGATCACTTGGCATTAGCCATATTTTGTCTCAATTGCACTTTATTTATGAGAAAGTTCAACTAGGCTTCTTTCAGCCTTAATATACTCCTCTGACTATTATAGAGTGAGTTATGAGCTACAGTGCATTGCAGCTTGATAGTCGACGAACAGAATTAGAGAGTTACTTAAAACTTCTTAATTGATGACTAGCAACAAGTTCTCCAATCCACTTAGCCTCTTCCGCTGCAGAGGATAACACATAGAGGTCTGATTTCATGAATGATAGCACAGTGCCTGTTTGCCTTTTAATTTTCATAACAATTCCTGTTTCTCATAGTGTGAACACATATTCACTAGTTGTCGACTTTCACTAAACTTGGAGTAACACAAAGCAAACTCTTGAGGGCACTGAAATGTGTATGAAATTATTAGTGAATCTGCAGATCATACCTACCTCAAAGACTATGTCTATTCTAGTGCAGATCTTTGTATAGATGAGACTTTCAATTCTTTTAGAATGATATACCTGTCTCATAGTTGCACCATCATTAAGTGTCAACCTTTATCATAATCATAAGCTAGGAAGCACGGATACTCTCCAGAGGATGCGTATCTCGTACCGAATACATATCCGGTGGGATACTATCCGGATACTCGCCGGATACGTACCGGATACGTATCCCAACAATTATTTTAAAAAATAAAGAGAAAAAAAATGGATACTGTGGGAATACTCTCGGATACATCGGGATACTCTTGGATATTGTTTGGATATGCGAAAGGAGGGGATATATATATATATATATATATATATATATATATATATATATTCTACTATTTTCTTTGTCTTCTCCTTTCAAATCCTAATTTCATTTGATTAAAAGATATTAATTTTGTTTCATTTGATTAGAAGACGTCGGAAAAATGATAGATATAGTATGTAGTTCTTCATATTATTTTGGTTGAATGACTACTTGCTATTATTGTCCAAGTTGCTGCATCTTTATTCGTTTTAGTGTTTGAGTGTTAGATTTGTTTAAGATAATATAGGACAGTAGGATGTAGTATTGAAGGTCCTTGGTTGATTCATGATTGTGACTTATGAAGTTATGATAGATGTAGTTATGATTGATACTATTGAATAGGTTTAAAACTAGCCTACTTTTATTTGAACATTTTGATATGTAATATTTGTATTGGTGTTGTCGGAAACTGTCACGCCCCGCTTCGCAAAATACAGGAATACGGGCACGTGACTGAGGCCCAGCGAATGGTGCGAACACACCATTCATGAGCTGTACAAGTAACTCAACAACAAGATAATAAAACAAACCACGCAGGTATGTAAAATCACAATATGATAATACAAATTCATGACATAGTTCATAACATAACCAACAACTGGAAGATACAAATAATTACGGGTCAAACAAGCCCGGATTACAATAAAGAGTTGCAAGAAATAAAACACAACTAAGGATAACATGATAAACAATAAACTAGAACACTTGGTCAGCGACACCTTCTGATAACTCTCTATTTGGACCTGCAAGTATATTATAACAAAAAAAAGAAAAGGGTAACAAAAAGATGCCCGTTAATACAAGTCACGGGCCGCAAGGGGGTACAAGCTAAGGAAAATAGGTACAAAACAAAATAAAAGAAAAACAGGAAAAGAGCGAGGAATCGAGAGTCATGAAATAGGGAAAATGCAATATGTAAACATGATGTGAACAAGGCATTATGAAACAAGTGACATGTAAAACAAATCAAGTAAACAAGTATCAAGTCAACATGAACATGTAACATGAAATTGGATCATGCAAGTGCACGTGTTAATCTTATGTCTAATGTTTGATTCTATCTAGGTAGCACTTCATGCATCCATCTTTTTACTACATGGTTGCTACTTGTAATCAGTTTCGTTTAGATTTAGTGGTGGGTTTTATAGGTCACGTACTCGGGAAAATATGTACATTCAATATTGTATCGAGATACGTGCAAACTTGTAACGTGGAACATGTAGAGTGTAAACTTGTAGCGTGAACATGTAAACTTGTCATTTGCAATCTTGCAACTTATAACTTGCAACTTGCATCGGGAAACCACGAGCTCCCGTCCGAGTACGCTCTTCTATATTGCCCACTACTTAAATCTTTTCCTTATACTCTGGCTTGTTACTTTTATTAATTTTGTTAACACGATCATAATACAATGAGAACGATGTCAAGATATGGACAGGGAACATCTAGGAATTGTGCATGAAATATGTTCTTAAGTCATGAGATGCAAAAATATGAAATCTTAAAGTCATATCTGGGTCTAATTTTCATTACAAGTCTGGGTCAATAGTATTTTAGGGTCATATAAAACAATGATACAACTACAAGGTGATTGATTACATGCATAATACTTAATCAAGATTAAAAAAATATTATAACAACATTCAAATTATTAACATGGGTAAAATAGTCATTCACACTATCATGTATAACCCTAAAAGTTTATATGTGTGTTTTAATTTGTGTTCATGTCATGCATATGGCAACAGAGTATTCACGATCACATGGGAATACGGGATCGACAGATTTTGTATAGAACGGGTATCAATTCGACTTATGAATGCGAATAAAATCAAGAAATTTACTTGCGGTATTTATGCAAAGAAGCTTGTACTAGAACAACAAAATTGTACAAGAGATACTTGCCTTTTGACGATTCAAGAGAGAATAACCAGCGAGCTCCAAAAATTATGTGCGAAATATGTGCAAGAAAGTCCAAGCAAACAAACCAGCAACTCAGCAAAATCCCACATAGGATCGGTCCGAACACAGAACAGCAACCCGCAATCTAATGTGCCCAGAACACGGGACAGCAACCACAACTAATAGGAATCTTCCTTACACCGGATCGAGGCCAGAACAGCGAACAGCGATTCTAAATCCCCTCCAACAAAACACAGAACACCCAACTTACACCAATCAAAATTCATCTTCTTCCTTCCGCCAGAGAGAGAGCGCGGGAACTCGAAGGTGACTGGCGGCGCTCGGGGACGGCGGCGACGACTGCGACAGGACGACGATGACGACGCGGCAGTGGTGCTGGGGTCGGGGGGCAACCAAGGCGACGCGACAGTGCAAGCGAAGCGGAGCTCTGTTTCGCTTCCAAAATAGGGGAGACAACGATGGGTGCACTCGGGGCTTGGATGGCAACGAGGTCAGCGGTGGTCGCGGTGAGGCAGCAAGGCAAACGGGCGGCGCGATGCAGGGAAGCTACGTGCGTTGGAGTTCAGGCTGATGCGCACTGTTGGAGACGAGCGGAGGACGAGGGGAATGGGTTACTCTGTTGGGTTCGTCGACAATGGCGAGCGGCGGAGCTCGACGGAGAGGAGGGCGGAGGAGACGAGGCTTTGGGTTCACTGCGGTGGGGCGAGGAGTAGAGGATGAGCGATGGGGAGAAGTGGAGTTGGGTTTGTTTTGGGTGTTTGGGCGAGGTCGGGGGTTGACGATAATGGAGGTGGTGGTTGGAGATGACGATGGTGACGGTCGAAGTTGGCGACAGGGATGGGAGATTCGATGTGTTTAGGCGATGAGCGGTGGTGGTAGGAAGGGGGTGTTGATGGCGAGGCAGTTGGTGGCGGAGATGGAGCGGTTTGGTTCGATTTTGGTTGAAGACGAAACGAAGAGAGGGGGTGAGCGGGGGTAGGAGGAAGATGAGTTGGTGTTTTGGGTTTTGATTTTTTTTTGTTTGGGTTTAAACAGAGAAGGGGAGAGAAAGTACGAGGAGTTATAATAAAATAATGCATATAGAATATAATAATAAGAGGGAAGTTATTGAGAGGCGGGAGTTACGGGATTACATAATGAGGGAAAATCAATAGGCTTATTATTAGGGACAATAAATTTAGGGGTTAAAGGAGAGATTTTTTTTTTGGGGGATTGATTAGGAGTAGAATTGATCTGGTCAACACATAATTAAGAGGAGAATTGAGTTAATGGGTTTGGGTTTAAAACCTATGGGCTTTATATTTGGACTTCACAATTTAGGTTAAATAAACAATACAAATTAAATGAATATAAATTGGGCTTAAAATAACAATTGGGTTGGGCTTCAAGTTAAATAATTAAATAATACAAAATAGGTCAAGATCAATTGGGCTTTAATTAAAAATAATAATAATAATAATAAAGATCATGAAAATAAAAGTAATAACAACATCACTAATATTAATAATAACAATAATATTAGTAATAACAATAATAATCATAATAATAATAATGATAATGATAATGAAAAGAAATAATAAAATAGTAATAACAAGGTTATATAAAGGAATTGAGTTTATCAAATTATTAAAGAAATTCCGATTATTTCTAATTTGGCTAAATGAAAATAGTCGATCAATAATAAGAAAAAAAATGGAAAGTAAAGTTAAAATACACCCTTATTCGAAATACACATAATTCCTGATTGAAAAAGATTTTAATAGAAAATTCAAAATACAGAAAATTATTCAGAAATTATATATTTACGTGAATGAGGGTTACAGAAACTTGGAATGATCTATTAATATGTTTTGTTTGACATTGACTTGTATTAATTTTAATTACCAAGTGGTTTCTTATTTTTTCATGTTCATATTGAATTGAATATTTTAGTTTACTATATATATATTGTATTAATTTTTTAAAATTATTTTAATTTAGCATATCCAAACGTACCCGTATCCTAGTTTTTGAAAAACCCGCTTATCCGCGTACCGGATACACGTACCCGTATCCGTGCATCATAGATCATAAGGTGTTACAAAACACACTTTCAGTCACTATATCCCCACTTTTGGAACACATTATTGATTTAATGAGCTTGACTAAGGGTTATCCCTTGCCAATCCAAACTCACTTTTATACCTAATATAGTGTCCACAACACCTAGATGTTTCATGCTGAAATCTTTGGATAATATAGTTTTAACTTCATTTGTAATAGAGAGGGTCACTTTCAATCAACAAGCATGTCAATAATATACAATAATATCCAATATATTTGTCTCACCACAAAATTAAAGACATTTATCTGAATTACTTAATTCAAATCTAAGCTCTTTAAAAGTCTGTCAAATTATTTGTGCCTTTATTTTAACACATGTTTTAAAACATACAATGATTTTACCAATTTGTAAATCTTGTTCACTAAACATTTAGTGCAAATTTTTCAGTACAAAACTTTTCAATACAAAACATCAAGTACAAAATTTTTAGTACAAAACTGTTTAAACATCTTTTATGAATAACAAAATTTTCAATAGATGTAAGAGCAAGAAGAATACTTATTGCAGCAATATGACAGGCATGTGAGTAGGCTTGACAAATCTTCCCCACTTATCTCAGTTAATCATTTAGCTACTAAAATTGCATTAAAATTGCTATTTAACATTTCAAAATTATGTTTCTTCTACAAAACCTCACTGACTATAGTTTTAGTCCATTTCGGCAAATCAACTAATTTAAAGTATTATTGTATAATCAACAATTCATTTCATTATCTACTAAAGACTCTTCTTGGCTCATTTGTCATTGAAATTTTAAGTGTGAATCATTTACCTGTCATTTTCCATTGAAGTTCTTGGCTCATTTGCCATTGAAGTTGTAAGGCTGGTTCTTGATTCCAACTGTGGATCATTTACCGTATCTGCAGCAGGACTAGATAATTTCATACATTTATCTTTGATGAACAACATCCTCAAAAAACTCTGCAAGTCTGAATTCTTCTAACACAAATTAGATAAATTCAATATCTGTCCATAGAACTACATTATGCACTTTCTAAGCACACACAAATATTTGTTATAGGTCCTACTTAAGGTTTTCTAAGGTCATGTACTCTAAAATGTACTGCACGACATGTTTTCACTTTAACAAAATTATTTGTGTTTCTATCTCATAGTCTACATGGTGTAAATAATTTAGAGTGTAGTAGCATATTAGGAATATGATTAACAATACAAAATCACCCACAATTACACAAAGTCAAACAACAGTCAATAATATCTATTCAATATTTCACTAAGTGTTTGATTCTAACTTTTATCAATACCGTTTTGACTGTTGTAAATAAAGTGCACTAGAGATTATGCCAAATGCAAACTTCTCTTAAAGTATTGAAACATATTTAGCACCTCTATCAAATATGAAATATTTTGATCTTAGCAATTAACTATATTTTAATTCATTAAAATAGCAAGTGCTACATCCTCCATATATATATGACAAATATTCAATAATCTTCTCTAAGAGTAACTAAGAGTCCGTTTGTTTTGTTATTTTGAAAAGAGTTTTCTGAATAGAGTTTTCTAAAAACTGTATTCTGAATAGAGTTATTCTGAAAATGAGTTTAAAAGCTGTTTGGTTATATTTTTTTCTGAAAACTGTATTCTGAAAGCTGTTTATCTGAAAAGGAGAGTTTAGAAGCTGTTCTGTTATATTTCTAGCTAAAACTGTTATCTGAAAGCTGTTTTTCTGAAAAAACGAGTTTAAAAGCTGTTCTGTTATATTTCTAGCTGAAAACTGTTATCTGAAAGCTGTTTTTCTGAAAAAACGAGTTTAAAAGCTGTTCTGTTATATTTCTAGCTGAAAACTGTTATCTGAAAGCTGTTTTTCTGAAAAAACGAGTTTAAAGGCTGTTCTATTATATTTCTTGCTGAAAACTGTATTCTGAAAGCTGTTTTTCTGAAAAAGAGAGTTTAAAAGCTGTGCTGTTATATTTCTAGCTGGAAACTGTTATCTGAAAGCTGTTTTTCTGAAAAAGCGAGTTTAAAAGCTGTTCGGTTATATTTCTAGCTGAAAACTGTTATCTGAAAGCTGTCTTTCTGAAAAAACGAGTTTAAAAGCTGTTCTGTTATATTTCTAGCTGAAAACTGTTTTCTGAAAGCTGTTTTTCTGAAAAAGAGAGTTTAAAAGCTGTTCGGGTATATTTCTTGCTGAAAACTGTTTGCTGACATTTTTTTAGTTTGTTTTGGTGAGAATGCATGTGAGAGCAAGTAGTAGCAGTAGTATGATAGAAGATTGCATGCTCGAACAAATAGGATGTTTTTTTTTTTGAATATGAGTAGTAATTGGATTTTTTGGATTGCGTGGTGTATTTGGATAAAAATATTTGGATAAATTGAGTACGCTGAACCTGCAGGCTGCAGTTGTTGAAAAGATTATATGAAAGAAGATTTCTTTTAGCAGAGCAAAACAATTTATTCAAGAAAATAAGCACTAGACAATAATAAAAAAAAACAATCCCATTTAAACATGCTCAACCAATACTAACTCCAATAATAGCAACTCCAAAGAAGTAAGCAGCAACTCCACTTCAACAAATCCAAATCAGCAAGTCTCCAATCAGCAACTCCCAAAGCAACTCAAAATGGCAACAACTCCTTCAATAAATTCCAAGACAGCAAACACCTCCAATTGCAACTCCACTACAGTAAGATTCCGACACAACACCAAAGAGCAAACCAATAACCCCAACTTCACTTCACAAACACCAACTCCAAAACAACTATCCAATCACCAAACATTAACTTCAATACCCAAAATACCCAACTACAACTCCCAACTACTACACACCACACAACAACAACAATCCCAATACTCCTGTTTTCCCTTCTTCTTCTTCACTTTTTTTTCTTTCAACAGAGAGATAGCAAAGAAAGGGAGAGCGAGAGAGATGGCGGGAGAAAAAGGCTACGAACGGCACAGGTGGTGCGACTGGAAGACGGGCAGAGGATCGACTGGAGGTGGCGGGGCTGAAGGCGGCACGCGACTGTAGTCTTCGGGAGCGACGAGGAAGGAAGACGACGCTGGCGTGAGCGGGCTCGAGCGGGAGGGTGATGTGGAGTCGGAGCGAACACAGGTTGAGGTTCGACGGGTCTGGCGATGCTTCGGCAACTTGAAGACGAGGCGGCACGGAGGAGAGCGGCACGGCACGGTGAGGAGTCGACGTTGAAGGGAATGCAAGGAGGATGGCGACGAGGATGGCTCAGGCGACGGCAGCGGACTGCGGGAATCGCTCGCGGCGTCGGCGCGCTCGAGAGGAAGGGCGACGATGGCGGAGAGCAGCGATGGGTACTCAGACTGGCGGTGGATGCTTCGGAGGTCGACTGGAGGGGGAACGGAGATGGAGTGATGGTGGTGCTGACGAACAGAGGAGGGGGTTGTCGAGGCGAGCGGAGGAGAGTGAAGAGGAATGGCGACGGGGAGATGGAGCAGCGGAGACGTCGAGGTCGGGCTGTCGATGGGAGACGAGGCGACAGCGAGGGGTGGGGCGATTGCGGAAGCGGAGGTGCGGGGTGGAGATGCAAGCGAGCGGTGGAGATGGAGGAGGGAGACAAAGTGAAAGGATGGAGAGTATGGGTTTGTATGGTTGGTTTTGTTCTGTTTTTGTTTGGTTTTGGAAATCAGAGGAGGGAGAAGAAAAGAGGGGTATAGTTGTATTCTGAATAGTGTTTCCAAAAAACACTTCAAACAAACTCCAACTCTGGATATTTATTCAGAAAAAAAAATACTAAAACAAACAGACTCTAAATACTTCTGACCAATCATTATCTCATCTAGTCACAAAGCTACTGAGATTGTAAATATATGAATATATTGACTCAAGAAACTGTGTACTCCTAGAGACCATACTAAATGATTTTCTAGTGATCATAATCTAAGCACAAATTTCATAATTGTCATATTTACTGAGGTGTCATTTGGCAAAGTTATGAGTTTAACAAGAATAAACAATTTAACATATAGTTCACATATCCTAGCCTATTATATCGTATTCAATGACTACACAAATTAGAAACTGTGTACTCCAAGAGACCATACTAAATGGTTTTCAGATGTAGACATTTCAAAACATTATCTATATACCTATATATACATTTCTATATTTGCATATATATATAGGCATGCTTAATATATATATGTGATGTGAAGGTGAGAAGGTGGAGAAAGCAATCAGGAGATGTGCTGGATGGGGGTTAGGGGGCTTTCGGATGTAGACAGAGCAAGGAAAAAGAAGGGAATTAAGGAGTATAAGTGTAAGCATAGGCATATATATATTCATATACATATATGTATAAGGTGGAATTGAGTGGAGGAAGTACAAGAGGAGGGTCTGACTTGGTGCTTCCTTTCGGTAGGAGACAGGGGGGAAAGGAAGAAAGAGTGAAGAGCATGAGTATATATATGTACATATATATATGTGTACACATATAATATGGTGGATTTTTAAGTGGAGAAGCAAAGGCATGCTGGATGTTTTTTGGTTTCGAAATTGTAACAGAGAATGAGAAGAGGAATGATGGAGAAGGGTGTAGGGGAGGGGGTACCTATATAAGGAGAAAAAGAGTAGTTATAATAACTACACACCATGAACACAATCCACTCATCCACTATCTCCACTCTTAAATTTCAAAAAATGAACTTTCCCTCCATCCGAAATAAACAGCCGGTTTTGACTCATTCATACCCCAAAACACGTGCACATGCGTGCACTAGCACACACTCTTCCTCAAATTAATTATTTTTTTAAAAAACATAAATTGTATATATATACATAACATGTATGTAAAAATTAGTTTAATTAAAATCTATAATGTTTCATGCACAAATAAAATATATACACACCTCAAAAATATATTTTGAAAACAAGTACGCTAAAATACGTGTACCGAAAAACACGTACTTCACACGTAAAACATAAAAATACGAAATTCGGTTTTTATCAAAAGAAAAATGTTAAAAATAATAAAAATACAATATAAAAAAATATTTTATTGATTTTTATATATTCTACTACGTAATCGTCACGTATATGGAAAACACGTGCATTAAACATACAAAAGTATTTAGATCAAAATGCGAGAAAATAAATTTTTGTTTTATAAAATGGATTTGAATATAAAATAAATAATTTAAACATATAGAAAATATTACACGTAGCGGTAGAAACACATAATCGATACGTATAAAAACGTAAATAGCACGTAAAAATACAGAGATCAAAATGTAATATTTAGTTGACTCAAATTGGATAAAATCAATACAGAAAATGCATAAATAGTCAAAAATCACAATACGTAGTGAAACACTTTACAAATATTACCAGTAACGATACAAAATACACGTGCGTAACACACGAGGGTAAAATTGTCATTTCCAATTTCGCGGAGTGTTACACTTTTATATATTCTACAACGTAATCGTCACGTACATGAAAAATACGTGCATTACAAGTACAAAAGTATTTTGATCAAAATGAGAGAAAATAAATTTCTGTTTTATAAAATGGATTTGCATACAATTTCTGCTCCTGTAGCTTCTTCAGTACCTCTGTCAGGTGCTCGACATGCTCTTCTTCTGACTTGAAATAGACCAATATGTCGTCTATGAACACAACGACAAAAAAATCGATGAACGGTCGCAGGACCCTGTTCATCATGTCCATAAAGATAGCAGGTGCATTGGTGACTCCAAACGGCATGACTAGAAACTCATAGTGACCATGCCTAGTTCGGAAAGCCGTCTTGTGCACATCTTCTTCTTTTACTCTGACTTGGTGATATCCTGACCGTAAGTCTATCTTGGAGAAAATAGTTGCTCCCTGTAAACAGTCGAACAGATCATCGATTCGAGGAATTGGATACTTGTTCTGTACTGTAACCTTGTTCAACTCTCTGTAGTCGATACACATCCTCATCGATCCATCCTTCTTCTTTACCAAAAGAACCGGGGGCTCCTCAAGGTGACGCATTAGGCCTGATGAATCCTTTGCCCAACAACTCTTCGATCTGCGTCTTGATCTCATCTTGCTCAGTCGGCGCCATTCTGTATGGTGCCTTGGAAATGGATGCACTCCCTGACTGAATGGAGATGCTGAACTCTACATCTCGATGAGGAGGAAGCCCAGGTAGGTCTTCAAGAAACACAACTAGAAAATCCTGAACCACTGGTATCTGCCTCACTTCTTCAGGAACCTTCTGCTCTGCCAAAGCTGCTTCCAACTGCTTACACTTCCTCTTCCCTTGAAATGTAACTGCTGGTGCTCCTGGTGCCTTTGCCACAACTTTCTTGCTTTTGCACTCAATAGTGGCACTGTAAACTGACATCCAGTCTATGCCAATAATTATGTCGACCCCCAAAACTGCCAACTCAATGAGGTCGATGCCAAAGAGCCTGCCTCCGATCCCAAGATCACACCCTTCATAATATCGGTCGGTAGTCAAGTTTTCTCCTGACGGAGTAGCCACAGATAGAACTTTTCTAGGAAAAGTTTTAGGTTCGACTCCCAATTATTTTGCAAATGAGGGTGACACAAATGTGTGCAATGATCCCGTATCAAATAAAACTGATGCTTTTATTCCATTTATCTGAATATCTCCTGGTTACATAAGAGTACTCTCATTACATAACATTTCTTACATAAAAGGAAAAGCAACAAAGCAACTAAACATCATCTCCCAGCCACATCATCAGCATCAGCCTCGGTCAAAGCGAACACTCGCCCCTGCCAGAATTGCTTCTGCCATGGATTAGACTGCTTCTGACTCGGCTCTTCTCGCTGAAGCTGAGGACAAAATGACTTGATGTGACCCTCCTTGCCACAAAGATAACAAGTCTTGCCCACCTGCGACTTGGTACACCCACAAGATATGTGGCCTGCCTCTCCACACTTGTAGCAAGTGGGTATCCTTCCAGTCACTGCAACAACATTTGCTCCAGTGGGTTTGAAACACAACAAAGCAACTTAAACATCATCTCCCATACCCATGATGACGTTGTCCACATCATCAGCATCGGCCTCGGTCAAAGCGAACACTCGCCCCTGCCGGAATTACTTCTGCCCTGGGTTGGACTGCTTCTGACTCGACCTTTCCCACTGAAGCTAAGGGCAAAATGGCTTGATGTGACCCTCCTTGCCACAAAGATAACAAGTCTTGCTCGCCTGCGACTTGGTATACCCAGAAGATATGTGGCCTACCTCTCCACACTTGTAGCAAGTGGGTATCCTTCCAGTCACTGCAACAGCATTTGCTCCGGTGGGTTTGAAATGCTGTGCTGGGGGTTGTCCCCTAAAATTGCCCGGCACTGCAGGCCTCTTGCCAATGCTCCAGTTACTCCTCTTGACTTGCACTGCTTGGTACCGGTTCATATCTGACTCAGTAGTGACAGCCCTCCTGACCAACTTCTTAAATCTTTGAATACCTAGGGGTATCATGCGGGTCTTCAAGCTTGGCGTCAACCCTTGCTCAAACTTTTGCACTTTCTTGGCTTCATCCAGAACCATTTCCGGTGCATACCTTGAGAGTTGCTTGACACGGTCATACTTCCTTACTGCAAGCCCAAAAATTCCATAGCATTCTTCTCTTGAACATCTATGGAAAAATAGTGACTTCTGAATTCTCCAAGAAACACTTCCCAAGTAAGCTGCACATTGCCTAAAGTCCTCTTCAGTGATTGCCACCAAACTCCTGCGTCTTTCATAGTTGGATGGTGGCCAACTTCACCTTACTTGCCTCAGGGGTCTCTAGCACTTCAAAGACCATCTCAATCTACCTAATCTAGTCATCAGCAGCGTCTGGATTTGCTTGGCCCTCAAACACAGGTGGCTTCATCCTTTTGAATGACTCCAGCCAGATTACTTCGGGGACCTGCACAACTGGCCCTGGCCTAGTGTTCCGGACGATGTTGGTGGCAAAAGTATTTAAGGTCTGATATACTCGAGCTAGTTCGGTCTCCAAATCTAGCCCATTCTCACCGATATGCCCTTCGCCGTTCCTGTTCCTTCATGCCATTTCTGAGTCATAAAATTTATCATTAATCATCATAAATAGCACAAATAACGTCCCTTTAAAAATTTATTCATTCAAAAATTAAACTTTTTACATTCAGAAAGAAAAAAAAAACTTGCTTCGTCACATCCATTACATCCTTTTAACAAAAGACATCCTAGATTCTACGGTTTCTCTTGGCTGCTCTGAGCTCTTCCCGTAGTTCCTGGATTTCCTTCTTCATATCTTCAAATTTCTGATACCGCTCTTGCTTGTCCCAGCGAGTGATGTGGTCCAACTTGGCAAAGTGCCGATCATTCACATGCTGAACCTTCTCGAGTTTGCACATTTGATGACTGAGCTCTTGAATGTGCTCCTTATCTTCTGCCTGTTGCGCTTCCAAGTGGTTTACTCTCCACTTTTGAGCGGATAATTCCCTTCGAAGAGAAGCAGCAATATCATCTTGGTCATCTGGAATGAGTTCTTCGTCTGAGGATTCTTCGGGGAAACCAGGCAGAGGGTGAGTAATCTCCCTGGACTCGAGAAATGAGGCAAAGCAGAAGGTTCCTGAAGAAGTGAGGCAGATTCCAGTGGTCTGGGATTTTTCAGCTGTGTTTCTTAAAGACCTACCTGGGCTTCCTCCTTATCGAGATGTAGAGTTCAACATCTCCGTTCAGCTAGGGAGTGCACCCATTTCTAAGGCACCATACAGAATGGCACCAGTTGAGCAAGATGAGATCAAGAAACAGATCGAAGAGTTGTTGGGCAAAGGATTCATCAGGCCTAGTGCATCATCTTGGGGAGCCCCAGTTCTTTTGATGAAGAAGAAGGATGGATCGATGAGGATGTGTATCGACTACAGAGAGTTGAACAAGGTTACAGTGCAAACAAGTATCCAATTTCTCGAATCGATGATCTGTTCGACCGTTTACAAGGAGCAGCTATTTTCTCCAAGATAGACTTGCGGTTAGGATATCACCAGTCCGAGTAAAAGAAGAAGATGTGCACAAGAAGGCTTTCCGAACTAGGTATGGTCATTATGAGTTTCTATTCATGCCGTTTGGAGTCACCTATGCACCTACTATCTTCATGGACATGATGAACAGGGTCCTGCGACCGTTCATCGATTCTTTCGTCGTTGTGTTCATCGACGACATATTGGTCTATTCCAAGTCAGAAGAAGAGCATGTCGAGCACCTAGCAGAGGTACTGAAGAAGCTACAGGTACAGAAACTGTATGCAAATCTGTCTAAATGTAACTTCTGGAAAATCGAAGTCGCCTTTCTGGGTCACATCCATTCTAAGGAGGGAGTGGCTACTGATGCACAGAAGATTGAGGCAATAAAAGATTGGCCAAGGCCGACCACAGTGAAAGAGATTCGAAGCTTTCTAGGTTTAACTGGCTATTACAGAAGATTCATTCAGGGTTACGCCCAGATAGTTGTGCCACTCACAGGGCTTACAAGGAAGAACGTGAGTTTCAAATGGTTGGAGCAGTGTGAAGCTAGCTTTTAGGAGTTGAAGGGAAGGTTGACTACTGCTCTCATTTTGGCTTTGCCAAGAGCAAGAGCCGACTATGATGTCTATAGCGATGCTTCCAATCACGGATTGGGCTGTGTACTGATGCAAGAGGGAAATGTAATAGCTTATGGATCTAGACAGCTAAGACCGCATGAAAAGAATTACCCAACCCATGATTTAGAGTTAGCAGCGATCATTTTTACATTGAAGCAGTGGAGGCATTACGTGTACGAGGAAAAGGTCAACATGTACAGGGATCATAAGAGTCTGAAGTATATCTATCAGCAGAGGGACTTGAATCTGAGGCGAAGATGGTTGAAAGTGTTGGAAGACATCCGACCCGAGATCAAGTACCATCCGGGCAAGGCCAATGTTGTGGCTGATGCACTTAGCAGAAAGTGCAGTTTGTCCCGATTGATCACAACTCAGGAGAAGTTGGCAGAAGAGCTTGATCGAGTAAGGATTGAGGTGGTTCTGCAAGGCTTGGGAGCTTCCTTAGCTCAGTTAAGGATCCAACCCACTTTGAGAGACAAGATCATCGACAGTCAGAAGACCGATCCAGTGATTCAGGAGATGATTGAGCAGGTTGGTGTTAGCAGGTTGGCAGAATTTCAGGTGAAGGATGAAGTGATGTGGTTTGGAGAGTGGTTGTGTGTGCCAGATCAAGCAGAACTGAAGGAGAGTATTCTTCAGGAAGCGCATGCTACTTTATTATTCCTGCATCCGGGAGTACCAAGATGTACAAGGACATAAAACAATATTTCTGGTGGCCAGGGATGAAGCGAGATGTGGCTGAGTTTGTTGCCAGGTGTGCAGTTTGTCAGCAAGTCAAAGCCGAGAATTAGAAATTCGGAGGTTTGTTGCAGCCATTACCCATCCCGAAGTGGAAGTGGGATTGTATCAGTATGGACTTTATCACAGGTTTGCCCAAGAGTTCCAAGGGCAATGATTCAATTTGGGTGATAGTAGACCGACTCACTAAATCGGTTCACTTTTTGGCGATGAAGCATACTTTGGTCAATGGAGAAGCTGGTCGAGTTGTATGTTGGTGAGATTGTGAAGCTTCATGGAGTTCCGCTATCGATAGTATCCGACCGAGATGCATGTTTCACTTCGCATTTCTGGAAAAGTCTTCAAGCAGCTTTGGGGACGAAGACTGATTTCAGTACGACCTTTCATCCTCAAACTGATGGGCAGACTGAGAGAGTCAACAGGGTACTGGAAGATATGCTGAGATATTGTGTTGGACTCTGGTAGCATTTGGCTCTTGTGGAATTCGCCTACAACAACAGTTTCCAAGCGAGCATCGGGATGGCGCCGTACGAGGCTCTGTATGGAAGGAAGTGCAGGACACCGGTATGTTGGTATGAAGTGGGGGAACGGCAGCTGTATGGACCAGAGATTGTGCACTGCCTGGTACTGGTTCATATTTGACTCAGTAGCGACAGCCCTCCTGACCAACTTCTCAAATCTTCAGATACCTAGAAGTATCATGCGGGTCCTCAAGCTTGGCCTCAACCCTTGCTCAAACTTTCGCGCTTTCTTGGCTTCGTCCAGAACCATTTCCCGCGCGTACCTCGAGTGTTGGTTGAATTTGTTCTCATACTCTCATACTTTCTTGTTGCAAGCCCAAAAACTCCATAGCCTTCTTCTCATACTCCCACACGGGCATACTTCCTTGTTGCAGCTGTATGGGCCGGAGATTGTGCATTGCCTGGTACTGGTTCATATTTGACTCAGTAGCGGCAGCCCTCCTGACCAACTTCTCAAATCTTCGGATACCTAGGAGTATCATGCGGGTCCTCAAGCTTAGCCTCAACCCTTGCTCAAGCTTTCGCGCTTTCTTGGCTTCGTCTAGAACCATTTCCGGCGCGTACCTCGAGAGTTGGTTGAATTTGGTCTCATACTCCATAACGGTCATACTTCCTGTTGCAAGCCCAAAAACTCCATAGCCTTCTTCTCTTAAACAACCATGGGAAAGTAATGACTTCTGAATTCTCTAAGAAACTCTTCCCAAGTAAGCTGCACATTGCCCAAAGTCCTTTTCAGTGATTGCCACCAAACTCATGCGTCTTTCTCCAGCTGGATGGTGGCCAACTTCACCTTACTTGCCTCAGGGGTCTCTAGCACTTCAAAGACCGTCTCAATCTGCCTAATCCAGTCGTCAGCAGCGTCTGGATTTTCCTGGTCCTCAAATACAGGTGGTTTCTTCCTTTTGAATGACTCTACCAGCCTGATTGCCTCGGGGACCTGCACAGTTGGCTCTAGCCTAGTGATCCCGGTGATGTTGGCAGCAAAAGCATTTAAGGTCTGATATACTCAAGCTAGCTCGGTCTTCAGATCGAGTCCATTCTCACCTATATGCCCTTCACCATTCCTGTTCCTTCGTGCCATTTCTTAATCATAAAATTTATCATTAATCATCATAAATAGCACAACTCACATTCCTTCAACAAAATTTTATTCATTCCAAAATTAAACTTTTTTACATTCGGAAAGAAAAAAAACTTGCTTCATTACATCCATTACATCCTTTTAACAAAAGGCATCCTAGATTCTATGGTTTCTCTTGGCTGCTCTGAGCTCTTTCCGTAATTCCTGGATTTCCTTCTTCATATCTTCAAATATCTTATGCCGCTCCTGCTTGTTCCAGCGAGTGATGTGGTCCAACTTGGCAAAGTGTCGATCATTCACGTGTTGAACCTTCTCGAGTTCGCACACTTGATAACAGAGCTCCCGAATGCGCTTCTTATCTTCTGCCCGTTGCGCTTCCAAGTGGTTTACTCTCCACTTTTGAGCATCCAATTCTCGTCGAAGAGAAGCAACAATATCATCTTGGTCATCTGGAATGAGTTCTTCTGAAGATTCTTCGGAAAAATCAGGCGGAGGTGTAGTAATCTCCCCTGACTCGGGCAATTCCTCTTCTATTTGCTCCGGGTCTTCTTCTTCCTCCATTGGCTCTTCATCTTCATCTTCGAAGGGGATGAACCAATGCATCTCATGCTGGGGATCATGATGATTGGCCATCATATAGGAAAAGAAGGAGAAAATGTCATCATATAGAGCAACACAAACGTAAGTTACTTACAGAGTGGTATCAGAGTCACGCTTCACAAGTAGTACAAATTTATAAGGAACGACACCCTAGAGTGGACATGACATATCATTTTTTTGGGAAGCAGCCACGACAGACACAAAAGAATTCATATTATAAGTTTGTAACCAACATGAAAAATATATAGTTACCTGCAACAACATTCCACAAGCTGCAAAAGATCGCAATCCTAGTGCGTCATGTGGAAAATACAAATCCCACTTAACATTAGAGAAATAGTCAAGGCATGCCTTTTAAAAAAAATAAGATTTTTTTTAAAAAAAAACTATACGTTGCTTCGAAAATCAACAATGAATTATGCTGCTCACGATGAGAGAGTTGAAGAGAATGTCACTCATTTCTTCATATTCAATGTCACTCATTTCTTCATCTTCACCAGGAACACCAAAATTTTGTAGTAACTCCATCAAGAACATAACAGTGCAATATAGATAGAGGTTTCTTCCTTAATTCCATCCATTTGCTTCATTAAATTCTGCACTTCTTGGAAGAATTGACACATTTGGCATCTCCCTCACTTAAGTAACGAAAATCAACAGTTACAAATTCTCATCAATAAAAAATTTGAATGAAAAATATAAAGAACCAAGGGTTGTGTTACATAAAGTAATGAAGTAATAAGACATGCATGTCTCGAATACGATAAAAAAATTTTAAAAAAAAATAAAAAGGAAAGAAAAAAAAAAAAGGACATGTTGAAAAGAGAACTTCATAAGGCCATATGATTATTGACTAGACACAGGTTTGATGAATAATACGCAACTCATGCAAGCTTAGAAGTTAATCAATTGGAGGATCATTTTTAACTATGCGAGATGCAAACCTCAAAATGTTATTATAAACACTTACAAAATGACCAAAGACCCAAAAGATCCCAAATTTTTCCTGAAGAAAAAAAAAATTCTAATTTGGCAACCCATCCGTTTAGGTGGGTTAAGGAAGATATCTTACATCAGAAAAACAAAAATGCACTACTTATGTTATCCAGCATAAAAGTTCTTGGACCATGAAAATTTATCCGGTAATCAACGGATTTAAATTCTACTGAAACATGTTAAACTTTTACCACATGCAGTAGAAATTATATGTGACAACCATAATATATATCTTGTAGTGACTTAGAACCGTCATGATACTCTCCAGTGTGGTTAAAAAAGAAAACAACCAGCAGCTATTGATAGTATTCTCCCTAATCTCATTCAAGGACAACTATTAAAATTGTCCTGCGTCTCCTTACATGCAATCAACTGTAGCTTAGTAAAATGAAGATTTCACACTTTGGCAACAGCATGGAGGATTAAGATCACTGGTCATATCGACAGAAGGTTAAGCACTTGATGAACTTAAGAGTACACTCCTGATAGCTGAGAGGCATGGGAGATGATAGCTGAGAGGCATGGGAGATGGGACAGTTTTCAATGTCCCCCTTTCTCCTTATAGATTACTAACTCTTGTTTAGTGAAATGTAGATCACATTTTTGCATCAACCTAGAGGATTGTGGTCAGGTTGACAACTAGCTGTAGAGTCTGAATCAGTGCTGCTAAAATCCCCCTAGGCGGCCACCCGATCCCGCCCCGCCCCGGCCTAGGTGGGTCGGGGGGTGGTCTAGGTGGTTTTTGTGTGTGTTAAGCGAACCGGTTCACTTAAATCCCCACATTCTCAGAACCTCCGACCCCCGTGCTTTTCTCTCGCTTCTAAAAAAACTCAAATCCCTAAATCGGAAATCCCATAAATTGCTCATGCTTTTCCCAAATCCTCAAAATCTCAAATCGATAGCTTCTACCTTAATCTTGAAAATGAGCAATACGCAAAACGAGCGCTCTACCATTGAGCTAATTCCCATTTACGATTTTTTGAGTTTTTTTTTAGTATTATATATATATATATATATATATATATATATATATATATATATATATATATATATATATATATATATATATATATATATCTTGTTTTTTTATTCAATATTATATTTTCTTATAAATATACTAAAAATATAAAATAAATCTGCCTAGCGCCTAGCTCTCATTGGCCGTCCGACTACCGCCTAACAACTTTTAGAACACTGGTCTGAATCATACTTCAGTGAAGCTTAGTTCGCATAAACGTGCTCTGTAGCCAGTGCGTTTTTAAACCTGGGTGAAACAAATTTTCCCTGGTTTGGGGGCATAGAATTAGCAAAACAGTGATTATTTTAAGATAAGCCCTCAGCTTGTACACATTAAAAACACTAGTTTAACTAATCGATTCCTTTAGGGTTGAAAGAAAAAGCTGCATACTAATTTTCCCAAATCCCAGTAAACACTAGTTTAACTAATCGATTCCTTTAGGGTTGAAAGAAAAAGCTGCATACTAATTTTCCCAAATCCCAGTTAGGCTAACTTTGGGGGATTCATACCTCAATTTTCTTAGTTCTATTTTGACCGGTTTGGCATTCCTTTAGGGTTGAACGAATGTCTGTCTGCACCCTATTTACCGGTTTGGCATTCTAACTATGATGCAAACATTTTAACTATGATGGATTGGTTAGTCAAAGTGCATTCGTTCAATATGAGATCTACTTGGGATATGTTAGGTCTACGAAAATATGAAATTGATCACCCTTTTATAGCAAATACTTCATTTGATAATTCCATAGTTAATCAGTCATGCATCCCAATACAGAACGCATTCTGTGCAAAATCTTATTATGTACATGAGATCATCTATACTATAATGCAGACATCTTGTTTTCTTTAAGTTCCTAACGGGTTAGAAGTTAGATATTAAAGATGTACAGCCGGACCCAAACATATTTGAAAAACATAAAAGTTTATGCTGATGTTTTGTTAGCTAGGGTGAATATATGAATGATTGAGTAGGTTGATGTCTGGCTGAATAAGGAAATGTAATGTAATAAAAGAGTCAATGTAAAATTGTGGTAAATATAAATTTTCTCACTCCCCGACGAGGAGATAGTTGTAATACTTTAGTTAACTATGTGGATGGAAGTGGGATAAGTGAAATAGTTTATAATAGGATAATTTAATTGTTTCCTATGCTGCTTTTGGTTAGTTCGCCAAAGTTTATGGTTCCATTCCTATCAGACATTTTGATGAGAATGATTATGAGCTTTTTAGAATCAGAATTGATAAAAGCATACACATCTGTATTCGTCTTTTTTAATTTAAAGAACAAATTTATCCAAGTGCACCTTTTGCTAAAAAAGTATGTTATCTCCTAAATTATTGGCTATTGCAAGCGTTAACTATGATTGTAACTTATTAATTTGTTTTGTACATATGCATTTGACACTACAGATAAGCCCTTCAAATTGGACTACTGCATAGTTCTTAGAATAGTCCCGAGCTTTGATGGAGAAGGAGGTTGTAGGCCAGTTCGTGTTTACGTTCAAGATCTGACCCCTGCTAGCAGGAGCTCGAAGATTCTTTCCTCAAAACTGAAAAATAAGGAGATTCGATGCTACATACAGGTAAGATTACTCTGGTAAACTTTTATGTCTTTCTGTTTCATGAGATATCGGCAAAATAAATTTGTTCACTATTGCATTTTTAGGCCAAGTCTTTGCTCCAACAATTGTGCATTAGTAGAACCAGTGCTTGATGGAGCAACATCATGATGACCATACACATTAGCACCAATCACACGGCCAAGTACATTGCACGAAAAGCTTTATTGCATGCTTAATTTCATCTTCACTGATGGTGCAGTTGTTCAGTCCTGGCCTAAATAAGATTTGAAAATAGTAATTGATTAGTAAACATTAGCCTAATGTGCGTGAAATGATAGCCATATAACAAAAAAAAAACATTACTAGAGAACGAAAAAGAAGATAAACATCAATATATCATCGACCGTGAGTAGTCTTTCTTATAGAAATCCAATAAGAAGGTGAGTAGTAGCAGTTAGGGCCGCAAATGGGCTAGGTCGGGCGGGTTTTGACATACTTTAACCTGTACCCAAACCTTATACTCACAAAACCCGACCCATACCCGACGGGTTTGTAGCTTCTTAAACTCGGACCCGACCCTGTGGGTTTGGGCCAGGTTTCTATTGTTTGCCTGGGTTCGGGCTGAATCGGGTCGGGTGGGTTTAAGTAGAATTAGCAATTTTTTTAAGCAAAAGTTGCTTCAATAACAGAGGAGTGTTTTAGGCGGAGGAGATCTTTAGCAATGCAGATTCACCGGAAGGGAAGCGTGATACTGACAGCCATTCTCCCGGTGCCAAAACTGTACTAGATGGTGGGAGACCCAAGTCAGGAAGTCGCAGTAAGATCAATGAAGAGAGTGAAGTTCTAGAAGACACAAACTCTGACCTAGACTGGGAGATTGTGGTCGGTCATAGTTTAACGAGCATGGATGATGCAAATACCAGGTCGGGAAATTCAAATACTGTAGGTAAAAATGCGAATGTACCAGTAATTAGCAGTCCAACTGTTACTGAAAAACTAAACTTTTTTAATGACTAAACCTTTTTATAGGCGTACATCGTGATCTTGTAAAATATTAATCATTTAATTTAATTCAATTTCATTTAATTTGATGGCTAAATTTTTTATAGACGTGCATCGCACGTGCATTATACTAGTTGTAATTAAAAACTAGGTCAATAAATGTTTTTCATGGAGTAGAGACTCCATGTTGCCCTTTTTGAAATGTGGACTTTAATCTCATGTAATTTGATATTTCTTGCTTGATTCCGAGATGATATGGTATGACAAAGATGATATGGTATGACCACATTAGAAGAGTATCGCATTTAGTAAAGGCCCAACAGATTTTTTGAGCTCCTGAAAGAAATTTTGCATCGAGCCCGATTAAAACGTAGCTTCACCTGTCACTTTTCGACTCTAAAAGAAAGCCCAACCCAACCCAACCAAATTCAAGCTGACATAGTCTCTTTTCCTCGGTCACACTCTCCCCTGTCCATAATCCTTATCCTGCAACTTTCCTCAGCATCGATTATCGAACCCAAAAAAAACAAAATCCTCAGTATCTCTACACGAACTATTGTCGCATTTGGAAAGTGAAGAGCTTAAATCAGACAATTTTCAGATTTTTAGTTTAACCACATAAAAAGCATGTACATTGCATATATATATATATATATGGGTAAAAGGATATGAGCAACTTGCTCATTTATTAAATAAGCAAATGATGAGGTGGCATGCATGTGATACATTGAGTATCTAACCACTTTTAGGATTTCTCAATCACATGCATGCCACCTCATCACTTGCTCATTTACTAAATGAGCAAGTTGCTCATATCCCTTTTACCCTACATATATATAGAGAAAAGTGAGCCTCATATTTGTATGAGGAAATTTCCTCATACAAAGTGAGGTGGCAAAATAAGAGCTCTTAGATTACCCTTTTAATCAAAGGGCTTATTTGCAAAAATAAATTTTACAATTATTTGATAACTTTCCAAAAATAAAATTTACAATTATTTCTTAACTTTCTTAAAATTAATTGATTTTCTCTCTCCAATTCCTCTTCCTCCCCCTCTTTCTCACGTCTTTCTCCCTCCTCCTCTAACCCACGCATCTTCCCTCCTCCCACGCCGCCGCTCATCCTCCCACGCCGCTCCCTCACGAACGCCATCGCCGCTCCTCCCACGCCTCCGCCCTCCTCCCACGCCCTCGTCCCTCACGAACGTCGCCGCCCTCGTCCCACGCCGCTCCTCCCACGCCGCCGCCCTCCTCCCACGCCGCCGCCCTCCTCCCACGCCCTCGTCCCTTACGAACGTCGCCGCCCTCGTCCCACGCCCTCCTCCCACGCCGCCGCCCTCCTCTTTCACGAACGCCGCCCTCCTATAATTTGGATGACTGTAACTGTTCATTTCGATGCCAATGAACAGTTTTCCGAAATAATTGGGAAAACTCTACCTGCAATTTATCTCTTAGAAAATGCCAATGTCGCAGTTTCTGCTTGTGTTTTGAGGCTGCTGTTCTATCCCTTGTTCTCTGGATGCTTGCATGGTCCTAAATTTTTCAAAACAGAGATTCCGGTGACTATTTTGACATGTTTACTTGGGTTGACAAATGGGTATTTCACTGCGGTGTTGATGATTCTTGCTCCGAAAGCCTTGCCATTACAACATTCGAAGACCGCTGGATTGTGATTGTGGTGTGCTTGGTTATTGGATTGGCTGTAGGTTCAGTTGTAGCCTGGTTTTGGGTTATTTGATTGTGGAATTGTACAATTGTGTTCATATATACTTCAAAGCAGTGCAATGATTCAACATGTTCATAAATTATAATACTAGTGTGAACCTTTGATCTGAAAGTGATTCTTATGTTGTGCGAATACTGTGTTAGATTATATTGAAAATTTTGTGTTTCTTCAAATATGATGAATTTGAGGGATGGTAGCGTTGTGTGTTTGCCTATGCAAAGAACTGTTCATTTCGATGTTCATAGCATGCTTACACTGAAGAATGCATCTGCGTCGAACTGTTTAACAGTGTTCAGTTCTGTCAGTCTTGTTTCAGCAGACTTGCGTAATTATTCTAACGATTCACTCGTTGGGCTTGATTGGTTCGTCGTAGTTGGGTTGACAATGAAAATTAGTTATTTGGTTTTAGATCACCAATAACTTAGTCTGCTAGTTGTAAAAGTTCAGCGGTTGAAACCGTGACAATCTACCTGTAAGCGACTTTGCTGAATCATGGCTCATCCGTCAAATCATTTTTTATCTCATTCATCAATTATTTCTTTCTAATCTACTTTTACATGGATCTCGTGAAAGATTACTGGATCAAAATTTAAAACTAATACATCCAATTGTTGGTGGGTAAGATTTTGGCCGTAACCCTGTACTTAACGAAACAGAGGATTAGAGTGCAAGAATGAAGGACTGAAAGTTGATTCTGATGGTAGTTATTGAGACTGGTCATTAACAAACACTCAAACAGTGCATACAATTTTGCATACATGAGGAATCCCAAAAGAAACTACAAAACTGCAAATATGAAGAATACCCAAAAAAAGCCATGGACAAGCCTAAGGTCATGGAATGTCCTCTCCCAGTGTTTTGGCCCTTAAATACAAGAGAAACGCGCATCCAAAATAGTCTCCGACATGATCCCTTCACCTGTCAAAAAATTGTTTTGAAGAGGGCCAACAAATGATACCTACTAGCTAGCGTTCATAATATATATAGTGTCATCAAATTTAAGTTAAGATCCTCTATTTAGCTGTTCGTGTTGGATAGTGCCATCATAAAGTCAAAACTGTCTCTTCATCATATCACAAAAACCGAAGAATTTACAAAATGAACATATTCAATGAGCATGAAATGAACACATTATATACTGATAACAACAATTCTTTTCCCGTCATTCTCATCAGAAGAACAACATACATGTTCATTTACAAATCAGTCATGATCCAAGTCTGCTACAAAAGAGTTTCTTGTATATTTTCTTCCAATGTGGTACATTTATTAGATAAACTGCTTCAGAAACTCGGTAGCTACTAGGCGGCCACGGGTGTTTACTGATAGTTTCAACTCACTGATTTCCTTGTCAATATCCTGCACCATAAAAATGCAAATGCAGTTTATCAACTTGGCTTAGAAAGATGAACAAAGCAATACAACAGATTTATCAGCATGCTAAGTATTTCTGAACAAAGAAAATAAAAACTGCGTAACATGTTTGGTATAACTAACTTCAATGTATATATTTTCGTTAGGATATAAAATATATCTCCCCATTGGGAGGTATTACCTCAAACTATAATTAGAAGGAAGCTAAAGGTTGATATTGACTAAAAGAGAAGGAAACTAAACACCAAGTTCATACAGCAAAGGCACAATAAACACATTCCAGGTCCCTACAGCAAGCTCCCCTCTTGTTCACAATTGTCTTGTCCAGGAATTAGTTCCTACTTTGGCATTGTCACTGAATTATGATATTGCCTACTTAGAGCATTCTTCCATGCAACAACTATCTGTTCTAGATTATCAACAAACCAACTACTTGGGAAAAATCGTACTCACCACTTTTCAGTGTTTTATTATTTATTTATTTATTTAGTTGAATTTTTTTTTGCATATTGGAAAGCTATCATGCCTAGTGTTTTGCCTTGACTCTCACTAAGAGTTTGTTTCTAATGTAAGAACCTTCTGCTTTTCTGCATAACTAGAACTTTTCCTATTGGTTTGACCAAGAAAAATAGATGTTATTAAGTAGTTTCTTCAAAATGCCAGGCTCAAAATTGGTGAGTTCTCATTCTTAAGATGATTTTAAATGACCCATAGTTGAGAATTCCTGGGGTCTATATCGATCATGATTTTATTAAGTGATATATACAAGAACCTTGAACCATCATACTTGAATGCTGATTAGGTTCAGAAAACCGATCTCACATATACATGCTAGTACAGATAAATGGGTGATCATTTCCATGTTCATAACTCTTCACCTCGTAATTCTACAAATGTCTATACGACCAATACAAGTAATGGTCCTTTAGATACCGTATTTAATCAATTAAGGAGAACTAGGAGAATTTTCTATAAATAATAACAAATCTGTATAATTGCTTGAACTTGAGGTGTTATTCACTCAATTTCCTTCATACGGTCAAATATTTTGGTGTGACACTGATTTGCTTGCTATGCCATGGTTTTTCACATCCCTACATTGTCGCACACTTAGGTAATGTAATTTACTTTTCCTTCTCAATCTTACTTATACCAATGATACTAACATGTCGATATAGATAACATGGGATAACATTATATTGTGTTCTAAACACCCAAGCATGATATAGATAATATAATTGAGATGTTGAACAATTATACATATACTCTATCAAACTACGAAAAGGACCTGTTGAATTGGGGCAAAGAAAACTACCACTCGTCTAGTAGGGCCGTCAGAATATCTAAATATTCTCAACTAATTCCTCCAAAAAAATAACTAAGCAGTGGTTTTATCTTTTAACAAGTATTTTCTAGTATAAAAAAAAGAAAAGGAAGAAGTATGTGATGTCTAGCAATTCAAAACCGACATACCTGTTAACATTTAACTACTAGTAACTAGTTACTACAATTCTGCTTTCTACAGGCACATATTCGTTCATTGTGGACAGATCACATTACGTTTTGTTTCATCAAGAAAGATCCACTTACCCACCTTGAAAGCTAAAAGATTGGTCGTTAAGGCATTCATATACTTTCGATTCACGGAATGTGATACGACAGCAATATTTACATAAAGGCAATGACATTATAGAAGAACATAGACTAGCAATTACAATTACTATTTGTAGCCATTTAAACAAGTTTAGGCCTCAAAGTTCCTCAAAGTTCATCAAAGTCCATGTCTTTAAATTGTGAACAGCGTAGCAATTGTATCCTATTTGGTAGTTACTCATAAAGCATCTCAATCTCTTGATTTCCCTAGCTAGACGGTAAGCCTAATTATACAAGAACGTTACCTCATCTTCCTAATAGCATGTTTTCGGTGGCTTAAGTAAACATCATCTTCTTCCCACTCAGGTTCGACAAGCATAGCAGCCAATTGTTTAGAGATGAACATCTCGTGATTCTCCTCAAATTCTCCTCAAAAGCGACACAGATTTCTTGATAGAGAACTTTGTTTTTCATCATTTGCTCCATTAGATCCATAAACGATAACTCATAAAGGCAACAAAATCTGTCCTGTATACAATAACCAAAATATAAATTATCAACCAGCTATAGAGGAGATGCAACAAGAAAAAGCTTTATATATGAGAACTTTTATTTCATTCACCTTTTCCCACAGATAAGAATCTGTAGTTTGTATTCACCTTTTCCCATAGATAAGAATCTGTAGTTTGTAGACTGTCATTTTCCCACAGATATGGGAGCGGCGTGGGAGGAGCGGCGATGGCGTTCGTGAGGGAGCGGCGTGGGAGGATGAGCGGCGGCGTGGGAGGAGGGAAGATGCGTGGGTTAGAGGAGGAGGGAGAAAGACGTGAGAAAGAGGGGGAGGAAGAGGAATTGGAGAGAGAAAATCAATTAATTTTAAGAAAGTTAAGAAATAATTGTAAATTTTATTTTTGGAAAGTTATCAAATAATTGTAAAATTTATTTTTGCAAATAAGCCCTTTGATTAAAAGGGTAATCTAAGGGCTTTTATTTTGCCACCTCACTTTGTATGAGGAAATTTCCTCATACAAATATGAGGCTCACTTTTCTCATATATATATATATATATATATATATATATATATATATATATATATATATATATATATATATATATATGGAAAAAAAAAAGGTATGAGCAACTTGCTTATTTAATAAATGAGTAATGCTAGAGCCACTACCAATTTCACTACATTTCTCTTCACTACCTTAGGTGGCACACTCCAATAGGTAGGGGATGATAGAGTAGGTGGGAGAACTCTCCAATAGGAGTATGCCACCTAAGATAGTGAAGAAAATGGTCGTGAAATTGGTAGTGGCTAAAGCATTACTCTTAATAAATAAGCAATTGATGATGTGGCATACATGTGATTGGAAAATCTTTAAATGGTTAGTTGTCCAATGTATCACATGCATGCCACATAATCAATTTCTCATCTCTACTACTATAATGGGAGAACCCCTTAGTCCTTAACCCAACCCGTGCAACGCACGTGTTGGGTTATGGACTAACTTTGGTAAATATTTTCGAAAGTGGACCAGTTTGGTAAATATTTTCGAAGGTGGATCAGTTTGGAAATTATTTTCTTTTTGCCCTTTTCATTATCCCTTTAATTTTTTCCACGTGCACGTGTGCACGTGTATGATACTAGTTTACTAAATGAGCAAATTGCTCATATCCCTTTCACCCGATATATACAATAGAAATGGAAGGATGTATAACACATTTGTGACGTGGAAAATTGATTGCAGACTTGCAGTACATCTTAACTTTCTTCATTGAGAGAAGAATACATAGACATATTGAATCTAATGCAACTTTGGGTGATGTCAACAAGCTAAGAATACAATCTCGGATAAATGGTTCTTCATTCATGACTCATTCATGCACCATGATCTCGGATTAGGTGCGCACATGAATCCTAAGAAAATGGAGATGATGAGACAAGTGAAGTAGACTTTCGATAGGGTAAACCCACATGCAAACACGATATAGGTGTGCCCCAAAATTTAAGCTCATATTCCTCGCAATAATTTATGTGAGAAGGTATTCGGTGGTTCAATCCACACCCTAAAGTGTGCAACATGCATATGCACAAATCTGGACTAGAAAGATAGCAATTTCCAAGTACGTGTATAGGCGATTCTTCATGATAGGATTCTCGTACTCCAGAGTCCAGGCAGATAGACCGACCAACCTAAAAATATAATAAACAATCGGGCTCCCTATATATCAGGTTTCCTTATCTTATTTTCAGCTTCAAGTAAGATAATAATGTATGTGATAAAGAAAAATATTTTAAAACTAATTTACTTGTGTTTTTTATTATTCTTTAAAGTCAAAAATGACAAATGCCACAATATTTAATTGGCAAAAAACGATAAAGAAATTTTTATTATAGTATAAACAATAAACTCAACCTCAAAAATCAAAATAAAAGTGCAATTAGATATTCTACAAGTATGTTTAACCAAAAATATTTCAAGTTTAATTTTATATACACAACGTCACGATTTGTGTTAATTGTTCCTAAAAGGCAAAAGTTTGATTGCTATGTGGAATGTGAAGACATTTTTCAGATTAACAAAAAAGAAATTGCTTTATCTAAATTGTTGTACTTAAAGTATACTATAAGATATAAGAATGTGGAGCCAGGAAAATAATTATTTTTCAAAATATCTCTAATCTCTAATCTCTAATGAGAGAAGATCTTAGTGTCATTTGTAAATTTATTAATGCGTATGATACACGTACATAACTATATTAAGGAGGTTTCACGTTTAAGTCCTCACTACATCAGAGTTTTTATTTCTTTTATTTTTAAAAATTATTAAGACGCATCGCACTTGTAAATTACTAGCAATTTAGAACTCATCATTTATACGTGCAATGCAGTCTTAATAAATATAGTTTTTGTAAAGTGTTTGAACCTCAGATCTCCTTCATAATACTCATATGCATGTGTTAGAGCATCTGTAGTCGTTATCTATATATCGATAATATGGATAAATGGCTAAAAAAACCGCTGCAGTCGTTTGCTATTTATCCATATTATCGATAAATCGCTACAGTAGATTGCTATATATGAGAATCCGTATAACTTTTATCCATATATGAGTGACGGCACTTCGAGTGCCGTCCGACAAAAAAAAAAAATTTTTTATTCGTCGGACGGCACTTCAAGTGCCGTCCGTTTGAAAAATTAATTAATTTATCGCATAAATTATATCACCAAAAGGGGTCGCTGCCGAAATCCTCGGACGGCACTTGAAGTGCCGGGTTTTTGTAATTTTTAAATTTTTTTCGTAATTTTTGAAAATATTTTTGCAATTTTTTAATTTTTTTTGCAATTTCTAAAATATTTTTGTAATTTTTTGAAATTTTTTTTGTAATTATTGAATTTTTTTTTGCAAATTCCAAAAAATGGAAGATGACAAAAAAGCCACCTGGGCTCTTGGACGGCACATGAAGTGCCGTCCGTCCCATTTGGCTTGAAAAATTTTTTTTTTTTGTTTTTTTTCTTCTTCTCCGCCTCTTTAAAATATATTATTTTTTCTTCACGTTTCTTCACGTGCGCTCCGACGGCACTTCGAGTGCCGTCTTAGCTAAAAAATAGCTTTCTACGAGTGCAACAAAAGTTGGATTTCTATTTCTATTTATCTATATATGGATATTTTTACATTCAACGACTACAGATGCTCTTACACACCTTAATAGATTTACAAATGACACATCGATACTAGCCTTCTCCCATTATGATGAGGGGGGGGGGGAGAGGAAAAAAATTGCAGGTCATAGATTGCTGCACGTTCTCGCCTATCAAACTGGACCATCTAACACGTGTACTCACTCGATACAACACGGCCCAAGCCCAGTGGCAATTTGATAGTCTAAAGAATCACAGGGTTTTTCTGATTGAGCGTTCTGCATATAATGCCCCAGCTCCTTGTCTTTGCTCCTCTAAATCCTTCTCTCTTCCTCTCTACTATCTCAAAAAATGTTCCTCTACGCTGCGCTGCTGTTGCTGCTCTGCGCCGCCTTCCACGTCTCCACTGCCATCTCCGACGGTTAGTTCTCCCTATAGATCTTGTTCCTTTCCGTTTCAGTCTATAAACTGTTTATTTGGTTGCATTTATTTGATTGTGTTCCTGTAACAAAATTGTTCTAATTAGCTAATTTGCATTTTTGTATATTTGTATATAAGTCCTTACTTAAATCATGATATTTCTCTGTAAGTCCTTCTCTTAAGTATTATAATAGGTTCTTTTAGTCAAGATAGCTAGTGATATTTTAATTAATTGTTGTTAAGTAGGGCTGCAATTGACCGAGTCGAATACCTTCAGATTTGAGCTCGGCTCGTTTACGAAACGAGCTCAATTTTGAGTCCCAATCTTTGACCGAACTTTGACCGTATTCGAGCCGAATAGTTCGCAAGCTTAACCTAAAAAAAAAGACCCAAACTCGAGCCGAGATTTGACCGAGTTCGAACCGAATAGCTCGCAAATAGCTCAATTGGTTTGCACCCCTATCTTTAAGTACTAGTTATTACTATTGCAAATAAATTATGTGAAGACAAGGAACACGAAGTCTTTATCAGTTGTAAATTATGCTACAATTGACAGACTCACATGCAAATATTCTACATTGTGGGACCTACATGTTACTAAAAAACTGTTCGAACATTTGTACTCGTAGAGTATGGTTCCGGATCCGGATCCGGGTAGTGCAGCACCGGACCCCGACCCGACCCAATACCAGTGCTTTTGTGATTCAAATTCAAATTCAAATTTGGTCCTTCTTACTGCACTTTTTTAACCTATTAGTAATTCACTACTGGACAAGATTGTAATTTTATGGATACAGTAATTAATTAATTGTTTAATTTGCTACTGTGAATTTCCGAAAGTGTACGAGATCTTTCTATTTATATAGGCCCACCACCCACTTCTGAGTTCTGACTCTCTTAGCTTTCGACACATCATGCATGTGCGTATCAGCTGAGCATGTGTTGTCGCTGTCCGGATTCCTATGCAATAATAGGACCGTTACATCAATTTATCGTTGGGGATTCTTGCATGTTAATCCTTGTGTAATCTAATAATTCCATATCTTACCTTACAGACATTATGCAAAGCCCAATTAGCCATGTTTAAAAGCATCCAATATCGTTTGCTATTTATCTAAAAAAATGGAAATTTTGGATTTTTACACTATCGTTCGCTAAAATCTACTTTTTAAAAATGTAGTGAACAGTATGTTGCTAAATATAGCAGCATATTTTAGCAATCGCCAAAATATAGAAGAGTAGAAGACGGAAGAAGCGGAAGATCTTCCGTCTCTGAATTCTTTATTATATAATTTCCAAAAAAAAATACTAAAATGCCATCAAAACATTTACGAAAATGTCATTTAAATTTTTAAAAAATCAAAAAAAAATAATGCTGGGACGGAAGAACAGCTTCCGTCAAGCCACTTCCACTAACAATTTTTTCCACATATTTAAAATCATGCCATTTCATCAATTTAAAAAAAATTGTCAAAGGGAAGATCATCTTCCGTCTGGCAATTTTTTTATTTAAAAAAAAAAATCACAGACGGAGAATGTTCTTTCGCCTGACAATTTTTTATATTAAAAAAAAATACTTTAGACGGAAGATGTTCTTCCGTTTGAATATTTTATTAGTATTTTTTGGTCAAAATTTTGCCCAAACGATAGCAGAGGAACTCTTTCCATTGCTATTTTCGATTGCCAAATACCCATATAATGGCAGCATCGATAGTGGATGCTCTAAAAGACGGTTTTGCCACTTTTGAAACTAATTCCAAAAATAGGCCATTTTCGTAACTAATTTCCAAAATAGACCAACACAGTACCCAAATATAGTCTATTTGATTTTAAGGCCGCAGTTTATAACTGCGACCTAAGTATAATATCATACATATTTGGTTAATAGGCTTGGAGATTTGAAAAAATTGTTCAAGTGTAATATAAGAAAAATCAAAGGTCGCAATAGAACCACAACAAGATATATCTAAACAGTGAGAAAGGGAAGGAGCTCCGCAATTTCGGGATATGAGATTTGAATCTCTTCTTCCCTTCTTTCCCTCAAACCTCAAACCTCAAACCCTAACCCCTCTTCACCCGCCTCCCGCCTCTCCCCCTCCACCCGTCGCCCCCCTCAGTCGCCCATTGTCGACCCACCGTCAACCCACTTCAGCTACTTCACCTTCCTTCACTCTCCGTCTTCTCTCCTACCCCGGCCTCCTCTCTCCTCCGACTCCCTCTCTTCCCACATCGTCCGAAACCTTTCTCCTCTGAAGCCCTCCCTCCATCCTTCTCCCCTCTTTTCACTTCCCTAGCCCGTTCGTTGGTGATTTGGGGGTGGGGAGCGGGTGCTAGGGCTAAGTCGCCCCCCTGCCATCGCTGCTCCCAGCTTTCTCTCATCGTCAATTTTCCAGATCTCACCATATCTCTCCTTTTTGTTTCTCTTTTTTCTTCAAATCTCGACTTGTTAGCTACAGGTTATGTTCGTCGCTGTGCGTGGCCCTCACCCGCGAGGCGGGTTGGAGGGAAAGTGGTGGTTGCGGCCATCGTTCAGGGGTTACTCCGGTGTCGGAGTGGGAGTGCTTGGCATTGATCGTGGGTACCTAGGGTTGGCTTGGTTCAGGAGTTACTCCGGTGTTGGAGCGGGGGTGCTTGGCGTTGATCATGGGCACCTAGGTTCGGCTTGGTTCATGGTGGTGAGCTACGACTGCGACATACGCTAGCGGAGCCAGTGGTGCCGCGCGGGTGGTCGGTGGAGCTACTGCGCATGGACGATGCTTAGGGAGGTGTTGACTGGGGCTGGCACCATCGGGGAGACGTTGCAGCTTGTGGTTGGGGTTTAGTTTGGTTTTGTTGCGTTAGCGAGCGGCGAACATTTGGGTAGCCGGGGGTGCCGTGGAGGCATGTGGGGGAGGACGAAGAAAGAGTCGGGGGATGGGGGATTTTCGATTTCCAAAATTTATTTTGAAAATCGATTTTTGATCTGTAAGAGTTGTCGTTGGGGGGAGACTTGAATTGCAAATTGAGTTTTAAAATTCAAGTTGAAGTTGAGGAGCCCCTAAGATCCATATTTTTCCTAATATCCAAATTACAACCGATTTACAATTAGCAACAAAATGTACTTTAGTTGGTGGGGAGACGGTAGTCCGGCAATTTTATAGTTTGAGCTCTGCTTTGTCCTATTCAGGTCAAAGTGTGGGGTCCCTAAGGTTTCTCTCATGTCAGGGAGCTTGGAGGGGGTGGTGGCATTTGTTGAACAGTCAGGGGAGAGGACAACCTTCGTTGTGAGGTGGCAATGAGAGTCAACGAGGGTCAAGCGAGGTTGAGAACCATAACTCAATCTGTACTGGGAGTTGTCAGATTGGTGGAGTGTCTGTGGTCTCTCATATAGTGCTTGAAGTTGATGTATGGGTCACTGCTGAGGACGACGGGGGTGTCCGGGCGAGCGACGGAGCGGATAAACTGTGTACACGCAAGGGACTGAGAGAGAGAATGAGATCAAATTGGCACGAGAGATTGACTTTGATGAGGTCGGCCGATCAGTAGGATTAGATTTCGTTGTATTTTTTATTTGTTGGTTGGGATGTATGAGTTACAGGACCCAGCCTGTTGGGATATGAAATTCATAAGCTTGATTTTTGGTTATATGTTTTGTTAAAGTCTTTTTAATAAAACGAGGGAGGTTTTCAACCCACAGTTTAACGATAAAAAAAAAGAGGCCGCAGTTGGGTATTGCGGCCTCGAAACTACATAGGCCGCATTACCGAATTGCGGCTTCTTCGATTTCGTCGCCGCAGTTCACAACTGCGGCCCAAGTATATATCATACATACGTAAAACATAGGAGGGCGCAGTTGAGAAGTGCGGCATCGATAATACAGATATATGGGCGATGAGGTCCAGTTCTTAAAACCTTCTAATGCCCATTCGACCATAATACTGAGACCGCAGTTGTGAACTGTAGCCTCTGTAATATCCGCAGTACCCAATTGCCTCCTATTTTTTACGTGGCCAATTTTTTTCAAGTCTCCGATCCTATTAGCCAAATATGAATGATATGATACTTAGGCCGCAGTTGTGAACTGCGACCTCGAAATCAAAGAGGCCGTAATTGTGTCTTGCGTTGGTCTATTTGGGAATTAGTTTCGAAAGTGGCCTATTTTGAAAATTAGTTTAAAAAAGTGGCCTATTTTGGGAAAAAAGTCGGTTTAAAATCGACATACTAATAGAAAGAAAATATTGATGTTTTCTCATCTCTTCTCATCATAGGGTCACGTTGATTCCAATGAAGAAAATTGGTTTTCGATATAAGTTGAAATATAACCACGATGTTTCAATAATGAAATCGAATTAATGGAGTGTTTGCAGGATATTTGCCAAATGGAAATTTCGAAAAAAGCCCGAGCCCCCGACATCTCAATGGCACCGTCGTGACCGCCCGCAACGCCATCCCAAACTGGCAAATATCCGGTTTCGTGGAGTACATCAAGTCAGGACAAAAACAGGGGGATATGCTACTAATAGTCCCTGAAGGTGCGTACGCAGTTCGCCTAGGCAATGAGGCGTCCATTAAACAACGTATAAATGTGACAAAAGGGATGTACTACTCCATCACATTCAGTGCTGCTCGTACCTGTGCCCAGGAGGAGAGGCTGAACGTGTCAGTCACACCTGAATTCGGGGTGCTCCCGATGCAGATGTTGTATAGTAGCAACGGATGGGACTCGTATGCGTGGGGATTTCAAGCGAAGTTTGGTGTGGTGGATGTGGTGATACATAACCCTGGGGTTGAGGAGGATCCGGCTTGCGGGCCTTTGATTGATTCGGTTGCTATTAAGACTCTCTACCCTCCTAGATTGACCAATAGTAAGTTGCTTGTACATTCTGTATTTGTTATGGTGTTTGATTTACTTAATTATAATAGCATGCCAGAATTTCTGCTTGAATATAGGTTGACATATTTCTCTTTGGCAGAATTACACTTAATGTCTAGAGAATGTATTGAGCTTCTTCTGTTCCTCATATCATAAAATGCTCATATGGTGGATAAATATGAGGTGTTACAGTGAAAGTAGTATACTACCATTTGTCGTATTCTAATGTGTCTTTTTTGCGCTAGTTAACTTCGTATTCTAATATATCTCTACTACTATAATGGGAAAAGGCCTTAGTGTAATTTGTCCTTCTACCAACCCGTACAACACACGTGCCTAAATTTTTACTTTTAAAAAAATATGTATTTATTAAGCCGTGCAACGCACGTGTAAATTACTAGTCTCTACTACTATAATGGGAGAAGGCCTTAGTGTAATTTGTCCTTAACCCAACCCGTGCAATGCACGTGCTGGTAGATTTTTTTTTGCCCTTTTCATTTCCCCAATTTTCTCCACGTGCACAGCACGTGTATAATACTAGTATTGTAAACCAATATTTGTGGAAGTTTAGTATGAATTGATCTCCTCAAAGAAGTCTAGTTCTATGCCAACAATTCCTCTAGTAACTTTATGTGCATGCTTTTAGCTGTTTATCAAGGTACTGTGAAGATAAGAGGATTATCAGTGACACGAACGGTTATTGAATCATGTGTACTGGCTCGTCAAAATAATTAGTGGAAAAGATCCTAATCCAGTGTATAGAGGATTCCGAATTTTATTGTTCTATAAATTAATATATAGACTAGCTAGATACTTATCCACCGATTCTCTCATTATAGTTGTCAATTAATGAGAAAAAATGTTATTGACAATGCATCCTAATATACGATATAAAAAAAAGGACAATGTATCCTAATGACATTTTCTTGAAATTATACCAGCTAATCTGTTGAAGAACCCGAGTTTTGAAGAAGGCCCTTACATCATCCCCAACACCACATGGGGAGTCCTGATTCCTCCAAAAATCGAAGATGGTCACTCCCCGCTCCCTGCTTGGATCGTTGAATCCCTCAAAGCCGTTAAATACATTGACTCCCCTCACTTCGCAATCCCAAATGGCAAGCATGCTGTCGAACTGGTCGCAGGTAGGGAGAGTGCCCTCGCTCAGATAGTCCGTACAACCCCAGGAAAACACTACACACTCACTTTTTCTGTTGGTGATGCTGCTAATGCTTGTGAAGGTTCAATGGTGGTCGAGGCTTATGCTGCTCGAGGAATTGTTAGGGTTCCTTATGAATCAAAAGGTTCAGGTGGATTTAAGCGTGCAGTTTTGAGATTTACCGCTGTTTCAGAGAGAACAAGGGTTGTTTTCTTGAGTAGCTTTTACCACAGCAAGATTGATGGGTCAATGTGTGGACCTGTTGTCGATGATGTGAGGCTACTTAGTGTACGTAGACCGGCACCTGGCCTGTGAAGAATGGATCCTCTAGCTTTAGCTTAACTCAAGCAAGGGATGAGGACTACTTATATATTTAGCTTTAGAGTATGTGGTATGTTTGCTTTAGAGTCTAATGCAAGGGATGTAGTATTTTGAAATGTAGTAGTAATAGTGGTGGTATGGGTAGTTTCTTTTTGATGGATAATGTTGTCATGGTTGTAACTTAGGCCGTTATGAGAGAAGAAATCAATGCCTAAGGAAACTGGTTTCTAGTTTGAGATGGTTATGGATTCCTGAACTGTATGATAATTTACTTTTCTTTCGTTTGGTTTTCCTGAGAGTATGCTTCTTTGTGGTAAGGAACGACTTTTGATTCTAAATGATTGATATCGTGTTCATTGTAATCCTGTGTGTATATGCTAAAGCTTTTCATCTAGTAGACCTACAGATGATCTTCGCTGAGGATTTCTTGGGAATGATTTGCTGAGAAGATTTATTATGAGACAGATAGTTCTTTCTTGCTTTCTTGAATGAATATTTATCACTTGTAATGTGTACTTTATCACTTGTTATATGAGCACTAAGGTGGATAGCTTCTCTGCTCTTGTGCTCTGCTTTCATTTAGGCACAAATTTCTTATATATGTTGGCATGTTGTTGTTTTTTTTTTTTTAAATAAAAGTGGCCAGTGCCATTGGTTTTATTAATGATCAATTAAAGAAACAGAAAGTACCCATCAATACAACATAACCTACTCATTCTAATACAAAAGATAGATTCAAAAACAACCAAACGAAAAAATTACATCAATGATTACATAAAGATCTCCCAAAATAAGCGACTCGCCCTGCATGCTTTTACTCACAAAGAGCTAAGGTCCTCCCATCCATGATCCATCACCACCTACTGTGCACCGTCCAACCTCGGTTTCTTCCACCCCCTGCTTGACTTGTCCAAGCCTTTGTTAGAGCTAGCAATTTATGAATAAACATTTGAACAGAGCATCTATAATTACGAAAGCAGATATCATTCCTATCTAGCCATGGACTCCACACAATGGCCCCAACCGTACTATCCCATAGACCCCTATGTTCTAGTTTGATGTGTCTTGTTCTCCATTTCCCCCACAGATCGTCGATGCAGCTCGGGATTGCAGTCATGTGAAAGGCCAGGCCCATGATTTCCCAAGTCAACCTAGCTCTAGGGCAAGCGAGGAAAATGTGAAAGGTGTTTCGTCTCCATTGTGGCACCGTTGGCACGTAGCATCAGGCAAAATGTTTCGTTTCTTTAAGTTAGATTTGGAGAGGATACCGTTGTTGAGCACTAGCCAGAGGAAGGCCTTAACTTTGGAGGGCGCTTTAGTCTTCCACATTGTGTCTGCGAGTGAATTCCTTAACCCACCATCGTTAAGGAAACCATACATGGAGGAAACTGTAAACGTTTTGCTTTGACCTAAGTTCCATTCTCTATCGTCCTCCTGTGTCCTCTCTCGTGTTTCTTCTTCCAGTAGCATCGCGTTAAGCCTCAGTAGTTGTTCCTAGCATCGTTGGATAGGCTCCCTGTGTGCTGTAATGTCAGCCTCCTATTTCTCCATACATCTACAACTAGAGCATCACCCCTCTTAGTTGACACTGCTAGTTTAGGGTAGAGAGATTGAAGCGTATTATCTCCACACCATTTATCTTTCTAGAATCTAATGTTGTTGCCCTTCCCCAACTTGCACCTCGTATTAGTATGGAAAATGTCCCCCACCTTAGCAATCCCTTTCCAGATACCGGACACCTTCCCATACCTACATTTTCCTCTGAATCTGGCAACTTTTCTCCTTCGGTATCTCATAAAGGAGTTTCTCCACCATGCCTTACGTTGTTTGTGTATCTTCCACCACCATTTTGACGGCAGGGCCTTGTTCATGTCTCTGAGGTTAAGGATCCCCAGTCCTCCGAACTCTTTCTTCTTGCAGACTCTGTCCCACTTGATAAGATTAATGCCTTTGTTGTCATCGCGCGCTCCTTTCCATAGGAATTTCCGCCTACATTTGTCGATTCTTTCGATAGCCCAGCCTGGAATCTTGTAGATCGACATAAGGTAGGTGGGAATGCTACTGAGGACGGAATTGATAAGAGTTATTCTACCTCCCAGAGATAGGAATTTTCCTTTCCACCCCGCTAGTTTCTTCTCGATCTTTTCAACCAAGGGAATCTAGTCTTCCTTAATCAGCTTTCCCGGTCTGATCGGCGTTCCCAGGTAGTTCAACGGAAAAGCCTTTTTTCGCATTGAAGCAAGGTTGTAGTAAAATCCGTGGGATCCGCCCTGTTGTCGGAAAGAGCAGTGACGCAGCTCTTTTGCAGGTTCACCTCCAGACCAGACCAGAATCCGAAGCATCTTAGAAGGACACGTACTGCCATTATTTCTTCCACCTTAGCCATCCCAAACACTAAGGTATCGTCAGTATATTGTAGTATCGACAACGGTTTGGAAATCCCTTTGACTGTAATCCCTACAGTAAGTCCTGCTGCCATTCCTCTCTTGTTCATTTCGGCCAATCCATCAGCAATTATAGCAAAGATAAGTGGTGACAGTGGGTCTCCCTGTCTCAACCCTCTCTTGCATCGGATTTCCCGTCCTATAAGTCCATTGACTAGCACAAAGGATTTGCCATTCGTGGTACACATCTTCATCCATAGCCTCCATTTCTCTGCAAATCCTTTAAGTTTCATAGCCTCCTCCACACATTCCCATTCTACCGTGTCGTAGGCATTTTGGAAGCCTAACTTTAGCAAGAAACCATCTATTTTGTCTTTGTGGCCCCTGTAAACCATTTCATGTGCCGAAGCAATGCTGTCCAGAATGTCTCTTCCTTTAACAAACCCACTTTGAGCCTCACCTATAATGTCATTAAGCATAGGGGCTAGTCTATTAGCCAAAGTCTTCGTGATGATCTTGAACGATCCATTGAGCAGGCTGATAGGCCTCAGGTCCTTAAACCTGAGAACTTCTGTCTTCTTTGGGATGAGGGCAACGTTCGCATAGTTAAGTCTCTTAACCTGCACTTCCCATATGAAGAACTCATGAAAAATGACCATAAGTTCTTTCTTGATGAAGGCCCAATATTTTGTGTAGAAGCTGATCGGGAAACCATCTAGGCCTGGAGCTTTGTCTGGTCCCAACATCTTGATAGCCTTTCGGACCTCCTTCTCCATGAAAGGTTCTTCAAGTCTGTCGCTTCCCTCGAGTGCCCCCTCGCTCCACATGTTCGGGTTCAGCTCTCCTCTTAGCACTCTCCTTCTTCCCAACAGATCTCTGAAGGACTCGTCTATATGGTTTCTAATAGCGGATTCATCCTCTGTCCAGACGTCATCCACCAGTAAACCTCTAATTTGGTTGTGTCGCCGTCTTCCATTAACCACCTTGCGGAAGAAGGCGGTGTTAGCATCTCCTTCCTTAAGCCATTGGACCCTCAATCTTTGTCTCCAATAGCATTCTTCCATTTCTCCAATTCTATGGATTTTTGCCCTACTGGCCGCCAGTTCCTCAAATTCCCCTGCGAGGAGATCTCTATACTCTTTGAATTTTTCTAATTCCTGGGTCCTCCTTCCTAACCTCTCTTTCTTTTCTTTGAATTCTCCAAATTCCTCTTTTGCCCATCTCTTAAGGCGCTTTCTCAGGCGACGAAGCTTGATGATCCATCTAGTTATTGCGTCCGATGTCGGTACTGTCGATTCCCAGGATTCCTTGATGACGTCTGCTAAGGTAGGATTAAGCGTCCATGCCTTCTCGAATCTGAATTGGTGCTGCCTTGGTCTCCTGTCAATCTCCCATTCTAGCAGTAGTGGTACATGATAGGACGTTAGTATGGGAATTGATCTAACCGTAGCGAGGGGGAATAAGTCCTCCCAATCAGTGGAAACCAGAATTCTATCCAATTTAGCTAGGGTCGGATTGGTCTGCATGTTAGTCCATGAGAATCTCCTATCGTTCGCTTGAATTTCAATTAGTCGAAGATAGTCGATAACGCCGTTGAATTGAAGCCTGTCCCTCTCATTTGGTCCCCTACCCTTGTGTTCGTTAGCAAATCTAGTAATGTTAAAGTCTCCCCCAATGACCCATAGACCACTCCGTCTGTTCCTAATATTTTTTAATTCTTCCCAAAATTCCCTTCGCTGTGCCGGGTTATATGGGCCATACACCGAAGTGACCATGTGCTCCCAGCCGTCTCCTTTGCGCTTGATAATAATGGTCACGGAGAAATCCTGAACGAGTTCATCTATAATATCAAAGACCTTTGAGTCGACCCCTATCGCGATACCGCCTGACAATCCCCTAGACGGTTTAGCACGCCACTCGAAATCCCTAAGTGACCTGAGCCTCGCAAAGGCATGGCCCTGGTGATGGTCGATCTTAGTTTCTTGAATAGCGAGTAAAGTTGGGTGAATCCTAGCTACCGTGTCGTTAACCAATCTGCTCTTTACCTTGGAGCGCATCCCTCTCACATTCCAGAAGATGTAACTCATGGGGAAACAAGATAAATGGTCATCTATCCTATGCAACCAGGGGGGGACCCTATAGGCATAACCTATAAGCTTCCTCCCTAATGACTCTAACTCTATTACTTTGTTCAATACCCGAAGAGCCCATATTTAAACCAAACATAGCAGCATAATAAACAAGCATATCATCAAAAATGAAACTAAGGATAGAGAGCGAACCTCCGCAGGCTGACATTGGCTCCTTGGCTTTTGCTGCCGCTCTAATAAGGTCCTCCTCACTAAGTCCTTTCGCGCCCCACCTATCGATTTGCCTCTTGCTTTTGCGCTTTGCTTCCTCAATGTCCCTCACTATTTCCCCACCGTCTGTCTCCGCACTCTCTTGAATGACTGGTGTAAGGGCCTTAACCTCGTTCTCCCACTTCTCGAATTCCCCATCCGAGTCTATAATCTCCTTCCCCACATTATCTAGAGCCCTAATAATGCCATCAATGGTTGTGGAATCCTCCAACAATCCCTGTTGAATCTCCTCTGTAGCAAGGCCTCCTTCAACGGGTACCGGATCACTCTGTTCCCCAATCTCCTCACCAGCAATCCTCCCAAACTTGAGATGCACTGCCTCAGAGGGGTTAACAATCAAAGCCTGCGAGTGAGTTGTAGAGATTTGGTTCTCTGCCTTCGGAGTCACGTCGTGTTTATCCCATGGGCCGGGCCCACTTTGAAGGTGGCTAAGGGTAATAGACTTCACAGCCAAGTCTAGGGCCTGTTTGAACTGGGCTGAATTTAAACTCATAAGTTTAGCTTCTCTATTAGTGGGCCCCCCTGAAGCCTGCCCAATTTCGAATTTCCTTCCCTCGAACTCAGTGACACAAACCTCAGACGTATTGACCTTGGTTTTGAGCTGACTACCTTCTCTGACCTCTTTTTGACCATCGCCAGCTGGCTTGTGACCTCTTCCAATAGCTATCGCTTCTGCCTCTCCTAGTACCTCGCAAGCCGAGCCAATGAAGGGTCGCTATCTTGGTACAATTCTTGGAACGCGTGCCTCCTCCTTGTAGCTGAGGGGAGGATTTGCTGAGGGGATAGTAGGTGTGTGTTGTTTTGTATACCCGATTGATGCCCTATCTTGATCAGGATCTCTAACCGGGTCTTGGACCCCAAGTTGATGGCTGCGATTAAGCCTACACTACTCCGATGGTTGTTGTTCATCTTCTTCCATATCCCTCTGTTTGAAACCAACCTTTGAATTGGACCCAGAATACTCCGGTGAGCTCCTAAAAGATACCTTCTTCTTCCTCTCTACAATCACCTTAATCTCATATTTTTCCTCTTCAAATTGAGCCACTATCACCGAGGGAATTAAGCTAACATCCTCCACTGCCACTTGAATCCTAGCATACTCTCTTCTCGATAGAAAGTTGGTGTTCTTGTCGATGCTCACGAGAGAGCCGAAGCTATGGATCAGATTTTGGAAACCCGATCTCACCCAACAATGAAGGGGGATGTTGAAAAGCCTGAGCCAAAAAGACGCTTTCGCGTCCACCTTCAAGGCGCCGAAAGCTCTCGACCACCGACTCATGGTAATGTAGAAGTCTTCCCCATCGAGACTACCATTGGCCAAGAGTTCCCTCGTAATTTCTGTTGGATCCTGTAGGCAAGGCAAGAAACACTAGAGGGGGGGTGAATAGTGTTTTATAAAAAATTTAAAAAGCGGAACTGAGAATTTCTTCTGTTCAGTCGACTTGAAGGAATAATAAACCAGTCGACTGAAGCGACAAAAGAAAAGTATTTTAAAGAAGTCTGAGAAGTCGACTTAGAGATGAGAGAGTCGACTTGTCACACAAATAACTCAGAGTAGTACGAGTCTGACCAGTCGACTTATAGGAGTACACAGTCGACTGTTCAGACAAGTTTCACATTAAAAATATAAACTGAGAGAGTTAAAATGCAAGTAGAGAGATACAACCACAGAGTGCACACGATGTATCCTGGTTCGGTCCTCCCGACCTACATCCAGTCCCCAAGTAACCCACTTGAGATTTTCCACTATTCTTGAAAAAGATTACAAGAATACCCTACGGCATTTAGACAACAACCTTGTCCAACCCGTAGTCCTTTCTCTCAACCAGAGAAAGAAACCCACTCTTCTACCAAGAGTGACAAACCTGACTCTACACCCTAGAGTCCTACTCTCCAACCGAGAGGAAAAAGAAAAAATAATAAAATTGTTTACAATCAACCTATAGTCTTGTTGTGATTGTAATATTGTACGTGGCTAAATGGTTGACTTCTAAATTCAGTCCAAAACGAATTTAATATTATGCTGGACTGAAAACAGAGAACCAAGACTTAAGTGAGTTTTAAAAGATTTTCTCTTGAATGCCCAATACTTAGATTTTTCTCAAAAACATGCTTGGAACTTTTTAAAGGTGATTCTTAGGCTATATTTATAGACTAAAATCCCTGGCCGTTAAAAGCAGTTAATCATAACCGTTTAATCAACGAATAAATGACGGATAAAAGTTTTAAATTAGAAAAACAGCTTTTGAAATTAGAAAGCTGTCGAAATCACTTGAACAGTTGGCTGGGTTGCCTCTATGAGTCGACTGATCAGAGTTTGAATAAGATCAGGCAGTTTTGTACAGACTCAGTCGACTGGTTCTAAAGAGCAGTCGACTGGTACTCAACAGTTGATCTAGTTCAAGCTGTTTCGACCTTTGGATTTGTAAACACACATTTATAAAAAGTTATATGTGAGTGTATGTGTGTGACAAGGCTGTACATCATTCTAAGACTCAATTAAAGAAGGAATTACATTGTTTACAAGACACACAAATAGATAACATAGAAGCTTTGGTCTTGACTTGAGTCTTGAATCTTGAGTGAAGCTTTTAGCCTTTGTCTTTATCTGGAGCTATGCTTGATCATCTGTTCAGCTTTAGAATATTGTGACTTGCTTGATCAATTAGCTTTGAGGCCTTTGTGTATGATATATGATGACTTTGGATACAACCTGCAATTATATACAGCATAGCACAGACACATTTTGCATTGTGTTGTAATCATCAAAATCAAGAATCAACATTCTCCCCCTTTTTGATGATGACAACACAATAGCTGAAATAAAAGAAGATAGAAAAATACAAGCATTCATATGCTCCCCCTATCAAAAATACATCATGCATATATTTTCACAAAACTAGAGGAATGCATAAATTATCACAAAAATTAACAATAGAGATTAATAAAATTAACAATAGAGATTAATACTAGAGTTCTCTCCCCCTTTGTCATCAACAAAAAGACAAAAAATGGGAAAAAGAATATTTCACTTAAACAAAATAACACACAACCAAAATTAATTCATAACAACTGAGTCTTTAGAACTAGTACAAAATACCAAAATACTAAAGTGCAACAAGAAATAATAAAAAAAAGTAAATAAAAGTAAAAACTCATCAGTCTTCATCTTCGTCATCTTCGTCAGCTTGAGAGGGAGAAGGAAATTGAGAAGTGAACAGATAAGTCAGATGGAAAATTTGGGATTCAAGAGCATCTTGACGATCCATGAGATAGTTAACAGCATTATAAATACTGCGTGGATCATCAAAATCAGCTCGGGGGCGAGAAGAGCTAGAAGCTGAAGATGGTCGAGCCGAAGTAGCTAAAGGAACTTGGGTTTGGGGGGAAGTCCTAGTGGTTGACCTAGGTGGAGAACCAAGAAGCTTCATGCGTGCTAAACTTGCACGATCAAAGCATTCATAGTGCTTGACAACATTTGTCTCTGAGTCGAGATCGACATCGTAAGCACAGAAAACACGAGTAAGTAAGGCACCAAAAGGAAGAAAAGTGGAATGAGACTTATGAAGTCTAGGAAAGATGATACGACCCCAATTGAGATTTATTTTACCAAAAATTGTATAGACAGATTGTTGTAATTCAATGGAATACTGATCATAACTCCCTGTTTTAGGGATAATATTATATGACAGTATCCGAGCACCAAGTTTTGCAATAGAGGTAATTGATTTATTAGTCATAGGGGGTCCATGGTTGGGCAAATAGAATTTAGATAAGATGGAGGCATCATCCATCATAATTTCTCCTAAATCAAGTCCGTCATCATCTATACTCATAATCAGATTAATTCTCTCGGATGTGAGTTTCATCTTCTTATGTTTGACAGAAGAGTAGATTATTACTTCACCATCATCCGATTGAACCACCCTCATATTTGTATAAAATAGATAAATAAGTTGAGGGTAATAATGGGGTTGATTTTCTAAGGACAAGAAATCATAAAGACTACAATGTTGGAATAGAGACACAAGGTTAAGTCTATCAAGATCATTAAAATTAACAAATCTACCCGGAAAAATAACCATGGTACAAATGATAAACCATTTTTCTATGAGATCGGGGCTTCTAAGATATTGAGTGTAGTCCGTAGAACCCTCATCAACATGAGAGGGTTTTTGATCTTTTGGGTGCCATAATATAAAAGTGGAGGTGAATAAAAGTTTACCAACAGAAAATGCAAAGAATCAATCAACAAGGGAACAAGAAATCGACTAGAAAGCACCGGATGAGATCTTCTCAAGACAGCAGCAACACAGGAGTCGACTTCTTCTCTTTTCTACTCTTCTCTTCTTGTTCTCCAGATCTGGGTGAAAAAATTTGGGGTAGAAGTGAAACGAAGGAAGGTAGGGTTTTAGGGTTTTAACTAGAGGGTAACGGCTGAGATCAAAGATAGAATCAAATCAACAGCCGAGAATGGTCAAGAGCGAGTCAAAAGATGAATAGACATCTCAAAAACTGTGCGACAATTCGATAAGGAAGACAGACTTAGTCGCGACAGTCGGCTGTTCTTAGTATGCAGTCGACTTAGTCGAGAGAAAAAGAAATCCATATATAATTATCACAACTGGTCAGTCGACTGGTTGAACATCTCAGTCGACTGTTCAGAGAAAAAAAATAAAATTAGAGAAGACAATATGTGGAAGTCGACTGAACAATATGTGTAAGTCGACTTACAAAAAGAAAATTCAACAAATATCAAAAAAATCACAAATCCCTAGTTCTCTTCTTAAAGTTATAAAGGTGTCTTCTTTGAGGGGTTTGGTAATATCAGCTACTTGTTTATCAGTAGAAATAAAGTCTAAAGAGATGTCTCCTTTTAAAACATTATCACGTAGAAAATGATGTCGAATATCAATATGTTTCTTACGTGAATGTTGAACCGGATTTTTAGAAAAGTTAATGGCACTGGTATTATCACACATTATTGAAGGTCTTTCAAAAGAAATACCATAATCTAATAGGGTTTGTTTCATCCACAAAATTTGGGCGCAAGCCAAACTTGCAGCGATATATTCAGCTTCTGTAGTAGATAGGGATACCGAATTTTTCTTCTTACTGCACCAAGAGACTAGTGAATGTCCCAAAAAAGTGACATGTCCCACTAGTGCTCTTGCGGTCAGTTTTACTGCCGGCAAAATCAGCACCACTATACGACAAAAGTTAAAAATTATTGATGCGTGGATAGAATAAACCATAATTAGATGTGTCTTTAATATATCTTAAAATTCGTTTCACATCTTTCAAATGAGATTCTTTAGGACTTGACTGATATCTAGCACACAAATATACACTGAACATAATGTCTAGTTTACTAGCAGTTATATATAACAGTGAGCCTATCATACCTCGATAGAGTTTCTGATCGACACTCTTACCTAATATATCTTTATCAAGGGTAGTGGTAGTAGCCATAGGTGTGGCCTTACTACTTGTGCTATCCATGTTAAAACGTTTGAGTAATTCCTTTGCATATTTTCCTTGATTAATGAATATGCCATTTTGTGACTGCTTAATTTATAGTCCAAGAAAATAATTGAGTTCACCCATGTGACTCATCTCAAACTCGTTTTTCATGGTATTAGTAAACTCTTGACATAGATTGCTATTAGTAGAGCCAAAAATTATATCGTCAACATATATTTGTATGATTAAAATATCATTCTTAATTCTCCTAATAAATAAAGTAGTATCTACTTTACCTATTTCAAAACCTGTTTCTAAAAGAAAAGTCTTCAGTCGATCATACCAAGCACGAGGTGCTTGTTTAAGACCGTATAAAGCATTTTTCAATTTAAAAACATGGTTTGGGAATTGTTCATGTTCAAAACCTGGTGGTTATTTAACATAAACATCCTCCTTAATAAACCCATTAAGGAATGCACTTTTAACATCCATTTGATAAAGTGTGAAATTCATAAAACAAGCAAAAGATAATAAAATACGAATTGATTCTAATCTAGCAACATGAGCATATGTTTCATCAAAATCTATGACTTCTTCTTGATTATATCCTTGAATAACAAGTCTAGCTTTGTTCCTAACAACTTGTCCTGATTCATCTAACTTATTTTTGAATACCCACTTAGTACAAATAATAGTATGATCAGGAGGTCGTGGAACTAAATCTCATACATCATTCCTTATAAATTGGTTTAACTCATCTTGCATGGCATTCATCCAAAATTCATTCTCACATGCTTCTTGTATATTCTTCGGTTCAAAATCCGACAAGAAAGTTGTGTGGGATATCATATTGATATGTGATCTTGTCTGAATACCATGTGAGATGTCACCAATTATTAAGTCATGAGGATGATCTCTAACTTCAACAAAAGATTTTGGTAAAGTTTGACATATCACAACAGGATCATTCGACTTGACAGGTTCCTCAGTCGACTGTTTTACATCAGTCGACTTGACTTCCTTATCGGTCGACTTATCCGCGAGACTAGTTTGTTCTAAAGATGTAATTACTTTATTTAAAGGTGATGAATTAGTTTCATCATCTTCAATTAAATTCGATGAAGGCAGAGATTCATCAAATGTAACATGCATGGATTCTTCAATAGTCATTGTTGACTTGTTGAAGATTCTATATGCTTTACTCCTATTTGAGTATCCAACAAAGATACCCTCATTAGATTTAGGATCAAATTTATCTAAATTATCTTTAGTGTTCAGAATAAAACACTTACAACCAAATGTCTTAAAGTAAGAGACCTTGGAAATTTTATTAAAAAATAACTCATAACAAGTCTTCTTTAGCTTAGGCCTTATCAAAATTCTGTTTAAAACATAACAAGCTATAGCAACAGCTTCAGCCCAAAAATACTTAGGTAAATTGCTTTCAACAAGCATAGTACGTGCACATTCTTGTAAAGTCCTATTCTTCCTTTCAACCACTCTATTTTGTGGTGAAGCTCTAGGAAATGCAAATGAATGAGTTATACCATTCTTGTTGCAATATTCTGCAAACGCTTCATTTTCAAATTCTCCACCATGATCACTTTTAATAGTGACTATGGTTAGAGATTTTTGATTCTGAATTCGTTTACAAAAATTTGCAAATTCATCAAAAGCATTATTTTTATGTTTTAAAAAGAAAGTCCACGTGAATCGTGAAAAATCATCTACTAAAACAAATACATATCTACTTTTATTTAAAGAAGCAATTCTAGTAGGGCCAAATAAATCCATATGAATTAATTCGAGCGGTCTACTAGTAGAAATTACTTCTTTTGTCTTAAAAGTAGATTTAATTTGTTTACCTAGTTGACATGCATCACATAACTTATCTTTTTTAAAGGATAGTCTTGACAGCCCTTTAACTAGGTTGTACTTAGACAATTTAGAGAGATTTTTCATATTTATATGACCAAAACGTCTATGCCAAAGCTAAGAATCGTTATTAGAAGCTACTAAACAAAAATCATTTGAAAACTCATTTGTATTCAAACATAACTCATAAATGTTGTTTTTCCTAAAACCTTGAAAAATAATGTTTTGCATAGTGGAATCATAAAGTAAGCAAGCATCTTTTTCAAACACAATTTTATAACCTTTATCGCACAGTTGACTAATACTTAACAGATTATGTTTAAGTCCACTGACTAATAAAACATTTTCTATAGAAGGATTAGTTTCCTTACCGACCATGCCAATTCCTATGACTTTTCCTTTATTGTTATCACCAAAGTAACTGTTCCTCCATCAATGCTTTGTATGGTAGATAGGAGGTTGGCATGACCAGTCATATGCTTAGAACATCAGCTGTCAAGTATCCAACGATCTTTCTTTAGTACCTATAAAATATTCAATGTGAATATGGTACCCTTTTTATTGGGTCCAAAAGATATTAGTTTGTGGGAAACCAAACCCATGACGAGTTTGATTTTCCACCATAAGCAGGAATGAAATTAGCAGAATTACATACATTCAGCATATATGAGTTTATATAAGCAATTCTATCTTTCGAACTCAAGTTGACTGGAACCCATACATGTTTGCTCTGTGCAGTCGACTTTATAACACCTTTCAGTCGACTTCTACTATATGTCAGTCGACTGGATGGTAATATAGGTCGACTTATATAAGGTTTTGGTCTTGTTGAATAAGACTCAGTACCTCTGGACAGGCGACTGGTGGATGGATACAGTCGACTGGACTGAACTTTAGATTTGCTTTTATCAATAGAACTTACAAACTTAGGTTTTTCAAAGAACTCATACAATTTATGTCTAACACTAGAAATAGATATAGGTTTATTTATACTAGTGTTCTTAGAAGAATTTTCTTTTTCAAGAGATTTTTTAAAATTAAGTCCAAACTTTTGACTAGATTTTACTTGATTTTGAATAACATCATTTAAATTCTCTTTTTCTTTATTAAACTTAGATACGTTCTTAGATATCTCTTCATAATTCTTTTTCAGAGATTCAAGATCCATGTCTAAACTTGAAATACGAGAATTTAAAGATTTTACTTCTCTATCAAGGTTATGATTCTCTTGAGAAAGTGTTTGATTAACTTTCTCTAAGTTCTTAACTCTAATCTTTTCCTTTTTTAGTTCTTGAAAAATTTCACTGAATGCATCAAGTGAATCATTTGAATCATACTCATTACTTACTTGATTCTGTGATGCCATGAAGCAAACATTTGCAACCTCGTTGGTCTCATCAATTTCTTCTTTTGAAGAGGAATCGCTGTCATCCCAAGTTGCTTGATATGCCTTTTTGTTTTTGGCGAACTTGTTCTTTGTGTACTTATCCTTCTTAAAGTTGGATGTCTTTCCCTTAGACTTTGTGTTCTCTACTGGACAATCCTTCTTCATATGGCCTGCTTTGTTACACCTGAAACAAGTTGGAGGATCATTAGAATCTTTAAATTTTGAATTAAACTTACCTTTCCTTAGGAATTTTTTGAATCTCCTTGTGAACATGGCAATCTCCTCCTCATCTTCTTCTTCATCTTCGGAGTCTGACATGGCTTTAAATGCTAATGTTTTCTTCTTTGACTGTTGTGGTTCGGCATCCTTCTTGCGTTCTTCAATTTGTACCTCATAAGCCATTAGATTTTCCACAAGATTCTCAAGAGAAAGTTGTGATAAATTATTGGCCTCTTCTATGGCAGTGGCCTTCTTTTCCCATTCGGGGGTAAGTGCACGGAGTACTTTTCTCACCATCTCTGCTTGAGTGTATATCTTCCCAAGTGCCACAAGAGAGTTTATAATATCTATAAATCTAGTAATCATCTCGGACACACTCTCATTCTCCTTCATGCGGAACATTTCAAACCTGTGAACAAGAACATATATTTTAGATTCTTTTACTTTGTTCGTTCCTTCATGAGTTACCTCGAGTGTGTGCCAGATTTGATGTACGGTTGTTGCGTTCGACACACGGTTGAACTCCTCCTTTGTGAGTGCACAGAATAATGCATTCATTGCTTTTGCATTGTTCATTATTTGGTTCTTCATGTCGTCGTTCCATTGTGCATATGGAATAGTAGGAGCGGTGTACTCTGTTTCCGTCATGTTCCATATTTCATAGTTGATAGATTGTAGGTAGATCTTCATTCTACACTTCCAATAATTGTAATTTGTTCCATCGAAGAGATGTGGCCTTTGTGCAGATTGGCCTTCATGGTACTGGTTTGCATTTGAAGTAGTTGCCATTGCACTCAACCAGGCTCTGATACCAAGTGTTGGATCCTGTAGGCAAGGCAAGAAACACTAGAGGGGGGGTGAATAGTGTTTTATAAAAAATTTAAAAAGCGGAACTGAGAATTTCTTCTGTTCAATCGACTTGAAGGAATAATAAACCAGTCGACTGAAGCGACAAAAGAAAAGTATTTTAAAGAAGTCTGAGAAGTCGACTTAGAGATGAGAGAGTCGACTTGTCACACAAATAACTCAGAGTAGTACGAGTCTGACCAGTCGACTTATAGGAGTACACAGTCGACTGTTCAGACAAGTTTCACAGTAAAAATATAAACTGAGAGAGTTAAAATGCAAGTAGAGAGATACAACCACAGAGTGCACACGATATCCTGGTTCGGTCCTCCCGACCTACATCCAGTCCCCAAGTAACCCACTTGAGATTTTTCACTATTCTTGAAAAAGATTACAAGAATACCCTACGGCATTTAGACAACAACCTTGTCCAACCCGTAGTCCTTTCTCTCAACCAGAGAAAGAAACCCACTCTTCCACCAAGAGTGACAAACCTGACTCTACACCCTAGAGTCCTACTCTCCAACCGAGAGAAAAAAGAAAAAATAATAAAATTGTTTACAATCAACCTATAGTCTTGTTGTGATTGTGATAATGTACGTGGCTAAATGGTTGACTTCTAAATTCAGTCCAAAACGAATTTAATATTATGCTGGACTGAAGACAGAGAACCAAGATTAAGTGAGTTTTGAAAGATTTTCTCTTGAATGCACAATACTTAGATTTTTCTCAAAAACATGCTTGGAACTTTTTAAAGGTGATTCTTAGGCTATATTTATAGACTAGAATCCCTGGCCGTTAAAAGCAGTTACTCATAACCGTTTAATCAACGAATAAATAATGGATAAAAGTTTTAAATTAGAAAAACAGCTTTTGAAATTAGAAAGCTGTCGAAATCACTTGAACAGTTGACTGGGTTGCCTCTATGAGTCGACTAATCAGAGTTTGAATAAGATCAGGCAATTTTGTACAGACTCAGTCGACTGGTTCTAAAGAGCAGTCGACTGGTACTCAACAGTTGATCTAGTTCAAGCTGTTTCGACCTTTGGATTTGTAAACACACAGTTATAAAAAGTTATATGTGAGTGTATGTGTATGTGACAAGGCTGTACATCATTCTAAGACTCAATTAAAGAAGGAATTACATTGTTTACAAGACACACAAATAGATAACATAGAAGCTTTGGTCTTGACTTGAGTCTTGAATCTTGAGTGAAGCTTTTAGCCTTTGTCTTTATCTGGAGCTGTGCTTGATCATTTGTTCAGCTTTAGAATATTGTGACTTGCTTGATCAATTAGCTTTGAGGCCTTTGTGTATCATATATGATGACTTTGGATACAACCTGCAATTATATACAGCATAGCACAGACACATTTTGCATTTTGTTGTAATCATCAAAATCAAGAATCAACAATTTCATCCGTCTTGCAAAAGACCACAAGCACATCTTCCTTAAGCTTTTTAACATCCCAGTCTAACCTAGAGGTAGGACGAACACTTTCGAACAGGAGCTCCTTAATGGCTTCAAAAGATAGGAACCCCGTGTGGACTTTAAGAAGGATAGAGTTAGTGAAACGGCTCTCAAATTCTACCATTATCGGCGTCGGAGAGATTACCTCCCTTATCACCATCCGTCTACCGTCTCTACTCTCCTTTGAGTCCGCCTTAAAGGGCTTACTACCGCCCCCGACAAACGGCACCTCGGCGCTCGCCTTGGACTATGCGCTTCCCGACATTAAGCTACGAGGACAACTCTTTGAAATATAGCCAAACTTCTTGCACACATAACAGAACCAATCATTAGTGCATTCGTAGATGGTGTATCCCCTCTCCGCACACTTGTGACATAGGGCGTTCTTCTTGGCCATCGGAGTGGCCGAGCTGGTAGAGGACGCAGCCTTGTCTACCTTCTTCTCTTCTCTCCTCGCGCGCTTTGGCTTGACTAGAATCCATTCCCCTTCGTCGTCTGTTTTTTTGATCGGATAGATTCTATCCGGTGAACTGTCTAAACCTCTGCGTTCACCCCTATCGGAAGCCGCTAGGGCCCCCTTTGTAGCCTCCGCATAAGAGCTTCTATAGGTCGAAGAGTGAGGTCTCCCCATTCTCTCCCTCTCCGGCGAGATGCGTGCGACTCCCGTTGCAGGAGCTCTATGCTCCTGGCGGTCGATGTGATGTGTCGAAGATTGGTGTCGCCCCATCCTATCCTTCTCAGTGGATGGACGCTCGGACCCCAAGGCAGAAGCTCTGTGCTCCTGATGGGTTCCCCCCTTGTGCGCCAGGCCTCTATGGCCTGGACGAGCCTCTCGCGGAGGAGATCAACGACCACCTCTGGCCTCGCTCCTCCCGAGCGTTTCGTTGCGGCCTCCTTGTTCCCTGCAGTGGGAGGCTTCCTCTTCTCTTTCTCTCTTCGTCATGGACCGGTTGGTAGGGGCAGTGGAGTGGTGGCCTCTGTGGGAGGGCTTCTCTTCTTCTCTGAGATGGCTTCTGTGGAAAGACTTCTCTTCCTCTCTGTGGGAGCTTTTCATTTTTTCCTTTCAATTTGTGTTTAATGTTGTCTATAGTGCTACCACTGTTGTTGATAGTAATAAGAAGGGATATTATATGTTAGCATGTTACCGTGAACTAGTCTGTTAGCCAGAGAAAGTTACCTTGAATGCGACCTCTCCAGTCATAATTCTTAAGCAATTATGCAAACCATATTTACCAAACTGCCGATTTCCTTTTTATGTTATCAATCATCTATTCTATTGGTGTCATGGTGATACCCTATTGAACTAATTCTGAATTTTTGTGGTCTCCATGGACCATATTTTCCCTTCAGGATACAGTACATTCTCATCGTCTCCATGTATTGAAGGAGCACTGGAAAAAAGTTCCAGAAGATTCTCATCACCGTGTTTTTCTTTTGTATCTAATGGATATGGAGTCGAAAGACTGCAGTCCAGCAAAACATGTATAAATAAATAATAGAGCAATGTACAAATTGTATGTTTACGAGCGGTAAAACCCAGAAAAATGCAACAGGAAATCCGCAAGCCCAAAAGAAAATCTAACAGCCAAGAAGTCTGTTGCTACAGGACGTAACAACTCAATCGAAAGAATGTAGGATCAACTACAAGTACAGTGAAGAAAAAAAAACTACAAAAGCTCCAAACCCCACTGCCAAATACAAAAGCAACAGGACAAAAGTGACCGAGCACAGCCGACCGAAAGTAGAACCCAAACCGCACAAAACGAAAGCATGCACCATCGAATAATAAGCCCCTCACAGCAGAGCCAGCTGAAACCCGTAAGGAAAAACCACCAAAATCGAGATCGACAACCAGTAAAAAAACAAAACTACACCTACGCATAAAGTAAGGAATGTAGATAAAATAATAAAAGGAAATAAAGAGAAAGAACATTCCGATCATAGAGAAGGCATAAGACGCACATCTGCAAAAGAGTGCAGCAAGAAGAGAATAAAGGCACCCAAAAATCAGGGATATAACAACATGGATAACATCCAAAATAGATCCATAGTCCGGAAATCAAAGAAGCTGAAAACAGGGAAGTAGAAGTTACAAAAAACTTGGGAATGTTGCGAAGCTCATAACACTCCTCCAAGAGACACAAGAAGATAACTACCCTTCAAAAAGAAACAAAAGAGTTAGCCGACAAAAACGGGAGAAAGCCTGAGCAAAGGAATTAAACACTCCAGTAAATTAGAGCAGTCGAAATATAACATAGGGATTAGGGATTGGTGAACGGAAGCTTCGGAACCCTCGAACGAAAAACTCTGCAATAAGGAAAAGTAGGATTGAACAAATTACAGTAGGATAAAATATTTACAAGGATGCGTCTTATGCCTTTTCTCACCATGTTTTTCTTGATTTTTAGATGTCAGTCATTGGAAGCACTGCTGTGTTTGTCGTAGGTGTAAATTTGATGACCATGAACTTATGCTCATTTGAATCTTAGCTTATTTCATATTTATTTCTGAATCATAACTAATATACTCAGTGAGCATTTTATACTTCTAAAGACATAGAATCCTATGATTCCAGCAGACAGTAGAGCATAAGCGATCATCAACATGATTAGCCTTGCAATCTTTAGGTGTTCGAGTGATAAAACTCAGCAAGTTAGAAATATTAGGAGTGATGGCTAAGCCCAAAAGAGACTCAAGGTGGTCCGAAAATCAGAGGTGATTAGGCAAGACGGGAATGAGTGACCATCACCCTAGTGTATCAACCCAGGGACGAAGCCAGAACAATTTCACCGGGAAGACCATTTTTTTTTAATGACTATATGTAAAAATATAGAGAATTTTTCATAATATTTAGGAAGGCCAGAGAATAAAACTTAGTTTTCAGGGGGGCCAAATTATAATTTTTTTTGAAGGGTTTATAAAATTTTCATTAGTGTGAAAAGTGTTTTTAAAATTCTGGAGGGACCAGGCCTCCCCGGACTGTTACTAAGCTCCGCCACGGTATCAACCAAAACCTACAAATCAAAATCCGTATGGAGTTTACACATAATAACTAAATTACAGTTTTCAGGGGGCCAAATTATAAATTTTTTTGAAGGGTTTATAAAATTTTTATTAGTGTGAAGAGAGTTTTTAAAATTCTAGAGGGACCAGGCCTTTCCGGACCCTCACTAAGCTCCGCCAATGTATCAACCAAAACCTACAAATCAAAATCCCTATGGAGTTTACACATAATAACTAAATTACAGTTGTCTCTTATACTTTACTGCCCTCGTTTATGGTGAGAAAGCAGAGAAATGATACAAGTTTATGTTAGGACAGTAAGAAAACAAAACATGTTCGTAGTAAAAGCTCATGCATAAAAGCTCATGCAGTAAAGCAAGTTCAGGATAGAAAAGTATAAGCAGAATAAGTTTAAGGTAGTTTACTTAGTTTACCTGTGAAAAGACCGATGATCTGTGTAATTATGTCATCCTTAATCAATTTCAAATCACTTTTTATCTTTCTCTAAATAAGATTGGTCAATATAATTCTTCTCTAAATTTGAATTTGAACTCTTATTATGTGTTTGAAGACCCCGATTTTTTTCCCAAACTGACTCACTTTTCGAAACTATTTTCCCAACTAGCCCACTTTCTAAACTAATTTTAAACTAATTTTATGGGTGAATCACTTTGTGATACATCAGCATTGGCCGCAGTTACGATTGTGAGAACTGCGGCCTCTTCGCATATTCTTTTCTTGAGGTCGCTATTCACAACTACGGCCTCAGTTCATTTTATATTTGAGTTAAAGAGACTTCACAACTTAGACTGAAATTTCTAAGTTAAAATATGTTAAATCTAGGTTGCATGAGCTATCTGCGGTCTAAATATAACGTAGTCCTTATGTATATAACCATTGGATATGAGGAGATTGAGATGAATGGCTTTAATTCATTTGATTTGATAATTAAAAAACCCGGTTTTTTATAGATCTTGTACACCCACAGAAAGGGGCCAAAAAAAAAAAAAAAAAGCCATCTCATCACCAGTTCCATATCACCAACTCACCAAACCCATCTCATTGATTCTTATTCTCAAAATCCCATCTTTTAGGGGGCGTTTGGTACGCGGATTGGAGAATCCCCAGGAATTGGTGGATTCCCAGGAATATGAGGGTGGGAATGAAGATTCCCGAGAATGTTGCAATACTGTGTTTGGTATACGACATTACATGCCTGGGAATACTTTATTACCGTGTTTGGTATAGAACATTTCATTCCCATCAATCCTTCTTTATAGTAGAGATTACTGAAAATACCCTTTTGGCTTTATTTAGAAATAAATAAATATAAAAGTTATTTAATTTGGTAATTGATGTATATGCATGCATGTGCAAAAGCAATACTGATATATATCTTATAAAACTTTAGTAAATTAACAAATAGATTACTAAAAAAATAACACTATGATTCAAATATATTTCAATCAGTTAGATGAAGAACATAACTGTGACAGTGTAAAAATGGCCTGAGGCCCATCCAAGGCCCAATACAATTTCTATTCAGAAAAGCAAGAATACCGACCTGGCTCGGCTCCGGACCCCTTCAGGGTCGGCGCCGAACCTCGTGTTTTGCCCCCACAGTGCCTGCTTCCTCGTACTGACGAGCCTCAGTATCCCCCGGAGTCCGATCCGGAGCAGTCCCTCATGCCGTCCCCCCTCTCTGGCGGGGCGGAGGGGTGACCTGGCGCAGCCTAGGCCCTCCGATTCCCCCAGAGACTCAGAGGACTCACGATGGGCCACGTCAGCTCCAAATACCGCCAAGGGTTTCGCCACGTCAGCCCTATACCACTCCTGGTATCACCGCAACCGCCCTAAACCCCCTGGGCCTTCTGCCACGTCAGGCCCATGGGCTTTCGGAACCAAACCCGGTTGGGATTCTCTATAAATACTAGACCCTCATCCACCTTTTGAAGAAAATCAATCTTTTACCACTTAAATATACCTAGTTATTGCTACTCTCTCACAGAGACTGACTAGAGCGTCGGAGGGTCCGCCACCGGGACAAACCCCGGTGTTTCAGGACCGTCTGCAGGTACACAAGACCTCGGATCCGACCCTTCCGATCCGAGCCCAACCTTCAAACGCCTTTCCAAGCTCATCGTAGACCCCAGAAGGTCAACCGAAGGTCGGCAGACGAGCGGCAATCTCCTTCAATACAAATTGAGTTCGAACTCACACCTGGTGCTTCCACACGTGCCCCAGAAATAAACAGCATCAGGTTGGCGCCGTCTGTGGGAACAGCTGCTCCAGAAGCCGAATCTTCATGACCTCCAAAGGCAAGGGGGCTGCTCCCTCCGTCAACCAACGGGACCCGCCCCCACCCTCTGATGAAGCCGGGCCCCGCACGTCGAAACACAAGGCTCCCCCTCGGGAGTCCCAAACGAGCGTCGGCGGGACAGCCCAGCCCGACCTACAAAGAGTAATCCTCAGCCGCAAGGTTACCCACAACTGGGGAAGGGCCGCTTCCAACTCGGCCCCGAACCATCCGAGGAGGACCCACAGGGATGACGGCCCACGGGGTCGGCAAGATGATAGGAACCGGGGATCACCAACACCGAAGCCTGACCCAAACCGCACCCAGGGTCAGGATCCCGAATACGAGGTATCCCTGGATACGCCCTTCACCCTACACAACATCCACGGGGGACCGGTGAGGGGAGAAAATGATGCTCCCCAAAGAACCTTCACCCAGGGGACGAACGCCATTCGGTACAGCCCCTCCCCTGAGCTACAACCGCGGCCAGTCTCCTTCTCAGGAGAGGGCCCCGAAGGAATTCACCTCCCCCACAGCGGGGGCCTCGTCGTTAGCCTCAGCATGGCCAATTGCGAAGTTCGCCGAATCCTTGTTGACAGCAGCAACCCGGTAAATATTCTCTTCCTCAGAACCTTCGAAAGCCTCAGATTGCCCAGAGGGAAACTCAAACCAGCGGGAGGCACGTTGCTTAAGCTTGCGGGCGTCCCGATCATGGTGAAGGGAATTATTACCCTCAACGTCACCACTGGACCGGATCCTGTCAAGAGGACCGAGTCCTTGGAGTTCATGGTCATCCACGCCAAGGCGGCCTACAACGCCATCCTCGGCAGACCCGGGCTAAACTCCATCCAGGCGATACCTTCGGCCCACCATCGGAAACTCAAAGGGAGAAGGGGCGTACCCCCCCTCAGCACGGGCGTACTCCCTCTCAGCGCCGTTGAACTCGAACCCGAGAAAGACGGCCCCGCCCCCGAGCCCGTGGACGAGCTGGAGGAGATCCTATTCGACGCTGAAGATGAGTCCAAATGGTTCCGGGTGAGCCGCTCACTCGCCGAGGACCTGAAGGCGGGCATCATCGCTTGCGTCCGCCGCAACGTTGATCTCTTCGCTTGGAAGCCCTCCGATATGCCCGGAATCTCCGAAGACTTGATCATGCACCGATTGAGTGTCCTCCCTGACTCTAAACCGATCGTCCAAAAGAGGCGCAAAGTCGCCCCGGAGAGGCAACTAATTATAAAAACAGAAGTGGACAAGCTCTTGTCCGCTCGATTCATCCAGGAAGTCACCTACCCCGAATGGTTGGCCAATGTCGTCATGGTGAAGAAAGCTACAGGGGGTTGGCGAATCTGCATTGACTTCACGGACCTTAACAAAGCGTGTCCAAAAGATCCTTTCCCCCTCCCGCGCATCGACGCTTTGATAGACGCGACCTCAGGGCACGAGCTACTGTCCTTCATGGACGCTTTCTCGGGGTACAATCAGATCCGGATGTTTCCGCCAGACATCCCCAAGACCTCATTCGTCACCGACCAAGGTCTTTATTGTTACCGTGTCATGCCCTTCGGGCTGAAAAACGCCGGTGCCACGTACCAGCGACTCGTCAACAGAATCTTCAAGGACCTGATCGGCCGCAACGTAGAAGTTTACGTCGACGACATGCTTGTCAAGAGCCGGGCTGGGCCGGACCACGTCGCCGACCTCGAGGAAGCCTTCGGTGTCCTCCGACGCCACAACATGAGGCTTAACCCGGCTAAATGCGCCTTCGGCGTCTCCACGGGGAAGTTCCTAGGGTTCATTGTCAGCCAGCGCGGCATCGAGGCAAACCCCGAAAAAATACAGGCCATCATCAACATGTCCCCACCCCGGAATGTCAAAGAAGTTCAGAGGCTCACGGGTCGGTTGGCGGCGATCGGCCGTTTTCTCTCCAAGTCAGGGGAGAAATCTCTCCCCTTCTTCAAGGCCTTGCGCGGGAAAGGGGGCTTCGAGTGGGGTACCCCTCAACAAGAAGCCTTCGAACAGCTGAAACGGTACCTCGCCAACCCGCCTCTCCTCAGCAAGCCCGAACCAGGCGAGCCGCTTTGGCTCTACCTGTCCGCCTCGGACCACGCCCTCAGCGCCGTCCTCGTCCGAGAGGAGGCAGGAGTTCAGAAACCCCTGTACTATGTAAGCAAAGTGCTACACCCGGCCGAGACGAGATACGCGAAGATAGAAAAGGTAGCCTATGCCCTGGTTATGGCAGCCCGAAAACTCCGACCTTACTTCCAGGCCCACTCCGTCCGAGTTCTGACCGACCAACCGCTGAAGACCGTCCTCCACAAGCCCGAAAACTCCGGCCGATTAGTCAAGTGGTCGATCGAGCTGAGCCAGTTCGACATCAGCTATCATCCCAGGGCAGCCATTAAAGGGCAGGCCCTCGCCGAGTTCATAACTGAATGCACTGTCTCCGAGCAACCTGACGTAGAAGAGCCGGATCTGACCTGGGAGGTCTTTGTTGACGGCTCATCCTGCGAAACGGGGAGTGGGGCGAGCGTCATCCTTCATGGCCCCGACCAATTCCTACTTCAATACTCCCTGCGCCTCAACTTTCCCGCCTCCAACAACGAGGCAGAATATGAGGCCATGATCGCCGGACTGACCCTCGCCCACCGAGCCGGTGCCAAGCGAATCCGGGCGTTCAGCGACTCTCAACTCGTGATCCACCAGATCAACGGAGAGTACGAAGCCCGCGACGACCGAATGGTGAGATATTTGGCGGCGGTCCGACGGCTCTTGGCGCTCTTCGACAACACTGCGGTTGTCAGAGTCCCCAGGGAACAGAACGCCCAAGCCGACGCGCTATCCAAACTCGCCTCTTCTTCCTTTGAAGGCCTCGATCGTACGGTGCTCGTCGAGGTCCTCTTGGAGCCAAGCATCCTTAGCCCAGAGCCGGAAGCAATGTGCGTACAAGAAGGAACCAGCCCGGACGACTGGACCACTCCCATCCGAAAATTCTTGAGCCAGGCCGAGCTTCCTGAAGACAAAGCCGAGGCCAGGCGAATCAGAATCCGAGCGGAAAGGTTCGTCATAATCGATAACATCCTCTTCAAACGCTCGTACACCCTGGCCGACGGCAAACCCTACCTCCGCTGCCTCGCCAAGGACGAGGCCAGCTACGTCCTCAAAGACCTGCACGAGGGGATCGGCGGATGCCACATGGGGAGTAGGACGCTTGCCCGAAAGGCTCTGAATCAAGGGTACTATTGGCCCACCATGCTCCAAGACTCGCAAGACTTGGTCAAAAGGTGCGGCCCCTGCCAAAGGTTCTCTCCCATCAAAAGGCTTCCTCAAGCCAACCTCCGATCCTTGGCGAGCCCTACGCCCTTCGCCATGTGGGGAATGGACCTTGTGGGGCCCTTCCCCCCAGCGGTAGGACAGAAGAAATTCCTGATTGTCGCCATCGACTACTTCACCAAGTGGATCGAAGCCGAACCGCTGTCCAGCATCACCGAACGCCAAGTGCAACAATTCTTCTGGAAGAACATCATTTGTCGATTCGGGATCCCCCGAATCCTCGTCACGGACAACGGAACCCAGTTCCAAGGGCAAAACTTCCAATCTTTCTGTCAGGACATCGGCATCCAGCAACGTTTCTCCGCCATTTGCCACCCTCAATCCAACGGCCAAGCAGAAAATGCGAACAGGCAAATCCTCGATGGCCTCAAAAAGCGCCTTGACAGTTCCCCCAAGGGGCTCTGGGTGGAGGAGCTGCCCAGCGTACTATGGGCACACCGAACCACGCAGAGGATCCCCACAGGGGAGACACCCTTCAATCTGACCTATGGGACTGAGGCAGTCATCCCCGTCGAAGTCGGATTGCCTTCCCCCCGGATCATAGCCTTCGATGAAGACGACAACGCGTCCGCCCTGAGGGCTAACCTAGACTTCGTCGCCGAGGTACGAGAAAAGTCCGCGGTCCGAAGGAGCATTTATCAGCAACGGATCGAGAGATTTTACAACAAGAAAGTCCGCCCCACCAGCATCCAGGCAGGGGACCTAGTGTTGCGAAAGCTATCCGTCTCTGACCCGACCAAGAAGAGGAAACTGGCTCCCAACTGGGAAGGCCCGTACCGCGTAGTCGAGGCGGTACGCCCGGGTACATACCGACTGACGGATATGAATGACCGACCCATCAGCCGACCCTGGAACGCTGAGCACCTCATGAAATTCCGGGGAGAGCAAGCTTAGGCTCCAGCGTGGCTTAAGTAAATTAAAAGTTTTTGTAAACATTCATGTGTAAAGGGCCGCTTCGGCGACCCCCCCCCCCCCTCAGTCTGGTATAAAAGAAGTCTCTTCTGTCAAAAGTTAAATACCTCGGCAACGCCGACCCGGTACCGGGCAAGGCGGGCGGCATCAAGGTTCTCCCTCGGGTCTCATCCCCAAAACGCCTCGGCAGGTGCGACCCAGCAACGGGCAGGAGGTCTCCCTGTCGCCCCGCATCGATTCCTCACGAATCAGCGGAGCCCGACCTCGCCTAAACCACCCTTCACCACCCCGATAACCAGAGCAAAGAAGGAAATGAAAGCTTTATTCATACTCTTTTATTTTTTGTACGGAGAAAACAAGCAAATACCGTTACAGAACCACTCCCCTCATCTCAAACTAAAGGGGATCTCCGACTTAGGGCCCCTCGGACCCGGTAAAGGGAGGAACCACTCCGACCAAACGACTGGGGACTCTCTCCTCGTCATGGCGATCCTTCGGTTCCGCCATCGTCGACACCCCGGCCACGGAGCTCTGGGCATCCTCGGATCGAATGCGCTCCATCAGTGGCAACGCCGAGGGAGCCCCCTCTGCTCGCCGATCCCTCAAGGATGATGTCGAAACACCCAACATGGTCCTATAGCGGTGTATCTCCATCTCCTTTTCCACTATCACATCGCGAAGAAGCTTCTCGGAGGAAGGCCTCTGCACCGAAGAACTTGACATGGTGTATCCAAGACCAACGCCCCCTAGCTCCCGATCCACCATCGCCCTCCTCAGCCGGCTCGCCTCCTCACTCAGGGCTTCAGACTTGTTCCTGTAATAATGGAAGGCCGCATCAGTGTCGCGAGCCCTCTTTCGATACCGAACCAAGGTGGCCTCTAAAGCCTCGACCTTGCCTCGAAGCCACGCCACGTCGGAACGAAGGGGGTCCATCTCAGGAAGGGGAGCCGTGACCTACAAGAGAACCAGCCCGCTCAAGACATATATGCAAGGAGGTTCAGAAATTTTTCAAAGTTGGAACACTTAGCCAGCCAGAAAACCCTCTTTTTATAAATTCAGTTTCCCCATACAAAAAATGCGGTGGCCAGTCCGCGGAAGGCAAATACAATCGAGAGAAGGAAAGAGAAAGACAAAAATTATACAGCGGGTTTTCCCACCTCGATATCAGCCGGATCCGTTGGAGGGTCGGTAACCAATTTGTCATCTGACCCTTGTCCGCCAGGAGTCTTCGGTGTCCCCTCAATCTCCATATCATACTCGAAGTTGGACAGGTCGATGGTCGGATAAAAGTGCCTCACATGGCTGAGGGCCTTCGCATAACTACTATCCTGGGCATTGATCACCAGGATCTGACACGACTTAGTCACCTCATCCTTCTCCTTCTCCGACCTCTCCTCCAGAGCCGACCTCGCCTTCGCCCATTCCTCCTTCTCCTTGTCAAAAGCCACCTTCGTCTCCGCCTCCCTCTTACGAGAGCCTTCGAGCTCTCCCTTCAATTCCGTCACCTCCTGCTCGGCCTTGTCAGCCCGATCTCGCTCTCGCTGCACCGCCGCCTCGTAGAGGCCCTTCACATGGGCCCCCTGCACGGTCGCCTGCCAGGACCAGACACTACTAAGAAATCTTCCTTAAATAACATCACCTGAAAGCTAGGAGGTTCGATCGACTTACCAGCACCGTGGCCTGCGCAAGACGAACATACGCCTCGTCCAGGGTCTGGGACTTCATATCCGAGCGGTCCCGAGGGGTCGCCAACTTATCTGCAACCTCCACGGCCTGGCGCCCCCGGACCAGGCAATCACCCTCGCGGATCGACCAATCCGGCACCCACCTTCGCCGAAGCCTCTCCTCAAGTCCGGGATCCACCGGGGGACCCTTCCCCTTATCAGGCGCGGCGGCCGCACCCTGATCCGAACCCCCCTGGACCACGACGTCCCCACCCGTCTCTGATCGAGTCCTCTTCATCCTCGGCTGAATGGGGACCTCGGAGACGACCTGGGACAACTCGGTGGTCTTCACCGCGACATCCTTCTTCTGGCCCTTCGTCTTCCTCATGGCGAGCCTCAGCGCCTTAATCGACTCCTCATCCATTTCTGTAAAGAGATCCATTAAGAACAAATGAGCAAAAAAGTACAAGAAGAGTGTGAGGAAAGAAACAACCACGTACGAGGCACGGCCGGGCTGGGGCTCAGTCCGACGTTCGCCAGGTGGGCCTCCGTCACCTTCCCCCAATTAATGCTATGCGACAGACGGAGGCGCTCAACGAGTCTCCACTCCTCCGCCGTCAAATCCCCTGGCCCCGGTGCTGGGTAGCTCGGCTTAGTATGGTTCCACCGAGTAGGGATAGCCCAAGGGTCCTCACTCCGGATCACCAGATACTTCTTCTTCCAGAACTTAATGGAATCCGGATGACCGTGGACAACCTTCGCCTTACCTCGAGGCGAGATATAATATACCCCTTCTGCTGATGAGCCAATCAATAGCATCGCTCGGAACACGCCCAGCCGTAAGGGTACCCTCCGTTCCTCGCACAACAGCACGAAGCAGATGATCTGCTTCCAGGAGTTCGGCCCGAACTGCATCGGCGCCAGGGACGACCAATTTAACACCTCCCGAACGAAGGGGTGGATGGGCAGCCTCAGGCCGGAGATAAAGGCGTCCACAGGGAAGATACAATACCTGTCCGGCAGGGGATCGGTCGGTCGAAGAGAAGAACTCGGCAGCATAAGCTCATAACTGGGCCCTATGTGGTAGGCCAACTGCAGAGCCCCCAAGTCGCTTGCCTCCAGAGCGGTCGGGGAGGCGTCCACCATCAACCTCTTCCGGCTTGACGACGACGGCTGGACCCCCGAGGACTCCTTATCGGAGAGATCGTCGGGGTAGCAACGGAAAGGCCGGGGTTGTGCGGACGACCCTATCCCCAAGTCGCTCGGGCCGCCACTCTTCGATTTCTTCTTCTTCGGAACCCTCCTCCTCTTAGTCCGTTCCGGCGAAGGTGTAGACAAGCGCCCCAGAACGGGCGGATTCGGAGACCCCGCGGAACCTTCTCCCTCGGAGCCACCCTCCTCTCCGGAAGCCGACCCTAGGGTTTGGACTTCATCTGAGCTGCCACCCCCCTCCTCAGAGTCGCTGCTTTCTACCACGAAATGCCTCCGAGATCGCAATGGCTTCACGCTGTGTGCGACCTCCTCCTCGCCTACCGGCCCCTCCCCAGAGGTCGACGCCAACGAGCCGGACTGAGCCCTATCCATCCGTGCCTAAGTTAAAACAGGATTACCAACTAACCTGAAATCACCTCGGAAACACGACCTTGCTGCCGGAAGCTGAAGGGGCGAGCGCTGAAGAGTTGAAGGATTTTTTCAAAAAGTAAGAGGCAGGAGAGAAATGGGCGACGGGAGGAGAGGGGGGAACATTTATAGGGGATAAGAACAACTCCTCGATTTTCGCGGTCACTATTCACCAATTGACGTACAACTACCGCCTAGAAAATCACGCCACATCCTCGAAACACGTGCTGCTGACGTCACCCAGTGCCAGGCTGGCAGCACGATACGGGGCCGGTTCGGGCAAAATAACGACTCGCTTTCGCCAGCACTAAAGTACTCTTCTTCAGAAGATCCACCGGCGGGCCATCACCCTTACCAGCCCGTAATCCCCCCTCGTCTCGAGGTTCGGCTTGGCACCGGGGTACTCTTCCCAAGAAGAAACTACGGCTCGCCTTCACCCTCACCGGCCCATAATCCCTCGCCAGCTCGAGGTTCGGCTCGGCACCCGGGTACTCTTCTTCGGAAGATCCACCGGCGGGCCATCACCCTTACCAGCCCGTAATTCCCCCTCGTCTCGAGGTTAGGTCTGGCACCCGGGTACTCTTCTCAGGAAGAAGCAACGGCTCGCCTTCACCCTTACCGACCCATAATCCCTCGCCAGCTCGAGGTCCGGTCTGGCACCGGGGTACTCTTCTTCGGAAGATCCACCGGCGGGCCATCACCCTTACCAGCCCGTAATTCCCCCTCGTCTCGAGGTTCGGCATGGCACCGGGGTACTCTTCTCAGGAAGAAACAACGGCTCGCCTTCACCCTAACCGACCCACAATCCCTCGCCAGCTCGAGGTTCGGTCTGGCACCCGGGTACTCTTCTTCGGAAGATCCATCGGCTAGTCATCACCCTTACCAGCCCATAATTCCCCCTCCTCTCGAGGTTCGGTCTGGCACCCGGGTACTCTTCTCAGGAAGAAGCAACGGCTCGCCATCACCCTTGTCGACGCGTAATCCCTCGACCCCTCGAGGTTCAATCGAACACCAGGGTACTCTTCTCCGGAAGAGACAACGGTTCGCCATCGCCTTCACCTACACCTTGACCCTTGACTAGCTCGAGGTCCTATCCAAGCTTCAGGACAGCACTTCCAGAAAGGCCCTATGATCCGCCCTCCCATTTTTGTACAATCATGAACACTCCTCCACGGCTAGCTCCCGCACCCCCTGCAGGAGTGGGGGGCTTGTGTGACAGTGTAAAAATGGCCTGAGGCCCATCCAAGGCCCAATACAATTTCTATTCAGAAAAGCAAGAATACCGACCTGGCTCGGCTCCGGACCCCTTCAGGGTCGGCGCCGAACCTCGTGTTTTGCCCCCACAGTGCCTGCTTCCTCGTACTGACGAGCCTCAGTATCCCCCGGAGTCCGATCCGGAGCAGTCCCTCATGCCGTCCCCCCTCTCTGGCGGGGCGGAGGGGTGACCTGGCGCAGCCTAGGCCCTCCGATTCCCCCAGAGACTCAGAGGACTCACGATGGGCCACGTCAGCTCCAAATACCGCCAAGGGTTTCGCCACGTCAGCCCTATACCACTCCTGGTATCACCGCAACCGCCCTAAACCCCCTGGGCCTTCTGCCACGTCAGGCCCATGGGCTTTCGGAACCAAACCCGGTTGGGATTCTCTATAAATACTAGACCCTCATCCACCTTTTGAAGAAAATCAATCTTTTACCACTTAAATATACCTAGTTATTGCTACTCTCTCACAGAGACTGACTAGAGCGTCGGAGGGTCCGCCACCGGGACAAACCCCGGTGTTTCAGGACCGTCTGCAGGTACACAAGACCTCGGATCCGACCCTTCCGATCCGAGCCCAACCTTCAAACGCCTTTCCAAGCTCATCGTAGACCCCAGAAGGTCAACCGAAGGTCGGCAGACGAGCGGCAATCTCCTTCAATACAAATTGAGTTCGAACTCACACCTGGTGCTTCCACACGTGCCCCAGAAATAAACAGCATCAATAACAAAAAGGAAAAAAGAAATGTATTTATTAACACAAGACATAGGTACTTAAATATATACAATAAAACAATTCTCCAACTTGCTTCTCTTACAGTAACCGCAATCGAAGAATCCCAATTTTCCAAACAAAAATACCCGGTGGACAGAAACGATTTTGACATTAATTTCCGAACAGAAACTTGAAATTAGGAAATCATTATTAATCATTTTTTGATTGCTAGCATAATTGTATATCCCCAAAACTTGCATTCTGATTGATCTTATTTGCTGGGTACAAAATAAAATAAGATGAAAACAAATAACAAATTTATTTAATCGCTTAATCTAAGAGCATCATTAATGTTCTCCAAAACCACCCATCCTTCGCTGTCATCGCTGCTAATACTTGATCCAATCTTCACAGATAATTCTTAATCCAATCACATCATGATCTTCTTTTCTTCTTCTTCTTGAATCTCATCATCATCTTCGTCATCATCCACAAACCCATACACATTACGGTAATTCACAGTAAGGACTAACAACTACATCATCGTGATTAGGTCGTTGACTTTGTTCTAAGTAGATGCTGGTTTCATTGGAGGAATTCATCAATGTCCAGGTACAAATGAACGGGATGATGAGAAGTACTCATCTCCAAAACACATCAAATACAGTAATCGTTACACTTAATACAGATCGAGCGAAAGAGGAATTCCTATCACATCCCAGTATGAAGAAAATGCCTGAAAATTTGGAGGGTGTTTTGGGTATGCAATAATCTCACTTATTTTTTATGTGGAGGAATCCACAAATCCCACCCTTTTCAAGGGGAATGTTTATCCTTCCAAACTAATTATTTTGATAACCTTGGTAATTTAAAATTATTTACAAAACTATATCTATGTCTTACCAGACCAGGTAATCAAAAGGGTAATCCTAGATTCCCTTAGACATTACCGCGTACCAAACGCCCTCTTAATTTCCATCTCAAAACCATCTCATGCTGCCATTAAATATGTTCTTTTTCAGTTTCCGACGAACTCTGTATATGTATATGATCTTCCATCGATCCATTCATGTTACCCTAAATCTCTCTTGAAATAATATGTACACCTTGATAAGTTTGTTATGTACAGAAATAAATTTTTGTATTTTCCTATTTTAACCAGAAAAAAGATTTTTATCATTTAACTTGAATGTTCGCTGCTTGTTTTTATTCGCCGCAATTCTTCCTTCAACGTCATGAAACCAAATGGAATTGTTAATGAGCATTTATAGCTAGCCTACAAAAGTCTCATTTACTCGTCAACGTGGTGTGGAATTGCTGAGATGGTTTTGAGATGGAAATTAAAATATGGGTTTTGAGAATAAAAAACAATGAGATGGGTTTGGTGATATGGAACTGGTGACGAGATGGGTTTTTTTATTTTGGTTTTTTGTGTGTATAAGATCTGTATAAAAAAAATCTTTTTCTTTAAAAATGATCAAATCAGATGAATTAGAGTCATTTATCTCAATCTCCTCATATCCAATGGTTATAATTAATGTTTCTCATTTTTTTATTTTAAGATGTTTCTCATTGAATCACTCATATATATATATATATATATATATATATATATATATATATATATATATATATATATATATTATTGACTCTTAGTTTGGTGTGCACAAAATGTGTCTTGCCAATATTTTCGAAAGTGGACCAGTTTGGTAAATATTTTAAATATTTTCCACAGTGGACCAGTTTGGAAATTATTTTCTTTTTACCCTTTTCATTATCTCTTCAATTTTTCCCCGTGCACGTGTGCACGTGTATTATCCCTTCAATTTTTTCCACGTGCACGTGTGCACGTGTATAATACTAGTACTAATAAATTTAAATTGAGTTATTCAGATTTTCAGGATTAAATAATATCAATAAAAGATTCAAAAGAGATTCAAGAATAGGTAAAGAAGGAAAGTAATTAAAAAGGATTGCAAAATCAAGCAAAATAAGAAGTTATTCAAAAAGGAACACATGTTGATTAGTGCCCCAGAAAGCCAACAAGATCATTTATTGGGATTTTATATCTGTGAGATTTTATATGTATTTAATTGACAGTGAATTGATTAGTATATGGTAAGAATATAAAGTTGATTCATCATGAACAACACAATTGCGTTCGATCGTACTTCAGTGTCGGTCGATCGCACGTTATAGCAATATGATGAAGCAGTCGACCATTCATCTTTCGACTTTTCGTTTAAAGATGAACAGTCAGCTGTCCCTTTATTGTAGTCGACCGTAACTCACGTTGTCCATCTTTTTTGGAATGTATCGTTTCTATTCTTGATAGATACACTTCACCGTCTATATATTTGGACGAACCCACTGTGTATTCCTCACCTATTAACTCTGAGAAAAATCTTCTGAACTAATCAATTCAACAATCAATCCAAGTGTGTGTAATACTTATTTGTTTTCTTCAGTCTAGATCATTAAGGATCTTGATTTTTTCTTTTCTTCCACTTCGGTGAGATTGATGGGACTTGTGTTAGAAGTCATGTGGGTGTAATAGGTCTCTTGGTCTGAATCTGAGAATCACTGTATAAGGGTTTGAGTATAGTGGAACGCTTGTGGCGAAGAATTGCTACAAGTAGGTGGTGTGGACGTAGACCTGGGGGTCGAACCACGTTATATCGCTGCGTCACTTGTGCTTGCTGTGTTTGCACTCTATCTCTTTTCTTTTAATTTGCAACTTTATTTTTTAATTTTTTTTAATTCCGTACAATCACCTTATTCACCCCCCTCTAGGGTGATTTACAGTCGTATCAGAGCAAGGGCTTACTAAGAGCTTAAAAGCTTAAGCAAAAGGTTCAACGGCCAAAATTCCTCCTCCCGAAAACTTGTACTCATCGGAGCCATTCGTCTCCAATAGGACAAGTCTTACACGCTCACCATATTTTGATGGAAAATGCTATAATGTTTGGAAAGTTCGTATGTCTCATTTCTTACAGATGCTTGGAGAAGAAGTTTTGAATGTGTGCATAAAAAAACAAATATTCCAGTCAGCGATGGAAAAACGGCCTTCTCAAAAGCAGAGCTAGCACTAAAAACTGTAAATTTCAAAGCTATGACGGCTCTGTATGCAGGATTGAACAATGAAGAACTAATGCGATGCGGGAGAATTGTAAGATATCATACGCAATTTGGAACAACATGCTGAAACAGCATGAGGGAACCGCTTCTGAGGTAAACGCTAAAGTAAATTGATGTTTTTATAAGTTTGATGTTTTTCGTATGTTGCCAGGAGAAAACATAGATCAAATGCTTACCCGTTTCGATATCATTGCACACGAGCTTGAGAGCCTAGGTAAGGGGTTGGATGATGACCGAAAGGTCGGAATACTCATAAGCTGTCTCACGTCTGAATGGGATGTAAAAGCTACTGCAATGAGGGAGACCCTTGAGGAAAAGGGATTCGACTACTACACCATCCAACGAAAGCTGAAGACATACGAGATGGAGATGACAGAAATCAAAAGATACAGACAGTACATCGGGATTGAACCAAAAACTGAAGAGAGGACCATAGCCCGAGAGCAGAAAAATCCCAACCATCAAAAGCAGAATCAGACCATGAGGAGTTAGACGAAGATATCGCCTTATTGACTAAGCAATTTCGTAAGTACCTTAAACATAAAAAATATGTCAGGCACCAAAGAGAAAGAGAAAAGGACAAAGATGATGTATGCTACAAATGCAAGAAGCCTGGACACATCCGGACAAATTGTCCCATCTCACAGGACAAGAATAAGGACCACTCTAATCCGGGATTGAAAAAGAAGGCGCTGAAGGCTACTTGGCTAGACTCAGATTCAAGTGAGGATGAGCAATATCACAACAATGTTGGCTTCATGGCTCTTGGAAATGGTGAGGTGCAATCACCATATGAAGAAGAGGTAATCGAAGAACCAACTTATGATGAGTTAGTAGACATGTGTAATGGACTAAAAGATTATGCTAAGAAATTAAGTCGTGAATTGAGACAATACAAACAAATTTCAAATAAATCTCATGACTCTTGCATTGCTAAAAATCAAAAACTGAAAAATAAAAATTCTTTAATCATGGAAAAATTCGAATCTTTTAAAAAAATCATGATGTATTGCTAGAGAAAAATGAACATTTAAAACAACAAATTCAAGAATCCTTGGTAACACATGATGAAAATTTAAGAGAAATTCATGAGAAATTTGTTTATATTGCCAAACTTACTGATGATTTAAAAGAATGTAAAAGAAAATTTGATGAGGTAGTGGAAGGTTGTAATGAAGCCTTTGAGCAAAATAAAATACTTGATGCCACACTAGACACTCTTTGTTGGAACACAAAAGACGATGAGATGACTAGGAAAAGACTTTATAAAAGAGTAATTGAGCTCGAAAAAATTGTTGAAAAATATAAAGGGCCCAGTTACCTTATTACAAAAAATTTAAGATCTTATCATGATAATTGAGAGCTTGGTTACGAAAAGCCAATACACCATCAAAAATCTAAATCATCATATCATACACACACGCATAGTCACTAGCAGAATCACTAATCAACTCAAAACTATGCAAATGTGTGTGACCCAAGGCATAATCGTATCATATGTCACTATTGCTGTAGATTAGGACATATTTCTTATAATTGCTCATTAAAAAGGAGAACTAATTTTGTTTGGGTAAGAAAGAATGTAAATGCAAGTTCAAAACAAACTTTGGCACCCAAAATTATACATACTAATCTTGATGTAGGTACCTCAGCGTATCAAGACTAAAGATCGGCGATACCTTGATAGTGGATGCTCATATGGTGACAATAGATACTTTGCATCACTATCAGGGGAAAAAGACAAGTACACCATATTTGGATATAATAGCACTGGTCAAATCATCGGTACAGATAAAATAAACTTTGGTTCTTCGTGCTCCATTGAGGATGTTCTATTGGTAAGAGGTTTGAAACACAACTTACTTAGCGCTAGCCAACTATGTGACAAAGGTTATATTATTACTTTTGATAAAAATGCATGCACTATACCAGATAGCAATAAATGTTGTTTACTTCACGTTAATAGATGCAACAATGTATATGTTATAAATTCTAATGAACTAGCACAGGAGAATATGAGGTGCTTTGTTGCTAGGAATGAGGATGGTTGGTTATGGCATCGGTGACTTGGACACACAGCCATGGATAATCTTAACAGACTTGTTACCAAGGAGCTTGTGAGGGGGATCCCTAAAATCAAATTTGTGAAAGATAAACCTTGTGAGTCGTGCTAGTTCGGTAAGCAAACTAAAAGTTCTCACAAGCCCAAGAAAATGGTATCAACTTCTAGACCTCTTGAACTTTTGCACATGGATCTATTTGGATCATCACGAACACATAGTAATGGAGGTGCACGATATGCTTTTGTAATTGTTGATGATTATAGTAGATTTACTTGGGTTACCTTCTTGTCACAAAAAAGATGACACATTGTATGTTTTTCAAAAATTCTGTCATAGAGTGGAAAATGAGAAAAGTCTCCCCATTGTTACTATTCATAGTGATTATGGTGGAGAATTTCAAACTGAACTTTTCACTTCATTTTGTGACAAAAAGGGAATAAAACATGAGTTCGCTTGTTCTCGCACTCCCCAACAAAATGGGGTTGTTAAAAGAAAAAATCGATCTCTTCAAAAAATGGCTGGAACCATGCTTAGTGAAAAAGATTTACCTAAGTCATTTTGGGCAGAGGCTGTCAATACAGCATGTTATACAATTAACCAGGTAAACATTAGGAAATATCTTGAGAAAACGCTTTTTGAACTATATTATGGCAAAATTCCTAACTTAAGCTACTTTCACGTCTTTGGGAGTAAAGTGTTTATTTTAGATACTCTTTATAACTTGGAAAATTTTGATCGTAAAAGTGATGAAGGCGTATTCTTAGGATATTCCTTAAGTAGCAAGGCATATCGTGTATTTAATAAAAGAAGATGCCCCATTCAGGAATCTATTGATGTTATATCTGATGAAATTAATCCCTACACCAAAGAAATATTACATGTTGTTGATGATGATGAGACAGGTGTTTGGGTTGAAAAGAAACAGGTACACATTGACCAAGAACCAAATGTGGACTCTCAAAATCATAAGCCTCCTCAAGATGAATAGAAGAGATGCCTACACAACTTATCTCCCCTTCAGTACGTTAAGGTATATCTTATTGAACTTTATGCTCATCTGAGGTGGTTCTCTATCACCCTAATTGATCTCTTGGCTGCGACCTTCCAGGTTATCCTACTTCCAAAAATAAGTATACAAATAAGTAAAGACAGTATGATTTGCACTATTTAGTGTAAGTCATCTCTTAAGGTTCAAACTGAGCTCAATTAGCTGAACATAACAATATCCTGTTCGTACTCTTCCAAGTACAGTTTATCTATCCTAGGAGAATTAATTGGAAATGGTGGAAATTATCTTTCCTCAGCCCTATCCCGTTCTATCTAATATCCTGCATTATCTTTAAGCATTTATAATGCTTGCGGCTTTGTTAATTGAAGTTCTTGGTGATGAATTGTGGCAGCATGGAGGAGTTGTGGAAGATTTTAACAGATAAAAGTTTTTATGAAGTTTTTATCAATTCACTTGAGCAAGTAAAAGCTCAGAATAATGTAAGTCCACAAATTACTATTCCTCTTCATTCTTTTCTGATCATTTTTATTTATATAGATCTAATTGCCACTATACATGGTAGCCTAAGAGTCCCTTGTGTCAGTACTAATCCGAAAAGTTGCATTTATAGTATAATCATAATCTTGAATGCCCTTCATCGATCACAGTTGGTTAAAAATCTTTGGTTTTGTAAAGTGCAAATATTTTTGTCTCCCAATTTCTGGTTTAGTAACCAGCAGGATAAGTGCCCTTAAGTGTTTATGAGCTGGCTATATGTTTGTGTAACTTAACCAGATCATCGAGTACTCATCCTAAACCATTGTAGTCACGTGTTAAACATGCAGTATCTTTAAGTCTAAATTTTGTTAGGACTTCTACAATTAATTTGAATTAGGGATTCGTGGTTTAAACTCGTTTATGCTGAAACAATACAATGAAAATGAAAAAGGATTGAGCTATATCATGCTCAATTATTCCCATTGCAGCCTTTCTGGATGAATATTAATATATTACCTGTCTTGCCTTTCTTTAAATTTAAGAACCAGCATATAATTTGTATATGGTGTATAAAAGAATGATCTCATTCAGTTTATTTATATTATTACTATATGAGGAGAGGATGCAAGTTCTAAGCACCAATTATGGTCTTATTGGATTGGCTAACAATTCCAGATGATTGCATTGTTGTTCTGATCTGCAGTTACTTTTGCTCATTTGCAGCTACGTCAAGAACTTTGAGAAGAGACTCTGCAGCTTGCGAGTGAGAGTTGCTATATTTCCTTCAGAAACTGTTTTCTGTAGGAAATACAAAAGCTTTTTTGATTAGCAGGACAATTTAATGCCAACTCCAATTATTTTGTTCGCGGGGAAGAACTTGGAAAAGAACCTCACATATCTGAACTCCAGAACCAGGTGAATTTCTAGTACTTCTTTATTTTATTATTTATTTTAGATCCCATATGTGTCCTTGCCTAAAATTTGTTAAATATCGAGCAATTTATTCATTTACGACGTAATAGTTGCTTCCCGTTTTCTCTTTTTTCTTTTGTATTGAGCGAACAGTGCAGCATCATTCGGACGACTGAGCTAGCTTCTGCGAAGGAGAAATTGAAATAATTGGTGAAACACAAGGATGAAATCTTGTGGTTCTATTCTCCCTCATCATTGCTACAAAATTTGCAAGGTGATCAGTCTTGGAGAAGAAACAACATGAAACTGTTTTTGAGAGCAACTTTGTTCTAAAGTTTAAATGATTGTCATAATAGGATGAACTATTATTTTACAGATGAGATGAGCAAGGGAGAAGAGGAATCCGAGACTATACACAACAAGCTTCTTGAGAAAGAGATAAGAGTTGTTCGCATTCTTGCAGAAGTACAAGAGAGTTCGTGCCACCTATCACCGAAGAGCTCTTCTCCATCTTGCTGCCAAAATCTCTGTTATGTGATTGAATCTTACATGCTTCAGCGTCATTGTTGTAAATTCCTCTGTTTTTATTCACAAAAAATTGTGTTGCTCTGGCTTCTATGATGGATTTCCATGTCGAGCTAGATGCATGTGTATTTCGTCAGTTGACTTCAGCTATTACTTGTGAAACTTGACAATATTTTTTGCGTTAAGAATGTGCAACATTGAACTTGATAGCGATGAAATTTGACTGTTGGTATAGTGATATAATTCCCATTGTTAATATATTCATTATGCTATGGGATCTCGCGGCCAGGTGTTAATTAATACCTTGGCAGCAAGGTGTATTTCTTAACCCGTGTTATCTGATTGAACCTTACATGCTTCTGCTTAACTGTTTTAGCTGCTCTGTTGGTCATTCACTAAAAAAATCTGTGTTTCTGGCTTCTGTGATGGATTTCTAATTCCAAGCTTGATGCATGTGGAGAAGTGCCTTCTCGATGATGGTCCTTGGTGGCTTTTGTCAATTGACTTTGGCTCTTGCTTTTGAAACTTAATACAATATTGAACTTGAAGTTGATATTGATGAAATTTGACTGATCGGGCAGTGACATAGTTCCCAAATTTGAATACATGGGGCCTATTTGAGTATGCTATATGATTATAAGGTCCTATACTGGCGGTGTCTGTACTGAGAGTAGAGACTATTATGCATCAATTTTCCTCCTGCAAGTTTTAGGGAATCAAATTGATCAATTTTCACATTCTATGACTGGGATAACAGCAGAATGCACTCTCTCCCTATGTTTTTGATATAGGATTCTTTAATGTGCAATCGGGACCAAAAAACAGAGAAGTTCAAACAATCATGCTTAAACCCCACTCATCGATGCTGCATGTCCCAATCAAGTAGTAAGTAACGAGAACTATATTTTGAAGTCATGAATGTGAGATAGCTACAACTCAGGCTTTAGAAAACACACACGTTCGGCTAAAAAACATTAGTTAAGTGCATGCAAAGGTGCAACAGGTATGGTACAGATGTTGGCTTCTTTTTTCTGGAAAAATATCAACATTTTCTTCACACTATTGAGTATAAAGGCTAAAGTTCAGTTGCTTGAATCTCCATCTAACACAACGGCAAAGTCATCCTGTTCACCTTTCCAGTGAACCATCAGATGCGGATTGACTTCTATGTTAGTTTCTTCAATCCTCCGACAAGGCAACAAAATGGCTACCTCAAGTTGGGCTTCAAGGGGTGTCTAAAAGCCACAAGTTCCGAGAGTTAAAAGTGTATTTACAAACAGGAATTCGGGTAATTAAGGAGAAAACCAAGATTGACAATGTGGTAGCTATCACATAATGATGATGAAGATGATTCAGAAAAACATGAGCCCACTTTGATAATTTTTGTTACAGCAAAGGGTTTTTATAGTAAAGAAATTGAAAATAAGCTTCGCGTGTTAGTAATTACAATTAAAAAATACTTTGCACTATTCAATATCTTCCTTCGTGGATGCGGTACAAATGACAAAGCTTCTGAAAATCTCTTGATATAATTTTCTGAAGCAGAAATAAGAGAATAAAGAGCCAGAGATGAGAGTATCAGTTTATTTCTCATCATTTCTCATCAGCCAAAACAAAATTTGTTGCACTAAATGATATTAGTTCTGTGAAACCAACAGCAGCAGAAGTAAAAGAGCTTGTTCGGTTTTTTTTTCTCTTCAAAATAAAAAACTCAAGCAGGGTTTTTGTTGGCCAACACAACTCCAGGGTCTTCCGTTCCAATCCCGTCAACTGGATCCAAATCTTCCAGACCTACTATCGATGAGCCATTCCAATTGCTATAACCCTCAATTGTCATGTTCTTCACTCTAGCAAGAATGGACTCATCTTTGCTCACCACATCAATTTCTGTATGACAAAAAACAAGTGAGGCCAAAGTAAATCTTGATCAATGAATTACCAAGATGGCAAGAGAAGGGATATGAAGTATAACAATATGTAGTTTTATTACAATATCAAATGTTTGGTACTGGATTAACATACAAAACAATGAAAGCCTCATCCAATGGAGAAAAATTAAGTGGTTACAGAGAATTTCCTAAAATATGAAAAGATATTTTGTCTAGGAATGACAATGTAGTAACTTTCTTCATTCATCAGGATCACAAGAATAAGGTCCCATTTTTTATATAGCCCATAGGTTGGGAGTCTTTGTTTCTAGCTAGAATGCACTACTCAAAAGAAGGGGAACCAAATTCCTGCAGAATATCATCATACATCATGAAAAATGAGAAAGGCTGACATCCAGGCATACCAGATTACTAGCACTTCAAAATATAAATCAAATCAACCAACAAATCCTTCAATAACCAATCAATGCAATGCTTAAAAAATTAAAGCCTTATCTACATATTATAAGAGATTTGAAAGAAGTTCAACCAAAAGGTCACTAAACTCGACTATTACTTGGGAACGTCCGAAAAAGGAAAATGAGGAAGTGGAACATTTCTATCTCGATACGGTAGTTGTAGATTTCTTCGGATCACTCGATCTGAAGGAAATGGTATAAGGCTGTATTATGATACATGGAGATTTGTACATGTGGTATACGCACATATGCACATACATTTACATATTAGTTGGATAATACAAAATATAGTAAAGGTAGATTCACATATTCTGACAAATCAATATCACTAGCTAGACATCAATTAACCACGATTTCGAACATGTAAAAAAAACGTAAATTGTTGAAGGTCCTACTAGTGCAGATAACAGTAACTTAATCAACTCTACCAAATGACCATCATGATTATCAAATGTTCGAAACATTTACCCATCAAAGTATGGTCAGATACGCAAGACTTGAAGACAGAGACTATCATCAACAGCTATTAGGTACCAAATTCCTAAATGATAAAACTATAGTCAGGACAAAGACTTCTTGTAATCCCTAGTATGCATTTCATCAAATCCTGTAATTAAATCTAAAGAACAAATTATACACTCATTTCTTTAATAAAAAGTATAACTTTTGTTACACAAAAGTGACAATTTCGTATTTTAAAATAATAAAGACCCTAATTCTAATGCTTGCCCATTAACAGATAGGGAATAATAATTAAGCTCCCAATAATATTCAATCAAGAACCCCTTCAAATTTCCGGAAAAACGAAAACCCCAAAGCTATGACCTCACCTTTTCCACAAATTCATCAACCAAGAATTTCTTCCGCATTATAGATCTAATCTCATCCAAATCAAAAACCCATATGCATATCACCCCCAACAAATTGACCCAACTATCCATTTCTAATACCAACCTCAAATATTAATGCACACCAACTGTTCGATAAAATGCATCAACAAAAAAAGAAAAAGAACAAATACCAGGATGAGAGAAGAGCCAGAGAATGATGGCGCATAGGATGAGGACGAGGGGGATGAGATGGACCATGTTCTCTGCGAATTTGACCTTGGAAGCCTCCTTCTTGGACACGTCGGATTGGGGGTCATAGGTTGGGAGCTGGTCAACCTCCAAGCTCAACCGGCCTCCTCCTCCTTGGTGACTCGTCAGATAGAACTCATCTGATGCCCGCGTCGTACTTCCCGATCTATGCATCTCAGGTTTTGGTTATGTTCTTCGTCGTCGTCTTGAAGGAAGCAGGGTTATGGTTTGGTTGTATTGAGAAACAGAACAAGAAAGATTTTATTTCGAGGGGGTCGATCGCAAGCTAGCTGTAGGCCAACTCCGATCATGGTATTATAGGACCCTATAAAGAGTCCTTTTGTTTTGTAGATTAGTACCAAGGGATTTCTATATTTGCAAAATAAATATATATAATTATGTAGGGTAATTGCATGCCACCTGCTTTACATATCTATATAATAAAACACAAAGAAAGCTATCAAGTGGCTCTCCTTCAATCCCCTCAAAATTAAAGGCCCAAACATCACAAAACACATTTTTCCTTCCGAAATTTCAAACCCCAAAACTCAAATTCAAATCCCCCCTCCCCCCCAAAAAAAAAAACTCACTTATGTATTTAACTATTTCTCTCTCTATATATATCTCTTTCTCTCTCTTTACTTAGAAATTTAGATTTTCAGATTTCAGGTTTGTAAATTTTCAGATTTTTTATGTTTTTTATTATTGTTCATATTACATTGAAAATAACAAATATCTCTTCAATAGTTAAATTTCATCATTTTCCACCCTCAAAGTTCTAAGAAGTATAATTTTATACCCCCATTTATAATTATTTTTCACATATACTAATGGAAACATGGACTTTTATTTACAACTAATTATTGTCATATTATTCAAACTTGAGCTACATAATTGTTGTTTTACTGTTTTACTGTTTACATTTTATATGTTGTATCGTTCCGAAGACGTGCCGTAGGCATGTGCCCACAGGCAAATCTAGTGCATTTATAACCTCTAAAACATCCCTAATCTCTAATCTCTAATATTATAACGGGGGTGTTGGGGTTCAAACAAATAAACAATTTTTTATTATCTTTTTGTCACCAAACAAACCCGTGCGTCTAGCATTGTCACATTTACCCGATATCCGGACCCGACCCGGACCCGGTATTGGACCGGAACCGACCCGATCCATACGGGTCCGGGGTCCGGGTCCTAAAATAAGACCTGAAGCACTTCCGGTTCCGAATCCGGGTCCGCTTAAAATAGAACCGACCCGGACCCGAACCCATTGAATAATAGAGTTATAGGAATATACATGTAAATAGCAATTGTTGAGGATATATGTGTAGATATAATATTTATTTATGTACTTAAGTACAAAAATTGTTGGAATTGTAGGGTATCGGTTGCAAAAAACTTTAAGTGCAATATTTATTCTCGCTACCGGACCTGACGAGTATATTTTTTTAACTAGGACCCGGACCCGGTTCTCGCAAGTCCGGGCCCGGGTCCAATTTTTGGACCCGTAAGGTATCGGGTCTGGGTCCGGGTAGTGGAGGACCCGACCTGATAGGACCCGATACCAGCTCTATGTGCGTCGCACGCACACCTCCATCTTCATTTATTAACACATGTATCACACATGCAAATCAAACTTTTCAAAGTTTTAAAACAAACAAACATTTTTAAAATATTTTTTCACCAATCAAACCTATGCATCGTACGCACACCTCCATCTTCATTTATCTTTATTTATTAACACGTACATCACACGTGCAAATCAAAGTTTTCAAAGTTTTTATATAAACCTTTCTGGAATTACGTGTATCATTGTTTAACTCCAACTTTTTAAAATAAAACACTACTTTCTCATCAAACAAACCCGGACACTATATCTGCAACTCCAACTCTATTTATTAACCCGTGCATCACATGTGTAAATCAAAGTTTTTTCTTCAAAATTCTTTAAAACTTAAGAGTATCGCCCGTTCAACTCCATTTTTAAAAAAAATTAAGATATTTATTGCGCGTGCTAATTACTACCGACTTACGTATATTGTATGTTTAACTCCAAGTCTTTATTAAAATGTGCATAGCACGTGAAACTTACTTGTAGTTACTAGGCACGGTGCCGTTCAGTATTTAATGACATTTCTAGTGACTGAAATAGACAAAAATCCATAATATTAGGTGCATAAAAGAATTGTTTAAACTTATTGTACATATACAATAAAAAACTGTCCAAAATTGACACAAAACACTAATCTTGATCAACAATTTGTAGCCAAAAACTAATAGTTTGGCATATTTCCTTAATAAACATTAGAGGTTCAGATGATTTTTTGTAATATTTTGTTTTCTTTTAATTTAATCTCTGATTGCTCTGCTCTTGCTAATGCAAAAAAAATTTTCAAAAAAGAAAAGAAGAAGTGCGCGTAACAAAAGAAACCTCTGCTTAATTTAAGACCGATAATGAAGCTTGCATAATGGAAAAAGTGAAAGCGTGGAGAGTTTAGTGTGAGAAAGTAGAGTTAAGTGTGGGGGCCCAGTGGGTGTGGACGCGGAAAGTGAGCCCGATATGTTTCCAGGTAAGTAAGTACAGGAGTTAAGATCCGGATTGGGAGGAGGGAGGTATGCGTGGTCTCGTGCAAACGTGTATCTTCCTTCCGATTCTGGCTTTGACCTAGACTTATATATTCATTGATAATTTGATATTGAGAGCTATTGGACCCGCTCTAAGTAGTAATTGAGTATAGATCTGTGATCTAAAGTTAAGTAGGCAAGGAGCCTAACTTATTAGTCAACCGAATGAGCCTAATTTATGATGTCACATGCATACTATTTTATAAGAGTATCCACAATCGTTTGCTAAAAATATGGCAAAATGACAAATGAAAATAGCAAATGAGAATTTCTTATACAGTAGTGATTTGTTAAAACTTGAGAAGCGACGGTACATGTTGTTTCGTCTGTTTTTATTACAGTTAATTAATTACTGATTAGATATTAAAATAGGTTAATTAAATAAATTAAATAATAAAATATATCATAACCTGCTTAATTATACACTAACCCATTAATTATACACTAACCTAATATGGCATTTGGGTGGGACGGGACATGTTGTCTCATCCAAGCAAAAAAATGCTTGAAACGGGACAACATGTCTCGTTTGAACGTTTTTTTTTCTTTTTTTTCTTCCAGACGGTACATGTTATACCGTCTGATCATTTTAAAAAAAGCATCAGACGAAACAACATGTTTTGTCCAATCCCATTAAAAAATTAAAAAAAATAGGGACCCTATAATTTGAGAATCACCAGTTCGTTTCTCGAATATGAGAAGCGATTGTAGCGATTATGCCAAAATATGGCAAAATAGCAAACGACTACAACGCCTCGTTTCTTAAAATATGATAAAATGGCAAATATAGTAAACTATTGTGGATGCTCTAAGCAAAAATCATTTTTTTCTTCGTTCTTTCATTAACACGTAAAATGCCGAGTTATGGAGTGATCTGTAGGAGAAAAAAAAATGAAAATAAATTCTAAAAAAATGGTTTGTTTGGATGTAGTTTGGTTGCAGTATATGATAAAGTTAATAGAGAAAAATATTTTTATGTATAGAATTATGTGAAATTATTTTATTGGATATTGTAAAAAGAGAGGAAAGAGAAACAATTAAATAAGCGTTATAATGCTCTTTAGCTGAGTTCCCAGGGTTCCCAAAAAAATTCTGTGGAGTTTTTTTTGTTTTTGAAAATTCACTAAGTACAACTGAATATTTCACTCTCTGTGAAATTTCATACATCTCGCCGTTCCCAACAGCGAGTCTAGTATAAATGTCATTGCCATTGGGAACAGCGATTCTTCATTGAAAATTCTGAACTGAACTCGCCATTGGGATCGACGAGTTTTTAAAAAAATTAGCACTAGACCCGTCGTGTCCCAACGGTGAGCATGAAACAACTAAACTCGTCGTTTAGTTGTTGAGTCCTCGAACACAAATAGTTCAACAACAGTCCTTTTTCTATAAATATTTTCAGAAAGTGTCTTATAAAAAAAATAATTCGAGGAGGAACGGTCACAGTCAGAGTGTTTTTTTGTGTGCAATGGTCTAGCAAAACCAACCAACTATGCAAGATTCCTCTTTTCTTCTTAATTAACACCTTAATAATGGCTTAGGCACTGTTCTTTTTTTTGTCTCTTATAATATAAGAGATTTGCAGTTAGAGCCTCTTGTAAGAGCCTCTTTTTGATGTGTTCTTTTTATATAAAAATAACCTCTTATAAGAACCTCTTATAAGAGATTTCTGTTCTTTTTTCATCTCTTACAAGAGCCTATATTACCCCAAAGTCTATATTACCCCAAAGTATAAAAATAGTAAGATGAAGGACAAGAAAAGTTAAGTTCAAATTACTAATATATAAACTAGTTTAATGGCAAGTTAAATTCACAAATCAGTGTAAATTATCAATTATAATTCCGGAACCGAGATAGAGAAGTAGAATCACAGGAAAACAAAACTTTAAAAAAAATAAAAGAAAATTTACAAGTAGCGAAGTGACTTAAGAATATGCATCTGTCACTAAAGAATTTAGTTTATACTAGTATCAACCGAACCAAATTTCATGGATTAACCTCTTACATTATATATTATTATATAGTTTTTTTAAGGAATATTATATAGGACATTGCAGTTACAGAATACTATATGATAATATACTGTATTATTCATGTACCATATATGAGAGACACTGAATATGTAACTTGCAGGCAATACAAGAACGCCATGAGAACTCACTGCTCAAGTCAGAGATGGACAAAATTCGGAAAGAAAATCGTTTCTTGAGAGAGAATATCAAGAAGACATGTTGTCCCAACTGTGGCTTTTCTACTATGTGTAACACCCCGCAAAATTGGAATTACAATTTTGCCCTCGTGTGTTACGCACGTGTATTTTATAACATGTTTTCATCCCGAATTTTGATTACTGACTATTTACATATTTTCAGTATTGATTTGTTCCTATTTTCAGTCAACTAAAATATAATATTTCAATCCCCGGGATTTACGTGCTTTTTACGTGTTTTGATGCACGTATTTCCACCACTACGTACAATGTTTTCTATAGGTTTAAATTATTTATTTTTATGTATTTAAATCTATTTTATAAAACGAAAATTTATTTTTCCTCTATTTTAATTAAAATGCATTTTTCGATTTTCTGCACGTGTAATGCACGTGCTTTCTACGTGTTGTGATTTCATCATGAAATATATGTAAATTAGTAAATGTAATTTTGATTATATTGTTTTCGATTATATTTAATAACTTTTCATCAATAAAGTCGATTTTCACATTTTCATATTTTCACGTGCGACGCACGTGTTTGTTTTCGGCGAACGCGTTTGAGCGTATCCTTTCTCAAAATAAATTTCATAAAATGTATGCACATTTATTTTTGCATTATAAATTTTAGTTAAACTAATTTTTACTTAAAAACATAGTATATGATGTATAGTATATATAGTATATATAGTCTTTTTGATGTAAAGTATATATAGTCCTTAAAATTATGTGCAGGTTGGTAAATGGATTGTGTAGTGGTGATGGGGGCCCACGGTGGAAGGAGAAGTACCCAGCAAGTGTGCTTGCTATTGTTCATTCACTTGATTATGGGCTTAGTGTTTAGTGTAAATTAAGAGTGGATGCCCACTTGAGTAAACACAGCACACTTGTGTGCTGTGTGGGTGGCCGGTTTGGTTTTTGAGAGATGAGAGTTAGTGTGAGAGAGTGGGGATGAGAAGAGTTTGTAAGTTATGGGAGTTGGGTTTTTTAAGAGGTGGGAAGATAAAAATATGGGAGTTTTAGGAGTTAAAAATATGAAGAGTTAGCAAATTAATTTTAGTAATTTATTAGGTTGTGTAATTATGCAAATTGAACCCTAGCAAAATCCTATAAATAGCCACCATTTCTCTTCTCATTCTTGACACCAAAAAGCAAATCAATAAATAAGAGAAAAAGAAAAGAAAGAGAGAAGAGAGTTTGTACTTGGTAGCCATTGCTAGGGAAAGGGAGCTTTGCTAGAAGAAGAAGAAGAATTAGAAGTCTTGGAGCTAGAAGTGGTGATCATTCTTTCAATCATTCAAGCTTCAATCAAGGTGGGTGTTCTCCTATTTTCTAATTTTTAGAATGTGTATGCTAATAAAAATGAATGAGTAGTTTTGAGGTGATTAGTGAATCATGCTATGTTGACAAATGGATTAACATTATGTTTGTGGGTGCTCTCATTTAGAAATATGCATGCTAGTATGGAAATTTTGATTATGATAAAATAGAACAATCTATACTATTGGAGGTGGTGAATAGTTATAAATCATGTTATGATTAGTAAAGTTAATTTACATTGTGATGGTAGTGAGAAAAGAATAATTGATTAGTTTGTCACAAACTAGTATACATGAATGTAAAATTTTGATTATGTGAATAATTGTTGAGTCTCCATTTTGATTAGAAAATATATATTTTTTTGGTAAAATAAAATTAATGCTATGAAGCTCAATTGAGTGTTATAATATATATATATATATAATATACCATTTTTTAGTTAAAAGAAATGAATGCAAATGTGTGTTATTAATATGGGGAAAACAAATTTGCAAGTTGGTTTTATTTTTTTTTAGCAACTCAATTTATATGAACCCAATTCGGCCTAACAAAAGATTAGAGGGGCCGAGTTTTTATAAATGAAATAAAATCACAGAGAGTTGAAAGAAAAGTATATGCAGAAACTATATATCGATAGATGCACTTGGCCTAGTGGTCGGAGTGCTACACTGTCTTCCCTTGGAGCCTGGGTTCGAAACCTGTCAAGCTCAAATACATGATTTTTTTTAAATCCACCCGAAGCCACAAGTAAACATAAGGGAATTTTACCGAAGTCTTTGAACACCAAGCTCACTTGGTCTAGCGGTCGGCGATTTGAGCGTGAGCTCTGTGTTCACGGGTTCAAAACCCACTGACATTCTTTTTTTTTATATCTCTTTTTACTCTTTCAAACAATTGATACCTTTCCTAAAGGATCCTTAATTGAAATCAATTATAGATGTGGATTATAATTTGTATTCAAATTAACTATGATTATGAAATGGATTTTCCTTATGTAATGGAGCTCTAGTAAACTGGGTGGTGGTTATAAAGTGAAATAAAAATATTAGAGAATAACTTACTTGTATATTTTTTTTTTCGGAATAAAAGAAACATTGAGATAAATTGATATATCGTCCTTAAAATTAACTATTTTAGTAGCACGATTGATTTTTCTTTCCTTAAAGGTAAAGTAGAATTTCGATGTGTAAATTAATTGTCTTTGATGTGATTATTCATTTGTGTTGAATACTTGATCATTACATGTAGTTAAATTGCAAATGAGATTGCAAGTGATAAAATCATGTTTGTGAAAAGGATAAATTTTCGTGAGATCGATGTTGAATGAAATGGTTTTATGAAAAAGAATTATTATTATTAAGGAATCATGAATCGTGATAAAATAAGATATCTTATGAGTTTGAAATTTGTGAATGAGTTATCATTTGCTATGAATAGCTAGATCATGATTAGTGGCAAGACTAAGAAATGAATACTTGTGGATAAGTGTTAAGACAAGATTGTGATCTTTTTGTGAAATGAATTGAAAGATGAAATTATTTAAGTTTAAGACATGATTATGAAAGGGTGTGAATACCCATGCTTCTTGTACATGAAAGTTATGATTAGAGTTAGTAAGACCTCGATACCGGCATTATTGAAAGGAATATTTGAGATATGATTTGGAGATATGGCCATGGGGCAATCTCGCATTTGTTGATTAAGTCCGGTAGGAGGAAAAACTAATTCTTGAATGGAAATTATTCATGTCTTGAACTTAAGAAAATTTAGGCACATAAGTGAAGATGTAGTAAACTTAGTGAAACGTAAGTGGGGTGCTCTATATAGTCGGCGGTGGACTCCAAGACTATAGACCCAGTTTGGTGGACTGAGGTTGCCCTGTGGGAGACGGATTATTATATTTTAATCCGGGACTATGAGGACGGGTCGGCGGTGGACTCTAAGATCTTGAGTAGTCGGACGGATGGATTTTTGTGTTTACCGTCTCCAATGTATATATATATATACTGGGCTAGAGGGTCACATACGGGACGGTTCGCACGATGTGGAATCTGTTATAACAGCTGGCGGTGGACTCCAAGGCTGGGATTCACATTTTTGGAATAGCCTGAACTTTGTTTTGCTACCGGGTAGTTTTCATGGCGAGGGATCGAGCCCTGTATTGTGAAGAACGTAGGTGCTTGCCCTCGGACCTATGTAGTATGGGATGCATAGAATCCGAACAAGTGTGCATTAGTGTCATCCTAGTATAGAAATGTGTGCATTAGGTATTAAGGCATGACATACACTTATGTTTAGAATAATCACTTTTGACACTTTACTTGTTCATTCAATCTTTTTGTGATTTGTTAAAGTATGAGATCGTTATACTACTCCCGGCATAGAGAGGATAGCCGTGTATAACATTTCGTCAGTTGTAAGTAACTGACGTGCCCACAGATTGACATGCAGGTAATGGACTATTCATGGAGTTATAAAGTGGATATGCTGTTGCTGTTTAGAAGTTAAAGATGTTGCAAATGATGTTAAAGTTATACAAGTTGTATTTCATTGTTGTAATCTTTTAGTCTTCCGCTGTGTAAAAACCAAGTGTAAAGGAACTCTGATGTATTGTGAATGAAAAGTTTTAATTTCCTTGTAAAATTGTACGAAGTGAAGTAAAGATCCTGTGAAATCTTGAATTTATCCTTATTTTAAATTCGGGGCGTTACACTATGAGTAAAGATACTACCATTCCTAGTGAAGAACAGAAATTGCGAATTGAGAATGCGAGGCTCAAAGCAGAGGTAAAAGAATTATGCTTTTCGATATAAATTTGAAGATAGATGAGATGGTGTAGCACCCCGAATTTCTAATAAGATATCTTAGAAAATACGTGGCACATTCCCAACGATCCACTTCAATATAATATTAAACACAACCAACGCCACTAAATTTTCAACATTTATTACAACAAATCTTTTACAAATCACAGCGGAATTCAAAACAAACTCAACTCAATATTTCTTTTATTTACAACCCAAATTTATCTCAAAGCTGCTATTACAATTTTACACAAAACACTTAAGAATCAATTTATCTCAAATATGCCTCTAGCATCCAAACCTCCATCACTAAGCAACAACCTGCAACATGTGAGGCTAGAGATGATCCCTAACCTCCAAAACTAACGGGGTCAGCCATAAATGGTGTGAGAGATATAAAAACAAACATACAACATAAAGATCATACCTCATAAATTCTCAACAACAGGTACTAAATAAGAATATGGGAAGTACGAAATGACAGATCACATAAAACATCAAGTGGAACTAAACTAAGTGTCGGGTGTAGAAAAACAGAAAACCAAGTGCATAAAACCAAGCCAAGTAACAAATACTCTAGATGCAGACTCTCTAATACGTACTTGTCGAAGTCTATGCATCCCATTCTACATAGGTTCGGTGCAAGCCCTTAACGTCTTCACTTCATAGGGTTCAATCTCCGCGTTATGAACTAGTCCTAACACGATGACTACTACGAGATAAAGATAAACTATGGATAATATCTCATGCCCGATAATTTCGGAGATCAATCCCACACCACAAGTAGTTACCGTGATAATTCCGGAGATTGTCCCACACCACAAGACTGTGATAATTCCGGAGACATATCCCACACCACTAATAATCTACCGTGATAATTCCGGAGATTAAGTCCCACACCGAAACATTGACACGTCACCACACGATTACCACACGTGCTTCACCTCGACTCCGATAATTCCGGAGATCAATCCCACACCACAAGCAGTTACCGTGATAATTCCGGAGATTGTCCCACACCACAAGACTGTGATAATTCCGGAGACATATCCCACACCACTAATAATCTACCGTGATAATTCCGGAGATTAAATCCCACACCGAAAGCCATACTGAGGTTCTTGACTCATGTTCCCGTTCATCATATCACCACTAGTGCCTGTCCTTATCATTTTGGGTTAATTGATTACTTAACGAATCTCCTAGAGCGGCATACCCTACCGGCCTAAATTCCAAACTAAATACCGAAATGCCTCCATTGGCCTCAACAAATAACTCAACACCGGTATACTAGGGTCACACACCTCTAGAGACTCAAACCCAAAAGTCTAAACCCAAGTCCCACTAAACGAGTGGTTCAACTGAATGTCTTAAATCAAATTCTTCACTGAATATCTCAAAGTCAAATGCTTAATCAAATATTGAACTGAATGTCAAGTATATACTGAATTATCAGAAAGAAACAATCGTTCGAAATAGCACTAAAGTTTACAAAGATCCTTCAGTACCAATCGACTTATATTGTAGTAAGTCGACTGTTCATAGGACGAATATCCAAAATTTCACAAAAATAACTAAGTCATATAACAGTCGACTTAAGAGAGGATCAGTCGACTTACCCGAGGTAATTCCCAAAAATATTCTCAAAATTATTCTAAGTATATAAGTCGACTTAAAGGATTATAGGTCGACTGTCCAGAAAGGACTAATAATTTTTCAAAATAAATTTCTCAGAGGACCAGTCGACTGTCTAGGAGCTAGGTCGACTGTCCAGAACGACTATTTCAAGGATTCTAAAAATACAGTATCAGGCTCGTACCAGTCGACTGTACAGTAGGCCAGTCGACTGTCGGCCTACATATTTCATAAATTAGGTCTGATTACAAAATCGAATCTGAAGTTTTCTAATGATTCAATGTTTACGAAAATAGTTCGTATTCAGGAAAAATGATAAATCTCAACAAATCCTCATCAGATATGTATATTTATATTACTCAAAACCTCAATTATATCAAAATCAAGTTCTCATGTTCTAAATCACAAATTCTTTCATTAGGGTTTTACAAGATCTAACTTTCTTTCACAAATCTGAATCAAAACCTGATTTATAAATTCAATGTCCAGGTGTTCATACTCAAAACTTAACATGCCTTTAGCAACACATTTTAATAATAAAGATCTACTATTCCATCCACAATTATTCACATGATTCATACCACAATACAAGATCTATATTGTTCACAACATCAAATCAACACATCAATGATACTTGCACACATAGATCAACAACATGACGAATTTCTATCATTCACAACATCAAAACAAACAACAAACAAATTCTTATATCACTCTCATGAATCAAACAACAAAACAATTTTTATATATCTCACCTTGAATTGAGAAAAGTCCACGAAAAAGTTCTCCTCTTTGCTAGATCCAAAAACTCCTTTCTCCACCAAACAAATCTCCAAAAATTCTGTATATTATCAACAATGACGGCTGGAGAAAAATCCCTTAAATATCCGGGAATAGGTTTAGGGTTTTACCCACACCTTTGCAAAATAAACCCTTCCAAAATACAATTTTCATATATAGTTCTATCCTTGGAAATTCAATCAAAACTCATTTAAATTTGGATTTAAAAGAAAATTTACATTCTAAATCTCAATCAATACTGTTCAAAACGTCCAGAATGCACATTTGCACTTTAACCGCTAAAAATGTCAAATTTGCAAAAAGATCATTCTTTTCCCAAAATTGCAAATGGTTCCAATTAATTTCAGAAAAATCTGGAAAAATACTGAATAAATCTCAAATATTAAATAATGATTTTCCATGAATAAAACTTAATTTTTTAAACTTCTCAAAAATACTTGCACGTGTTTTGCACGTATGCAAAAGATAATTTTTTCTGAAAATATTCATTAAATCTCCAAAAATAAATTTAAATTTATTTTCAAATATAAAAATAATATTTGAAAATACGGGGTTCTACAGATGGATCTATTTGAAGAAAAATTAAATAAGTCCTTAAATTTCCTAGTATTATGCATTGCAGGCTTATTACTGTCAGTATTTGGGGTAATATAAACATTTTAAGTGATAGAAGACTTATAAGAATTTGAAAGAGGCTACTACAAGTCTTTTAGGCTTTTAAGAGATTTTGAAAAAAATCATTTATAAGTAAGGCTGGCAACGGGCCGGGTTTGGGCCGGACACATACATACCCGAGCCCGAACCCGAATTTTTTTTAAAGATCCAAGCCCGGTCCGATTTATGGTCGGGCTCCAAAATTCAAGCACAAGCCCGAACCCGAATAAAACAAAAAAACCCGAGGCCCGACCCGAATCCTTCAAAAATTATTAAGTAAATGATACCTGAACTTTGAAGTTGAAGGCGAAGATATGAGAAGGGAGGAGTCTACGGAGAAGGGATTTGACGGCGGCTTCCTGAGCTTGTGGTGGGGCCCACTTCTTCTCCAAATTGCTCGTGATTGCATCCAGGATTACTCCATTCTTGGTAAAACAGGTAGTAGAAGAACGAGAGAGGAGGACAAGTAGTAGGAGGTTAACGATTATCCTCATCTTCTTTTTCGAGGGGTTTGCTTTGATCGGCAACAATGGAGGATGGAATTTTTTTTTATTTTGAGAGATTCGGTGCCAAACTTTGGGAGTGCAGAGAGTAAATGAGGAGTGAAGAATGAGGAGAGGGACTATTAAAGAGAAAGAGGAAGAGAGAGAAATGTGGAGCCGGAGAGATCGGGGGAATTAAATGGGGGGAAATATGGAGAGAGAAATAGGAGAAGATGGAGGGATTTAAGGAGATAAAGAGAATGGATAGTTGGATAATGTGAATATTTAAGTTAGAGTGGTATAGTAGACTGGCAAAGTAGGATAGTGTGGTATAGTGGACTGGCAGAGTGGATATATACTTGAAAATTTCAAGTAGTGTGAAATCCGGGTCGGGTTCGGGCCAGACTTGTACAAACCCGAACCCGGCCCAAAAATTAATTCGGGCTCATTTTTTAAGCCCGGGTCCGAAAATTTTGAAAAAAATTCAGGCCCGTCTCCTGGTAAAAACGGGCCGGACTTGGTCGGGCTCGGGTCGGGTTCGGATCGATTGCCAGCCTTACTTATAAGAGGTAAAAAAAGAACGCTAAAAAAACTCTTGTAAGAGGTGGACCACCTCTTACAAGAGCTAAATCTCTTATAAGAGGAGAAAAAGAACACTACCTTAATCTCACATGCTCATAAGCTAGTTCAAAATAACACTACAACTAGGTAAGCCCATAACTCTTGGGCTAGTTCAAAATAAATGGGCCCCTAACAAAAGTCAGTACTGACTTTGTTACGGTTACCGTAAAAGAAAAAAAATAAACTGCACGTGCGATGCACGTTCTAATTAATTTTTTTAATATAGTAAATAATTAGACGTAATCTGGCATCGAACTTGAAACAATCCTTTACTAGTGACACAAACTTTTATTTTATATTAGTGATGCTTTGTAAAAAAATGTCATAAATAAATTTGAACTTTAAAGGTATTATGATAACTAACAATAATTGAGTAAATGAATGATTAATATAATTCTCACTAAAAAATAAAATAATAATCTGCACGTGCAATGCACGTTCTAATTAATTATTTTTTTATATAGTAAATAATAAGACGTAATCTGGCATCGAATCTGAGACATCCATTTACTCATCACATAATATTTAAAAATACCCCTAGTGGTACAAACTTTTATTTTATATGAGTGATACTTTTGTAAATAATTATGTTGTAAATAAATTTGAACTTTGATGGTATTATGGTAACTAACAAAAGTTGAGTAAATGAATGGTTAATATAATTCTCACTTAAAAATGAATTGTTGAGATTAGATTGTTGAATGTTTACAAATTACAGGTTGTCTAATGACAACCCCAACTCTCTCACTATAATATTAGAGATTGTTGAGATTAAATAGATGAATATTTACTAATTGTAGGTTCTCTATAAATTACAATCCAACTCTCTAATTATAATATTTGGTTTGAGATAGAGATAAGATATTAGAAATTTTCAGTGGTCTACTAACTATGGCCCATATTAAACCTGCCTATGATCTGAAAGAATGGCCCACAGCCCAAACCAGCTGACAAAAGACAGCCCATAACCATCGATCCATAATGTCACGTGCACTGATCAACCATCACGTGCGCACACCAGCCTCCGCTCTCCTTTTCTCTCTTTCTCCCCCCATTTCCACGCTCTCGGATCATCCACCTCAAAACGGCCGTTCGTCTATTCGATCGATCGATCCCGAACATCCAACTAAAAAACGCGGCGGCGACCTGAAAACACGACACGAATCTCAAAGCAGCCGCGATGTGGAGAAGAGCTTGTTCCCAACTCCTAACCCTAGCCCCCCGCCAATCCCTCCTCCGTCCTAATGCTGCCGGAACCCTTATTTCCCGCCGCATCCGTCCCTTCTCGTCTGACGCCGGTAACCTTCTTCTTTCTCTTATCCGCATTCGGTTCTTGATCCGATCCGATCTTGATCTGATGTAAAAAGCTTGTTGTTGGATTAGGTAATAGTTCGTCGATGTCGAAGAAGACAGTGGAGGATGTGATGCCGATTGCGACGGGCCTCGAGCGTGAGGAGCTCGAAGCTGAGCTCCAGGTTCGTTTAGCATCCGATGAATTATTAGTTTTTTTTTAATTTTAATAATAATAATAATAATAATTTTATTTTATTATATATTGTGGTGGTGAGTTGATTGGTGCTTGTTTTGGAATGGTGGATTTTAGGGGAAGAAGCGGTTCGACATGGATGCTCCATCTGGTCCGTTTGGTACTAAGGTGAATCTCTTTCTCAGCTCGTCACTTTTTTGTAGGATATGGTTTTGGTTCTGATTAGCTCAAGTCTTGGTTAGTGGTTCATGAATGAATTTCTTTAGAACAGTAGTTCATCTTCGACTATTTTTAATCCTACTAATTTCGGTAAATACCTCAGAAATATTGTTATAGATCCTCTTAGTCACATAATAGATCTTCGAGATTTAGAAACCAACCACTATGTTCATTAATCCTTAGGGTTAGTTACATAGATTCCTAAGTTATCAAACAATGATCATAATCTTCAACCAAAAATATGTTAAAACAACATTAAAAGTATATATTTCATCACACATCACCTTATGAATACAACATGTTTAAGTGTATATGAAAACTAGCAGTCAACCCTAGAATGAGTTTTTTACCCAGTTGGAGAAATTCGCCAGGAACAATTTTTTTGGCATTATCTCCAAGTCTCCTTTTCCTTCGCCCTCTTTGATTGATGGCCTCCTCGTTGCAAAAATCTTCTGCTTTTTGTTGATTTGGGGAAAACTATATGAGTCAAGGAATCCTTCTTACTAAGTTATGAAAATGGCATAACTAGTTCCCATCTGTATAAATATCATGTGATGGCTATAGTTGATTGTCCACATTGCATTTTCAAGTTACAATAATTAAACGAACTAATAATAAGATAGTATATTCTCATGAGTCTATCACCAGGAAATACAAGTCTTCTGATATAATGTCTGCACACAATTTTGGTTATAAACTATTAAGTATTAACCAAAAAAAGAGGAAAAGAAGTACACCAATAAAGAAGAAAAGGGGAAAAAACATTTTCTGAATTACACGACTCGAAGTAATTAAGAACATTACATTCTTGATAGAAAGATTCTCTGCCAGGTAGTTCTTCAATAAAGGAAATGTTGTTGAGTGTTGACATATAAACTACCTACTTGTTTCTCCTTATTTCGTCACTTACACTGAACTTTTAACTCATTCTAGTACAAGCCAATCCAATTTAGCAATACCCTTAAACTATTGATTTCTGGTTTGGACTGATATGTTTGCCAATTGTTACATGTTTTCATAGCAATGATGACACATATTGTTACAACTTATGTAGACAAAATTAATTTTTTTTTTTTTTTTTTAATGTAAAATTAAAAACAACAAATTAAATTTCTACTCAAATTTAATTGTACTTATACTGTTATGAAAACAGTATAATTCACTATCAGCAAAGAACAAAAGGAAGATACTGAATCTTCAATTCGAACCTTGATAAATGTGAATTAAAGGAACTGTTTCGCAAACAGTGTATATCACTGTACACAAAGCACAGAAAGAAGATATGTTATCTTCAATTCCGACCTTGAGTATGGTGAAGGAAGAAATAAAAACAGACTGAGGCTTGTCGAAGCAATGTCCTTAAGACGTTAATTTCTGCCTCTGCAACGGTGTACACAGGTTATTACGGCAGTCGTCTCCCAAGATACAATAGTCAGAACTCCATTAACTTACACTAGAATAATGGAGGCTCGGGCGAGATCAGATATGATGACAGTGTATGTGATATGCTATGTTGATACAGGAGATAGGGAACTATGAAAATGGGATCCAGATTTGATCAGAATCCTATCCTATTTATAGGCCTAATCCTGTGGCAGTTGCTGCAACTGTTCAGACACAACTGTCCCGACAGTTGCAACTGCCCGTATCAGATCAGAACTGACGGCAGTTGCTGCAACAGTTGTTGCAACAGTTGTTGCAACTGTTCTTCAGACAAAACTGTTGCAACTGCCCGTATCCAGCTCAAAACAGAGCTGAATTTCTGCAAAAAAAAATAAGTTTACTGAAAGCCAAAGCCAAAGCCAAAGCCAAGGCCAAGGCCAAGGCCAAGGCCCAGGCCCAGGCCCGAGCCCGTGCCCGTGCCCGTGCCCGTGTCCGGGTCCGGGTCCGGGTCCGGTCCGGTCCGGTCCGGCCCGGCCCGGCCGGGCCGGGCGGGCGCGCGCGTGTATTCCACACCGACGCCCAAGTTGGGTGTGTTCTCCCTCCGGAGAAAATATTCGTACCCCTAAGGGCACAACCCTTTGGCTCAGTTTTTAACTTATAACTCCATTTGCTTTTTTGCTCCTTACCGATATGGGACTAAGTTTAGATGTCACATATCAAGCAAAAGTTCAATTCTTCATTTCAACAAGCTAACTTTGGAGGCGAATATTTCATTCATTTGAAATCGGTTTTGGACATGTGAGTACATCATTTTGTACGTCTTGATGAGTACAATATGATGGAATCGATTTCCAACACATATTTCATCTTTTCTTCAAATATTAGATTAGTTAATTAGAATGATTTTAAAATTGATACTCTGTCATGAATAGGTGTGTCATCCTTGTAATTTGTTTGGTTGTTGTAGAATGTTTACACAAATTTTTGCAGTACTGTGATGCCTAGATTAAAGTTTATCTAGGTCATTCACGAGAGAAAATGCAATGACTACATAGAGAAGTGATGGGTTCTAGTGTGCCGTCTCCTTCTTTTTGCTACTATTATAATGTTGGATCGTTTTTGGTTGATTTGATCAATATCTCAGGCATTTGGCAAACGATCTATTGTAGTTTCCTGTCCTCAGATAGCTTGTTAACCTTTTTACTTATCTTTAATCCCTGGCTGGAATATAGTGAGAAGCAGAGAGCAGTCCGAACGAAAATTGAATGTCAGGGCTTAGCCTTCAAATGTTTTAGAAGAAAAAGTGCCAAGTCCATTCTTGAAATAAAATATAAAATGGAATACTTAGAGCATCTATAGTCGTTGGCTGTATACTCATTTTTTGGAAAAAAATAGAAAAAATGATGCAATCGTTCACTATATACCCAAAATTTGGGTTTTGGGTGAACAGTCGTGTGCTATATTTGGGAGACGAAATGAGATTTTGGAAAAAAATGGCTGACGAAAGATGATCTTTTGTCCGTTGAATCAGTCGTCGCTGTATTTTTTAAATTTTTGATTTTTATATTGGATGGGAAATGATTTACTGTCTGTTTGATTTTTATATATATTTTTTTTAAAAATTCGACGGACGGGAAATGATTTCTCGTCGGTTCCATTTTTTTATTTTTTTAAAAAAAAAAATCGACGGATGAAAAATGATTTCCCGCCTGTTCGATTTTAAAAAAAGAAATTGGAGCACGGACGGGAAATGAAGCCCCGTCCTAGCCCAATTTGCAAATTTTTGGGTGAAAAATATCTTATAGAAGAGGGCCTATAAATATTGAAATAGGTATAGATTAGGTTTTAATTGAAATTAATTAAGAATTAAGATTTATTTAAGATTTAATAAGATTTAATTAGGATTAATTTAACAATAAATTAGGAATTAAAATTTTTATTTTTTTAAATTCTCAGACAGGAAATGATTTCCCGTCCGTTGTTTTTTTATTTTAAAAAATAAAATAAAAATTAATGGACGGAAAATCATTCCTCATTCGTCGATTTTTTAAAATTAAAACTCAAAATTTGGGTTTATACGACTACAGCTCAAAACCCATATTTCCTATTCCTATATGCCAAATACTCAAATTTGGCTCAGCACGACTACATATGCTCTTAATGATAAAATTCTGCAAATTCTGCAAATTCTACAATGGTGCCAAGGCTATGAATTTGCATAACTAATGAATAAAAGTTATTAGAATCTTTAAAATAAACTAATCACCAATATAAGAAGCTAGGCTGTTGTATAAACTTTTGAGGTTGGAACTAAAGTTTCCTAGATATCCATAGCTAAACAGGGGCTTAAGTTGTCTAGCAAGCTTGTTAACAATGCACTGCCGCTTGTATTGTTACTCACCTACAATGTCCAGAGGGTGAATGGCATTTTCTTTTCGGACTTATGACTGTTTACTTTCTCTTACAATTTTTCCTTTCCAGTTTAGTTATTTTCCTTCTTTGCAACCACTGGTGTACTTTTACATCTCTATGCACACCCTATTCTTCTGGAATTGTTTCTAATTCTAGATCTGTTTGTAATTTCATAGCATTCAGCATGGGTCCACTGGGTCCACTGTTGTGCACTGATGGGGGATGCCATCATGCCAACTCTAGATAGCTCTTTGCATGTTTGGTAAATCGTAGGATGTTTCTTATGGGACCGTAGCTGGAACTTAATCAGTGATCAACGTACATTCTGCAGCCAAATTTCTTGATCACCTTTAACCTTTGTCTTTTTCAGCTTTGGAATAGGTCTAGGACTTCTGACAACATTTCTTCTTGATAAAGACGTCTTTTCATTATTTTTTGGTGTTAGCGTTCTCTTTTGTCATTCTCTCTTTTGTCAGTTGTGAATGTCAAGTGTTGGTGCTTAATAGACAGTTACTAATTTTTCTATCATTTCTTAAAATAAATTTTCTTGGTATGTTTGTAGGAAGCACCTGCTGTCATCCAGTCCTACTATAACAAAAGAATAGTTGGCTGTCCTGGTGGTGAAGGCGGTAAGTCGCTCTAACTATTATTTTCCTTCGAGATCTTGTTTGGTTGTTTGAACAGATAGAGATAGGTTGCGTCAGCTATTCATTTAACTTGTGTTCAGTTATATATATTGATATTGATTAAAAGGTTTTATATGTTTATGTCATCATTCGGGATAACAAGTTATTTTGAAACCATATGTTTGCAGAGGACGAGCATGATGTTGTCTGGTTCTGGTTGGAGAAAGACAAGCCACATGAATGCCCTGTGTGTTCCCAGTACTTTGTGGTAAGTTATTCCGCTATATTGTCCTTTAAATTTAAATATAAATATCCTATGGCGTAGAAAGAATTGGTTGATTGTTCTGGCTTCAGCTTCGTTGTTATGTGAACTTTCTTATGTTTCTTTTCTCAGCTTGAGGTGATTGGCGAAGGAGGATCACCAGATGGACATGATGATGATGAACATCACTAAGGCATGTACAGATGTACCATCTTTGTGAAAATAAAAATTGGTGAGATGGATGGTTCTGTTATATTGTGCAGCCTCAAACGGCATTTAGATATTTTGTTTTATCAATTTTCTTGCCCATGTAGAAAAGATAGTATTTTCTGTTAGTGCTTTTTTTGATTACATGGCTTTCAGCCATCTACTTGATATTGGAATTCTTTCAGCTTGTCAATGCATTATCGAATAATTGATGAGCACATTGAATCCTGGTTCCTCTTTCTTTTATAATGGTAACCTCATCAGTCAGGTTCTTCCTTTTGCAATATAAGCATGCAAACTTACGTTTTTTTTCCCCTCATTGCTTTATATGATCTATCTATATTGAAGGGCATGCAAGGAGAAATCTGTCTGTATGGTTATAGTTTGTGTTCTACTTGTCATATATTATATCTTGAAGCAGTATTTGTCATTATATTCTGCTGTTATGTAGTATAATTTCAACTGTCACAAGTTGTGCTGTCTACAATGTTTTGTTAAAGCAACAAATATAGGTAGCTCCTGCAAAATTTGGTTGCTAGTTATTGAAGTGGCTAAAATTGATGTAACCTTAAAGCACAGAATTCTTTGATTTCTGGTGCTGAATATTGTTGATGTAGCTTGGCTATGTTTTAATGGTGAAAGTTTATTTGAAAATATGATCGTCATATTATCTGCATCTGTCTACATCCATGGCCCTATTGAGTATTTAGCCTAGTTGGTCTATGATACGAGAACCTATCATCTCACAGTTGTACCAGGTCTATTATGAGTTAGTTTATTACTTCGCTAAAAGAGTATGAGTGAACACCATTAACAGGCTTTCAGTAGGTCTAATCTTCTCCCAGCTTGATTCAATCATGCAAGTTAAGGCTCGTATTATTTCTGATATCTAGCTAAATAAGGCTATTGGTATTACTCTCTGATATGTTGTATCTAGTCTATTGTAGATGCAGTTGTACACGTGCTTTCACAGACAATGCATGAAATGGACAGTGGTATGATAATTCCGGAAAAAGGATACAGGAACCAACAAGTATCTTTTTAAATTAAAATTTGATCACATAATATATTAGCTATTGTGTATGGCTGTTGTTTGTACAATTGTAATAGGTTAGGTATCACGTGCACACAGAGAGGCTACAGTTTGTTGTTGTTGTTGTTGTTGTTGTTGTTGTTGTTAATTTTTTATATTAAGTGAATAGTCGATATAGATTTAAAATTTAAAATTTTGCAGTGGTTGAGGTAATTGAAAGTTGATTTTGGGTTAATGATTGATATAACTTCCACTTAAAATTGTGTGGTTGAGATTGGTTTGAGTGGGAACACAACTCAAACTCTAGTTACAACTACTAGGTAACTCCACATGCGATAATGCACTGGTTACTTTTTTCTTTCTTTCTTTGTCATGTACTATATAGGGAGTGTTTCATTTTTTTAATATAAATTTATAGAGAGATGCTTTCCTCCTGAAACTTATATATCTTTTCATTTTACTTGCGTTTCTTTGAATTTGATTAGTGTCCACACATGGTAATTGATTTTTTAGCATGCGTAACTTCAATTTGAATTGGTGTTTTGCTCCTAATTTTTCTCTACATTGTTCCTTTTAAAACTTGAATTGGCTGTCTGTGCAAGTGCATGTACTCTTATTATTTCCATTCCCACCTTTTTTATAGTGGATGGTTGATATAACTTGAATTAGATGTCTGTGCAAGTGCATATACTATGGTTGACTTAAAAATGTGTAATTGAGATTGTTTTGTGTGTCTTGGTTGTTCTTGGTAGCAACACCCTTATCTGCTTAGTTATATGTCATAGTAGAGATTACTATGAATATGAAACAGTCCTCCCTAACCCTAAGTAACTATATCCACTATCCCCATGGTTCCTGCCATTTCCCAACCACCTCTCATGTCTTCAGTTCCAACAACAATGCAACCATAGTGGTTCAATCAAATGTGTGGGCGGCACGGGGCACGGGTCAGACGAAGAAAATAAGAAAATAGTTGCCGAATACGAAAAAATAGTCACATTCAGCGAAAAAAAGCTGAAGTCTAAAGATGTCAAACAGTGAAACTTCACCTCTGTTTCTTCCTTCACTAGTTCTGGTGAATTCCTAATCGAAACCAGGAGTAAGATCCTCCCTGTGTGTTCATCCTTGTTGGCATCCTAATTCTGATCATTGTAGTTCTCCGGCTGTCCCTTGCCGTCTCTTAAGACTTTCTCTGTTCTTGCCTGCACTGACCTTATTCTGATCCCTGCCATCTTCACCTGGATCTTCATCCAACTCAGAATTACTAATCTGAGACAGACATCAATGGTAAGACGGTCGGATTTTCAAGGGGAAGAACTGCAGCTCCAGTACAGCTACCTCCGGAGAGTTGCTGATCTGCCTACCAAGTTCCCTTATCAAGCCCTCGAAGCGGCTACTGACAACTTCCTGTTCTTGATTGGTCGTGGCTCTTCGGCATCTGTCTTCAAGGGCATCCTCAGCGATGGCACTGCCATTGCTGTCAAATGAATTGAAGGTTCCGAGTATTGTGAAGGCGAGTTCCGCACGGAGGTCACTAAAGCATGCCAACCTCGTTCACATACTTGGCTATTGCCATGCCCCTAGGAATGGTCCATGCTTCCTCGTATACAATTTTGTTCACAATGGGTCGCTTGGCAAGTGGATCTTCCCTCAAAAGGGTCAAAGGTGGATCTTCCCTCAAAAGGGTCAAAGGTCGGATCATCAACAACGCAAATTCTTGACTTAGCCTTTAAGGCACAACATTGCTATTGATGTGGCCAAAGCCTTGGCTGACATCCATAATGATTGTCGCTCGCGGGTGTTGCATCTTGACATCAAGCCTGAGAACATCCTCATATACGAGAGCTTCGAAATGCTCATTTCTAATTTTGGATTATCGATGCTGATGGGGAAGGACGATAGCCGGATCGTGATGACAACTCGAGGCACAAGAGGGTACTTAGCATCAGAGTGGTTCATCGGGAAGGGAGTTTCAGAAAAGTGCGATATATTCAGCTTTGGCATCGCAGAGGGAGTGGTTGTATTTGCCGAGAATTGTAATGGAGAAGGTGAATCAAGGGAAATTGATGGAAGTAGTGGATGAGAGATTGATCAGAGGTGGAGTGGAGGAGAGGGAGGTGAGGACTCTGGTTTACGTAGCATTGTGGTGTAGTGTATTACGGGAGGAGGTGAAACTTAGGCCAAGCGTGGCTGAGGTGGTGGAGATGTTGCAAGGGAAAGTAGATGTGGAGGCTCTGGAAATGGAGACGGAGATGCTCATTCTCGGTCATTTGGGATGGAGCTTGTAACTATGCAGGATAAGCAGGAGGCTACCGACACTGCTGCTGCTGTTATGCCACAAAATCGGCAGATGGAGGGTCACACTCCTTCAGTATTGACGACATATTCCGTAACAACTACAGTTCTGTCTCATCGATAGTAGTAAATAAGGGAAGGTTAGCGACATAGTGTTCCATAGCCAGATTATATTTTGGGTGCGATGAGTAATTTGTATAGATCTAGCTGCAATATAGGATCGGATATACAAAACTGTGATGAATTTTCAGGGGAAATCATGTTATGTTCAACCTAAATTCTGCTTTGATCTGATATTGCCTATCTAGTCTCTCCGTGTCCTTGATAGTTTTTTACTTAGAAGTTACAACTAATTTCGTTCGTTGCAAGTGGTGGAGTTGGTCGCAAATGGCCAGAGGCAACGGTAATAACAGACGATGGAGCTAGGCTTTGCTGGTTGCATGAGTTGAATCATTAGTTTCAACAGAGTATGAATTAAGTTGAAAGTTGCAACTAAAAAAAATATTGCAACTTTTTCTAAAACTTCATTGAAAAACAATTCATATTAATCAAAGATTTATATAATAAAACACACACACAAAAAAAAGCTATCAAGTGGCTCTTATTCAATAGGCTTGAAATCAATGGTCCAGATCTAACCTCACAAAACATATTTTTCCGTAAGTTCCCCCCCTCCCCCCCCCCCCCCCCCCCCCCCCCAAACTCAAATTCAAATCCCAAAACAACTTATTTATTTATTTATTTATTTATTTATCTCTATCTCTATTTACTCAGAAATTTATATTTTCAGATTTCAGGTTTGTAAGAGCATCCATAGTCGTTTGTTATATTTGCCAATTTGCCATTTTTTGAGAAATGACATGCTGCAGTCGTTTACTATTTTGCCATTTTTTGGCAAAATAGGTACAGTTATTTCTCATTTTTGAGAAATGAAATGATCATTCTCAAATTATAAGAGACGGTACAACATATACCGTTCCACTTATTATTATTTTTTTAATCGCTTCGGACAGTATAATATATACCGTTCCAATTATTTTTATTTTTTTTAATAGTGTCGGACGGTACAACATGTACCGTCCTATATTTTTTTTATTAAAATGAACGGCGAACATTCGCCGGATTGAAAAAGAAAAAAAAATAAATAAATAAAAAATTCTCGGAACCGTCCCAGAATTTTTTTTTTAATTTTTTTTAAATATTACAATGAAAGGCGAAGGGGCGAATTGAAAAAGAAAAAAAAAACAAAAACAAAACAAAAAAAAAATCCTCGGACGGTACATGTTGTACCGTCCTTGAATTGAGGAAAAATTAGTGGGTAGGTTAGTTTAGTTAATTAGGTTTAGGTATTATTATATTATTTATTTTATTTAATTAATATATTTTAATAGTTAATCAGTAATTAAAATTTTTTAATTTTTTTTTAAAATGAGAGATGGTATAACATGTACCGTATCTCCCATTTTGTAAAAAAAAATTGTGCGACAGTAAATGTTAGACCGTCCCACACAATTTTTTTAAAAAATGAGAAAAATATAGCAAACGACCACTGCAGAACGTGCCGCTATTTGCTACTACAGTAGTAGCCATTTTTAAAAAATTGAGAAACACCATTGTGGATACTCTAAATTTTTAGATTTTTTATGCATTTTTTACTGCTCATGTTACATTCAAAATAGCAAATATCTCATCAACATTTAAATTTCATTATTTTCCACACTCAAAGTTCTAAGAAGTTGAATTTTACACTCCTATTTATAATTATTTTTTAACATGTACTAATGAAAACATGGACTTTTATTTACAACTAATTATTGTTTTACTATTCTAACTTGAGCTACATAATTATTGTTTTACTGTTTACAAGACTTTCATATGCTGTATCGTTCCAATGACGTGCCAGCCCACGGGCAAATCTAGTACTTCTACAAAACTCAGTATATCTTGATGAAAAAAATGCATGCATCATGGTGGGAAATGGGAAATGTCTCATCTTAACAAAATATTTATATAAAAATTTTAAAAAATCAAACAAGATGATTCTTCAAATGAATAAAAAAGGTAGACAAAAGTCGAATTCGCCAAAAGAAAAATTCGAGCAAGCAAGGAGCCTAAATCAAAATTTCCCTAGGTAAGTTTTTTTTTTAATAAAAATATTTATTTTTAGAATAAAGTTGACTACGTCACTGCTTCATTAATGGGAATTAATGAAACAAAGTAGAACATATTACTATTGAAATCAGAATTGGGGAAAACCATATTTTGTATACATCTATATATAGAATACATTCTTGGAGAAGAAGAAAAGAGATTGAGAGAAGATTGGGGAGATGAGAGATTTGGGGAATCTGTTTCCTAAATATTAGGAAACAGAATATACAATTGCTATATTTCAACACTCCCCCTCAAGTTGGTGCATAGATATCGAACATGCCCAACTTGTCAACAAATTTCAAGAATAGCCGAGTCGAAACAGCCTTGATTAGGATATCTGCGAGCTGATCTTCTGACTTCACTTTGGATATTTCAATAACTTTCTCATCTAATTTTTCTTTGATGAAGAATCTGTCCACCTCTACATGTTTCGTCCTATCATGCTGAACTGGATTAGCCGCAATATCACATGCCGCTTGACTGTCACAATACAGCTTCATAGGTTCCTTTGGACCAAAGCCTAAGTCCTGCAATAGGAGTTTCAGCCATAAAGCTTTTGTTATACTCAAAGCTACTCCGCGATACTCAGCCTCTGCACTAGAGCGTGCAACAACATTTTGCTTCTTGCTCCTCCATGTAACTAAATTTCCTCAAACAAAGGTGAAATATCCTGAAGTGGAGCGCCTATCAGTTGTAGATCCTGCCCAATCAGCATCAGTATATGCCTCAACCTTTAAGTGACCATGTTTCGCAAATAAGACTCCTTTTCCTGGGGCTGACTTAATGTATCTCATAATTCTCATTACTGTGTCCATATGTTGTTCCCGAGGTGCATGCATAAACTGACTTACCACACTTAAAGCATATGAAAAATCTGGCCGTGTATGTCCAAGATACATTAGTCTTCCAACCAATCTCTGATATCTTTCCTTATCACAAGGCACTTGATCAGCTTCGTTGCATAGTTTTAGTCCTTCTTCCAATGGTGTACTAATCGGTTGACAAGCGGACATTCCAGTTTCCTTCAATAAATCGAGAGCATATTTTCTTTGAGAGAGAAATATCCCCTTTCTTGAGCGAGAAACTTCAATACCAAGGAAGTATTTCAAAGGACCAAGATCTTTTATTTCGAACTCTTTCATTTCCTCAAGATCATCTCCAGTTACTATCATATCATCAACATAAATAATGAGAGCAGTAATTTTACCTTCTTTCCTTTTTAGGAATAGAGTATGATCAGAATTACTCTGATCATATCCGAATGTCCTCATTGATTTTGTAAATCTCCCAAACCAGGCTCTTGGTGACTGCTTCAATCCATACAATGCTTTCTTCAGACGGCCTACTTTGTTGCTGTGTTGGACTGGTCTGTTCGATCCTGGTGGAAGATCCATATAGACTTCTTCTGTCAATTCCCCATGCAAAAATGTATTCTTCACATCAAATTGCTCCAACGGTCAGTCAAGATTTGCAGCAAGTGACAGTAGAACTCGAATAGTGTTGAACTTTGCCACAGGTGCAAATGTTTCGTCATAATCAATTCCATAAGTTTGAGTGTACCCTTTGGCAACCAGCCTTGCCTTGTACCGCTCTATCGAACCATCTGATTTATATTTCAGTGTATAAATCCATCTGCATCCTACTGGTTTCTTCTCTGCTGGCAGCTCGACTATCTCCCAAGTCTCGTTCTTTTTAAGGATTTCATCTCCTCATCCATAGCTGCTTTCAAGGGCTTCCTGCACACTGTTAGGAATAGATACAGTAGATAATTGATTTACAAATGACTTATTTGATTCCGACAAGCGGTGAGTGGATACATAATTACTCATGAGATATTTGATATTACTAGTGGGATTAGGTTCATAAGTGGGTTTTGGAATACCTCTATTAGTACGGTACAGGAGTTCTCTTCTAGGAGGTTCGGACAACGATGACGATTGGTTTTGGGGTTCTGATGGTTCACTCTCACTGAAATTTGGTACTGGTTGCAATTCTTCAAGAGGGTCTTCTTGCAATTCTTCATGAGGATCTTCCTCCCTTGCTATATCTTCATTCAAGTGTTCGCCATTATTTGTATCCAGTTGTTGTTCTGCCTGACAATTACTTCATCATACCCAAGAGTCTGAACTTCACTTCGGTACTCCCCCTGAAGTTCAGTCGTAGAGGAAGAAAAATACATCTCATGTTCATGGAACACCACATCCATAGTCACAAACATCCGTTGAGTTGGTGGGTGATAGCAACGATACCCTTTCTGATTCATTGCATATCCCACAAAAACACATTTTACTGCTCGGGGGGTTAACTTACTCCGCTCGTGTTGATGTAGGTGAACAAATGCGACACACCCAAAGATACGAGGTGGCAGGTTGACAATAGTTGGCGCATCCACAGCATTAGTTAGTGCTTGAAGTGGTGTGCTGAAGTTCAGGATACGAGAAGGGACTCGGCTGATTAGGTATGCTGCAGAGGTAAGGGCTTCCCCCCAATACATGAGTGGGAGATTGCCATAAATAAGTGAAGCACGGACTACTTCAAGCAAGTGTCTGTTCTTCCTTTCGGCCATGTCATTTTGTTGAGGAGTATATGAACATGTAGTCTGGTGAACAATTTCATGTTCCGCCAAATATTGTTGTAGATCTGTATTTAGGTACTCGCCACCATTGTCATTTCTGAGAACTTGAATGTGTGCTTTATACTGAGTCATAACCTGCTTATGGAATTTTTGAAATAAACTACTAACTTCTCCTTTGAATTTCATCAAACAAATCCAAGTCATACGGGTGCAGTCATCAATAAATGTAACAAACCATTTAGCTCCTCCAATAATGGTATTTTTGGATGGACCCCAAACATCAGAGTGAATAATCATAAAAGGAATCGTGCTTTTATTCGGATTGCAATGAAAAGAAATACGGTGACTTTTTGCTAGTTCACATACATCACAACGAAAACTAGAAATATCCAACTTCGAAAATAAACTGGAAAATATTTTAAGCAAATAGCCAAACGATGCATGTCCTAAACGTCGGTGCCACAGCCGAATTTCTGATTGCTTCTCCCCCTTGGAATTATTAACGGCAAGAGCTTGATTCAACCTGTTTGAACTCTCAGAAACCAAATCCAGATAATAGAGTTTTCCACGTTTAACCCCATAACCAATCGTCTTGCGAGTTCGAATATCCTTAAAGACACAAAAAGAAGGCCAAAAAACAACAATACAATGCAGGGTATTAGTAATTTGGGTAACAGATAATAGATTAAAATTTAAGGATGAGACTACTAGTACTGCGTCTAATGTAAGATCTTTTGTGAGGGATATGGAACCTTCGCCAGAGACAGGGGCAGGATTACCATTGGCAGTGGATACTGTGGATTTGGTGGATGGGTGTAAAGTCTTAACTTGTCTAGAATCAAAAGTCATATGATCGGTAGCACCAGAATCAATTATCCATGTATTATTCATAACAGATGCAGAAATATTAAAAGCCTTACCATCGTTACCTGAAGCTGTAACCAGTGCGGAGGTTTGTTCAATGCTCTTCCCAGCTCCTTCAGCAATTCCGACGGCTACAGTGGATATCTTCTTTCGAGAATCTCTGCTGTGATCCCAGTCATGCGGGCAGCCGATAATCTGATAGCAACGAGCATTCGTGTGCCCAGTTTTGCCACATTGGGCACACTTCCTTGACTCATAAGTTGATTGATTGCCCTTAGAAGTGCATGCAGATGATCCAGACTGACCTGTGAGACTTTTGAATGGATGTGCCCGAGCCACCATTGCAGCTACATCAGAAGATTCAGAAGAGCAGTTCATGGTGCTTTGTTGACGAGCCTCCCGCCGAACATATGCGTAGGATGCCTCAAGATCAAGTGCAGGATCTTTTCGCAAAATTTCTCCTCGAACCTGCTCAAACTCAGCATCTAATCCAGCCAAAAAAATATGAACTCGCAAGCGTTCGATTGATTTCTTATAAGTTTGGACATCGTCAGAATTCTTCATGATCACCTTATCTCGATGATCCAGTTCTTGAAAAATTTCAGTCAATTCTCCATAATAAATAAAAAGTGGCCTGCCATTTTGCCTTGCCGAAAAAGCTTTCTGGTTTAGAGCAAACACCTGAACTTCGTCGATTCCATCATAGAATGCTTTTGCAAGAGCATCCCAAATATCACGGGCAGTTTTCAATCGAATATATCTCTTCATGATTTCGGGTTTCATGGACATCAACAACCAGCCTTTCACTTTTTGATTATCAGCACCATTTGGCATAGGAACCATCACTTTCAGCAGGAATTTTACTATCACCTTGAATGTACTGGATCTTTTCACGTCCAGCAATATGCATCTCCATCAACTGAGTCCAAACATCATAATTTGTTTCATCAAGAATTATTCCCGCGTTAAAGCCGGAATTCTCGGATTGCACAATAATCGGTGTACTACCCATGTTAGCAGTACAAGTAAACAATGGATCTGGATCAAACAACAACGGATCTAGATCTGATCAGGCTTCGGGGTGGTGGACTGAAATCGGGACCTAGATCTGATCTAAATCTGATTTGTGTGATCTAGATCTGATCACAATAATCGGTGGACGAAAGGAACTGGAGGGTGCGATTGTGAGGAGGAAGAAGAGGTGGACTTCGGGTGGTGCTCCAGATGCAGGAGGGGGCAGGTCGACGAGGGAGGTGCGGCGATGAGGAAAGGGTCGCGACGGCTGGTGTTCGGGGTCGAGACAATGATCGGTGTTGCGAGGTTGGTGCTCAGGTGGCGCGAGGTTGGCAGGTTGCAGAAGAGGAGTGTCGGGGCTTGGCGTCAAGGTTGTGTGCAGTGGGTTCGATAGCGACGGAGTTGGGGATTTGGTCGGAGAAGACGAAGTGGGGGTTTTGGTGTGGGTCTGTGCTGGCGTCGAGAAAGGGAAGCAGCAGAGGTTGGAAGATCTGATGTGTCAGATCTGATGGAGATGACGATCGGAAAGGAGGTAGCGTGGTTGGGGTTTGCCGGAGTAGAAGTGGTCGTGGTCGGGTGCTGACGGCGCGCGTCAGCAGGGAGTTGCGGGAGTTTGGTCGGGATCGGATGAAGATGGAGATGTCAGATCTGATCACCTCCTTCTCTTCTTCTGCTTCAGTTAGCCTAGATCTGGTTAGGCTCTGATACCATATTGAAATCAGAATTGTGGAAAATCATATTTTCTTATTGTTTATTTCTTTGCTGTATACATCTATATATAGAATACATTCTTGGAGAAGAAGAAAAGAGATTGAGAGAAGATTGGGGAGATGAGAGATTTGGGGAATCTGTTTCCTATATATTAGGAAACATAATATACAATTGCTATATTTCAACAATTACAATACCTAAAACTAATATTCATAAAGAAGGAACATCGAAAAATATCATTACAAAACCAAGACTACAACATTTACTTGTCTTTCCCCAAGCTAAAATTACAGTATAATGCACTTGCACCATGCTTTCCGAGCCCACGATGTCGTGCAACCTAAGACCCTATCCATCTTACAGATGACGACTCATCGATCACTCATCGTAGTGATGACTTGTCAATTCATCTCTTAGCAACAACTCATCCGACCACCACTCCAGCGACAACTCCCCGTACCCCATTCGGCGACGCCTTGCCCGTACAACACACCGAAGACGACTTGCCTGATTCTTCTCCGATGACGACTTGTCCATACACCCTTTCGGTGACAACTTGTCCCTTCTCTACCCCAGAACGACATGCTCGTTCACTGCACGGTAGCAGTATCCCCCGTTCACCACTTCGATGATGACTAGCCCGAACGCCATCTTTGGACGGCTTGGCCATCAACAGACCTGCAACGGCTCACACCTCTCTTATCGAGCCAATAACTTGCACTTCCTCCCCAAATAGTGACACTCGCACTTCTACCACAACAACAACGGCTTGCACATCTATCACAATAGCCTCAGCTCATACATCGACCATCATATCGACAACTCGCACATCAACCAAAATGAAGACGACTTGTCCATGTAACACAATGGTGAGGACTCGTACATTCACCAAAATTCACCTCATAGCCCAAATGTGAGCTCCTAAATAAATTTGAGAACCCAGCCGGTTCCAAATCCAAACTCCAAAAGCCCAAATCCACACTTCATCGTGGCCCCAAACCCAACACCTTACTAGCCTAGCTAGGCCCAAACTCCTCATTCCCGTATAGCCTAGCCTATGTCACGTGAAGTCTCCTTGGGCCCCATACCCATACAGCCAAGCCTAATGAAAAGAGCACCAGACAACTTGAGCCCCACATCCACACAGCCTAGCCTAAGGCACATGGAAACATGGTGGGCCTCACATCCTCTCCCCTATTCTTTTAACCAGTCAATTCTCGCCACCTCATTCCTCATGCCAATCCCTCTCCTTTGTCGGGCCTACACCAGAAGGCACATGAAGCCCCTGTGTGTCCAAGATGGAAACGACACTTCTAGATTCAAATTTGCAATTCAAATTGTTGACAGTGACATCCACCACACTGGACCCACTCTCCTACCATTGCACATGCCTCGATGTCACGTGCGACTCCTCATCTATCACGAACTCTCCTCCAAGCTCCATTCCGGACCATCCACTTGCTTGAACTCAAAATCTGGTCCGTTTCGGCCCATCTGCCCCGATCCAGCCTGGAGATTCTCTGATCAGCTCAATTTTGCTTTCGGTCAGCTGCCCAATCTCCAGGTTGACAGTGACATCCACCATGAAAGATGACTTCAACCACCACTGAATCAACTCGCTTGCGTCCCCGCCTATGACCACACACAACAGCAACACCTCGTTCCCTGGTGTCCACTCCGGTGAGAACTTCGGCGATGGCTCGAACATTGAATCCGACGATGTTGGGCCGCCACAATCACCGTTATAAGTAATGGTCATTTCCGAAAAGCAAGTGCACCAACTTACCATCACAACAAGTCTTGAATCCATGTGCATCACCGTTGCCAGTGAATGCATCTCTAAACGTATCTATTCACTGACCCATCTCCTATCTCACTTTCTACCACCGAACTTTGATGGTGTCAACCAAAAACAATCGGACAACCTGATCAACACAGACATCACCGGTCATCAACCACTCTCGCCGAAGCTCCGCCGGCTTTCCCTGACACCTAATCCGGTGAAAATTTCGGTGAAGTCCACCAAGATCATCTGCAATGTCGTGGTCAAATTTACCAACACGTGAATGCATGTCCATCACCATTCCCGACAAACCCATCTCAAACTCTATGATTTGCCGGCGAGCCCAACTCTAGCGAACCAACTCCAACCACACTACGATTCGCCGGCGAGCCAACCGTGCCTTTCCTGTGGGCATACTAGTTTTCCCTAAAAAGAGGCAATCACCCCTTCTACTCCTCTAATTTTTGTTACCGACGATCCAACCACCGCACCAGAGGTGAGCGGGGGAGGGGATGAGGGGTATGAGGGAATCCTCCCCTCCCCGAGCATAAACGAAGGAAGAAAGAGAGAGGGGGGGGGGGAGGGTCTGTTTGGTACATTGTTTTGTAAATCCTTTTTTAATTTTGTTTTTGGAAAAAAAATTACAAAGTTATTTTTTTGTGATTTTAAAAAACAGAATATTTTTTGGTGAGCTATTTTAATAAAATAGTTTTTTTTTTCAAAAATAAAGTATAAAAGACATTTGGTAAACTGTCTACAGTCTACAGAATATATATATATATATATATATATATATATATATATATAGTCCCCTTTTGTTGCGCACCACTTTGGTGTGCACTCGCCCTTCTGGCCATCGCCTGGATGATCCAAACAGTTTACATTGATCTACAAGTCCAAATTAGTCTAAATATGTAAAATCAAGTCGTTTGAAAATTATTTGTCCATCTATCATGTCATTATTAAAAAAAATGATATTCAGCTACAATTTTGTAACACTTCAATGCATAGGCAAATGATTTTCAAATGACTTGATTTTACACATTTAGACTAATTTATACGTGTAGACCAATATGAACGGTTTGGATCATCCATACGATGGCCAGAAGGGCGAATGCACACAAAAGTGGTACACGAGGGAAACTTTATATATATATATATATATGGGGTTTCTTCCATTGCAAACGTAAATATTGTGCAAAGCAGTGCAAACCACTTAACCCGTCATTGCCAATGACGGGGTAAGTGGTTTGCAAATTGCAAACGCTATATTTGCGTTTGCAATGGAAGAAACCTCTCTCTCTCTCACTCTCTCTCTCTATCTATCTATCTATATATATATATATATATAAATGAGTTGTTTTGGGGGGGGGGATTTGAATTTGAGTTTTGGGGAAAAACTTTTGGGGGGAAAATGTGTTTTATAAGGTTAGATCCGGGCCTTTGATTTTGGGAGGATTGAAGGAGAGCCACTTGATAGCTTTCTTTGTGTTTTATTATATAGATAAGATTTTTAGAAGATTTTGGGAAAATTTCAATACATATATTTATACACACACATATACATACATACTGTACAAATATACATATAAATATATGCAGTGTTCTAAAAATCCCCTTAAGCAGCAGCCTTGGTCGTTCCCAGTCGACTCGTCTAGGGTTTGGGCATTTTTAAAAACCGGTTTGGCAGCCTAAGCGAGCCTGGGGTGGGTATGGGTAGGTTTCTATTTTTATTTTTGTTAAGTGAACCGGTTCACTTAAATCCCCACATTCTCAAAATCCCCGACGCCCATGCTTTTCTCTCTCTCTCTCTCTCCCTCTCTCTCTTTCTCTTTCTCTTTCTCTTTCCCCTATAAACTCAAATCCCTAAATCAGAAATCCCGTTATATGTATAGTCCCCTTTCGTTGCGCACCACTTTGATGTGCACTCGCCCTTCTCGCCATCGCCTGGATGATACAAACAGTTTACATTGATCTACACGTCCAAATTAGTCTAAATATATAAAATCAAGTCATTTGAAAATCATTTGTCCATCTATATATTTAGACGTGTAGATCAATGTATATAAAATCATTTGTCCATCTATATAAAATCAAGTCATTAGCATTGGTATAAATACCCGAAACCCCGACCCCGAATTGGACCGGAACCGACCTGACCTATCCGGGTATGGGTCCTAAAATGGGGTCCGTTGTACTTTCGGGTCCGGGTTCGGGTCTGCTCAAAAGAGACCTGACCCAGACCCGACCCGGACCCGTTAAAAAAAACCCAAAAAATCAACATAAAAATAAATATTCTATCCTCATCCCTCCCCTCCTTCCTCCTCAATTCTAAATCTTCCTCTTCCAAACTCAAAACTCATGCATTTTTCTTCTCTCCTCTATTCTAAATCCTCCACTCGCCGCCTCCGCTTGCCGCTCACACTTCCGCTCCTACCCGAACTGGTAGGAATATTTTAATAGGACCCGGACCCGGAACCTGACCCGGTCCTCATGGGTACAGGTCCGGGTCCGGGTCTAATTTTTGGACCCGGATGCGGATGGGACCGGATCCGGGTTCGGGTAGTGAAGGACCTGACCCGACCCGATACCAATGCTATCTATGATGTCATTATCAAAAAAATGATATTCAGCTACAATTTTGTAACACTTCAACGCATGGGCAAATGAATTTCAAATGACTTGATTTTACACATTTAGACTAATTTGTACGTGTAGACCAATATGAACCATTTGGATTATCCGGCGATGGCCAGAAAGGCGAGTGCACACAAAAGTGGTACACAAGGGACACAAAAGTGGTACACAAGGGAAACTTTATATATATATATATATATATATATATATATATATATATATATATATATATATATATATATATATATATATATGAAGTGTTCTAAAAATCCCCTTAGGCAGCAGCCTTGGCCGTTCCCAGTCGACTCATCTAGGGTTTGGACATTTTTAAAAACCGGCTTGGCAGCCTAGGCGAGTCGCGGGGGGGGGGGGGGGGGGGGGGGGGGGGGGGTTTGGGCAGGTTTCTATTTTTATTTTTGTTAAGTGAACCGGTTCACTTAAATCCCCACATTCTCAAAAACCCCGACCCCTATGCCTCTCTCTCTCTCTCTACCCTATAAACTCAAATCCCTAAACCATAAATCCCCCAAATCGCTTTTGCTTTCCTTAAGTCCTCAAAATCTCAAATCGTCAAAATCTCAGATGGATCACCCGCTCTCTCATTGGAATCTTGAAAATGGACGATACGCAAAACGAGCGCTCTATCATTGAGCTAATTCTTATTTATAATTTTTTGAGTTATTTTATTATTGTTATATATATATTGTATTTTATGTAATATTATATTTTGTAATAGATATATTATTTTTAAAAAGCCGCATAGCGCATACCGCCTAGACTGAAATATCTAGTTATAATAGGCATGAAAGAACTAAATTAGATATTTTGTTTCGCTACATAGGTTGATAAAACACTAAGCCTAAGTTTCCACTTTTTTAGATACGATGAAAAAAATCAATTAATAGAGTTTGTTTCATTCTAATTTAATTTTCTTGATTCATCAATCATTATAGATAGCAAGAATTACATAAATAGCAAAAAAAAAAAAAAAGAATTGTGACATCGACCAATCCTGCGATTTCTGAATCAATAGATTCATTATGCTTACAATGTCTAGGCGCTACTGGCCCTAATCGACCGCCAGACTAATGCCCAACAACTTTTAGAACACTGCATATATGTATACAATATGTTGGTTGGGAAATAAAAAAACCGATATCAGAAAACAAGCTTTGCATGTTTTCAAAAAAACTCAATTTAAACATATGCACTAAGTGTAAATTTTAAAAAATGGCATTTGCAAAATTTTGTACAATTTACCTCATGTTCTCATTTTTTTTTTACTGGTAAAAGGTAGGATTATCCTACCTCACAGAAAGTATATATATAAATAAGTAAGAGAAGTTTTACATCTGCCACAAAAAACAACCGAATTAGGGATTCAACGAGCATTTTGATGATTCCAGGATCGAGATGGTATGCCTTTGTGCCGTAGAGAGGGCATTGGACTATTGTCGTACTCCTCTACTAGTCACAACGACATGATCATCCCCCTTCACCATCTAAATCATACTCGAAAAACAAAAAGAACCCCTTTCAGTCATCAGAACAACACAAAAAAACTGTACTAAATAATTACAGCAGCAAACTGGAGCATAAAGAGTATCTTCCCAAAAGAAGCAAAAGAAACAATCAGCAACAAAAGAGAAGCGAGGTGGCTGTATTCTGCTAGGCCGAGCAGCTGTCTCCTGCACTGTCGGTCTGGTCTATACGGATCAATGTCTGCTTCAGCAGGGCATCCTGCACCCCTTCTCATGTTCTCATTTTAAAAACCGAAAACTGATCATTTATAACTCCGAATCAAACGTTGCCTAACAAACTCATAAATCAGAATAAATTACCCTAGTTAAGTTTCTCGATACCACATGGACATTATTACCACTGCTTGCACTGGGCTATTCATAGTCATAGTAAAATACAGTATTGGTTTAGAGGGGATCTAATTCCAGTTGACATTAACGTCCACAAAATTCTAATTGAACATTTAAAAGTACATATTTGACCCTAAACCCTACATCCTTTCATTTCACTAAAATATCAAAAGTTGAAACACCATTACTTCGAGTTTATTTAATAATAAACCTTTGTCTGCCACCATCTTAAGTTAATGTACAAGCTAATAGAATAATTAAGGAGGGGTTAGTTCCTAACTTTTAGTAACTACACATCTAATCTAATTAAAAATGCGTTAATTAGAAACTTCGATCGTTTACGATGCCTTAGCTCACAATATTCGATCTCCACAAAAGGAGTGAACAACCCAACTTGACTTATGAACTTGTTTGTTAATTAGCTTTGCGACATCCCTAGGGTTCCACCTAGAAAAAAAATGCTCGCACCGAAAAAGAGATGGAGAATTTGTAGAAGAGGTCTCACTTTCAATTCATTCCCTAATGGAGCTAGGGTTTCTCAAATACTAATTTTGTAGCTTTTCTATCAAAGGTCATGCATGATTCTTTCTTTTTGCCCACATGCAAATTGATTGGGCCAGCCATTTTATGACCATTTTTGTGACATGGATGCATATATAATACTCCAAAAAGATTTCAAAATGACAAATATAGGTATATATGTATGTGTTCAGTTCTAGTAGTGATCCTAAATATCCAAATGTCATTTGAATCATTGCAATTCGGCATTTGCAGCCAAAACTATTGCATGTTTTTTTTCACTATCTCAGAAACTGATATGGCTAAAAATAAAACTAAATCAAGACCGTTCAAATCGAGCACGAATCTTAAAACTCTCAGGGGTTAAACAGTAATTTTCACTACAAACGGGTTCGAAAATGGGAACTGAGTTTTCTCCAAGCCCAATAACCCAAAAACGGGTCTGTCTTACCGGTCAGGATGACAGCCCATTATTAACAAACCAAGACATTTAAAGAGTAACTCAAATTCATGATTATTTCTAAGAGATGATTTAAACCAAATCTCTTATTACGAAATGATTTAAACTCTATTTCTTATTCAAAAACACCGGAAAGTAGAGATAAGTAACTATCTCGAAATTGTTTCCAAAGGCAACTATAAATACCCCTTTACCCCCACCCTAAAAAATAATAATCAGTATTTTCTCAAAAAAAACTCTTTCATAATCTTATTGATTACTGACTTGAGCATCGGAGAGTTCGTTCCCAAGAACAATTCCGGTATTACGAACTTTTTGCAGCTTAGCGACAGCATCGGAAAACGGTCAACCCCGGCAACAAGTCAGCAAGTTTGCTTTTATTATTTCTAGAAGAATTCACATATTATCTGATTGCTCCCACATCGAAATTAGCAGCAACAGAAACAAAGATGTGCAATTTCTTGAGCTCATGGAAGTTTACTCAGAAACAATTGATAGAGCTGCGCTTCATGCACTGCGGAAATAAATCGTGATGTTACTTGTTGTGTCTTGATTAATGATGAAAGCAAGGTCTCAACAATACGAGAGAAAATGTAACAATCATGCAAACACCATCAATAAGTATCAAGCATGGACCAGGTTCAAAAAATATATGAAAGGTTGGAATGCAGATAACAGAATCACTCAGTGCAGTCATGCTGTTTAAATGATTTATAAAGGCGACTACGACACTGGGATGTATATAGACATGAGGTGTACTTGGTAGACATTATCATACAAATCGTTGACTTATAAAGAAAGAAAATGAAATTAGAATTTATGTTAGATTCACTATGAATTCAGACCATATACATATCAGAATCTGAAATTAGTGAATCCAGCTGAAAACGAGTCATGGTATTTGACTGTGTGCATCTAACATATCTCGACGAGAAGTGATTAATGGACTACCGGTTGTTTGTGTTCATTGCTTGTATTCAAAATATGAAGTATGGGTCTTCTCAAGGCAAAAAAATGAAAATATAGTTTGAAGAACACTGTAACTATTTTATTGGATTATACTCTTTTGAGTAGTTGACCTCTTAAAAACAATGATTAAGAATTAATTTTTCTTTATTGTTCTATCTGCATCAATGTAAACAAGTATCATACACGTGCACACGTGCACGTGGAAAAAATTGAAGGATAATGAAAAGGGTAAAAAGAAAATAATTTCCAAACCGATCCACTTTCGAAAATATTTACAAAACAGGTCCACTTTCGGAAATATTTACCCAAGTTAGTCCATAAGTAAAAAGAAAATAATTTTCAAACTGATCCACTTTCGAAAATATTTACCAAACAGGTCTACTTTCGAAAATATTTACCAAAGTAACCCAACCCGTGCGTTGCACGGGTTGGGTTACTGACTAAGGGGTTCTCCCATTATAGTATTAGAGATTAGAGATTAGAGATTAGAGATTAGAGATGTACCGCTGCAACTCCTTTTTGATGTCTTCGTTAATTCTTGTGTTGTAGTTTTTTGGATTCTCATTCATATGGTTATATTTACGAGGAGATTGAAAAGGTTAACGATTACCAAGGACGAAAACATATTCTTTGTTTCAAAACATTACATATTCTTTGTTTCAAAACATTACCTTGTTATTTTTTTGTAAGAAAAATAATAAAAAATTATATAGGACAACAAATAGAACATTGTATAATTGATGACTCATTTATGAGTTTAAAAACCATGGATATGGAGAATTCTTTACCAAACTATCCTGCTTTTTGTAAGTATGTACCAAACTGTCCCTGTTCGAAAATTTAATACCAAAAATCCATGTCGCTAACTGAGTTAGCACTCCTAGTAATTTTCATCGCGCTATCTCAATTAACGTGTGCTAGGGGATAATATTTTCCCCCTCAATTTGGGAGTGTGCGAAAAAACTCACCAAATATAGGCACGTGTTAGCGTGCCTATTTAAACCACTCATGCTAACGGGGTTAGCATAATAGGTGGACAACAAAAAAAACCCAAGTACAGACACGCTACCTCGTTAGCGCGCCTCTTTATACCAGGAGCGCTAACTGAGTTAGCATGCTATGTTGTTTGGGACCCTATTAAATCACAATCGCTGACGCTGTCTCATTATATTTATAGTGTCTCTCTCTCTCTCTTCTCTTTTTCCCCCAATTTCGGAACCCAACTCCAAAACCCTAGCATCCCAATTGTAGATCTTACTCAAAAATACTCTACAAAATCTTAAAGGATCTTCTTCTTCTCTCACATTCATCTTCTTCTTCTCTCACATTCATATCTCCTCCCACTTTGAAAACCCTAAATCCATGTTTGAGCTTTTCTTTGTTTGGGGATTTACATAGCGGATTTGTTATCAACCCATTCACTACGCCGTCTTCTCGTAGCTCGAAATTGCTCATATTTTCTGATCATTAAATTCAAGGTATGATTTGTATATCATTAATTTATCGAATATATTTTGTGTAGTAGATAATGATTATTTTTTTTTATAAATATGTATATGTATGGATTACGATATTCCTATTTGGCTTTATTTTGGTGGTGAAATTATCCGTGACCCAAAAATAGGTTGTTGATATAGTGCCGTTGATCCCGAAATAATTTGGGTACCCCGTACAATCACAATGGAAGAACTTGTTGAGAAGATTTATGAGGTTACTAATTGGGATAGAGAGCGATGGAATTTTAAATTTTTAGCACGTTATGCAGCGGGAAAAGGTGATGATCAATATTTTATGACTGTGCCCGTAGGAAACGGCAACTCTCTGAAGTCCATGATTGGTAGAACACTTGATCCGAATTTTAGTTGGTCTGCATTAGAGATATATATTTAGCAAACCGAAAATTTTAATGTCCAACCAAATGCTAACCCTGGTTCAAGCTCCGTACGTGAAGTGCCGATCCATAAGATCATTTTGAATCCAGTTCAAACATCCCAAGCAATCCCACCGTCCTAAGAAGAAGACACGTTTACAAATACTATAAGCTCAGATTCTACTGAATTTGAATTTCCACGTCAACCAAGTTTGATTAATGATTTCAGTCCGAAAACCATTGTTATCGGGATATTTGAAAATGGTACCGTTAATAATGATTTAGTCGATGATGAAGAAGAAGACGAAGAAACAGACGATGAACTTGAAGAGGGATTACAAAATGAAGACAAGAAAGAAGAAAATGAATATGTAAATATTAATATAAATGAGAGTAATGATGTCAATGTGAACCTTAATGTCAACGTTCATGTTACTGAGAAAATGGCACAAAGTGTGAGAGTAAATAATGGTCCACAAGAGTTGTCCGGTTTATCCACCGTAGATGAGTTCTACATTGGGCAAGAGTTTCAAAGTAAAGAATCGATTCAACATGCGGTAAAGTTATACTCCATCAACAAACATCAGGAATTTATCACAATGAAATCTTCAGCTACCATCTTTGTTGTAAAATATAAATTGGCTCCGAAAAAACGTTCGCCTGAGGAGATGGTGCAAATCCCACCGGTTGCAAGTGAGGGTGGTTGTTCGTTGAGATTACGTGCAATCGTTCCGAAGGGCCGGACAAATTTTGTGGTTAAAAAACTGGTAGGGTCGCATACATGTGTGAATCCCGCATTGAATCAAGACCACTGCAAAGTTGACGCTAAACTTGTATGCAATTTGATTATGAATATTGTAAAGGCTCAGATAGAAATAACACTGCGGGCCATTATTGAGATAGTCAAACTACATTTGAATTATCATATATCTTATAGGAAGGCATGGATTGCAAAATAAAAATCTATAGAGAAGTTGTACGGATCATTTGAAGGCACGTATACTATGTTGCCTTTCTATCAGCAATACAAGCAGCAAATCCAGGAACTGTTGTCCATTGGGATAAGTATGATTCTGATCCTGGCGAAGAAATATCAGGGGAGTGTTTTGGGCATTTGGTGCTTTAATTGAAAGGTTCAAGTCATGCAGACCTGTTATAAGTGTTGATGGGACACACTTGTATGGAAAATATAAGGGTTGTTTGTTAATAGCCGTATCACCGGATGCGAATGATTGTCTGTTTCCATTTGCCTTCGCAATAGTTGACGGAGAGAGTGTTTATACATGGACATAGTTTATGAGCTGCATTCATTTTTATATCACCGATCGGTTTGGTTTATGTGTTATCTTTGATTGCCACGCCGGTATTTTGGCGGCCATGGACTCGCAGAACGGAGCATGGAACGAACCAAATGCATATCATCGTTATTGTATGCGACATTTTGCTACAAATTTCTTTACCAAATTTGGTAGCAAAGCAATGAGGACGAAAGTTAAAATTATAGCATATCAAAACCATCCCAAAAAATTTCAAAGCAAACTCGCCGAACTGGAAACAGTTAATGTGGAAGCGGAAAATTGTTGGAAAGAGAAATTAGTTGACAAAGAGGTACTTTCTGAAAATGGAGGATGGCGATATGGCATAATGACTACCAAAGTATCAGAAGTTTTCAACTATGTATTGAAAGGTGTTCGTAGTTTATCAGTAACTGCTATTGTGGACATGATCTTTTACCGTCTTAATTCGTACTTTGCTACACGACGTCAGTTAGCCAACAAGCTCATTAGTGAAGGTAAAATTTTTGCATAAAGAGTACAGGATTTGATAGATATCCAGCGTGAAAGAGCCAACATGCATGAAGTGATCAGCGAACCAGTCCAATACACACCTTGCGGTGGCCTCATGTTCTCGTCCTCGGGAAGATTCGTCCACTTTGGCAATTGTTTTGCGATAACGGTTCGGCCAACGTGTAGTCGTTCCCAGCTCCATACCTGTAGCATCAACATTGATCCGTTCATCTGCTTGGCACCGAGAGAGCAATTGCACAAGGCTCTATACAATGTGGCCAACGCAGCACTTCTCCAACTGTACACCCCGACTCCACCAAGATCGGCGATTAGTGGTAGGTACATTAACGGCACGGAATCTCCGGAGGAATTTAGGAACATCACTCCTCCGAACAGTGTCATTATGTAGGCCCGGCAGTAACAATGTACTTGCAACTCAGTGGAGGCATTAGTCAGCGTACCGGAGAATGTGTCCTTCAACCATTTCAGTCTCACCGACTTGTCTACAAGGGCCGATCGATCCACCTCTACACCGAGATACTCATGGATAATGAACTTTAGTTCAAAGTCCATTGTGTCGTTATGGCCAGTCCATCAATTGGCAGACCCGTTATTACAGCAACATCTTGTAGTGTCACTATCATCTCGCCGACCGGCAAAGGGAAAACTATGTGTCGCGGGACGCCATCTCTCGAGAAGGGCTGTTAATAAGGGTCAGTCGGCCTTAATGGAGCTCATCAACCCGATCCCGTATAACCCACATTGCTGTAATATCGCATGTATATGGGGATGCATCTCTAACATGCCGTGTCCCCAAAAACTACACTCCGAAGAATTTCCTTCCCAAACGGCTTTAGAGCGATGCTGACTTTGTAAAGTCAAAAGCTTCGGGTCTATCGGACCGGGAACCACCGGAGAAACATATGAGGAAGAAGATGGTCCCGACTGACTAGATGAAGAGGAAGGGCCAGGTTGATTTGGAGGAGGAGGAGACGGGCCCATTTGAGTTGCCGGAGAAGAAGAAGGACCGACCTCATCCTATACTAAAAAAAGTTGAAATTCAACATATAAATTTATAATTTTCTTGATGTTAAAACTAAACATATGAAATTTTCTGGGTTGTTGGAGGTCTACTACTACTCCCTTCTTCGGAATTTCCCATTGTCCGTGCCATATGTTATATCAAATTAAATCCTACATGTTTGATAATATATGTTAACAAATTTAACTTAAAATTGCAATAGATTAATTATACAATTAACAATGTCTAATTTCCAAAATTTAAATATAAAATAATATTACTCAAAAGGTCACATTGGCACTAAACTACTCGATGTATAGACAAGGCTACCCTCAATTACTCGATGTAGCGAATTATATGACAATGTTACTGTAACGTCCCTGCCCCAAGCTTAGACAATTTATATAATTTATAAGACAAATTAGATACTATGTAGTGCAGTTGCCCACCACAGGCTGCCTCTCAAAAGTTGGTTAACCGATTAGGTGACTCTTGATCCTTGGCTATTATTATTTATATTATATTTTTACTCATTATTTAATCGATATTGGATCTATTTTATACTTACCTCTTACTTGATCTGCATTGATAACTGATGGTGGGCCCCTCTTGAAGAAAGCCACGTCAGCAGCATGGAAACAACAAATTTTTTCCCAAACTGTCCCACTTTTGAAATTTTTCCCAAACCGCCCTACTTTTTTTTTATTCCCTAAACACCCTACTCGCTTTTTGAAAAAGCGAGTCTGGGATAAATCCCCTCGCTTTTTCAGAAAGCGAGTCTTAGGTTGTAGAATTTCCACATCCAAGACTCGCTTTCTGAAAAAGCGAGGGGATAATTCTACAACCTAAGACTCGCTTTCTGAAAAAGCGAGGGGATTTATCCCAGACTCGCTTTTTCAAAAAGCGAGTGTCGTTTGGGTCTTAAACTCCCCTACCCCGCAAACAGATATCACTTCCTTTTTTTCCTTCTCCTCTTTGCTCACGAAACCCTAACCCATTATCTTGTCGCTCTGATTTAAGCCCTTAATAATTAGCCAATAAGCGGCGATGCATTAATAGTGGAACTCAAAACAATTAACCATTGTATGCTTGTAATTGTACTTTTTAATTTGGACTTTGTAATTGTACAAAGTGGTATGAGTTTAATTATAAAGAATGAGGTTGCAAAGTTTAATTTTGAAAAATCATTTGTATCCATTTCTTATGTAAGAGTGTGATTGTTGCGTGATGAGTATTGTAAGCAAATATGAAGATTTCATTTTCAAAGCCTACACTCGCTTTTCCAAAAAGCGAGTCTAATAAAGATCTCCTCGCTTTCTTAGAAAGCAAGTCTTCAGCCTGTATATGTTTTTACAAGCTGACCAAAGACTCGCTTTCTGAGAAAGCGAGTCTAGTACAAAATAACTCGGTGTTTCAAAAAGCGAGTCTGGAGTTCAGTGTTATCCAGAGATCAAGCCTTTCTCGAGTCTGGAGTTCAGTGTTATCCAGAGATCAAGCCTTTCTCTGGATTTCACCTAACGTACACAGTCGCTTTTCGAAAAAGCGTGGAACTATTAATTAGGCTCGCTTTCTCAGAAAGCGAGTCTTGTGTCTGCTTGTAAAAAAACATACAGGCTCAAGACTTGCTTTTTGAAAAAGCGAGTTAAGTGAAAACAACCTCGCTTTTTCGAGAAGCGACTGTTGAGTGGTATGTTTTCCAGAGAAACACTCACATCTGGAAAACGAACAGCACAACACTCGCTTTTTGAAAAAGCGCAATGTTTACACCTAGACTCACTTTTTCATAAAGCAAGTCTTGGGTCTGTACACACAAAACAACACCAGAACATGTTTAGGTCCAAACTCCAAACTTTAGCAACCCAACTTCAATGAGCGAACAAACATCAATTTCTTCAACCACACATCAATTTCTTCAACCACACATCAATTTCAACTTCACCAACACATCAATTTCTCCAAACCTCACAAATCCACCACACTTCAACTAAAACCAACTCACACAAAACCACAAAATTAAAACATCACACACTCACACACCCCATACAAATATTTCATACTTCATATATTCCATATTTTATATCGTCCATACATGATTGATACAAACAACAAATAACATTAACAAATTAATAATACAAACAAGTTAAACAAAATACAAAGAAGCTTCGCGGATCAGGGGTGAAGAATGTGGGAGGTCTCCGTTGCCGTTTACCTCGTGCTGGAGTAGTCTGTGTCAAACCAGACATAATTATCAGATCCTCTTCCTCTTGTTGTTCTGTCCCCTCAACTTGAATCTCAGCCTCTTGAACTTCATCCTCTTCTTCTTGCTCGTTTCTAGGACGACGTGGTGGTTTGCGGGCAACTTTCTTCATACGTGGAGCACGTGCACTGGTTCGATGAGCGGGAGTGTTTAGAATATCATCCAAGGTCGCCCCCTCTCCCACAGCGTCAGCTTGTGCACGACAAGACATCAACATCTCGCATGCGAAGTCCTTAACCGCATCGGCGACGTTGCTACTCTACACACCAGCATATTTTTTGCCCATACTCCAAGTCTGACTCATCTACAAAACATAATAAGTTGAAATATTAAATACAGTGAATGTATATGTAAACCAAAATACTATAATAACTTTGATGAATACAACAGTAGTTAAAAACTTACAATCATACGAATAGCCGATGCCTTCGGTTGAAACATAGGCAAGTTCACTGAATGTAGATCTACTGGTTCGGCTGCCGATCGACGTATCGGGACCACGACACCTGCAGGAGTCTGTCCTGTCGGAGATATATATTGCCTCATCATCCTCCTGTACCAGCCAATATAATTCTCATGCACGGTTCGATCAAATGGAGGAATGTTATCAATGATTTCCTTGAACTGGTGGAGATTCCATTTCTCAACATATGTCGAAAAGCTGGTGGCCCAATTATGTCCTGATTGTCGACCCATTCTAGTGATTGAATGCATATCCGCATTAAATGGTTCAGCAACAGGAATCATCTGATGTAGACCAAACTGACGAAGCACTCTATTTACATAATAGAACTCAAATGTGCCGAAGTTGATCAATGGTGCTTTCGTCAGCCATAGATCATACCTGTACAAGGAAATAGGCGGTAGTCGAGCAAGATGTGCCTCCGTGTAGGGCATCCACACTACGCAATCATCTGCCAACCTGTCCAACTCATCACGGAAGTAGGTCAGACACCTGTTGGGGTTGGCAGTCCATGTAAGATTGCCGGACCAGTACACACCAAGTGGAGGTAACATGTGCTGGTCTTCAGAGAGATGGATCCAGTGAGGTGATTGCTTCTGCACTACAGGCCTACCCACGTGAATACGCTCCCAACTTCACACTTGTAGCAATATCATTGGCCAATTCATCTGCACGGAACCAAGACTGCACAAGCACAAACTCCTGTAGAGGGACGCTAAGGCAGCACTACCCCAAATGTACTGACTGACTCATCACAGATCTGCAATCAGTGGGAGGTACATCAAGGGGACAGAGTGTCCACTGGAATTTGGGAACAACACCCCTCCAAACAGTGTCAGAATGTAGGCCCTGCAGTAGCACTGGACCTCCTCATCAGTGGAGTCATCATTCAATCGGTGCTTGAATCTATCCTTTAACCACTTCAACCGAATTTGTTTTCCATTCATTGCTTTGCCCTCCACTTCGACACCGAGATACTGTTCCACTAAATATATCGGGTCGAAGTCCATTGAGCCTGTCACTGCCTGCCCATCAACTGGAAGGCCGGTGAGTACAGAAATGTTCTGCAGTGACACTGTCATCTCACCAACTGTCAGGTGAAAACTGTGTGTTTCAGGCCGCCATCTCTCTAGCAGTGCTGTAAGAAGAGGCCGATCGCACTTGATGGAGCTCATCAGTGCAATACCATACAGTCCACAATCCCTTAGGATTTGGTGAATCCGTGGGTGCATAGGTAGTGAATGACCCCCACGAAATGTACATTCCTTCGAATTGCCTTCCCACACATCCTTCGAACGATGCTGCGACTGAAGAGTAAGGAGTGTGGGGTCGAGGGGACCTGGACCTCCAAGGGGAATGTAAGATGAAGAAGGGGCCAGAGAAGAAGTACCTGCCACATTTGGATTACTTGGGACCTGTACAACAACAACAACAATTACATCAACAAAGAAATTTAACATTTAATTGTATGATAATGAAACAAATCGAATATAGAAAATTATAAGCTTACATTAGTACGCATGGTACCACCACGACGACCACCACGTCCACCGCGAGGAGGTGGGCCAAATGATGTACGTGGTCCATCACCGCAAGGAGGTCTACTACTAGATCCTTCCTCCACATTTCCCAACGTCCGTGCCATTTTTAAAAAAATAGAGTATCCTATAACTAAAAGCAATCGTTATTAACATTACCAAAATATATGACCAACAAATGGTTGAACACATACGAACATACAATCATTATTAACTATATTCAAATTTTACTCACAAATTCGACAATTATCCACTTTTTAAAACTAATACACCTCCACCGACACTATCCAAATTTTACACCCAAATTACCCCCACATTTTAGCTCGATTATTCCACAATTCGACACTGTCCATATTGTACCCCCAATAATATCAAGCAATTTCTAACTAAATAATTCTACATATATATACAACATTAAAAATATAGAGTTTGAGAAATATACCACAATCTTTAGCCAAGATGTGAACCACTACACCTCCACCAAAACCCTCACCCCCAAATTTGAACAACTACACGTCAATCACCCCCAAAATCGAAGCAACCCCCAAAAACGAACTGACCAATTGAACGGAGATGAGATATTGAAGTTTTTCGGAGTGATTCGACGAAATTTGATTGGTTAAGGCCTTAAATCAGAGCGAAAAGATAATGAGTTAGGGTTTCGTGAGCGAAGAGGAGAAGGAAAAAGAGGAAGTGAGATCTGTTTGCGAGGTGAGGGGGTTTAAGACCCAAACAACACTCGTTTTTTGAAAAAGCGAGTCTGGGATAAATCCCCTCGCTTTTTTCAGAAAGCGAGCTTGGGATGTGGAAATTCTACAACCTAAGACTCACTTTCTGAAAAAGTGAGGGGATTTATCCCAGACTCGCTTATTCAAAAAGCGAGTAGGGCGTTTAGGGAATAAAAAAAAAAGTAGGGCAGTTTGGAAAAAACTTTCAAAAAGTGTGACAGTTTGGGAAAAAATTCTGGAAACAACACCCTGTTGTTTCACCTCCCGTGGGACCCCCCCACCCTTTCTCCATATAATATACCACTTAATTCCATATACAATATATTACAACCATTCCAACCAATTATTTTTACTTCAACAACCAACTACTTTTTTAAAACCATACTTATATATATATATATTTTTTCAAACTATACTTTATTTTTTTGATAACGTGGATAGAGTCGAAAGACCCCAACCCAAATATATTAGAAAAAAATGCTTAATAATTACAAGAATCAACAATTTTACACGGAGTAAAACTGAACCAACGAAAACAAGAACAAAAAAGACCTATACAAAAGTAGAAGGTGCAATGGAGTGAATTGCACCATAAAACAACACTCGCGATGTCGATAGCTAAACAAAAGTGAGCAAACGATGGGCACCAAAACCTTTTCAAGGCAAGCCGACATCCACGCCGAACAAGCCCAGGCCAGCAGACGGATAGCACCAGACCTCGTAGCAGAACACAAGAGGCTACTCGCAAACTGTAAGCCAAAACCCTCCTGAAAAGAGGCTCAGCGCAACCTGAAAAAGATGGCACAAATAGCAGGAGCAACCTGAAAGGGTTGCAAAGGTACAGTGAAAAAAAAACCCCCAGAAAACACCCAACAAAACCCCACGAGGTCATAGACTACTCAGCCACACCCACATTGACGAGATCAGCTGAAAAAGCTTACTGGAGCCTAAATAAGACAATTGACAAAATAAAACAATCGACGAAATAAGCCAAGAACAGCCACCACAAACCCCGCCGAAATAAGACAATCGACGGACATCAGAACAACAATAAAACAAGCGCGCTCTAGAAAAGAAATAGAAAAGGAGGCACCAACTCAGCTGAAAATAAAACTGAAAACTAACAATGCCACTAAACAAAACAACCACATCCAGACAGTGGACCCAAAAGCAGGTAAAACATGATGGAGCATCAAGAAGCCACCTAAACAAACGGCTAAAAAATGACCAAGGCATCCTCCGAATAACACCACTAGAACAACAAAAAGAAACAACGAGAACATGAGGCAAACAAAGACGAAAACCATCACGGAACCTGGATTCCATAATAATCATCATAACAAAGAGAACATAAGGCTACACGGGCCGAATAACAACACAGAAAAAGCATTATAACACTACCAGCCTGACTAGCATTCAGGCCACCAAAAAAGATAGAAAGATAGCCTCCCAGACCATTACTACACACAAAAGGAAAGGAAATACCAAGCCACTTACAACTCAGTAAACCTCACCAGTAGCAAAGCAACTAGGAGGCCAGTATCCCCAAGGGACAGAGAACAAAAAACCTGTAAACCGATGCTCAACTCAGCAAGAAAACAAAAAAGGGGGAGAATATTAGTAACTCAAGGTGGTTGAAAATAAGCCAATCGAAAAAAAATTGCCGCCTCAATGAGACGACGCAGTTGGAGGGCTTCCACTTTATCATTCGCTAAAGAGGAAGCCCAATAAGAAGTAAAAAAACAGTAAGTCATCAATTAGACTATCAATAGAACGATTAGTGAGAGAGAAAATGCGATTGTTTCTTTCTTTCCAAATTATCCAGGTAACCGCCATCATCGATAGATCCCAAGACAGCCTATACCTTTTCAAAATGGAAACAAGCCTCCAACTAGTCCAACAATCTAGGATAGAGTTGGGAACAGAGTGAACCATCCAAGCCTTCGCACAGAACGACCATAAAGGCTGAATAAAATCACACTGTAAGAAAAGATGTTCTGACGATTCATGGTGATTCTGACAAAGCGCACACAATTGACCAATAGCGATGTTCCTCTTGTTGAGGTTGTCTACCGTGAGCAATTTGTTGTTAATGGTCAACCACACATGAATTTGGACTTTCAATGGAGTGCAAGAGCTCCAAATAGCCTTAGCAAAAGGGGACGTTAAACCGCCATGATTTAGAAAATTGTAGAACGGTTTAACCGTAAAAATACCGGAGGAATTCCACCTCCAGACTACGTCCTTGATGGGATGCCAGGAATAAGAGTTTAAGTAAGATAGAAGTTGGATATAGGACGTAATTAAAGAATGGTTAAGGGTCATATTGAATGGAATAACCCATTCTTTGTGGCCATTAAGAGAGAAGAGATAATCTGCCACCGTGGCGCGAGGGTCAGAGCAATCTAAAAAAGATCCGGAAAAGCTGAAGCAATCTTATAATTACCTAACCAAAGGTCGGTCCAGAACAACGTCTTCAATCCGGAGGCACAAACCTTAGAGATGCAACATTGAAAATGGTCAACCACTTTCCACACACCCTTCCAAAAGGAGAGGCCAAAGCAGATAGCGAGCAGATAGCGGAGAGAAGAGTTCCCAGATTTTGTGATGCGAATGACATTTCTGCCGAATGATATTAGCCCAAGGGAGATTAATATCTTTCAGCATACGCCAAAGCCATTTACCTAACAGAGCTAGGTTTTGATGTCGCAGGTCCAGGACACCCAAACCCCCCAACGACTTCAAAGTGAAAATAAGCTTCCAATTGCAAAGATGGGACCCTGCTTTATAAACGTCAGAGCCCGACCAGAAGAAATTCCTTATAATACGATCAATTCTTTTAATAACCCATGAAGGGACATAGAAGAAGGAGATCATGAATAATGGGATTGACGATAGAACAGAATTGACTAGGATGAGTCTACCCCCACGAGATAAATGCCTTCCATTCCAAAGGTTAAGTCTGGCTTCCACTTTATCTATCATTGGAAACCAGTCAGATTTAAGCAGCTTGCCCCATATCAAGGGAAGACCCAGGTACTTGATGGGGAAAGAACCCGAAACACAGTTGAAGAATTGCGCTATCTCGTTTTGACGGTTGTCAGACCCACCGAGCCAAAGAACGGAGGTTTTATGGAAATTAATAGATAAACCAGAAGCCCTTTCAAAGATATAAAGAAGGAGTTTAAGATTACAAAGGGTAGAACCATTAGGCATTGCCAAAATAATGGTATCGTCGGCATACTACAAATTAAGTGCCCCTCGATAACTTTGGGAACCTCCCAACCAACCCTTCGATAACATAGGCATCCCAAGCTTTACGAAGCAGTTTACTAAAAACGTCAGCGACCAGTGAGAACAACAAAGAAGAGATGGGGTCGCCTTGACGCAGATCGCATTTGCATTTGAATTTGTTACCCTCCGTACCATTAATAAGAATAGAAGAAGTACCAGCAAAAAGACTGGATTTAATCCAGGCAATCCACTTAAGACCGAATCCCTGGTTAAAAAGGATATCGAGAAGGAAATCCCAACTGACATTGTCGTTCGCCTTTTGGAAATCTAACTTAAGAAGGATGCCTTCTGAGTTAGCGATGACACCCGGAAATGATTTCTTGAGCACAGGCAACACTATCAAGGATAAACTGATCCTTAATAAAACCTGACTAGGCCGGGTCAATAAGAGGGGAAATGACCGCACTGAGGCGACCGGAGAGAACTTTCATGATGATCTTAAAAGTGGTGTTGAGTATACTAATGGGGCGGAAAGCGGAGACCTCATTAGCCCCCACAATCTTGGGGATGAGGACAATATGAGCGTAGTTAATACGGTCAAAAGAAAAAAAAAAACCCTGGTGCAGGTCTTCGAACATCTCCAGTAAGTCTTCTTTCAGAGAGTCCCAGAATTTTTGAAAAAAAAGAAAGGGAAACCGTCAGGCACAGGAGCCACATCGCTTTTGAGGGAAAAGACTGCCGCTCTGATCTTGTCCAAGGAAAACAGTTCTTCAAGATTGGTAAGATCGTGAAGATCGTTATCGTAAAGCTGAGCCCAATCTAGATTAATGGAATGGGGTTTGGGAGATCCCAAGAGATTTTTATAGAACCGAAGAACAAAGGCATGAAAATCTAGAATTAGAGGTGAGATTATTACCATCGTCTACAATGGAAGAGATGCGATTGCAACGTTGCCGGTGAGAGGCAAAGTTGTGGAAGAAAGCAGTGTTGCCATCACCCTCCTTGAGCCAGTGAATTTTAGCTCGTTGCGCCCACTTGATATGATCAAGGTTAAAGAGGTGAGAAAATTCTCACTTACAAGAATTACGCTCGCCACGCTGAGCGTCAAAAATGGGACCGGTCTCTTCCATCTGACCAATGGCATTAATAGAAGACAAGAAATGATCCTTAAGCTCGTTAGCACGAGCAAATCTCTCCTTTTGCCATATTTTGCAACCGTGTTTAACGGTCTGAAGTTTAAGGAGAATGCGACTAATTCCATGAGAATCGGTCACTGAAGAAAGACAATTAATGATATGGTTAACAAAAACCTGGTCCTGCAACCAGAATTTCTCAAAATGGAATTTGAACGATTTATGGAAATTAAAGTTAGAACACAGCGTAATAGGCACATGATCGAAGACGGGTTCGGCATTTCCCGCACAAAAGAGTTATGAAAGAAGCAAATCCAATCTTGAGAGACTAGAAAACGATCAAGCTTGGCCATTGAAGGAACGATCCGCATGTTAGACCAAGTGAAAGATCTACTGTTAAGAGGTAGATCAATCAGATCGATATCCCTAATGATATCATTGAAACGAAGAGAATCAAGATTCGAAGCGGGGTTGCCCCTCCTTTCATTGGCAAATCTGGTGACATTGAAATCGCCACAGAAAAACCAAAAACCTGAGATAGAATTCTAAAAGGATTCGAATTCATTCAAAAAAAGGGGGCGACGATCGGCAGTAGATGGGCCGTACAACGAAACTACTGTGAGGTTACAATTGTATTCGATCCAATGGAGACGAACCATGAGGAAAAAATTAAGACGACTGACTGAGACTAGAGAGAAGCAAGAATCCTTAAACCCAAATAGGATCCCCCCACAAGTGCCACTAGCGTCTAACGCAATCCAGTTAGAAATGAAGGGTCCCCCGATGGAATGTCAAATAGAAGGGAAAATAGATTCCAGTTTAGATTCCTGAATCGAGATCATATCACAACGAGAAGAACTAATGAGGTGGAACAGAGCTTGTTGTTTAGCCTTACTCCTAAGACCGCGAATGTTCCAAGAGATACTAATCATTAAAACGAACAGACTCTTTAGCTCTTGAAACCTCCAGGAGGTGAAGATAATTCAGACCTTTTCAACCTAGCCTCTGCTATGGGTATTAACCGAGATGGGGATGGAAAGGGCGAAGAAATTGCCTGAGACGGTTCTTTTTCGAAACCCAAATAACAACTTTCTTTAAGAACTACCGAAAGAAGATGAGGATTATTAACCATCAAAGAGAAGGAAAAGGGAAAGTAGTACTAAACATAACTCGATGGAAAAGGAGAAAAATTAATAAAATTGAACGCAATTCGGACACGTAACACTTTATATATTTATTTATTTATTAACACGGGGTGTTACTATCATCGCATATCCCACTCATGCATTGTGAGCTATAGGTTAATTTCAACAAAAACAATTAGTATGATGTAGACTTACTTAATATTGGTTTAATTTTTATTAATTAAACAATCTAAATTTAACACGTGCATTGCCCGTTTTAATAAATTTTACACGTACATACACAAACGAAACCAACATTGCAAATCCAACCCAAGACCCAAAATCGTAAAAATTATATAGCATAAGTTACGAACACTTACAAACGATTGTAGGGTGGAATGTTTAAAGTCGACTGCTCGACTACCGATCCTCTCATTTCGAAAATTTGGGGAAAAGGGCATATGGGTTAAATAGGCATTTTTTGGAGAAATTGTTAATTCAGATGAGTGTTTTGTGAGTGATGAAGAGATTCCACCGAAATTTTCGAGAGATTGGGATGGGTAGAGGGCAAAATCGGAGACTAGGGTTTGGGGGTTTGGGTTTAAACTCGTCTGATTTGGGTTTTCGAAGTGAGGAGAAGTGAGATGAGAGTAAGATAACGAGCTTTATTTAATATGATCCCAATCGATACTCGCTAACCCGGTTAGCGTGCCTGGTATAAAGAGGCATGCAAACGGGGTTAGCGTGTCTATACTTGGGATTTTTTTGCCTACACCCTTACTTAAGGAGTAGTCTCCCCTACTGTCCACCTATCACGCTAACCCCGTTAGCGTGAGTGGTTTAAATAGGCATGCTAACAGAGTTAGCGTGCCTATATTTGGTGAGTTTTTGCGCACACCCCCTTTTGAGGGGAAAAGTGTTATCCCCTAGCACACGCTAACTAAAATAGCACAAAGAAAATTACTAGGGGCGCTAACTCAGTTAGCGACAGAGATTTTTTGGTATTAAATTTTTGAACAGGGACAGTTTGGTACATACTTACAAAAGGTGGGATAGTTTGGTAAAAAAATTCGAATATGGAATAGTTTTACGCAATCCTAGGTTGTTTCTTAATAATCATGTGGAAACCTGAAGTAACTTATATTTTGAAACAAAGGGAGTATAAAAGTATGTTGGGATTAGTGTGGGGCCCACCATACAGGCCCCACCACAGCAACTTCTTGAAGAAAGAGGAGAGTTGGCACTGAATTCGGTGTCGTACCTTTTGACAAAAATGAAAACAAAAAAAAAGGTCAAAAAAATTTCCTCCCTATTGACTATATAACGGGAGCGTCGGAAGAAGGATGATGCAAAAGTGAAGGAGAAGAAGAAATATAGACTAAAAGAAAACAAAGTATTACAAGAGTTTTCTCAAGAGAAATAATATTGTATCTTCTTAGAGCTAATTTGTCTACTTTGTATTTTCCTCAAATTTGTGAGAGAGTTGTTTCTTGTTTCTCTTACCATAAGAGAGAATGAAATTGTTCTTTCCTTATATTTAGAGAGAATGTTGTTAGGATTGTGTCTTGTATACTCATTGTTCAGATTAGAAGAAGGTAATATGAAGCACGGAGGTCGAAGCGTCGAAGCGAGTAGAAGAAGAAACAGCAGCAGCAAGGGTGCAGGCTAGTTACGGTCGACCGGTCTTGGTGACAGTCGACCGTACCCCCCGACCGCTCGAAGTACAGGGAATGTCAGAGAGTGGTACGGTCGACCGGTCTTGTTGGACGGTCGACCGCCCGCGGCGCTAAAACTATTTTGGGCTTCGATTTGTTAGGTCGGTTCAGCCCAATATTCAACTCCAAGTTACATCGTGTGGCCCCTATTCAGTTACTTCTTTTCCAGGTTATATCGGACGACTGAGGATCAAGATTAGACCTAGGTTTTCTCACTATTCTTCTATATATATTGTAAACTCCTCTAATATGAGAGGTAGTACTTCATAGATTCTTTTCTCCATTGCAAAGAGAGGCTCGAGAGAGAGAGAGATAGTTCTTGGTGGGTGAGTTTAATTCCTTGTATCAAGTGAATCAGTAACTCCTTGTAATCTCTTCTAGTTGAATATCAGATCTCCCTATATTTCCCCCCGCATTGAGCAAAAGCTAAACGGGATAAGTCATCATTGTTGTGTTTGTGTTAGTTTGGTGGATCTACTTGCTTGCTCAATTTATTCGCCTAGTTTACTTCGATTTTCTCGTTGCTCTAATTAGTTCTGCTATGACCAGAGGGCATTTGTTGACGCCCCAATCCCAACAACTGGTATTTAAGCTTCAGGTTGCCGAGTTCCTTGGTTAAGATGACAGGCCACAGTATTTTGATGATCAAGCAGTTCGATGGTAAGATCAATTTTAATCTTTGGAAGACTGACATATATGATGTTCTTGTTCAAGAACGGTTGCAGTCAGCAGTTAAGAAGAAGGAAAAGCCAAGTGATATGAAGGATGACATTTGGGAAGATATTCGTGAAAGAGCCATAAGTCTAATCCGACTATCCTTGGCGGACGAGGTCAAGTGCAGATTTCTTTAAAAAACTGATGCGGCGAGTTTGTGGGAATGACTCATAGCTGACTACTCCGGTTCGTCGTTATTAGATCGGATGCATTGGCAGAGAAAGTTGTTCCGTTTATCTATGAAGGAAGGTACCGATCTCCAAGACCACATTACAGAGTTCAATAAGGTATTATATGAACTTAAGGCGATCAATGCAGATGCGTGTGAGAAAGATAAAGCTTTCAACCTGATATATTCACTGCCGAATTCGTACGAGCCTTTGATCACGACCATGCTACACGGTAGATCTTCCAAGGAGAGTATTTCGGTAGATGGTGTAATCAAAGCATTGAAAGAAAATCAACTTCGGAAGGAGACCCATAAATCTTCATCGTCTATGCCTACAAGTTGTCTAACAATGGATGGTCCTTCGGGGGGAAGACAAAGTGCTTTGCAAAAGGATTTGATCCGTTGCCGATATTGCAAGAGGCCAGGGCATATCAAGAAAGACTGTTGGAAACTACAGAATCAGGAGAGCGCCAAGAACGCGAGTTCAGCCGCTAATGTGGTTAGTGCCTTTGATTCAGGTGCTTCGTGTCTTCTTATTTCAAATTCTTTAGAAGTGGATTCTAGTTGGTTTCTTGACTCAGGGAGTTCTTCTCATATTTGCTCCAAGAGGGAGTTGTTTTCTACTTATAAGTCTACTATGGAGCGTTGTGTGACAATAGGAACTAGAGAGATTTGTCAAGTAGTAGGTTAGGGGACAGTTGAGTTGAATATGCCAGGTCTAAATATGTTCACTTTAAGAGATGTTTTGCATATTCCTCTGCTGAAACAGAATCTGATTTCCTTGGAAACTCTTGATGCACGGGACTGTAGGTACACAGCTCGAGGTGGAGTTCTGTCTGTTTTTCAAGGTCATCGTGAAGTGATTAGAGGTATGAGAGTGGTTGGGCCAAGCCAACACAATTTCTACAAGCTTTGGAGAATTTGAAAATCCTGCACAGGGGTTGATAGTTCTTTTTCCATTATTCCCGCAAGCACAGCTAGTTTTCCGCAACTAGAATCATTAAGACGAGATCATGACGTTCGAATATCGTCGAGATGTGGAGAATTCCTAAGGGTAGGTGGAGTTCATGCTGAGTTTGGCAACTTCGTGAGTACATCTTCGGAGGTGTGCCTTTGAGGGGCGACACTGGATTTGGTGAGATTGGGTAGATATCATTTCAACTAGAAGAAAAAGATATTTTTCTAAGTTTTCTTTGCAAGTGGAATTTGTTAGAGTTTGGAGATGAGTAACTATTGCTGCTGATTTTGGTGTAGGAGCAAACAGATAGAATTTGTGGATTCTTGAGAAAACGAACAAGGCAAACCTGTTGACTTGTTGACCTTTACCAATGTGTTGAGTTGGTCTCTTGCCGTTGCTACGAACCTGCAAAAAGTGCGAGACACAGTGATGGATCCTGACGACGCACCCTCCGACGCTCTTGTCAGTAATCTGAATGATTAAGCAAGAACTTAAACTGGAAAAGTATTGATTACCTCCTAATGGTGGTGGATGGGAGGTATTTATAGCTGCCGTTGGGATCAGATTAGGAATGTAATCTCTGTGATCAGATTAGGAATGTAATCCCTGTTATCATATTAGCAATGTAATCCCTAATCCCCAGTGAAAGGATAGATTTGAATCAGGGCCGTTGATTAGTATTAATCAGAAACCCTAATTCTATCCTGCTGGACTGGGTTCATTTCGGATTGGGACCCGTGCCCAGTTGAGGTGGATCCATTCATGGGTTATTGGGTCTTGAAGAAAGACCCAGTTCCCATTTCTGACCCGTTGTAGGTGAAATTACCGTTTTACCCCTGAGCTTTAAGATTCGTGTCCGATTGGAACGGCCCCGATTTAATCCCATTTTTAGCTATATCACGAGCCCCCTACTCCTGGAGACTGAGTTTTACAGTCTTCGATGAGTAGTTTTGTTGTTCTAATGGCGTACGAGATTTTATCGGTGTTCTTAAGGGAGTTTGGAATCTTGCTCGGGGTGTAACGATGTTATTCCGGGCTTGTAAAATGCCCAAAAATATCCTTAGAATTTTCTGGATTTTTGGTGATTTTTCCAGATTTTTCTGAATTTTTTCTTATTTTTTTGAATTTTTTATTCATTTTTCGAATTAAATAATTAATTATCAAAAATATTAATTAATTATTCTAATTAAATAATTATTTTTTTCAGAATTTTAAAATAATTTTTCTGAATTAATAATTAATTTTAGAATTTTTAATTAATTTTTTTCAATTTTTAAATATTTTTTCGGATTTTTTAAATAATTAAAACAAATTAATTAATTAATTAATTAATTAATTAAATATTACCTAGACACGTGGCGCGTTTCTGAGCATCGATCATGATCATATGTGCGCGCATCGCAAGGCAGATCACGTTCTGGACACGTGGCGTGATTCTGTGCGTCGATCGTGTCGTGGCGTGATTTTTGAGAAGATCGGATGGCTCGTATAGGTCGGTAGGATTTTTTTCTCCAATTTCAGGGTCGGTACTTCGGCACCTCGGTAACTGTCGCCGACCCTCCAAGATGAAGCCACGTGGCAATGCCACGTGGCTTTTTTTTTCCGCCTCTGTTCCTTCTCTTCTACTTTTTCTCTTCTTCTCATTTGCTTCTTCTCCTCCATCTTTCTTCTTCGCATCTGCTTCTTCTTGCGAGAGCGTTTTCGAGCTCGGAGCTTATGAAGGAGTGGAGTTCGGAGCTCCGATGATGGACCCACCTCGGGAAGGAGATGGGTCGACCTCGGAGATGGGGGAGTGGAGCTCTCCTATGGGTTCGTCAAGGAAGTTCGAGCTCGGAGCTCGTTGACTCAGTAGAGAGGAGCTTGGAGTGGAGGTGAGCTGTGAGCTTGGTGGAGGTCGTCGAGCGAGAAGAGCTCAACTGCGAGCATTGTTGAGGAAGAGGGAGACGGAGGTTGATGGTGCTCTTCGGCGAAGTGAGTGGAGCTCGGTTGAGGGAGACGAGCTCGGCCATGGAGTTGGGTTCGAGCTTGGAGAAGGAGCGACGGGAATGGAGCTTCGGCAAAGTGGGTCGGCATATTGAAGATCTCGATGCTTCGGAGCTCGACGAAGAGGACATTGGAGCTCGAGCTCGGCCACCGTGAGGGGTTGGCACGGAGAAGACGCCATGGAAGGGAGCTCGAAGCTTGGTGTCGGTGATGGTGAGCTCGCTGAGTTGATGACGGAGACAGAGCGTTCGAGCTCGGTGAGGGGAGCTCGTGATGGTTTGGCGAGCTCGGTAATGGGGTATGTCGCCTCGTCAAGGGTGACGGCGAGGAGTTCTGTAGAGTTCGGAGCTCATCGAAGTGAGAGGATACGATGGAGCTCGTAGACGGCTTCGACGAAGGAGATGGAGGGGTCGACATCAAAGCTTTGGGTTCAGGGGTTTTGAAGAAGTTGGGTTGTGTTCCCTTGGTTTGGTTTTTGGTGCCAGAATGGCTGAAGAAGAAGGAGAAAAGTGAAGAAGGGTATGGGTCGGGTTGTAGGTAACGGATCCAAACCTGACCCATTAGTCTCTTTTTCTCTCTTCCTCTTTATCTGCTTGGTTGTTCGACGAATCCGAGCACGGATTTTGATGCATATTTTTTTGCCACTTTGCAGTTCGGTAGATCGGTAGCTCGGATTTCAGATCCGAGCTATGTGGCTCATTCTAGATGGTTGATCACGATCATGGCGTGAATCACGAGAAAGGAGGCTCAGATTTCGAGAAAATGTTATCTTGTCGTTTTGTGGAGACGTGGTGTGATCTGAGCCGCTCATCAGATTCAAACACGAATTTTGAGACAATCCGACGGTGAAACTAGCTCGGCAGCATTTTTCTCCATGTGTGGAGGTCGGTACCCCGGCACCTCGGCATTTTGGCTCGGTAGCTCGGCGTTGTAGAGCTTGGCCCTGAGAAGAAAGAAGAAGGGGAGGAGAGACATTCGAGTTCTCTCCTCTGCCTTGTTTTGTCGCACAGTGAAGCAGAGGAGAAGAGTTGGGTGCTTTTGGCGAGGAAACTGAAGAAGAAGAAGAAGAAGACCCGTTAGTCTCCTTTTCTTCTTGCTTGTTCGGCGAATCCGAGCACGGATTTTGAGGCACATTTTTCGCCACTTTGCAGTTCGGTAGATCGGTAGCTCGGATTTCAGATCCGAGCTATGTGGCTCCATCTGGACGGTTGATCACGATCTTGGCGCGAATCACAAGGCAAGAGGCTCAAATTTCGAGAAAACGTTATCTTGTCGTTTTGTGGAGACGTGGCGAGATCTGAGCCGTTCATCATGTTCTAGCACATTTTTTGGCATGATCCAACGGTGGAACTGGCTCGGCGGTATTTTTCTCCATATGTGGAGGTCGGTACCTCGTCACTTCGGCCCAGTGACTCAATAGCTCGCCCTCTGCCCATAGTAGCTCGGTAGCTCGGTGTAGTGGAGCTCGGCCATGGCGGAGCTCATTGAGGTGAGCTCGACGACGGAGGAGGGATCGGCATATGGGAGAGGTGAAGAGCTCCGAAGCTTGGTGATGTGCTATTTGGTTTTGGAGATTTTTTGAAGAGGAGCTCCACTCTTAGGGGTGGAGAAGATGTGCTAGGAAGATCCTCGTAAGAGCCATGGGAAGACCTATTCTTTGAAGTGAGTGCAAGGAGAAACTCTATGGGAGAGTTTTGAGCTCCGAACTCGCTTAGAAGAGGCCTGCTTTGGAGGCGAGCGGAGTGAAGAGCTCGGCTCTAGGAGAGAGCCATTTGGGAGGTGAGTTTGAGGAGGGACTCTTGGGGTGATTTGTGCTCCGAACTCGTTGAGAAGAGGTCCGCTTTGGAGGCGAGCGGGTGAAGAGCTTGGCTCTAGGTTAGAGAGCCATTTGTGAGACGAGTGTGAGGAGAAACTCTAGGAGAGAGTCGTGCTCTGAACTCGTTGAGAAGAGGTCCGCTTTGGAGGCGAGCGGAGTGAAGAGCTCGGCTTTAGAAGAGAGCCATTTGGGAGACAAGTTTGAGGAGCAACTCTAGGAGAGAGTTGTGCTCTGAACTTGTCGAGAAGAGGTCTGCTTTGGCGACGAGCGGAGTGAAGAGCTCGGCTTTGGGAGAGAGCCATTTGTGAGAAGGAACTCTAGCAGAGAGTTGTGCTCCGAACTCGTTGAGAAGAGGTCCGCCTTGGAGGCGAGCGGAGTGAAGAGCTCGACTCTAGGAGAGAGTCATTTGTGAGACGAGTGTGAGGAGGAACTCTAGGAGAGAGTCGTGCTCCGAACTCGTTAAGAAGAGGTCCGCTTTGGAGGTGAGCGGAGTGAAGAGCTCGGCTCTGGGAGAGAGCCATTTGTGAGACGAATGTGAGGAGGAACTCTAGGAGAGAGTCGTGCTCTGAACTCGTTCAGAAGAGATCCACCTTGGAGGTGAGTGGAGTGAAGAGCTCGGCTCTAGGAGAGAGCCATTTGTGAGACGAGTGTGAGGAGGAACTCTAGGAGAGAGTTGTGCTCTGAACTCGTTGAGAAGAGGTCCGCCTTGGAGGCGAGCGGAGTGAAGAGCTCGACTTTGGGAGAGAGCCATTTGTGAGACGAGTGTGAGGAGGAACTCTAGGAGAGAGTTGTGCTCCGAACTCGTTGAAAAAAGGTCCGCCTTGGAGGCGAGCGGAGTGAAGAGCTCGGCTTTGGGAGAGAGCCATTTGTGAGATGAGTTTGAGGAGCAAATCTAGGGGAGAGATTCAGCTCCGAACTAGTTGTTTAAGTGAGAGAATCAACGGTTGTGGGAGCAGTTCTGAATGGCAAACCACTTCTAACTCGCTTAAGAGCAAGTTATTTGAAGCGGAATCGAGCCAAGTGTTGGACTCCGAACTCGTCGTTTAAGAGAGTATCAACGGTTGTGGAAGCAGTTCCGAATGGCAAACCACTTCTAACTTGCTGAAGAGCAAGTTATTTGAAGCAGAATCGAGCCAAGTGTTGGACTCCGAACTCATCGTTTAAGAAAGTATCAACGGTTGTGGGAGCAGTTTCGAATGGCGAACCACTTCTAACTTGCTGAAGAGCAAGTTATTTGAAGCGGAATCGAGCCAAGTGTTGGACTCTGAACTCGTCGTTTAAGAGAGTATCAACGGTTGTAGGAGCAGTTCCGAATGGCAAACCACTTCTAACTTGCCAAAGAGCAAGTTATTTGAAGCGGAATCGAGCCAAGTGTTGGACTCCGAACTCGTCGTTTAAGAGAGGGCTAACAAGGTGTAGGAGCAATTCCGAATGGCGAACCACTTTTAACTTGCTGAAGAGCAAGTTATTTGAAGCAGAATCGAGCCAAGTGTTGGACTCCGAACTCATTGTTAGAGCTTAGTAAGTTGCGGGAGCAGCCATGTAGAAGAAGCTGGACTCCGAACTCACCATTTATTGAGTCGTAGATGTGACTCGAAGAGATAGAGAAGAAGCAAGAGCAATAATTTTCAATGAAAAATGTAAAGTTTTATTGAGATAAACTAAGTGGCTGCTTCAATAGGGCGTGCCATTATTACATGCTATTGACCGAGTTACAAGCATCGGCCTTATTGAAAATCAAGACCCTACTTCTACAATAAGGTGAAGACCTCTTGGGAGGAGCTGAGTCTTGAAGCTCGGCGGGCCTTTCTGTTCGTTTGTTGGCTCCTCAGGGGGGAAGCTCGGCCCCCTCTTTTTGGACGAACTTGGTTAGGTGCCCCCGCTGTATGAGTTCTTCGATCTCCTCCTTGAGAGCCCGACAATCATCCGTGTCGTGGCTATGGTCCCTGTGAAAGCGGCACCACTTATCCTTGTTCCTCTTCTTGCCTGGGGTATTCATTCTAGGGGGAGCACGGAGTAGTCCTTCCTTGTCCACCTCCATAAGAACTTCTGATATATTAGCAATGAGGGGGGTGAACTTCTCAAAACGGGGAGTCGCGCGGCGCTGGCCATTGCCGTCCTTCCGGGATTTTTGGGACCCCTCTTCACTTGTGTTCTTCCGTTTGTTCCCGAAAGATGTCTCCTCAAGAGCAAGGGGGTTGAGTGCCTCTTACGCCCATATGTACTTCTCTACCCTAAGTAGGAGTTCTGAGAAGTCCCAAGGAGGCTTCTTGGCAAGGGATGCCCTAAGGTTGGCATTGGTGACGTTGCGCTCGAATGCGGCAGAGGCTACTGACTGGTTCAGGGAGGGAATGGACCGGGCTTCGGCGGTGAAGTGTCGAATGTAATCCCTTAGGCATTCACCCTTTTCTTGGTTGAGGGTCACCAGAGATACACTTGTTTTCTTAGCCCGGCAGCTACTCACGAAATGGGTAAGGAAGAGCCCTTCAAACTGGTCGAATGAGAAGATGGAGGCCGGGGCAAGTCAAGAGTACCATTCTCGCGTAGACCCCTTCAGCGTGGCAGGGAAGATCTTGCAGAGGAGGGCGTCTGAAGCATGGTGGATCATCATGAGAGTTTTGAAACTCTCTATGTGATCTGCGGGGTCCGACTCCCCAGTATACGTCTCGAAGTGAGGCGGCTTGAAGTTTTCTGGGATGGGGGCCTCCATGATGGCGCGGGAGAATGGAGGTCTGCTCGGGCGGAGGTTTATCGCCCGTTGCTCTTCTTCCTTGTCAATTCGGCCGAGGCGCCTCTCCATCTCGTGGAGATGGCGGTAGACTGAGTCTTCTCTTTGGTCATATCTTGCCGAGTCCCGGGACTCATCTTCGTACGAGGATGGACTGGGGCTGCAGCGATGGTATCTTGGAAATGGACGAGGACTGAGAGTGTGAAGGCGGTGGCTCCTAGCTGGCTTATGAGTAGGTGGCCTCTGGTCGTTCTTTGGGGCGATATTGAGGCCCCTTAATACTGTCACTTGGAAGTCTTGATGATCTGCCCTTGTGACTGGTGCCTCTCCAGCTTGGCGGTCCCTATGTGTGGCTCGGCTTACTGGAGAATGAGTTCTCCGCCGATGACGCTGAGGGGATTCTCTTCGCCTCCTCGAGGGAGGGGATCTTCTAGTCCTCGGTCGTCGGGGAGTTCGGATTCTTGAAGCCCCAGAGTTCTCGGGTTGATGGACTCGACCAAGGGCTCGCCATCCATTCAGGAGAGTTCTAAGGTCGACCCCCTTTTGGCGGTCGGCAATTACTTGATGAAGATCCCGCTCGGGAGGGCTTTGAGAAGCTAGGGATTCAACTGAAGGATTGGGACCCGCGACTTGGTCATGAGGAGGATGTTGCTGCGGATGACTCTGACGGGAGCCCCTCTGGGCAGCCCCCCCGAGACCCTTGAGGGGCCTACTGAGTAGGAGAACCTTGAACCGGAGGAGGGAGAGGAGGAAGAGAAGTGGTTCTTCGGTTGGAGACCGCTGTCTTCCCCTTCTGTTTTGGATGCATGGCTTGAAACTAGTATCGTTGATGAAGTTAGGTCAGGTTGCTTTTTCGTTTTCCACAGACGACGCCAATCTGTTGCTGCTGATTTTGGCGTGGGAGCAAACAGATAGAATTTGTGGATTCTTGAGAAAACGAACAAGGCAAACCTGTTGACCTGTTGACCTTTACCAATGTGTTGACTTGGTCTCTTGCCGCTGCTACGAACCTGCAAAAAGTGCGAGACACCGTGATGGATCCCGGCGACGCACCCTCCGACGCTCTTGTCAGTAATCTGAATGATTAAGCAAGAACTTAAACTGGAAAAGTATTGATTACCTCCTAATGGTGGTGGATGGGGGTATTTATAGCTGCCATTGGGATCAGATTAGGAATGTAATCCCTGTGATCAGATTAGGAATGTAATCCCTAATCCCCAGTGAAAGGATAGATGTGAATCAGGACCGTTGATTAGTATTAATCAGAAACCCTAATTCTATCCTGCTGGACCGGGTTCATTTCGGGTTGGGACCCGTGCCCAGTTGAGGTGGATCCGTTCGTGGGTTATTGGGTCTTGAAGAAAGACCCAGTTCCCATTTCCGACCCATTTGTAGGTGAAATTACTGTTTTACCCCTGAGCTTTTAGATTCGGGTCCGATTTGAACGGCCCCGATTTAATCCCATTTTTAGCCATATCAGTAACACATCATGTGATAGCACTCGTATGCAATCCAATGTGGAGTTTGATAGGATTGTGTCTTTTATACTCGTTGTTTAGATTAGAAGAAGGTAATATGAAGTACGGAGGTCGAAGCGTCGTAGCGAGTAGAAGAAGAAACAGCAGCCGCAAGGGTGCAGGCTAGTTGCGGTCGACCGGTCTTGGTGACAGTCGACCGCACCCCCCGACCGCTCGAAGTACAGGGAATGTCAGAGAGTGGTACGGTCGACCGCCCGCGGCACTGAAACTATTTTGGGCTTCGATGTGTTAGGTCGGTTCAGCCCAATCTTCAAGTCCAAGTTAGATCGTGCAGCTCCTATTCAGTTACTTCTTTCCCAGATTATATCGGACGACTGAGGATCAAGATTAGACCTAGGTTTTCTCTCTATTCTTCTATATATATTGTAAACTCCTCCAATATGAGAGGTAGTACTTCATAGATTCTTTTCTTCATTGCAAAGAGAGGCTCGAGAGAGATAGTTCTTGGTGGGTGAGTTTAACTCCTTGTATCAAGTGAATCAGTAACTCCTTGTAATCTCTTCTAGTTGAATATCAGATCTCCCTATATTTCCCCCCGGATTAAGCAAAAGCTAACCGGGATAAGTAATCGGTGTTGTGTTTGTGTTAGTTTGGTGGATCTACTTGCTTACTCAATTTATTTGCCTCGTCTACTTCGACTTCCTCATTGCTCTAATTAGTTCCGCTGCGACCAGAGGGCGTTTGGTGACGCCCTAATCCCAACAAATGTATTATAATCCATACTTTCAATAGTAAAATTCTACTACACTTGCCCGTGGTTTTTACCTCGTTTCCTTTAGGGGTTTTCCACGTAAAATATATGTGTCAACTTTATCTTCACTTTCTCAATTTCATTTTAGTTGTGAGGTAGCATCTACCAATAACTTTCCTAATAGTGGTATCAAAGGTTTGGTTGCAGGGTGTAAAGAAGAAATGTCGACAATAACAATGTTTGATGTTGAGAAATTCAATATGAATAATTTTTCGTTGTCGAAAATGAGGATCAAGACAATCTTGAGGAATGAAAATTGCTTGGCAGCAATTGGAGATATGCCAGCGAAGATCATCAACGACGGCAAGTGGAACGAGATGGACGATAACGCAATTGTCGAACTCTACTTGATACTAGCCGATGGAGTGTTACCCAGTGTGGAGGGAAAAAATGGCAAAAAAAAATTGGGATACTCTGACAAGACTGTACGATGCCAAATCACTTCTAAACAAGATTTTCTTAAAGAGGAGACTGTGCGCTCTTCAAATGGCGCTACTGACATCGGTGACCGACCACATTAATACATGAATACTTTATGTTCGCAACTTACATCAATTGGTTACAAAATAGAGACAACTAAACGTGCAGAGCTTCTAATTTAAAGTCTACCTGGCTCGTATGATCAACTCATCATCAACCTGATGAACACCATCCTGCCAAATTATCTAGTCTTCAACAAAGTTGCAGCTGCTGTTTTGGAAGAAGAAACCTATGCAAAAGCAAGGAAGACAGGCATGCAAATTCGCAGTAAGTGGAGGCTTTGACGGTGATGAAATGGAGATCAACAGAACGTGGTCCTAGTAGGAGTCAGAATCATGGTAGATCAAAATCAAGAAGTAAGAAGACTTACAAGTGTCACAATTGTGGCAAGAAATAACACTTCAAGTGTCACCCCTATTTTCGCAAATACGTATTCTCTATGTATTTTCGGTATTTCGATTTTTGTAAATTATTTTTCTGCTTTCAAATTCTTTTTTTTTTGTTAAAATGTATTGTTAGATCTTCTATTAAAGTCTGATTTTTAACCAATGATTTTATTTGTAACTAGTTTCCAATATTTTTTTTATATTATAATACGAATCTTATTATTTTTATGACATTAATACATATTATGATTACGATTATTATTATTATTATTATTAATTTTGACTATTTATTAAAAATACATTTCTCTGTGCTAACTGTATTTGTAGTTATTTCAAATAAAAGTCTATATTATAATGCAAATTATATTTTATTAGTTATTTTATTTCTCTATTGGTTTTTAAACCCAAAACCCAAACCCTTTTGCTTATTGGATCGTACCCTATTCAAACCCATTAACCCAAAACCCATAATATTATATATATAACTCTATATAAAACTAACCCTAGCTACCCTACCCCCTACCACTGTTCAACCCCTAATTACCCAGTATCCGCCACCCTATTTACCTCTACTGATCATCGTCGTCTTCCCCATCCTTCACCTCCCGTTCTAGCTTCGTCCATGTGTTTCGTCGCCGCCTTCGACCTCACACCTATCTCCGTCACCGCCTCATTCTATTCTCCTCATCCCCGTCTCCTCGACACCCCGTCGTTGAGTCGCCACCACCATTCCATCGTCGCTCAACCCATCATCTCCATTGCCCTCGTCATCCCCTCCTCTCCTCACCATCTCCCACCTGCACCTTGTCTTCGACCACCTTCGAGCACCGCTCGAGCCCCCGATCATCCTCATACCTGTACACCACCCGAAGAACCCACCTCTGTCGTCTTCTTCTTCCTCTGGGTTCTCGTCGAACCCATCGCCAGTCGACAGCACCTCCCCCGCAGTCCCGTTGCCTCCCTGTTCTCACAACCGTGCCCCTGCGCTCTGCCAGCCTCCGCTCGACCCCGCTCCCTTTGCACTTGCCGACCTCCTCTGTTTCCTCTCCAAGACAGAGCAGCCATCTCCTCGACCGCGAGCGTCACCCAGCACTCACCACATCGTGCCCCTCGCCATCGCTGCCCCGACGCTCCTTGCCATCAGCCTCGTGCTTCCCACAGTCTTTGCTGCTAGCCACAGTCGGATCTTCCCGCTATTTCGCTGCTATTGATCGAAGGAGGGAAGAAGAAAAGAAGTGATCAATTGAATCTGAGCCCTTCGATCTCATTAAGATCATGATCATCAATCAGATTGCTCATGGGTCATCTGATCTCATCAAGATCGTGACATCATCTGATCTAATCTGATCTGATCTGATCTGATCTCCTTCATCTTGATCAGATCAGATCTGATCTGAGCCGTCCGATTCTTTTGATCTTGATCGCCATCAAGATTTGTGCCAATCGTGCTTCGCCGCTCTATCATCGATCAACGTCCTCATTCAATCAAGGCAAGTATCTTCTTGTACAATTTATTGTTCTTGTACAAGCATTTAATTGAAAATACTGCAAGTAGATTATAAATGTGACTCTCCTTTGGCTCATCGATTGTTGATCTTATTTTGTTCCTTACCAATTCCATGATCAAAAGAGTGACAACCTTTCGTTGATACCTATTACACTTTGATTTGCATCACATGTTAATTTAGACCCACATGAATAATAATTATAAGGCTTTTCATGCAAAAACTATCTTTGTTTGCTGCTATTCCTGTCTTTACTTACTCTTTCATCCCCAATAACATCAGAATCTGGACTTGAGTCCTAAACATGAAATGTAGCCCCAGATGTCTAGTTTACTATCATTTTGATAGAATTGAATTCCGAGTTATGATTTGTATCGCAGTTTTACTGCTGCTGTGTCGTAGAATTTCAGATTCATAATTTTGCTGCGACACTTTGTTTGACAATTGAATTAACCATGCTACCTGTAAGATAACGACGTAAAATTTTGCATAATGATACTGGACACCCTAGAGAACATCCCCTAATTTTCTTGGAATTAATTAATGAAGTTTGAAACCTGTTTCATATGTATAAACTCAGTTTTACAAATTCTGGCTGAACACAAATCTTGTGTAGTTTGTTATTTTGACACCTGATGGTACAACTTTTATGTATCTTATTTATATGCATTGGAACCAGAAAGGAGTCTAGTTTCTAGACCGTCTGAAGGATCCATATTTTCTATCTTGTAGCCACATAAATCACAGTTTTGGTGCAGCAACGTCATGCTGTCCAGAATTGGAATTCTTGTAGTTCTTGATAATTTTAAATTTGTGTTGACTCTCGAATATGATTTCTAATTACCTTAAACTTGTTCTATGTTATTTTTCATGTTTATTTGACCTGTTCCGCACACTTTCATGCTTGGTTGATAATAATAATAAATAATAAGCCGGGGTTTAAGGGAAAGACCATAGTAATGGACAATATAGGTAATTGTACTCGGAAGGGGGCCCATGTTTCCCACTTGATACATGCTTCATGAACTAATTATATTATTATTCGATTCATGAACTAGTTACTATTCGATTCATGAACTAGTATATGATTATTCGATTCATGGACTTGTTATTACTTGATTCATGAACTAGTATATTATCGTTTGATTCATGACTTGTCATGTTATTACTTGATACATGAACTAGTTATATGACTACTCGATTCATGAACATGGCTTACTTAATACTTGATGCCTGAGTACACCGCTCTATCAAATTCACCACTAGGCCTAAACGTAACTGTTTGTAAGTAGAAACCATGTGGTAAAAATATGGACGCATGAAGTGCTACCTAGATAGAATTAAACATTAGACCTAAGAAGAACTTGTCACTTGTACACACTTGATACCCTACTTGATGCTTGTTACTTGATACTTGTTACTTGACACTTGTACGTGATACTTGTTACTTGATACAATTACATGCTCACTTATTACTTGTTCCACTACTAGTACTTATTACCCAATCTTGTTACTCGAGTTGTCTTACTTACTAGCTAGTCTCTTGAACTCCACTACTTGTTGCATCCCTATCATATCATGTTATACATTCTTGATTCCAAATCTTGTTTCATATTTCTTGCACTTGTTTTCATATCCTTGCTTGTACTACTTGCGGCCTTAACTTTCACTAAGGACGTTTGTCTTGTTTTCTCTATTTTTTCCCTTTTATTTATATATACAGACTTTGGAGACGAGCTGCTTTCTAAAATTGGTGAGCATACGTTCTAGGCTTCGCTTGGGAAAGCTTGCTTTAATTACTTTTTATTTGAGTTCATTTAATTCTGTTGCTACTTAAAACTTGTAACGGGCTTGTAGTCCCGAAGTTTTTATCTTTTGATCAAGATCTGAAAATTATTTGGGATATTTATATTTTTGTTTCACTTGTTTCCTGTTGATTAATAAATTAGTCATGCATGTGTGGTTGAGTTTATTTACTATATTCTTGTTATGATGCTGGGTCAATCCTACAGCTTATGAATGATGAAAATCATTCGCTGGGTTTTGTCACGTACTCGTATTCCGTATTCCTTTTGGAAAGCAGGGCGTGACATCAGGAAGGATTGTAGGTACAAGATAAAGAATGAAGATGTAACACCCCATAATTTCAAAAATAAATATAATAGTATAAATATATGGGTATAAAGTGGTAGATGGCATAATATGTAATTATATCGAAAATGAGTGGTAGAGGGGACCCACACATGAGGAAACAGCTGTTGGCTACTGGTTTCGTGCAATGATGCCAGCACGTTGCTGACGTGGCATGTGAGGGGCCCGTCCAGTGCTGAAGAGAAGCAGAGGTCTGCTGCTTGTGAGGATGACATGGGCATTGGGGCCCATGTGAGAGAGAGAACGGAAGAAGTAGAGTAAATTAGTCCCATATCGGGAGTTGCAAATGAATATAATAACTATAAATAATAATTCCTATGATCAAGAGTCACCAATCCGGTTAACCACCTTTTGAGAGGCAGCCTGTGATGGAAAGTTGTACTATACTATAAATAATTTGTCTGATAAATTGTTTATAAATGGTTCGAGCAGGGGCAGGGGCGTTACAAATGGTATCAGAGCTGACTTTCGACACCGAGTGTGGGACATGTCTATATAGTCGGGCGGTGGATTCTGGGACTAGAGACCCAGTTGGACGGTGGATTCCGGGATTGTGGTGAACCCTCAATTAAATTCGGGACTTTTATTGATCGGGCAGTGGATTCCGGGATTATAATAATTAGTTGGGCAGATAGAAGGGCTGCTCAATTAAATCCAGGATTATGATTGATCGGGCGGTGGATTTTGGGATCATGAATAATCGGGGCGAATAAATGAGCAGATGCTCCATAACGGCTAGAAAGTAGATCCTGCACTAGATTGTGCATGCCCCGTGCTCAGCGAGGATGCTGATTTCTGAAGGGGGGAGGTATGTAACACCCTGTAATTTCAAAAATAAATATAATAGTATAAATATATGTGTATAAAGTGTCAGATGGCATAATATGTAATTATGTTGAAAATGAATAGTAGAGGGGGCCCACACGTGAGGAAACATCTGTTGGCTGCTGGTTTCGTGTGATGACGTCAGCACGTCGCTGACGTAGCTTGTGAGGGGCCCGCCTAATGCTGAAGAGAAGCAAAGGTCTACTGCTTGTGAGGATGACGTGGGCGTTGGGGCCCACGTGAGAGAGAGAGAACGGAAGAAGTGGAGTAAATTAGTCCCATATCGGGAGTTGCAAATGAATATAATAACTATAAATAATAATGCCTATGATCAAGAGTCACTAATCCGTTAACCACCTTTTGAGAGCCAGACTGTGGTGAACAGTTGTACTATACTATAAATAATTTGTCTGATAAATTGTATATAAATGATCCGGGCAGGGGCAGGGGCAGGGGCAGGGGCGTTACAGAAGACCTTGATCATTAAATGCTCAAGGGAATGTGGCGATTCGATATAATGGTGAAGTTCTATACAGCAGTGCAACAATAGTGGTTGGAGGCAGAAAGCAATTCCCTGACGCCGGGTTACTAGACTCATTAGCAACATGACACATGACTTATCAGAGAGAGTGGTTCCATACATATGAACCAATGTCAGGAGGTTCTGTACACAGTGGTGATGATCATACTTTAGAAATCACTGGTATCTGTACTATCAAGCTATAAATATTTGATGGTACGGTTCGCACCATCTAGGAGGTACGACACGTGTAGGGTTTGAAGGAGAATCTATTGTCTTAGGAGTAAATAGATAGCCTTGGATGCAAGACCCATGTCGAAAATGAGGTCATGAAAATTGCCAGGCACGCTTGTGGTCATGAAGGCAGAAAAGATTGCAGCAAATCTATTCATGCTTAATGGAGAAACACTGCATGAAGCCGATGCTTGTGTCACATCAATTAGCAAGGGAGAAGAGTCGACAATAATGTGACATCTCACACTAGGCCATAAGTCTGAATGCGGTTTGAATATTCTCTCCGACCGAAAGCTACTTCTATGACTCAAATTTGTGAATGTGCCTTTTTGTGAGCATTGTGTTACAAGTAAGTAGCATAGATTGCAGTTCAGCAGATCTGAAGTCAGAAGTAAATGCATTCTAGACTTGATTCATTTTGAAGTCTCGAAATCACTGGAAATGCCCTTAGGAGCAAAGTACTTTGTGTCTTTCATTGATGATTACTCCAGGACATTGTAGGTGTATCCAATCAAGAAGAAGTTAGATATGTTTCCAGTATTCAAAGACTTCAAAGCGCAGGTGGAACTTAAATATGGGAAGAAGATCAAGTGTTTGAGGATAGATAATGGAAAGGAGTATACAGACGACGAGTTTCTTGCACTTTGTAAGCGAGAAGGTATCAAAAGACAGTTTACAGTTACATACACACTGCAACAAAATGGTGTGGCGAAGCGGATAAACATGACTCTTGCATAAAGGATGAGAGCTATGTTACGGACTGCATGTCAACCCAACTCTTTTTGGGTAGAAGCAGCCACAACCATATACTATGTGATTCGCCATCAACAACAATTGAGTTAAAGATACTGATGGAGATGTGGACTGGCAATTCGGCAGATTACTCTACTTTACATTGGTTCGAATGTCCCGTGTACATAATTTACAATGCCCAAGAAAGAACGAAGCTGGATTCGAAATCCAGGAAGTGCATGTTTTTGTGGTATGATGACGGTGTGGAGGGGTATCATATGTGGGATCCCACTACCCACAAGGTTGTTGTCAGCATGGATGTGACCTTTGCAGAAGATCAGCTACTTGAGAAAGTTGGAAGAGATAGAACGTCAAAGGAGAATCCGAGACTACTACAGTTCCGGTGGAAGATAAGCCAGATGAATATCCAATTTCTTCAGAAGCAGCACCAGAGCACGAGGTATAAGAACCAGTCGAGTCTGAGGCTCCAGATGTTCGTCAATCAACTCATGAGAGAAGACCGCCAGCTTGGCACTCAGAGTATATTACAGAGAGCAGTGTTGCATACTGTCTTTTAACAAATGATGGAAAGTCATCATATTTACAGGAGGCAATCAAAGGTTTGGATGTATCCTTATGGATGGCAGCAATGCAGAAAGAAATTGAAGCCCTACACAAGAACATGACGTGAGATTTTGTTACGCTACCACAAGGAAGAATGGTCATCGGCAACAAATGGATTGATAAGATCAAGTGCGATGGTAATGACCAAGTGGAGCGGTACCGTGCAAGATTTGTAGTAAAAGGATATGCTTAGAAAGAATGTATTGATTTCAATGAGATATTCTTACCTGTGGTTTGACTCATGACAGTCATAGTAGTCTTGACGATGTGTGCTACGTTTGACCCACATCTAGAGTAGCTAGATGTGAAAACCGATTTTTTTCATGGAGATATTGAAGAAGAAATTTATATGCTCCAACCAGAAGGTTTTGCTGAAACATGCAAGGAGAACTTGGTTTCAAGCTGAATAAATCTTTGTACGGTCTCAAACAGGCGCCAAGGAGTTGGTACAAGGGATTTGATTCCTTCATTATTAGCCTTGGATACAACAGATTAAGTTCAGACCATTGTACGTACTACAAAAAGTTTGATGGTAATGATAATTTCATTATCCTACTATTGTATGTGGATAACATGTTGGTAGTAGCCATCAACAAAAATCGAATCTAAGAATTGAAGGCACATTTGGCTAGGGAGTTTGACATGAAGGATTTGGGACCAACAAACAAGATTCTAGGGATGTGGATTCACCGAGACAGAAATAACAGGAAGATATGTCTTTTCCAAAACAACTACTTCAATAAGCTCTTGTGGTGCTTCAATCTACAAGACTATAACTCAATTTATACCACACTCCCTGTTAATTTCAAGTTATCATCTAAGATGTGTCATAGAAATGAAGCAGAGAGGAAGGATATATCTCGAGTACCGTATGCATCAGCAGTGGAAAGTTTGATGTTCTCTATGATATGTATAAGACCAGACACAAGCAGTAGGAGTGGTTAGTCGATACATGGCGAATCCTAGTAGAGAGCACTGGAACACAGTGAAGAGGATTCCGAGATACATCAGAGAAAACTCAGTGATGCTGCATGTTACAGAAGATCATAATTAACTGTCAGGGGCTATGTGGACTTAGATTTTGTAGGGGATCTCGACAAAAGAAAAACAACTATAGGCTATGTGTTTACACTTGTAGGAGAAGCTGTAAGATTAGTTTCGAAACTACAGAATGTTGTGTCTCTATCTATAACTGAAGCAAAATACATGGCGGCGACACAAGCTTGCAAGGAAGCAATATGAATTCAAAGGTTGTTGAAGGAGTTTGGGCACAATAAAGAGAAGATTGTTCTGTTTTGTGACAGTCAGAATGTCTTGCACATCACAAGAAATCCAGTATTTCATTCACAGACAAAGCAGATTAAAGTTCACTTTCATTTCGTTTGAGAAGTAGTGGAGGAAGACAGTGTGGATATGCACAAGATTCACACCAATGATAACCTAGCATATGTTACGACCAAGCCGATCAATACTGGTAAATTTGAATGGTGTAGATTATCATGTGGTCTAGCAGTAACATAAGCAACATGAGAATGACAATGTTGAAAGGATTGTGTGGAGAAATGATTAATTCTCAATCAAGTCTCCAAGTGGGAGAATGTTTGGAGTAGTGAGGTGCCCTACCATACGGGCCCAACCACACCAATTCCTTGAAGAAAAAGGAGGGTAGGCACCGAATTCAATGCCGCACCTTTTGAAAAAAAAATGAAAAAAAAGGTCAACAAAATCTCCTCCTCCTTGACTATATAATGAGAGCACCGAAAAAAAGGAGGATGTAGAAGTGCGGAAGAAGAAGAAATAGGGATTAAGATAAAATAAAGTATTACAAGAATTTTCTCATAAGAGATAATAGTGTATATCCTTAGAGCTAGTTTGTCTACTTTGTATTTTTCTTAAATTTGAGAGAGTTGTTTCTCCTACAATAAGAAAGAGTGAAATTTTTCTCTCTTTATATTTAGAGAAGATGTATTGTAATCCCTACTTTCAATAGTAAAATTCTACTACACTTGTCCAAGGTTTCTATCCCGTCTCTTTTGAGAGTTTTTCACATAAAATATATGTTTCTACTTTATCTTCACTTTCTTAATTTCAATTTTGATTTGTGGTTGCTTCTGTTCATAACATTCCTAATATAATACATACGATCTAAATTCAATTTGATAGAAGTATTTATCATAATCTAAATTCAATTTGATAGAAGTATGTATCATAATCTAAATTCAATTTGATAGAAGTATGTATCATATAATCTTCTTCTTTATTATTTTACATTTTGTAGCTAGATCTTGGATAGGTGGGGATAGGTAGCAAGCTTTAGGTATGATACTAGTAGATATATTTATATAGAAGGGGTTATTTGACAGATTTTAAGGGGGGCTGAAGTGGTGAAGTATCAATAATGCAGGGGGCTTTTTAAAAGGAGGGGGTGGAATTTGCCACCCCTGCCCACATATGCCTCCGTCCCTGGCGATTACTGTCTTTCGCCCTTTTCTGAGAAAATTTCTCCATTCATGGTAGCGAAGTCACTGTACTCTAGTCTATGAAATGACAGGGTTAGGGATGCAAACCAAGTCATGTTCAACCCAAACTCAACTTGTTGACCCTAAGAAAATGAGTTTTCTAATAGGTTTTAATTTAGTGTCCACCTGAATTCAATCATATTGATTACTTTTACAAAGTGTTAGGAATATATCTTGAATATTCATGATTCAGATTAGAAGAAAATATGATGAAACACGAAGGTCGAAGCATTCGAAGAGAGAAAAAAGAAAACATTAACATCAACAGCAGAGAAAGAGACTGCCGACCGATCTCAGGGACAATCAACTGGTCATGCCTATATAGGGTTTGTCTGAGAGAGGGACAGTCAACCGCACTTGTGGTGTAGTCGACCGACCGCGGCACTGTGTTACTTTTGGGCTTCGACTTGTTAGGTCGTTTCAGCCCAATCTTCAACTCCAAGTCAGTTCGTATGGCTCATATTCAGTTACTTCTTCTACAAGATATATCGGACGACTGAGAATCAAGATTAACCTAGATTTCTCTCTATTGTTTTTCTATATATTGTAATGTACTCCAATATGAGAGGGAGAAGCACTTTATTGATATTTTCTCCATTGCAAAGAGAGACTTCAGAGAGATAGTTCTCAGTGAGTGAGTTTAATTCCTTATATTGAGTGAATCATTAATTCATTGTGATCTTTTCTTGTTGAATATTATATCTCCCTAGTTTTCCCTTCGGATTAAATGAAAGCTAACCATGATAAATCCTCGTTGTGTTTGTGTTGGATTGATTGATCTATTTGTTTGGGTATTCAATTGATTCGTCTCCTCTACTTCGACATCCTCATTACTCTAATCAGTTTCGTTGTGCCACCGGTGTGTTTGTAGACACCCCATCCCAACAAAGTGGTATCAGAGCTTCAAGTTGCCGAGTTCCTTTGTTAAGATGACAGGTCACAGTCCTTGGAAGATCAAGCAATTCGATGGAAAGATCAACTTCAATATTTGGAAGATAGACATGTATGATGTCTTAGTCCAAGAACGTCTGCAGGTAGCCATCAAGAAGAAGAAAAAGCCATCCAATATGAAGGAGGATATTTGGGATGATATTTGTGACAGAGCCGTAAGTCTAATCTGGCTATCACTGGCGGACGAGATCAAGTGCAAGTTTGTTGAAGTAACTAGCACGACGAGTTTGTGGGAAAGACTCATAGCTGACTACTCTGGTTCATCGTTATTAGATCGGATGTATTGAAAGAAAAAGTTATTCTGTTTTTCAATGAAGGAAGGTAACGATCTCCAAGACCACATCGAAAGGGAGCATATGCATGTTGATCTAAATATAGCAAGGTGTGGATCAGAGCTTCGCACCGAAGTCCAAGGACCAAGGGGAGAACGTAGCATTGAAGCCCGAGAAGGAAAAATTACTGTTAGCCACCACTTGGTTCACAATCTCAATGGACGGGAACTGGACATTTAAGACACATTCACTCACCTTCTTCAAGGACCACCACCAACCTTTTCTTTCCCATTCAAAATTGAGCGCACACTCCACATCTTTCATCGTCGGGGAGGATCTAGGATTGATAAGGTGCAGAAAAACACTTGACAGAGCAGGAAGAGCCCCGGCCATGTCTGAGTTGTGCTGGACCTTAACGATAATGGCCTCACACATGTTGAATATAAGGCAATCACTGACTTTGTGCCCAAATTTCTTGCAGTTGACACAATGGATATCATATCAGCGACAGTCAGCCGCCAAGTGACCATCGAAACCGCACTTCATGTATCTGCGCTCCATCCTCTTCGTGGGTCTAGGGTTAGGGGTGGGTTTGTATTTTGGGGAAGGTGAAGGTGAAGGGGTTGGGGTTTTGGTTTTGGTTTTGGTTTTGGGAGTGGTGGGGAAAACGAAGTGGGGCATAATGATGGGCGAGGGGCTGATGTGGACATTGGGGGAGACAAATCTGTGCATGAGATCTTCTCTCTTCCCAAGGAATCCATGGGGCTGCTCTCTCTCTCTCTCTCCCCCCTCATTTTCCCATTATTTTCGAGTTTCTAAGTTTCTTTCTATTTGTCATTTTTAAATCGTTAAATATTATATTAAAAATATATAAATTTTACTAAACTTCTTGAATTTTCATGTTTTGACTGATAGCCTTCTGATTTTCAAAAGTGATACTAAACCTATCTGCCTCTTTTAGAAATATGAACTATATGAAATCTATCTTTTCCACCACTTGCGTGTTAGGATTGTGGCCTCAAATATACGTAGGCATGGAAATTTTTGAAGTTGGAGAAGAATAGGAGAAGAATAGGAGAAGAAGAAGACAACAAGAGAAGATAACAACAACTAGAAGAAGTGCAGCTGGAGGGTTGCGTTCCACAAAAGTGATACTAAACCTATCTGCCTCTTTTAGAAATATGAACTATATGCAATCTATCCTTTCCACTACCTGCGTGTTAGGATTGTGGCCTCAAATACACGTAGGCACGGAAATTCTTGAAGTTGGAGAAGAATAGGAGAAGACGAAGACAACAAGAGAAGATAACAACAACGAGAAGAAGTGCAGCTGGAGGGTTGCGGTCCACAAAAGTGATACTAAACCTATCTGCCTCTTTTATAAATATGAACTATATGCAATCTGTCCTTTCCACCATCTGCATGTTAGGATTGTGGCCTCAAATACACGTAGGCATGGAAATCCTTGAAGTTGGAGAAGAATAGGAGAAGACGAAGACAACAACAGAAGGTAACAACAACTAGAAGAAGTGCAGCTGGAGGGTTGTGGTCCACCGACCAGGAGTGCGGTCAACCGACCCTGGCTGTTGAGTATTCTTCAGTGCACAAGGTTCAATAAAAAGTGCGACAGTCAACCATGCAGTCGAATGGTCATGCTTCGGGTGTTGGTGTGACTCATTGTAGTCGAAAGCAACGGGGTGCTGTCAATTGCGAGCAGTGTTGTATGTTATATTTGGGCTTCGGGTTTAAGGTCCAATAAGCTGATTTTGTGTTTATATTTTAGGGTTTACTTAAGGGATATATATATATAGCAGTAGATGTAAACTCCTTTATCATTGTTCAACTTCAAGAGGGGTATGTGCCGAGTGTTTCAAAGGTGAGAGAGAGAGAGTTAAAGAGTTGTAAGCTCTTTCTAATCTTTGTATTTCTTTGCGATGTGGAAGATTCAGATGATAGCATATTTTTGTTAGAATGATTTTCATATCTCGAAGGCAAAGACCACAAAGGAGGCTATGGAGATTCTCTCGGATATGTTGGAGAAATCGTCGGCATTTAATCAAATTCTTTATTTGAAGAAATTGGTTAATATGAAGTTGAGGGAAGGAAGTTCAGTAGCAGAACATGTGAATAATTACTGTATAGTTTACAAGCAGATAGAAGCTGCAGGATTGAAGTTTTCAAAGAGGAGACATTTATTGTTACTTCTATCTATTTTGTCTGATAGTTATGGTACTGTGAAACATACTATTACAGGCACTATGACATATTCGACGATTCTACAGAATTTGGTGAGTAGAATTCTGAACGAGGAAGTGAGAAAGGCGATAAACGGAGGATTTTCATCATTATCTTCTAAAAGTTTAGCTATGTCAGTTGAGAAGAGACGTAGGAGATCTAAGAGCAGTCGAAGAATAAATGATCAGAATAGTTTATCTGAGAGTGGGTCTGATAACAGCGATGGGGGATATGGACTTGAGTGTTGATATTGTCACAAGAGGGGTCATGATGTATAGTTGTAAAGTCTATATGAAGAGGAAGCAAGAAAAATCAAAGGAAGCCAATGTGGTGTTTATTGAAGTGTTATGCTTATCAGCTTGGGAGGACTTGGGCACGCGAGATTGGTGTATTGATTCGGGAGCTTCTTTTCATTGCACTCCGAGGAGAGAGGTGTTTGATGACTACAAGGAGCGTCCTTTTGGAGATGTGATCGTGGGAAATAGTAAGCGGTTTCATGTACGAGGAGTTAGTACTGTTCACGTGAAAACCAATAATGATCAGAGTATTGTCTTGCGTAAGATAAGGCATGTTCCAGACTTGAAGAAAAATCTTATCTCGATTGGAAGGCTAGACAAAGAGGGGTTATCTACTACAGTTGGTAGTGGAGAGTGGTATATAGCTACAGTTTCAAGGGAGATAGCAAGAGGAAAGCGTGATGGAACACTGTATTTGCTTAAAGACTCGATTGGAAGGCTAAACAAAGAGGGGTTGTCTACTGTAGTTGGTAGTGGAGAGTAGTGTATAGCTGTATGTTCAAGGGTGATAGCAAGAAGGAAGCGTGATGGAACGTTGTATTTGCTTAGAGACATGAGAGGCGTTGCTCCTGTAGTTGAATCTCAGCCGAAATTGAGTAGTAGGTTGTGTAGGGTGCAACCGTGTTCTTTCAATTGTGAAAGGAAGGTTACTAATTTAGTGGGAGCTGCTGGCTATGAGAGTGATCCTAGAAAGCAAGACGTTGTTGCGGTGAAGGTACTTTGGGATATGACAGTGGAAGCTTCAAGTCGCTCTTGTGAGGTAGAGAGCACTAGTATCGATATGCAGAGTGCTGTCGATGAAGATAACCGAAATGAGGCTATGGGGGTTGACTAGTCTGCATATTTTGTGGAGGTGTCGTCCACAAGTCTTCTAGTGCAGATGGTGCATTGAGAGGCTTTGAACCAAATCTAGTGTTAAGGGAGATTCTGCGAGTTGAGGAGTCTTGAATTACGGAATCCGACACAGGATGTACATTGTTTCTCCGTTATTCGTGCTCTATGGGATTGGTGGAGCTCATCTTTCATGAGTTTATGAGAGGTGGTTGGTGCACTCCACGTGGTGAAGTGGCGGATGTGCTCTTCATGAGAGTGAGAAGCTTTGGTTTTTCATGAGAGTTGGAGAGTGGCAGAGATAATGCGATGTAAGATTACAATAACTTGAAGCGTTGTGTATTTGGTCCAAGTGGGAGATTGTTAGGATTGTGGCCTCAAATACACATAGGCACAAGAGTTCTTAAAGTTGGAAAAGAAGAGGAGAAAACGAAGACAGCAAGAGAAGGCAACAGCAGCTAGAAGAAGTGCAGCTAGTGTGGGACAGTCGACCGTGTAGTCGACTCGTCATGCTTCAAGAGTTGGTGTGACTCACTGTAGTTGACCACAATGGGGTGCGGTCGACCGCGTATATTTGGGCTTCGGGTTTATAGATAAGCTATATATGTGTTTATCTTTTAAGCTTTACTTGGGGCTATATATATATATATATATATATACACACACACACACACACACAACAGTAGATGTGAACTCTAGGGTTAATCTAATCAGGATTGGTGAACCGTTATCATTGTTCAATTTCAAGACCAGTATGTGCCGAGTGTTTCAAAGGAGAGAGAGAGATTGAGAGTATTAATCTCTTTATAATCTTTGTATTTCTTGGAGAATAAGAAGTATTGGTTATCCCTACATATTATTGTGTTCTTGTGAGATCTTGCGATTATTATAGTGATTTTTTCCTTGATTCTTCTAGTTCTTGAAAAGTTTTCGTTACTTGTACTGTGTGTGTGTGTTCCACTATTAGCATTACGAGATGTGGCGGATTCTATGACACCACAAAACACCCCAATTTTAGCAATTAAAATTCATGATCCAAAATGGGGGGAAAAAGATGGTTGAGTGGATAGATCTCTAAGGGTCAGGGGTATGTTTGTAATTACCGTTGAGTTATTCTATCTAGGTGTCCAGAGTCAGATTATGTTATGAAATTCGAAGAAATATGATGGACCCATTTTGAACATGCATGCATGTGACTTCAGAGAATTTTTTCCCAAAACGACCCTTTTTTGCAAAGTTTTTCCCAAACCGCCCTACTTTTTTTTTTAATTTCCCAAACCGCCCTACTCGGTCTTTCAAAGACCGAGTCTAGTGCAAATAGACTCGGTCTTTGAAAGACCGAGTCTTGCGCTTTGAAAAATCAAAGAGCAAGACTCGGTCTTTCAATGACCGTGTCTATTTGCACTAGACTCGGTCTTTGAAAGACCGAGTCTTGGACTTTGCGTTTTTAACAGCGCAGATCCCCTTTCTTCTTCTTCTCTCTCTCTACTTTAACCTATTCTATTTCTCTAACCCATCTTCCTAAATCTAGGGCGACCTCCTACCCACAAAATCTAATCTTAATCTAAATATATTTACCAATATCTTCCTAACCCTCTAAGCATCTCCACTATAAAAACCCAAAACCCTTCTTTTGAAAGATCCATATTTTTTATTTTTGCTAAATTTGAAGCGGATAGCAACTTCAACTCTTTTACCCAAATATCTACGGCTCTATCCTTGACGCTTGTGAAGATATGATGAATATTGGCCTTTAATTTTCTGAATTTTGGTATAGATTTTGTTTGTGGTTAGATAATAACTCACATATTTTAATAAATATACGTAGGTTTGGATCTTGAGATTCCTATTTGGTTATACTTTGGTGGTGAAATAATTCGTGATCCAAAGATTGGTAGTTGCTATAGTTTGTTGGATCCGGAAATAGTTTGGGTACCCCGTACCATTACATTGGAAGAACTAGTTGAGAAAATATATGAAGTAACTAATTGGGATAGGAATCAATGGAATGTGAAAATTTTAGCTCGATACGCAGCAGGAAGAGGAGATGGTCAGTATTTTATGACAGTGCCCATACCTACTGATAATGCGTTGAAGTCATTGATTACTAGGACATTTGATCCCAATTGTGCTTGGTCTGCATTAGAGTTATATATTCAGCAAATTCAAATTTTGAATGCTCAGCCACATGATATTCCAAGTGCAAGCTTCATAAGGGTAGTACCTACACAGCAGACGAGGTCTAACCCCGCTCAATCTTCACAACCAAATCCACTGTCCTCACAGGAAAACACCTTCACAAATACAAGAAATGCCGATTCTACAGATGTTGAGTTCCCCCCTCCCCCCAACCTACACCGATTCCTGACTATGTTCCAAATGACAGTGTATTTAAACTCTTTCAAAATGCAGTGGTTAACAACAGCTTATTAGATGATGATGAAGAAGAGGAAGAAACAGACGATGATGAAAGTGTAGAAAGTGATGATGGAGAAGAAGATGATGATGTAGCAAATGTAAATCCTTCGAAAAACAGTTCTAATGAAGTGAGAGCTACTAATAGGTATGCTAATGTTAACGCTCATGTTACGGAGGAGATGGCGCAAGCTGCTAGAGTACCCCCATTTCCACAAGAGTCTTCTGGTTCTTCCAATGTAGACGAATTTTACGTTGGACAGGAGTTTGTAAGTAAAGAATCCATTCAGCATGCTGTGAAGGTGTATTCTATCAAGAAACATCATGAATTTGTCACATTGAAAACAACACCGTCACTCTACACTGTTAAATGTAAAATGGCACCTAGAAAACGTACAATAGAGGAGATCGTACAAGGTCCCCCAGGAGTAAGTGATGGTGGATGCCCTTGGAGATTACGAGCTATTGTTCCAAAAGGGGGGAGAAATTTTGTGGTGAAGAAGATAGTTGGCCCTCATACTTGTACGAATCCCACGTTGAATCAAGACCACTGTAAAATTGATGCTAACCTTGTTAGTAATTTGATTGTGGGTGTGGTGAAGAAGGATATTGCTTTATCACCGGGGGCAATTATTGAGATTGTGAAAATAGAATATAATTATCAGATTTCATATAAGAAAGCTTGGAAAGCAAAACAAAAGGCAATTGAGAGGTTGTACGGTACCTTCGAAGAAGCATACACGAAGTTGCCTTTTCTACTAACAGCAATTCAAGCAGCAAATCCAGGGACCATTGTCCACTGGGATAAATATGAGTCTAGCCCCAGCGAGGAAACATTCAAGGGAGTATTTTGGGCATTTGGTCCTTCGATTGAAGGTTTCAAGTCTTGCAGACCGGTTATTAGTGTAGATGGAACTCACTTGTACGGTAAGTATAAGGGATGTTTGCTAATTGTTGTTTCCCCGGATGCGAATGGTTGCTTATTTCCTTTTGCATTTGCATTGGTTGATGGAGAGAGTATAAATACGTGGACATGGTTTATGACTTGCATCCGGTATTATGTCACCGATCGCACTGAGTTATGTGTCATCTCGGATCGTCATGCTGGTATATTGTCTGCTATGGATTTGCAAAACGGAGCTTGGAACGAACCGAATGGATTTCATCGATATTGCATGCGTCATTTTGCCACATATTTTTTTAGTAAATTTGGTAGCAAGGCATTGCGCAAGAAGGCCAAAATTATAGCTTGTCAAAACCAACCCAAAAAGTTCATGGCCAAACTCGCTGAACTTGAAATCGTCAATGTCGAGGCGGCTAATTGGTTGAAAAAGAAGCCGGTTGAGAAATGGGCACTTTATGCAGATGGAGGTCGACGATCGACGATATGGAATGATGACTACGAACCTGTCAGAATGCTTCAATTCAGTATTGAAAGGAGTTCGTAGTTTACCAGTTCTGTGATTGTTGAGACGATTTTTTTACGTCTCAACTCTTACTTTACTACTCGTCGACAGGAAGCTAGTAAGCTTTTATGTGAAGGGAAGATTTTTGCTAAAAGTGTACAAGATTTGATTGATAGTCGCCGTGAAAGAGCAAATCAACATGTGGTTACAATGTTTCATCATCAGCCTGGAGTTTTTTCCGTCAAAACGGGTATACGCATGGTAAATGGAGAACGGAAGGGTGGGATCTTGCACACCGTGAATTTGGGTACGAAAACATGCACATGTATGAAGCTTCATCTATATCATATTCCCTGTTCTCATGTATTAGCAGCCTGTGCATATCATGCACATGTACGAGTCTTGTTGCTGATTGCAAAATTTTACTATCAGACTCAAGACTCGGTCTTTCAAAGACCGAGTTTAGTTATATTAAGCTCGGTCTTTGAAAGACCGAGTCTTGAGTTCAATAGACTCCAGAGCCCAAGCAGCTCTCTGGAAGTTTGTGAACACCACAGTCGGTCTTTCAAAGACCGTTCTAAAAACACCTAGACTCGGTCTTTGAAAGACCGAGTCTTCAATCTGTGAATTTTTTATTGAAGACTCGGTCTTTCAAAGACCGAGTCTAGGTGTTTTTAGAATGGTCTTTGAAAGACCGACTGTGGTGTTCACAAACTTCCAGAGAGCTGCTTGGGCTCTGGAGTCTATTGAACTCAAGACTCGGTCTTTCAAAGACCGAGCTTAATATAACTAAACTCAGTCTTTGAAAGATCGAGTCTTGAGTCTGATAGCAATCAGGAACAAGACTCGGTCTTTCAAAGACCGAGTCTAGTTATATTAAGCTCGGTCTTTGAAAGACCGAGTCTTGATGCTGAGTGTTTTTTTTTTGCTACAGCCAGATCAGCTATTGATATACACAACCACTTCAACTTCACAAATTTATCCTCACAAATTGCTACAACCACTTCAGCTATTAAACTTCACAAATTGCTACAACCACTTCTGCTATTAAACTTCACATATTGCTACGACAACTTCACAAATTGCTACAACCACTTCAACTATTAAAACATCATCTTCACAAATTTATCACAACCACTACAACTTCCACAACAACATCATCTTCACAAATCAACCTTCTAATTCACAACTTCCACAACCACAAACTTTCACAACTTTCACAACCACAAACTTTCACAACTTCCACAAAGTTCACAACCACAAACTTTCACAAAGTTCACAAACACAAACTTTCACAACTTCCACAAAGTTCACAACCACAAACTTTCACAAAGTTCACAACCACAAACTTTCACAACTTCCACAAAGTTCACAACCACAAACCTTCACAACTTCCACAACTTCCGCAAATTCACAACTTTCACAACTTCCACACCCACAAACTTCACCACATCTCTACCACAAAGTTCTTCCACAACCACAAGCACCTCATCATCACAAAGTTCAAACTAACTGAAGATCGCAACCACATCAACAATATTACTAACTAAGAACATTTCAAAAAAAAAAACAACAAAATCAAACTAACAAAAGATATTACAACACCTACCAAAGTACGAAAAAATATTATTACAAACTAACATCAAAATTCAAGGGTCAGGTGTAAAGTAGTCGGGAGGTCTTCGTTGTCGTCTGCGACGTTGTGGAGTTGCCTGTGTGAGTGCGGACAACGGGATCTCAGCTTCTTGAATCTCATCCCCAACGTCCTGTTGATCATCATCCCCTTCAATCTCATGCTCTGCTTGTTCTTCGTGTTCTGAATCACTTTGAGGTTGAGGTGGGGGCCTATGAACAGTTCTCTTTCGTCGTTGACCAGTACGGCCGCTCGTTCGATGTGTGGGGGTCCTCAGTATTGCATCTAATGTTGCGCCCTCCCCCACAAGATCAGCTTGTGCACGGCAACACGATAACATCTCCCGTACTGTACCCTTCGCCTGATCGGCGATGTTGCTATTCAACATAGAAACACATTTCTTGGCAAGGGACCAAGTCTGGATCAACTGAGAAACATGAAAAGTTGAATTAGATGCACATACATATATAAAAACATATTGATATATAAACCTTGAAACTTTAAAACGAAACATTCAAACTTACAAAGCCACGAACAGTACATCCCTTTGGTTGGTACATCGGTAACCTCACGGAATGTTCATCTGCTGGTTCGGTCCCTGGTCGACGGATCGGTACAACGACTCCAGCAGGAGTCTGCAACGGTGGGGAAATAAACCGTCTAGTGACTCTCTCGTACCAAGACATGTACACCCCATGCAACGAGAGGTCAAAGGGTAGAATGTCATAGATGATTTCTTCAAAACGGTGAACATTCCATCTCTGAACGTAATCGAAGAAGCAAGTGGCCCAGTTGTGTCCGGGTGTACGGCCCATTCCAGTGATGTTATGCATCTCGGCATTGAATGGCGCGGCAACTGGAATCCCCTGGTGAAGACCAAACTGGCGTAACACCCTATCGGGGTAGTAAAACTCAACAACCCCAAAGTTGATTAGCGGTGCTTTCGTGAGCCACAAATTACGCCTGAACGTGCAGATAGGTGGCAGTCGAATCAGTCGCTCCTCTGTGTAAGGGGTCCACACCACACAGTCAGCGGCCAACCTATCGAGCTCATCGCGGTAGTACGTCAAGCACCTGTTGGGGTTGGCTGTCCATGTCAGTTTTCCTGTCCAGTACACACCGATCGGAGGTAGCATGTCAATATCTTCAGGAAGAACTCTCCAATGTTGAGATTGGATCCGTACTACGGGCCGACCTACGTGAATCCGCTCCCAACTCCATATCTGCAGTAAAATTAGAGGTCCATTCATCTGGTTCGAACCTATACTGCACAGACACAGACTCCGATACAGTGACGATAGTATTGCACTGCCCCAACTGTAACGGCTGACCCTACCTAGATCGGCGATTAAGGGTAAGAACATCAGTGCTACGGTATTCCCGGTCGAATTTGGAAACAAGACCGTGCCGAATAGCGTTAGAATATACGCCCTACAGTAGCACTCCACCTCCGCTGCAGTTGAACCGTCATTCAATCTATCTTTAAACGTGTCCTTCAACCACTTTAGACGGATAAATTTCCCATTTATCGCACCGGCTTCCACTTTAACCCCTAAGTACTCCTCCACTATATACACTGGGTCGAAGTCCATCGATCCTGTGACTGCATCTCCATCGATTGGAAGCCCGGTTAGTATGGCAACGTCTTGTAGAGTCACCGTCATCTTCCCGACTGGCAGGTGAAATGAGTGTGTCTCGGGCCTCCATCTTTCAAGCAGTGCTTCCAAAAGTGGACGATCGCACTTGATGGATGTCATCATGGCAATACCGTAGAACCCACAATCTCTTAGTATCTCATGTATACGTGGGTGCACAGGTAGCGGATGACCAGTCCTAAAGCGGCACTCCATAGCCTCGCCGTTCCAAACATACTGCGATTGATGCATCGGCTGGAGAGTGAGGAGTGAAGGGTCGAGTGGTCCGGGGCCTCCAGAAGGGATATATGACGACGAAGGGACTGAAGAGGAAGTGCCCGCCTCATGTGGATTGAATTCAACCTACATAACAATAACATTTACATCAATAGACCGAAATGTAATACAATTCTATTAGAATCAACATTTAGTTACTTACATTAGTAGCATCGGCACGACCACGACCACGACCACGATCACGTCCACCGCGAGTACGTGATCTATCGCCACGTGGAGGTCTACTACTTTCTCCTACCTCCATGTTACCCCTTGTGCGTGCCATTTACAATAGACTACAAATCCTACAAGTTCAACAAAAATGTTATTAACTATACATAACCTAGATATAAAAATAAATTCTATATAACAATGCCGTTGATTCTCTAATTTTAGTAAAAAACTAGAGTATAACAAATTCAACAAATTCTATACATAACCTAGATTCTATAAAATTCTAAAAAACTAGATTCAACACATACTATATGGAATTCTATACAAAATTGATTCAACAACAAAATTCTATTCAACAAGGTTATTGAACTCTTTCAACTCTTTCAACAAAATTCTATACAAAATTGAACTCTTTCAACAAAATTTCTTTCAACTCTTTCAACAAAATTCTATTCATTCCAACTTCAACTCTTTCAACTCTTTCTTTTGGAACAAAATTAATACTAAAAATAACATCAATAACTACTCTACATTGTCAACAATAAGTCAAATTCAACTAATGAACTTCACAATAGCATCAACACTAACACAAATTTGGCTTAGCAAAAGCTTAAGAAATATACCTTACAAGTAGGAGAATCCAAAGACGAAGACGAAATTGGCGAGAAGAGCAAGATCCTGCAACTGAAATCTTCCAATTTTGGGTATTCGGGGTTTAGGGTTTGAAGAAATAATCGATTTTGGGGAATAGGATTGGGGAAAATCGAAATTGGATTAGAGAGTAATTGGTTTTGGGAAGTTTAACGATCGATTAAGGGAGTAATCGAACTAAAAAGTAGCGAGTGCGACGGATTCGTTGAGGGACAGAGCGAAAAGAAAAAAACAATCAAAAGTCGAGAAGAAGAAGAAAGGGGATCTGCGATATTAAAAATACAAAGTCCAAAGACCGAGTCTATTTGCACTAGACTCGGTCTTTGAAAGACTGAGTAGGGCGCTTTGACAAATATAAAAAAAAGTAGGGCGGTTTGGGAAAAACTTTGCAAAATGGGTCGTTTTGGGAAAAAAATCTGACTTCAGATTGGAAGCATTTCAACTCAACCATGTTGGGCATCTTCCCAATGCTCAAACTTCTTAAGCCTCATAACCATCAACGAAGACAATCACAATTTCTACACCACCAACCATCATCATACCCAAAAAAAATTCAAGAATTTCAAACTAGTACAAATGGGCAATATTGCAGTATTCTCCAAAAAATAAAAGATTACTTTTTTCTTTTCTGGTATGTTCACATCTATTTACATTGCTAATGAGTTCAAGCTGTGATTCATTTTACAACACCCAAATAAAGAAATCATGGTTGGTATTTTCTTCTCTTTATATATATATATATATGATGGGTTTATTACTAATAACTAAGATATTCTTTGGTCGCTATTGGGTTCCCTCTCCACTGCAAAAATGAGCATAAATTCCCTGTTGCTATCTCTTATTAGCTCAACGGCTTAAATGCATTGACATGTGTTCTCTATTTGCTGCAAGATTCTCTTGTTATGCACTGAATGAGTAAGAAAAGCTCCTCTACTTTCCAATTACCTTCCTTTATCTATCCCTATTGTGGTTCTCCCTGTCTGCCTTTCCATAGCCTTTTCTCCATAGCAACTAGTATAGCTTAATTGTATCATATCATGACAGCTAATGCATATTAGTGTATTAGTGGATTTAGAATCATGGTTTTTTTTTTCCATGCATATTCTATTGCTTACATTTGTGTATAAATAGGGTTTGCTTGGTTCTTCTTTGATTCAACAGAGCTCATAAGCGAAAGTGTTGCGAAGCTTTAAGAGTCTGCATCTGTTTTATAGCTAAAGATGAACTATGGAAGCAGCTCTGGTTCGAGAAATTTCATTTGGGTTTCAAATTTGTTGATTCATAAGTATAAATGTGTATTTTGATGCAAGTTGGATATCCAACTAATGCAGGTGCTAGGATTATGCGAAGCCCTTTTGAGTTCGGAAGGACCCATGTTGTGAAACCCAAGGGGAGACACCAGGCTACTATTGTCTGGCTTCATGGATTAGGTGATAATGGATCAAGGTAATTGTCAATGCCAACTTCAGTTATTAGCGACACGATAATTTTGATTTTTAAAGATTTCGATGCTATGTTCAGATGTTGCCTACATCTTGAATGAGGAACCATCAACATACTCTAAGTTGGTGATTCAGTACAGAAATCATTGCTAAAAATGTGTAAGGTCTATTATAACATAAAACTCTTACATCTCGGTTGCATAGCGTCACGTTAAAGTATTTAAGATAGGCTACTTGGAGAGTGTTAAAGATTAATATTTTTTTTGGTTGTAATAATTGTGTCTTCTACTTTATTCTCTGCATTACATATGAAAGAAATCTCCGTACACTTATTCCTAGTATTACCTTTTGAAATATGATTAGCCACTCTATTATTATTCCATCACCCTAAGCTTGTAAAGGAGTTAAATGGTACCTTCCTTCTGGTTTGGATAAAGGTAATGAAAGGAGGTGGGGAATGTGAAAGCTCTATTAAAAGTAACAACCTAACTACGATGAATTCAATAAAACAGCGAGATAGAGACTACTTATGGATCTATTTGTTCTGGGGAATTTCTTGTTCTACTTGATTGGATTGAAGAGAGTGCCCCAACCGTGCGTATAATGAAACAAACCAGTAGTAGTTTTCGCTTGTAATACCTTTTTATTCTCTTAGTGAGTGTAAGGCATGGAGAAGGACCATCACAAACTAAACATAAATATGCCTTTAGGCTTACGGGGTGTTTGGTTGCACGTAAAACTTTGTGAAGTTGTAAGATTACTGTAGAGAAAAGAAAAGAAATATATGGATTTGAGTTATGAAATTGTATTGTATTGCAAAATATAGAGGAGAGAGAAAAAATATTGATGTAGAGGATTATGTGGAATTATTTAATTAGATAGAGTAAAAAGTAGAAGAGAGAAAATATTTTTTATTGCTACTGTAGCGCTACAGTACTACAGTGCTGAATTAAAATCCAAACGAAGTCCAAGTGAAACAATCCAAATTTGGAACCCATTTCGCTGGATTGGAGTTCGGGGATTTGTTTTCACGGATTCCAAACACCCCCAATAATTCGCTGTTCTGTGCCCATTTTGCATAGCAGGAATTTTTTTGGTCTGTTACATAGATTGTTTTACTTGACTCTAGCAAAGAATGTGAACTGCACTTTTTTTGTAGCATTAGGCTATTAGCATCTTCTTCTTGTCACCATGCTGTAATCGCTCTGGAGGTTTCATAACGTGGCAAGAGTGAAGCTTCAGATGTTTTATTCATGCAATCATATCTCCATTTCTACATAAATATACAATTGAGTTCATGAATTGGTTTGGATATATCAGGAATTGGTGTAAGTTCAAAAATACTAGCTAATATCATAAAATAATGAGTAACAAATTATTTTTATAGTTATAGATAGAAGGCAACGTCAAATAGTTTTCCTCAATAAAACTTTGTTTACTTTATACCCTAAAATTGTTCAGATGATTTTGAGTACCCTTGACCTGTCTTTCTGCATGTTTAAGCCTTTAGTAGTATATGGGCTAATTAAAATCCAATTATTTTAAGAAGTCGGAAGAATGTAAACTCTGATATCTTATTTTCTTTTGCAGCTGGTCCCAACTCTTGGAAACACTTCCTCTACCAAATGTAAGCCTAAGAACATTTTCTTCATTCAACCAATTAAAACTTCATACAAATTTTTTATATAAGAAATCCTTCTTTTGTCTGCAAATTCACTCAATTTAGTTTGCGATTGAGTTTACATGTAAATAGCATAATTTCACCGAAGATAATTATGTGCAGATCAAATGGATATGCCCCACTGCTCCAACTAGGCCTGTTGCAGCTTTTGGTGGATTCCCTTGCACTGCTTGTAAGTTCGCTTAATGAGTAACTTGCTATCTAGCATCTTTTAGCTAAAAATTAATGTATAGCTGATATGGAACCTTGTATTTCTGAATTGTATTCTAGGGTTCGATGTCGGGGACCTTTCTGGGGAGGGTCCTGATGATGTTGAAGGAATGGATGCTTCAGCTGCTCATATTGCAAATCTTTTGTCATGTGAACCTGCTGATGGTATGCTTCTTTGAAACTCCGATATTAATTACTAATGTATGCATGGGCATTATGTGTATAAGTATTTCTTGAGAAAATAGATAGGTAACTTAGCACAATGGCATAATTTATTTTGAGATGAAAGGATTATCAATAATGAGTAACAAATTGAAGCAAAAATAAATTTAGAATCGGCTTCTAGTTTTAGAAATAATGTCAGTAATCCTTAATTCCTTATAGACAAGAATTACTAGTGGTTCTCATTCCTTACCAATAACTACTTTTTTCGTCTTCAAATTGATACTAACCACCTAACTCGTGCAGATTTTGAATGTTCTTCTAACTTTTGCATTTTCAAAGATAATTAACACCACTGTCTGCTTGCTCACAGTCAAGGTTGGGATTGGTGGATTCAGTATGGGTGCTGCAATAGCACTATACTCTGCAACTTGCTGCACATATGGGAAGTTGGGGAATGGCAATCCTTACCCAGTTAACATTAGCGTAGTTACTGGACTTAGTGGTTGGCTTCCCTGTTCAAGGTATCTCCTCTACAATTTTCTCATCATCGGTTCTGGTCTCTTTATTTCATTTTTGGTTTTCTTGTATCTGCCTCTAATGGAGGGAGCTGTTTCTGTTGTTAGGAGTTTGAGGAATAGGGTTGAAAGTTCTCAAGATACTCTACGAAGGGCTGGGTCCTTCCCAATTTTGATGTGCCATGGAAAAGGTATCTTTTGTTATGCAGCTAATCTAATTTTTGACTTCTCACAATTTCTTTTCTTATTTCCATTGATATGTTGGATTGGTATATGATTGTTTTTGCAATTTGCATGTTACAGTGGAAGTGGCTCATAGGCATTACTATTTCCTTTTTGCATGCTTGTTTGTAGTTTGCTGTTCAAATTCATGTATTGGTAGTAACTTCATTTTTTATGAGTGATGACTTATTTCCATATGTTTTCTTTGAAGGGGATGATGTCGTCAACTATAAACATGGAGAAAAATCTGCAGAGACTTTAAGAGCATCTGGATTCCGAAATCTCACTTTCAAACCTTATAATGGGTATGCAATTAGCTGTTTTGAGACCTAGTTTTTTTTTAACTGAAGGAAATTCTCTTCATTTACGAGTTCTTTAAAAAAAATGTTCATCGCAGCCTTGGCCACTACACTATCCCAGAAGAGATGGATGATGTTTGCAAGTGGTTCACGATGAGGTTAGGGCTTGATGGGTCTCGCTAGATAATTCGTAACTGATAGGGCCATCTCTAGCTAGGTCTTGAATAACACCATAGAACGAGGAGAAGAAAGTTTATGTAACTTTAATTAATAGACTAGTAGTTTGAGAAGATATGTCGAATATATCAGCAAAAAGTGGCATTTTTATCCTTACCTATTTGGTCCTCTTGCCTACCTATACTACAAGTGTACTTATGCTTATTTCCTTTACTATGTCGTTAATATCGGTGTTCCTAAATGCTAAAGATATGAATTTTGTAAGTTCTAAGTAAAAACAGAATCCAGTGGCAGTGGATTTCTGTGGTATGTATCTATTTATATATAATTCTAATGTATCAGTTCTATCTATATCCATAATTTGTACTACATTTTTACACATTGCTTGCATGAGTTGTAATTATGAACAACTCAGTTTGTCTTCTCTCTTATACATAACGTATCTCCCTATGTTAGTTAAGGTATAAATTGGCACTGTACGTGGTTCGTAAAGAAAGCTTTGCCTGAACAGTGATTGCTTAGAACTCTTTAAGCTATGCACGAATACTTCTCTCCACGAAAGTTTTGAGTTTTGTTTGCTACATTAGAATGTGGCTTCCCTGTTCGGTGGCTACTTGAAGGAATTTGTCTCTTAACTTTATGACTTTTAGTTCACAATACATATTTCTGAATCTCATTGCTCTTCTTTTTGGGATTAGCTTATCAAATTCTTCAGCTTTGTCATGTTCTGCTGGAAGTTTTTCATTTTCTTCAAGATACTCATGGATTGCTGATTACATTATAACATATATTTTTGAGGCATTTGTAAGACCAAAAATAACTCTTGGTTGCCTTATATATTTCTCTTAGCAATTGGATAAGTTCTTCACATTCTCTGGACGGATAGATACAATGAATAAGTCTTCTTCCAAATAGTGCTCGCGTTGTTCTTGGATTTGCTCCTGGTAGGATGATGGCCTTGTTCATATGCTACTGTGATATAGTTTTGATGAATTGGTTCATCTCGGTTACTTGGCATAATTTCTCTATATATTGTAAAAATAATATTTTCTTTGATACTTTGGTAGGACATTTCTCAGTGAGTAATGTCTCCTTGTATGTAGTTTTATTTGAGGACGTATTTGCTTCTTCTTTTAGGGAATATGTAGGTTCGCCCATTTCACTCATTTTTCACTAACATTATCCATTATATTTTCTGTGGTTGCATGCTGATTTATGTGTTGGTAAAACAAACTTTGGAGACCGCATATTTATAATTGTAAATGATTAAATGCTCCATTTATTTGCACCACAATTTTTCTGAGAAAAACTATATCCTGTTCTATTTGCTGGACTCTATTTTCCATCCTGCAAAAGCAAAATTGTCAGTTTCTTAATAGATTATCCGCTAGAATGTTATCCTTTCCTTTTATATTTTCTATTGTAAAGTCATAATGTGCTAGTTTCATCTGTCATCTTATTAATCTTTTATTTGCAATAATTGGATCTATTATTTTGTTAATCCAAGTTTTTGCTTGGATATTATCCGTTCTTACTGTGAATTTTGTATATATTATGAATATATATAACTCAAACTTTTTTATGGCTTTTAAGATTGCTAATAATTCTTTTTTATTTATGTGATAATTCTGTTGTGTTTGTGTAAGTGATTCACTATTGTATCTAACTAGTCTTTCTTCTTTTTCATAATTTTTTATAAATTTTAATATTGCTCCCAATTATCTTCACTTGCATCTGTTTCTACTATCTTGTACAATCTTTAACATGTAATCTTTATTTATTTAATTCTGAAGTTTGTTGTTTCAATATTTTCAGTTTTTCTTCATCCTCTGTAGTCCATTCTCATTTCTTGACCTTTTTAGTTTTTTTTGTAGCCAATTTGTTTTTTAGCTGATAAATTTAGTATATATCATCTTGTTTAATTTAGTAGTTCAATTATGGCTTGTAATTCTCTTTTTTCTTTTAAAACATATTTTTTCTGTTATATGTGGTTGTAGTTCTACTCCTTCATGCGATAATTTTGTTCCTAAGAATTCATTCTCTGTTTTAAATAACTTCATTTTCTTTTTTGATAATATAAATCCTGTATTTTTTACTATTTCTATTAATTTTAGTAAAATTTCTTTATGTTGTTCTTCGTTTTTGGATCTTACTATAATATCATTTACATATACTAGTATAAAATTATTGTATTTTTTAAATATATTATCCATATATTCTTGAAATACTCCTGGACTATTTTTATATCCTAAGGGTAATACGTTTCATTCAAAAAAAAATTGTGGCGTGTTGAATGCTGTTAATTGTTTTGATTCTTCTGTTAGTTTTACATGGTAAAACCCTGATTTGCAATCAAATTTTGAGTATATTTTTCTTGTTATTACTGTGTTTAGTAGTATCTGCATCTCTGGTTACGGATATCCAAATCTTTTAGTATTTTTATTTAATTCCTTATAATTTAATACCATTCGAGATTTACCTATTTTTTCTTCTAAGTGTTTTCTTCCTATGTATGCTGGTGATGAATGTGAACTTTGTGATTTTCATATGTTAGTTCTTTTATATGTATTTTGAATTCTTCTAAATCTATTGGAGTATGCCTTATAGGTTCTACTTCTTCTAAATCTATTGGAGTATGCCTTATAGGTTCTACTTCTTCTAAATCTATTGGAGTATGCCTTATAGGTTCTACTTTTATCCATTAGTTCTATAAGAGCTGTGGGTTTACTTAAGTACCATTTTGTTAAGGAGTCTTCCCCACATAGATCTTCTAATTATTTTTGTAAAATTTCGTATGTAATTGTTTGTTGAACTTGTTGTATTCTAGTTTTATTTGGTAAATACTGAAATTCACCACGTTGAGCTGAAAAAACTCTGATATGTGGTAAGTGTAAAGAATCTGATACCACTTGTAGCGTTATTAGAGGAATATACACCACAAGAAACAGAAACGCCCAAGAACTAGATGAACTAAGAACAAGCCACTACAATAATCGCATGGTCTCACAAGAACACCAACACAATAATATGCAGAAATAAAACAATACTTCTTATTCCTCAAGAAATACAAAGATTACAAAGATATCAAAACTTTCAATCTTTCTCTCTCTCACATTTGAAGCACTCGACACTCACATCTCTTGAAGTTGGACAATGATAACGGCTCACCTTGATCTAGTTCAGTTCATTAACCCTAGAGTTCACATCTATTGTTATATATATAGCCCCCAAGTAAACCCTAAAAGATATACACAAATACAGCTTATTGGACCCGAATCCGTCAACCCACATAACATACAACGTCGTTGCGGTCGACTGCACAAACATGCAGTCGCAACAAACCTCGCCAAGACTCGAGCGTCGGGCAATCGACTGCTCACTACGGTCGACTGTCAACATGACAGTCGACTGTAGTTCTGCCTACTGTCGATGTTGCCTTCCTCTCTATTGTCTTGTTTTCTCTTCTTCTTCTCCAACTCCAACTCCATTTCCTACGTGTATTTGAGGTCACAATCCTAACAGTAAGTCTGTCTTAAAATAAGGTTGTGTAATTCTGATTCCTATCGCTTAGTATTTACAAGGTGTTGTAAATATAACTGTTTTGTGTGATATAGTCATAGGATAATATTGTTGTAGAAAGTCGATTCCTAATAATACATCATTATTCATGTCATCAAATTGGTATATTATTGGTATTTTTAGGATGTAACTTCCTACTTGTATCGTAACATTTTATTGATACTTGTCAAGTATATATAATGGTTTGTCCTGTCAATCCAGCTATAGTTTTTTTATTATTTTCATCTTGTTTCCATTTTTTGTAGTCCATTTTCATGGCAAAAGCTTGTGTCTGCTCCAGTGTCTATTAGACTATGATAGTTTCTTGATTTGTATTTTTCATATACAAATTATGTTAGTATGTATAATGTATTTCTTGTTGCTCTTAATGGATTCATTTAGGCAATATTCTATTTATTGCTATACTTTCATTGTTTATTGTTATTATTATTTTTTCTTCTAGTATTGATGTAAAGAAATCAGTTCCTAATAACATTTCATTAACATTGTGCTTTGGGTGTACATGTAGATACAATAGTATTTTATTTCGACTGTTTATTCTTAGTGATAATACTATTTTATGGACAATTAGTCTAAATAGTAATATAGGTTTTCTAATGGTATTAATTATGTTGTTTTTATATTTGTTTGTTTAATATGTGAATTAGTAGCTCATGTATCTATAAGTGATGTTTGTTTGTTCCATCTACCATTGTCATAATATTCTATTTCTAACTTAAATTGATTATTATTCTGGTTATCTAATGTATTTATTATTGGTATTAGTTCCAATGCTTGTTGTTTGTTTCTTATTAATAGTGATTTTTTTTAACTTAATTCCAAATCGAGTCATGGTCCCTTATCTACCAATAGTTAATGGAGGCCCTATTCTGGATCGTTAGAGGCCTTGACAGGCGGGGCAAGCGGGAAATGGTCAAGGAGGTCATCACCAAATCAAAAGCTAACATTGTTGGTCTTCAAGAGACCAAACTTACACATATGTCTAGACTTAGTAGGGGGAATCGAATCTCCGAATGGAGATTGTCCCCATCTGTTGAGGCATCTGGGGGTATCTCTCTAGGTTTTAACCCCCGATATATTTTGTTGTCTTGACAACTATACGGGCAATTTTCATTATCGATCCTGCTCAAACATAAAGCCGACCTGTGGACTCAGTCAATTACAGTGGTCTATGGTCCTCACACTTCTGCTGCTAGGATGGCTTTCTGGACAGAACTAATAGCGATTCAGGCACACTGGCCACACCCCTGGGTGGTGAGGGGGCAATTTTAACATCACTAGATTCTCCTTAGAACACAGAGACAGATGATCCATTAACTATGATCGGGAAGCGTTTAATGAGGTTATCACGGACCTGAAACATGTGGACATTCCCATCTCAGATTGGCTGTTCACTTGGTCAAACATGCAATCGTCACCCATTCTAGCGAACTAGATAGGATTTTGGTCTCCACTGACTGGGGACCAAATTCCCAATGTCTGCGGCTAAATCACTCCGTAAAGTCATAAACCCACCTCGGACCATCTACTTATTTTCCTATCCTTCGGGGAAGTTCAACCCAGAAGATCACCAAAGTTTAGATTCGAGAAGGCATGGTTAGAAATCCAAGGCTTCCACCACATGGTCTACGAGAGTTGGTCTCGCCCTACCGGATTGAAGCTACTGCAATATGGTGTGAAAAATCAGAAGACTTGGGGTAAGCTCAGGAAATGGAACCGGGCCAGATTTGCGCCGATTTGGAAGGCAAAAGACTCCCTTCTTGAAGGAATTGAGGAACTGGAGAAGACTGAAGAAACTAGAGATCTGCTACAGGAAAAGCGGAATAGGTTGCTCCAATTCAGACAGGAAATTAACCAACTCTATAGGCTTGAGGAAATCAAATGGCAACAACGATCCAGAATTTCGTGGCTCAAAGAAGGAGACGCGAACATAGCATTCTTCCATCGAGTTGCCAGTGTCCGGCGTAGATCTAACCTAATTCACTCGATCCATTCAGACTCTGGAACGATCCAAGGCAACAAGGATATCAGAATGGCATTCCAGTCCCATTTCAAACTACTCTTTGGACGCAAAGCAGACCTGAGAGTCCCCCTCTGTCATGATTTCTGGCAAGACTCGGCGGGCAACTCTGGACCTATGCTGCAATCCCTAGAAGCGCCCTTCTGTGAGAAGAAAGTCTGGGAGGCAATCCAACAACTTGGCAAAGACAAAGCCCCAGGTCCAGATGGTTTCCCGATGATCTTATATCAGACATTTTGGGAGGAAATCAAAGGCAATTTGCTGAGGATGTTCGCTAATTTCTATGACCATAAGCTCAAACTAGGGAGAATTAATTTTGCGGAGGTTGTGCTGATTCCTAAGAAAGAAGACTCCCGGCGAGTGGAAGATTATCGCCCTATTAGTCTCCTTAACTGCTCATTCAAGATCATCACCAAGACGCTCGCTAATAGACTGGGAAAGGTGATGGATGATTTCATTAGCCACGACTAGACGGGGTTCATTCAAGGGCGATGTATTGTTGAACTTTTCAAAGTTATCTAAGTGAATAAATAATCTGAACACAAATTAAAATCTCGCAAGTATACAAATCGTTGACAGAAATGTAGTATTAGCAGGGGTCGAATCCACAGAGATTGTAGTAAACAACTCACTAAGCAATTTCAAAGATGTTTTCTTTGCTTGTTTGTTATTATTTACTTTTGTTTTGGTTTCTCTTTTTTTTTATGAATGAAGAGGATTAAGAAGAGAATTTAAAATGATAACAACTCCTACTTAAGAGGGTGATCAAGGTGATTTAAGAGCAAAAAGATCTATCAAAGAGTTGGGGCATTAATTTCCACTTTTAGTCATGTATTCTAAACCCACACTAATGCACAACTATGAATCATTTTGAATTGCTCATGTTGTCAATTTTAAAGGTATGATATCTACACTTTAAAATTGGTGATTTCCCTAAGCATCGAATTAGACATGGGTATCTACTCTAATTCTTTTCTTCCTTAAAGTATTTAGTATGATATCTACTAAGTTGCACTTTAAGAAAGCATGATAACAATGGAAATTGACAAACACATAAAGAACTAGAACATGGTATCTATTTTAGTCCTTTATGTTGATTAAACTCTAGAACCCAAATGAGTTCTTGTGTTACTGATCATGAGCACTAGACTCGATCATCTAAATCTGCTCATGTAACAAACTCAAATATATGATGTATATGGTGATCAATCATGACACAACAATTATCAAGAGTGACACTATAAGCATGGTTTAATCAATGAACATCGCAAAAAGAGCTAACTGTTCACTAATAGGGTTTAAAATACATGACTAGAGCTTCTTTCATGCCCCAAACAAATTTAGTTACACTTGATCATAGATCTATTCAAACAGAAGCTAAAAGATATATCAATAAAACTTGAAGAAAACATGATAGAGAAGTAACACCGTAGTTGTTTGCTCCTTTTCTAACCGTAGCTGATGCTAGTTGATTTTCAGATCACTCTTCCAATCAGCTTGTAGTTCTTCTACCTTCTGAGTTGCTCGTTGCTTTTGAATGGTTCTCCACACCTCCAGTCTCCTATTACACCTCCCCTGTGTGTCTTTTTTATAGCTTCTTCTCTTTCTTTCTTTTTTCTGCAGATTAGTTGCAATCTCCTCAATATGGGGAATGGATTGAGTCAACAGAATCACCTTCATAAGCAGCAAGAATCTGATTTGGTAACAAAATCCTTTAGCCAACTAACTAGCTTGACTTTAGGAGTCTGCAGCTGTACATTTTATGTTCTGTTTTTGCAAAGATTTCGGAATTTTCATTGCTCAATCTTCATTTGTGTTTGCAGATTTGGTTGTAGTAGAAGTCTTGGTTGTAAGGATTTTTCGCAACTGTGCAAATCTGTATCTTCCTATTATAGTTCCTCCAACTTGGTACTCTCAACTGCCTATTATAGCTCCTCCAACTTCCTGGCTTCTACAGCTCCACACAGAATTTTGTGCTCACCTTCTTGACTTGCACTCGACTGATTTAAAGGGCTAGCAGCTGTACATTTTTGCAAATCACTGTGAAGAAGGTCTCCAGTTGTGCTACTGTATAAACATGCACAGCTGATATAGTTTGTGCACAGTGATGGCAAAAATAGAATTTGCTCTAGTCCTATACAATTCATGTATCTGTGTTTAGACAATAGTGTTAAGGGTTTAGCTGATACTGTAGCAGCTGACATGCACAGTTGATGCTTGAGTTTATTTTGCCCTTCAAATACACTCCTTGTAATAGATAACTGCTATTTGAAATGCTTGCAACTTCATCTACAGTCTGGTTTCAAAACTCTGAAAGTTTGCTTGATTTGAAGCTTGATCAACTATGAACTTCACCACCCTTTTATTTACTAGTTGATGTAAAGTCACACTTGATAGGAGATGAAAAATGGAGTTAGAGAGTGAAGAAATGGAGATTGTAAACACTGAGGTGAAGATTCCAAGTAGTGCTACTATATAAACTGACATGCACAGCTGATACATGTACACAGTGGCAATGAAGGAGAGTTCTACATCTGCACATTCAGAGTACTATATTTTTATGTAGAACTGAGCTGATCAAACTTGTGTCAAGATGTTTCTCTCAGCTTTTAATGTTTGAAGTATGCTTCTTCTGAGTTTTTCATGCTTGAATTCCTTTGATGCCCACAACTTTGAGGAAATCACAAAACCCCACACTTTCAGCTTACTGACACAGCTCTCCTCATGCATGACAAATGTTATGGTGTATAGTTAATGTCTTCATTCTAGTGCTTTATCCTCACAGTGACAAGATTAGTCATGAGTAGGTCTTGAATCCAATCAATTAGTTGCTTCTAGGCTGTTTTCCTATAAAAAGGAGAAAAGAAGTATAAATTATCAGAGATAGAGAATTTAAGTGTTAATTTCATTCAGATTTATGATCCAAAATATGGACTTTAAAAGATTTATCATGTATTCAGGATAGTATGGCGACGACTGAAGAAACTATCCATCAATGCCACACATCGAATACTAAGAGCTATCTCCTGAAATTGGATTTCGAGAAAGCTTATGATTCGGTCGAATGGGACTGTCTCCGGGAAGCGCTTACTGGAAGAGGCTTTGGGGTTAGATGGATCAGATGGATCCACACATGTCTTACCACCAGCAAAACTGTAATTTTGGTAAATGGGGTGTCGGGCCACCCATTTTCGTGCAAACAGGGCCTCAGACAAGGGGATCCGCTTTCACCCCTTCTGTTCATCATTGTGGCAGACGTACTTCGGTCCATGATGGCTAACTGCAGTATAGCAGGTTGGATTGTACCGGTGGCCAAGGGAGTAAACCGCAAAGGTTGCTCAATCCTCCACTATTTGGTAATGGAAACCTCGGAGAAACTAACGCCTTCAAAGATATTTTATATAGTTTTGAAGCTTGGTCTGGACTCAGGGTAAACTTCCACAAAAGTGCTGTCATTCCCATTGCCCTGACCACGGAGGAGGCACCTGAACATGTCACAATTCTCAATTGTGCCACAAAGAGCATCCCCATTCAATACCTAGAATTGCCGCTAAGACTCGGGAAACTTAAAAAGGCTGATTAGCTACCTATTATTGACCGGGTTGAGAACTGTCTAATAGGCTGGAAAGGTAAAGCCCAATCATTGGGAGGGAGAGTCACGCTTATTAATGCAGTCCTATCAAATCTTCCAACCTATTATCTGTCCTTCCTCGAAATGCCGCGATGGGTAATTCAGAGAATTGACCGGAGCAGAAAACAGTTTTTATGGAAAGGGGCACACCCGGATCGGGGCAGCTACCACCTTATCAGATGGGAGAAGGCATGCATGAAAAAGATACATGGGGGACTAGGTATCATTGATCTTCGAAATATGAATCTTGCTCTACTGGGCAAATGGTGGTGGAAGGTTTTCCACCCTAATGGAGAAGGGTGGCAAAATTTTGTTCAGGGATATCTGCATGGGAATGGGATGAGAAATTTGGGCTTCAGGGTAGGCCAACGTATTTTCTGGTTCTGGAAAGACATCGCTAAGACCTACGATCTCTTCATTAGCTGTGTTAATTCATTTATAGGTAATGGCAGACTCACCAGATTCTGGTGGGATAAGTGGTGTGGTGATCACACCCTTAGAGCCCTGTTCCCCGATCTATATGATCATGCATCACAACCACACTGTACGGTGGCCGCAGCCTGGAAAAGAGGTGCCTGGAAACTGCCATTTAAATAATCACTCGATCTGGGCTCTCAGAATAGACTCATAGAACTTCAGACTTACATCACCAATGCTGGAATTAGTTGCTCTCAAGGTCCAGATAAGAAATCTTAGGGACTGGAAAAGAACGACACGTTCACCGTTCGCTTCCTGTATAATTGCATTCACTTTGGGGGATGTACCCCAAAGTGGGCATGCATCATTTGGAGGATGAAAGCTTCGCTAAAAAGCAAAGTTTTCTTATGGTTGGTGCTGAATGATGTGATTTAACTAGAGAAAACCTCACTAAATGCCAACCGAATTTGGATTCTCGTTGCGGGTTCTGCCACGATACCCTAGAAACCAAAGACCACCTATTCCTACAGTGTCCTAGGAGCAAAGTGGTATTCGTTGAGGTACTCAGTGCACTGGGGACAAATCAGTACCCTAGTGTGTACGAGGACCTGTGGGTCGGGTCAAATTTTGCTATCAAGAGATGAACTATGAGAGAAGCGTGTTACATCGCTATGGCCACCACGACCTGGGTTCGTTGGCAAGACAGGAATAATTTTTATTTCTGCAGAACTTGTAATAATATTTCTGGTAACTTGACTCACATTATGCATTTTATTTCATTTTGGGCTAATGTGGCAGCAACAGGTCCCAGGGAGAGGATATCGAGCGTATTCCAAGTTGAGGATTTTGATGATGAAGAAGTCGAGATCGTCCGACGATCGACTGACAGCCGGGGTAGCAGTTACTGTTGATAGAAACCCACCGCCGCAGGGTTTGTTGGGGGGATGTGATGTATTTTGTCAAGTCGCATGTATGTTGCGGACTTTATGGTATTTTTTTTGTCCCACCCCCCATGTTTGGGGTGGAGATTATGTACTTTTGTTTTGTTTGTAGGACCTTGTATTTGGCTCAGTACTCTGAGTTTGTGTTATTAACCACTTATTAATGAAACAGGGTGGCCATACTCCACCTTTTCTTCAAAAAAAAAAATAGTGATCTTTTTTTTTAAAAAAATATTTGTGGTGTTTTTTTTCTTTTGCAATATCTTTTGCTTTGGTTAAAGTCAAATTCTATATAATTTGGTATAGTCATTTCAGGGTTTTCTCTAGCTGGTTTGTATTTTATAATTTCTCAGAATAGTGGTTCTATTTTAAAGTTGTTTGTATTTCTGTTTTTTTTTATTTCATGCTTACTAGTAAAGACATAAATATTTCTTATTTGTATACTTATAATCTTACTCTTTTCTATCATGTCTATTCGTGATAATCTATGATACATAACTAAATTTTTGTCCTTATTTTCTTCTGTCATGCTTATGGAGAAATTAGGTTTCATTGTAAATTTTATTTTTTGTACAATAGATTTCCTTGTACTATTCCAATTAAGGCATCTTGTGTGCTTGATATTATCCTATCATCCATTAAGTATATTTCTAAGGGTGTATTCATTCATTGAAATAAGCTTTTATTATTATTTGTACTGCTCCTATATGTATGTGTCTTAATATCTTTCTGGTTTTCTCACTTATTTTTTTCATTTTTTGTCTTATTATCCTTTCTGTTATCAATGAAATTATAGTTTTTCCTTGAGCTTGTTCAATATCTATAGATTGTTCATTATTTCTAACTATTATTATGATATTCTTTTTTCTTTCAAATATTGGAAGTTTAAATTTGTTTTTCGGATTTATGTCTAGTTTGGTTGCTCATATTTTATCGTACTTTTGTACGTGAAAACTCATTCTTTCTCTTACTTCTTCATTATTTCTTCTCTTTCTAATGATTCTCCGATTTCTGTTATTTATGTTATCACATTTATTTTATATTCTTCTATTTCATCCTCACTACCTCCAGTATTTTCTTTCATTACCATTATTTCTTCATCCTCACTTATTTCTTACCATTCTTCTTCATATTCTATGTGTCCATGGTTTATGTTATACATTTCTTCAATATCTTCTACGTATTTTACATTTTTTTCTGATTCTTTTAGGACAGTTTGGTGATATATATCCTACTTCTCCGTATATATAACAATTACATTTCTTTCGGTTTTTTGGACATTGTTTGTTTTTATTTATTTTTCTGAAGTATTTTTTATAGGGTTTTCAATATCTCTTAAACTTATTTGTGTATTTTGGTTTATATTTTTGCATTTTATTTTTATGTTTTTTTCATATAATTATAGCTATTACTACATCCCCAGATTTGGTTTTTCTTCTTCACAACAAATTCTTTATTTATATGTTCTATAGTATTTTATAGTCGATCTAGCTTCTTGGCACACTTTATCTCTATAGTCTTTTACAAATTGTGTTCTATATCCTAAAAAGTAACTGTTTCTGGTTTTACTTTCTCATTTATGTATGCACTATATATGTTTATACTCCATGGATTTGGTAGTTTTAAGAAAATGAGTCTAAGAATGGAATTTTTTTGTGTAATAACTATCTTGAAAATTTCTTGGAATTTGCAAATATAGTTTGTCAAAATAACACATGTCGCATATTTTTAAATTACTTAATCTCCATCTTGCTTGGTTCCTTTCATATATATTATGTCTTTCTGTTTTTTCATAGACACTCTCGTAATTTGTAATTATTTATTTTAGTCCTAAGGTTGTTTGTGCTGAATTTCCTTCATTTCTTTATCATCAATTGGTCTTGATTTTCTTATATTACTTCTTTCTTCTTCTGTTAGTCCATTCCACAATTTTGCTACTACTCCTATAAAGGTAACTTCTATAAATTTCTCAAATGTATTTTCTAATAGGTTTTGCCTAAATCCTACTATTAAGGATGTTTTTACTCATTCTTCTATTGTTCTGTGTACATCTTTTACACAGTCTAGATCTAGTCATTCTCTATTTCCTGCTATTCTTTTTTCGTGTTCATGTTTTGGGGTTTCTATTTCTTTTCCTAACTTTCTCCTTTCTCTACTTTGTCATTTTCATGGTAAGTGATAAGGTCTTTTATTAGGTGGTAGTCTTAAGTATTCGTACATATTAGTTAGATTTTTTGTATGTTTTGTTATAATCTTGTCTTTTTCTTGATCCATTTTTATTTCCTCATTTGTTATATCTAGATTCTTTAATGCTTCCTCTACATCCTATGAATTGAGACTTGCCATTAAATCTTCTATTTTTAAAATGTTTATATTAAGTTTTGTTATAGCTTGTAGCTCCTTTATACTTTCTTCTGTTATACCTAATTCTTCCTCATTGTCATCTGTTATATACCCACTTAGTTTTTTTATGATCCTATTTATAATTTTAGGTCTTTTCTTATATCTCCTATAAATTCTAGGTCATTGTAATCTTCTTCTAACTCTTCAATGTTTATCATAAATTTCTAATTCTATTTTTGAATTCAATTTATGTATTGATGTTTCTACTTTTGTATTATTATCCATACCAACTTAGTTTAATATTTTGTGTACTAGTAGGTGTTGGTAATACCAACTTACTTCTTCATTTCTGTAATCTAGTAACTTGTAAGTTATTATTTTTTTGTATTTATTTAAGTAATTCTTTAGTTGCCCTACTGGTCATTACTAAATATTCTGATATTTCATTATCAGTTATTGCTTTCTTTCTATTAGTCTACTATCAATGTATCTTAATTTGAATTTTGAAAGGTTGTTAATCTTAGTTTTTGTATTTTTTGTGAAGTATCCAATTTTTAGATAGGGTAGTGAATTATGTAAATAATTTAGTTTTGAGGTTGTATAAATAGTTTGAAAGGTAGGGTTCTTTTATGAAAATTTTCTCCAGCTGGTCAATTTTTGCAATTACTTTGGCAACTAACCTATATTGGCAATTAGTTTCCCCAAATGGCATTTATTGAAAATCACTCCAAACATTAGGGTGTCATCAGCATACTGTAATATTGATACAGTGTCTTCTATTCCTTTGATTGACAACCCACAGATAATGTAGGCTTCTCTTCATCTCTTGATCATTTTAGCCAATCCATCTGTAATCAATGTGAATAGCAGTGGAGACAAAGGATCTCCTTGTCTGCGACCGAATGTTTTCAATCTCGGATTTCAGACTCATTTCGGCAAGGGGTGTTTTGTCTCGGATCGAAGATATCAGAGGACATCTCAGGAAAATGTTATCATCTCGGATGTTCATTTCGGACACTCAATAAATATATTTTTTATTACTAAACAATATATTATATATTCTACATGTCATTTATCATATAAAATATTGTATAATATAACTAATGATATGAATCAATCACGGTAAATATTCACAAAATTTAACAACAATATAAAAAAGAATGTAATATAAGTATATAACTAAATTGAATTTGCATTGAAAAGAAAAAATGTATTAGTTAATAAACTTACTTGACTTTGCATATACAAACAATAGAGAGTCAAAATCCTCACATTATCTTAGCTTAAGGTCTTATATTGAAAGACTTATATGCAAAAAGTAAAACAAAAAAAGTTATATATTCACAATAACATTAATGTATCGATTTTGGTCGATATTTCGACACTTTCGGCAATGTATTTTGCCGAAAGCTACACATTTCGGCCCAAAACGATATGAACTATAAAATCAGTGATTCTGTATCGGCAAGCTAGCCGAAATTTCGGCCGTATCGGCCGAAATTTAAAACAGGGCTGAGACCCCTACGTCACCGGATTTCTAAACCCTGCTTCCCATTTAACTGTATGAAGGATTTACCTCCTCTAATGCACATTCGCATCCACATTCTCCATTTTGAACTAAATCCTTTGAGTTTCAGTGCCTCATGTACACTGTCCCATTCTGCTGTATCGTACACCTTTTCTAAGTCTAATTTTAAAAGGAAATCGTTGGTTTTACTTTTGCACCCTCTGTACACAATTTCATGTGCCGACACGACACTATCCATGATGTCCCTCCTCTTAACAAAGCCACTTTGAGATTCCCCCACCACATCTTTCAGGTGGGGTGTCAATCTTTTGGCAAACACTTTTGTAATAATCTTGAAAGCTCCGTTAAGAAGGCTAATAGATCTCAGCTCCGAAATCCTTAGTACCTCCGCCTTTTTGGTATAAGAATAACATTTGCGTAATTTAGTCTACCAATATATGCGATTCCATTGTACATTTCGTAAAAGACTTCCAACAAATCTCCTTTGATGATGTTCCAATACATTCTATAAATGAATGTAGGAAAACCGTCTGAGCCCAAAGCCTTGTCTTGTCCTAAGTTTTTGATGGCCTATTGAATTTTTTTCTCTGTACACAGTCCTTCTATTCCTTCACTCCCTATAATTCTGGACTCGTTCCACATATCCTGGTCAAGGTAACATCTATTTAGTTTCCTGTTCCCAAGCAGCTCCCTAACTACCATCTATATGTTGTCTAATTACTCATTCCTCTCCACTCGAAATCCTCATCCACAAACAGTCCAGAAATGTGGTTTTGTCCCTTTCTTCCATTGGCCACCTTGTGGAAGAATTTTGTGTTTACATCGCCCTCTTTAGCCATTATATCCTTGATCGCTGTCTCCAGTATAATTTCTCCATCTGTCTGATTCGTTGGATATCTTGTCTGTTGTTCGCAAGTTCTTCGTACTTTATATCCAGTAGGTCCCTTTCCTTCTCTATAAGTTCCAGGTTCTGAATTTTCTCCCATAATTTCTCTTTCTTTCTTCTCAAGTCTCCAAATTCCTCCTTTGCCCAGTTCCTAAGCGTTTTCCAAAGCATCCTTATCTTAATCATCCAAATATTCAGAGCGCCTACCCCTTCCGTGGGACTATTCCCTAAATCTTCAATAATCTTCCTAGAATTATTATTAATGGTCCAAGACTTCTTAAAACGGAATGGTCTTGGAAGTGAACTGTTACGGATACGATTATCCAGGACTAACAGAACATGATCCGAAGTCAACCTCGCAACAGATTTGACGACTACTAAAGGGAATGAATCCTCACAGTTGTTCGACACTAAAATCCTATCCAGCTTGGCAATGGTAGGTTTAGCCTACATATTGGTCCAAGTGTACTTAATACTGGTTGGTTGTAACTCCAGAAGCTCTAACTCATCTATAGTCATATTAAAACTGTTTCTATCATGTTGGCTCGCCGCTCTACCAATGTGCCCCCCCCCCCCCCCCCCCCCCCCCCCCAAAAAAAATCCAAAAAAAAACAAAAAAAAAAACACACAGACACACACACACACACACACACACACACACACACACACACACACACAAATCTACCCCCCGATTGTTTTAAGCTCGTCCCAAAATTGCTCTCTGCGTCTAGAGTCACATGGACCATAAATAGATGACACCATATGAACTAAGTTGTCACTACTACGCCTAAGAATAATCGTGACCGAAGAAACCCCTTCAAAGTGATCAACAATTTCAAAACAAAAATAAAAATAAAAAAAAATGGGTCCACCCCATTGGTTATCCCCCCAAATTGCTCGACTGCCGATTTAAAACGCCAATCAAATTCCTAGTACTTCTGATGGCCTCGAACTCCTCATTACTCAGGTTTTCAATCCTCGTTTCTTGTAGTGCACAAATGTTCAAAAATGTTGGGTTTCTTGTAGTCCATAGAACCGAGTTTGTATTTTGTAACATGCATGCGATGCAATGCAAGCTTGGTGTTTCTCCGCTGAGTATTGTTAGAAGAAGATTCTATGGACTACTTTTGTCATCAGTAAAATCTTATCATTATTAGTATGTAACAAAAGTCTACTGTATGATTATAACTATCAATGGACAGCTCATATAAGTATACATTAGATCAACTAAAAATGAAATTTAACTATGAGTATAACTATACTTTTACCAATTTGGAAACAAAAGTCACAGTTCCATTGTAAAGGATTAGACGCGGCAAAGTAAATTCCAGTCAATTTTATGCAGAAACGCATTAATAGAAGTCATCAATATAGTAGCATCTTTAGACTGAGCAGGTACCCAAGAATTCTCCATGAGATTACAATGATTACTGGGACAGCAAACCATTTTGATAGCTAAATGTCGAGAGATTCTCACTCATTCAACTTAAATTTTGGTGTCAAAATGGGCTAATTGCAAACTTCCAACTCAACTGACATTCAGTTTTTAATGATAATCAAATCATCATCCGAAGCAATTAATCCAAATTATTACAGCCACGAGAGGACACAGTACAAGTTTAAGTTCCAATTTAAGCCCTTCCAAATAACACTGGAATTCAAATTGTTTCACATCTCAACAAACTATCCTGATATGAAAAAACATCAACATATTGCTGCTAGGACACTGAGATCACACAACACGATTGTCTGATATCTCAGCCAAAGCTCGTATAAATACCTTAAGGTCAGGAGAGTTATTAGTTAGGCTTTGTCATTGTCACCACTGATGTCTGACAGGAGCTCCCTCAGTTCGCCATTCTACAAAATAAAAATAAGAGAACTCAATAACAGTCACATTAAGAAAGATAAAACTGTCGTATTAAGAAAGATAAAATCGATGTCAGACGAGAACTACCTGATGCATATTAAGAACAATATCAGATCCACCAATGAATTCCCCCTTTACAAATACTTGTGGAAATGTAGGCCAATTGCTGGTGCAAACAGAAAAGTTAGTACAGGAACAGTTTGCAAATAGTCTGTTACCAGGTTAATATAAACTGCATTAGAAATTAAACAAAGAAAATCAACTTCATACAAATAATTTTTTTTTAATTTTACGGATATAAAACACTGAAATTTTACTACTCACATCAATCATGAGAACAGCTATTGGAAACAAGTCAAAAGTACAAGGTTTTTATTCTGATGTATAAGCAGAATTTTATGAATTGTTTGTTAACCGAGCAGTGTGAATGGACTACGAAACTAGAGTTAGTTTTTATTGAATGGACTTCCAGTGTTATTTCAACTTTATTTTTAAAATAATTTTGCTAATATAAGTTAATATGAACAGGTAATATGCTATAATAGTGACCACTGAATAGACTAGCACATGGGGAGTCCATAAGTAAATAACTAAGGTGGGTCTTCTAAACAATAAAATGAAGGAAAATAAGAATACGATTGGAACAGCTCACAAGAAACTTAGGGGAAGACCAAAAGCAACATAGATTAAGGTCGTACGGAAACAGTACTTTTGCCGTTAACTTGCAGATATAGAACTGAATGGTTAGGAGTGAGACTGAATCAGAATCTGTGGGTTATTATTTGCCATAGAATCTGTGGGTTATTATTTGCCATAGAAATAAATTTAAATCATATGATTACCTATATGGCTATATCCAATCACTTAACCGCAATTCTTTGCTATCAATTCTTGATGCTATATACCTCCCATGTATAGGATGATTTGGAAGCCTCTCAGATAATAGGTCATTTTGGGAGGCCAAATTCATTTTTCAAAACAATACCCTACTATGTGTCTTAAAACCATAACATATTCATTTATTAAATAATTTATTTTCTTAATTACCACACTTATATTTTTAAAATTCCTTAAATAATTTATACATGGTTGAAAAAGGAATGTTCTTCTAAAATTCATATCAATTAGTGCTTCATGAAAGGCAAGAATATTCAGATATCTTGAGATTAATAAATTTACTCTGCCTCATGGTATAGTCATGTTATTGTTTGTATTCCAGTAATATTAAAATTTTATATTCGTAATACATTACATATCATATCCAAATATTCAGGAAATTTTGTTTAATTTACTTGGGTTAATAAGCAAGTAAGGACTTACCTAAAAGCTTTTACGCCCTCTTTCATTTGAGGATTTTCTAAAATATTTCTTGGAGTGATGGGAACTTCTGCAACAACCAAATGCAAAGCCATGATCATGAAATAAGTAACAATGTTAACAACAATGACAAAAGACTGTTTCACATGATAGAAGGTTACTTACTATACAGTTGCAGAACCTTGACTGCCAATGCACTAAATCCACATCGAGGAGCATCTGGAACACCTTTCATATAAATCACTACAGGGTTTTCTTTAACATCCTTCAAAGGAAGCATTAATTAATTTAAATACTAAAAAGTATGACTGCAAGAGCTCTTTATTGAACTATAGCAGTAATGATCCATGCAGCTTACCTGGCTAACAATGTCCTTCATGGAGATAGCAGACCCCTCAACCTTGCTAGTTGGTTGAAAGTCCTCATGCGTATCAGAATCCCCACCTAACTTTGTTGAGTATTCCAGGCTCTGCTGCAAAATGGATGCAGATGCCATCTGCTAAACAATGTGAAAGATTATATCAGGCCATTGTAACTGCTGCTGATACAGTGTCAAGTTGGAAAGAAGTAGAAAAATTAGACCCTCGCGAGTTGGAGGACGGACGGAAGGAAGAAATGATGAGAGTACGGCTAGGAAGCACGTGTACAGGAATGGGGACGAGACATGATGCGGGTACAAGACTGCAAAAAATGTACTAGAACACAGGTACACGCCCTTGACATTAGACAGGAATACTGAGAATTATGGTAGGATACTTCATCCTTGAGAACAGGATAATCGTCACTCTCCCAGCACAAAGGAAATGACCCCAGGAATATGGGTCAATAGGATCCAATATTTACGAACAAATGCTCAAACAGACATGAATCTACTCTGAGTTGCAAAATAGAAAAGGGGGGAAAAGAAAAACATAATGTGAGCCCTTAAAATCTGTTGCTGCTAATTTCGGTGTGGGAGCAAACACATGATTCGTGAATTCTTCTCAAACCAATAAAAGCAAACATGTTGACTACTCGCCGGTGTTGACCATTTTTAACGTTGTTGCTGATCTACAAAAGGTTCGAAAAGCCGAGATTGATTCCGGCGACGAACCCTCCGACCCTCAAGTCAGTAATCTGAAAGATTATGAAAGAGCTTTTGTGTAGAAAAATACTGATTACCTGATTCTGACGGGGGTAGGGGTATTTATAGTCGCCTTTGGGACCAGTTTCGAGATAATCATTTATCTCTACTTCTCGATATTTTTGGATAAGAAATAGAGTTTAAATTCCTTCATGATAAGAGATTTGATTTAAACCGTCTCTTAGGGATAATCATGAATTTAAATAACTATTTAAATGACCTTACTGTCACCCTAACCAAGTAAGGTAGAACCGTTTTTTGGTTAATGGGCTTGAAAAATACCCAGTTCCCATTTTTTGATCCATTTATAATTGAAATTACCGTTTTACCCCTAAAGGCTTTGAGTTTCGTATCCGATTTGAATTTTGAAAGGTCTCGATTTGACTCTATTTCTAGCCATATCACATGCCCCCCACTCCCGAAGACTGGGTTCACAGCTTTGATGAGTAGATCATCCATTTTTAATGGCTTACAGAATTTATCGGAGTTCTCGAGAACGTTTGAATCTTACTCAGAGTGTAACGATGCTTTTCTGAGTTTGTAAAAAACTTAGAATTATTTTTAAAAAATTTCAAGATTTTTCTAAAAATTTTCCAATTTTTAATCATATTTCAACTTTTTTGTTCAATTTCCGAATTTAATAATTAATTTTTGAAATTTTAATTAATTATTCTAAACATAAAATTATTTTTTCCGGAATATAAAAATATTTTCCAGAATTTATAATTACTCTTAGAATTTTTGAATTAATTATTTCAATTTTTTATTATTTTCGGAATTTTTAAATAATTAATTTGAATTAATAATTAAATAAAGAAATTAATTAAAAAGAAAATACCTTGATCAGATTGCAGTCATCCATCACGATCTAGCGTGAAGATCTAGGAGATCAAACGGCAAACGCTTCTCATGAGGTTGGATCGGGGGTAGCTCGGAATCGCCCCAAGCTGGTGCATCGCCGAACCCATGTGAACCAATAAGGAGGTGCCACGTGGCGTTGACCGGGGCGAATCTCCTTAGATCTTGACCGTTGATCTTGATGGCACGATTTTTTAGGAGATCGAATGGCAAACGCTTCTCTCAGGGTCGGATCGAGGGTAGCTCGGACTCACCCCGAGCTGGTGCATCGCGGAACCCACGTGGGCCAGTGAGGAGGCGCCACGTGGCGTTGACTGGTTAAAGTTGACCCAGTCCAATTGACTTTGTCAACCCTTCGGTTTGCCTTGGTGCAGCTGCATTGTAACTGACTTTTCCGGTGCTACAGAGGTCCAATTGGAGCGTGTGAACCCTCGTTTCAAAGTTTGACTCGAAGATCTACAATTTCTTTTCAGAAGTCAGTTGAAGAATCATCCTTCTTCAGGGTCAAAACATGCCCGCAATATCTTTGCCTCCATGAAGTTGAGAATAGCTTTGTATGACTGTTGGGAAGATCTATCATTGGAGGCGAGTTTGGGGAGCGTCGCTAGACAAGTTAGGCTCCGAACTTGCTGTTGGTGAAGAAGAGGGTCGCTCAGAAAGCGAGCGAGATGAAGAGCATCGACGGGCTCTAGGAGAGAGCCGTTCAGGAGGTGAGTTTGAGAAGCAACTCTAGGGATGAGTTAAGCTTCGAACTCATTTGGAAGAAGACCGCTCAGGAGGCGCTCCCGCGATTCTTTCTAGTATGGAATGAGTCAATCATCCACTTTGGTATCTTTTGAACAAAAATGGTAATATTGTTCCTCCATTGATTAAGAATTTCGGTCTTTGGGAAGTATCATGATCATCCAATAAGAAGGGTTTCAATTTATTCAAATGAACGATTTGAACACCTATGGACTCTAACAACGGATTGCAGGGTTGATCATTCGGACCTTTCAATTCATAGATGTGGATCTCGGACCTATGAATGGGGAGATTCCCGATACTCACAAAGAAAAAGAAACGAAGTGACTTAGACAAAAAAATGAAGTGACTTAGAAAAATCTTGTTTGTTGATAGCCTCGAACCAATCAATCAAATATTGATTAATATGTAATCGATTGAACACTACTTGAAAACGGTTCTTCTGTTCAGAAGCGAAATGTTCCAAATGTTCCTGGAAATTCTTGCACCCATTGGACCATTTGTATCGACGAAGAGCATCACCAGGCTCTAGAAGAGAGTCGTTCGGGAGGCGAGTTTTAGGAGCAACTCTAGGAGTGAGTTAAGCTCCGAACTTGTTTGGAAGAAGGTCGTTCGGGAGGCGAGCAGAACGAAAAGCATCACCAGGCTCTAGAAGAGAGTCGTTCAGGAGGCAAATTTGAGAAGCAACTCTAGGGGTGAGTTGAGCACCGAAGTATTTTGGAAGAAAGCCGCTCGAGAGGCGAGCAGAACGTAGAGCATTACCAAGCTCTAGGAGAGAGCCGTTCAAGAGGCGAGTTTGAGAAGCAACTCTAGGGGTAAGTTGAGCTCCGAACTCTTTTGGAAGAAGGCAGCTTGGGAGGCGAGCGGAACGAAGAGCATCACCAGGTTTTAGGAGAGAGCCATTCGAGAGGCGAGTTTGAGAAGCAACTCTAGGGGCGAGTTGAGCATCGAACTCGTTTGGAAGAAGGCTGCTCGAGAGGTGAGCAGAACGAAGAGCATCACCAGACTCTAGGAGAGAGGCGATAGGGAGGAGAATTTGAGAAACAACTCTAGGGTGAGTTGAGCTCCGAACTCATTTGGAAGAAGGCCGCTCGGGAGACGAGCAGAACGAAGAGCATCACCAAGCAATAGGAGAGAGTCGTACGGGAGACGAGTTTGATGAGCAACTCTATGAGTGAGTTGAGCTCCGAATTTGCCGTTTGAGCTCAACATATTTGGAGAAGCAACCCGATGAGGGAATTGGCACCGACCTTACCGTTTGGATCCAACAAGTTTGTTGAGGCAACTCCATAAGGGAGTTGGAGCCGACCTTACTGTTTGGACCCAGCAGGCTTGCGGGCTTGTAGGAGTAAGTTGGATGTCATATCCGATGCTTGAAGGTGAACTGGTTGCAGGAGAAGCTCTTTGGACGAGCTGGGCTCCAGCACCATCGCATGGAGTGAAAGAGTTACTGGTGTGGCTCGGAAAAGGAGCTGAGCACGAAGCTCATTGATGAGGGTTGTCAAGCTGAGGGGGCAGCTCCAAAGGCGAGGTAGGCACTAGATTCAGTATATTTAAGTCAAATTTTTTATATAGCCCTGAAAAAGAGTTGATCTCCAAACTTTCTTATTGCAAAATTTAACCAGTAGTGGGAGTAGTTTGAATGGTCGTTTCGATCCCCGAAACCGCATACTTGCAAGCTGTGAGGATAATTTCAAACCATGATTGTGAACTTCGAACTAGTTGTTTCGGAATTATCAACGAGTTGTAGGAGCAATTCCGAATAGTAAGCCACTCCACACTTGCTTGTTTGCAAATGACTAAAGCGGCGTCAAACCAAGTGTTAGACTCCAAACTTGTTGTTTGAAAGTTTCAACGAGTTATAGGAGCAATTCTGAACGGTGAGCTACTCCACACTTGCTTGTTCGCAAGCGGCTAAAGCGGTATCGAACCAAGTGTTGAACTCCAAACTTATTGTTTAAGGGAGGTAACAAGTTTGTGAAGAGTCACCACAGCGGTAAATCGAATGCCAAACATTACTCGCACATAAGCTTGTTTAGAGTGAATTTCAGTCGCGATTATGGACTCTGAACAAGTTGACTCCAGGGATAACGTGTTGTGGGAGCAGACTGAATGGCAAGTCGTGCTCTTATGTGCAGATTGCTAGAGCGTCATGCAAGCCACGATTAGGGACTCCGACCACGTTTTAAGTGCCAACTTATTCGAGGAGCATGTCGCAAGGCGAGCTATACTTCTCCCTTTACTTGGCAAGTAGGTAGTGAGATTTCGGCCCAAGAGTATGGACTCCACACAAGTTGTCCCACATTTATCCAAGTGAGAGGAGTGGTTAGACTCTTGACTTGGCATCGAAGGGGTTTATTCTAGAATCCGATGAGTCTCCGGTGAAGTTAGGTAAGAGGATATGAGCACCGAACTCATTGCTTAAAGTGGATGAGTTGTTAGTGTAGCTTGGAGGAGGAGCTAAGCACCAAACTCATTGCTTAAAGTGGATGAGTTGCTGGTGTAGCTCGGAGGAGGATCTGAGCACTGAACTCATTGCTTGAAGTGGATGAGTTGTTAGTGTAGCTCGGAGGAGCTGAGCACCAAACTTATTGCTTGAAGTGGATGAGTTCTTGGTGTAGCTTGGAGGAAAAGCTGAGCACTGAACTCATTGCTTGAAGTGGATGAGTTGTTGGTGTAGCTCGGAGGAGCTGAGCACGAAACTTATTGCTTGAAGTGGATGAGTTGTTGGCAAGGTTTTAAATCTCGAATTTCAGACTCATCTCGGCAATGGGTGTTTCGTCTCGAATCAGAGCTCTCAGAAGAGATCTCGGAGAAATGTGATCAATTGGATGTTCATTTCAGACACTCAATAAACATATTTTTTTGTTACTAAAGATATTATATGTTCTACATGTTATTTATCATATAAAATATTGTATAATGTAACTAATGACATGAATCAATCATGATAAATATTCGCAGAATTTAACAACATAAAAAGAAATGTAATATAAATATATAACTAAATTGAATTTGCATTTATTATAAAAAATATACTAGTCAATAGACTTACTTGACTTTGTAGATACACAAACAATAGAGAGACAAAATCCTCACATTATCTTAGCTTAAGATCATACGAAAGACTTATATGTAAAAAATAAAACAAAAAAATATATATTCACAATCACATTAATGTGTCGATTTCAGTCAATATTTCGGCAATTTTGGCCAAAATCTACACATTTCGTTCCAAAACGATATGGAGTATAAAATCGGTAATTTCGTATCGGCAAAGCTACTGGAAATTTCGGCCGTATCAGCCAAAATTTAAAACAGTGGTTGTTGGCGTAACTTGGAGGAGGAGCTGAGCACCGAACTCATTGCTTGAAGTGGATGAGTTGTTGGTGTAGCTCGGAGGAGGAGCGAGCTGAGTACCGAACTCATTGCTTAAAGTGGATGAGTTGTTGGTGTAACTCGGAGGAGCTGAGCACCAAACTTATTGCTTGAAGTGGATGAGTTGTTGGTGTAGCTCGGAGAAGGAACTAAGCACCGAACTCTTTGCTTATGGTGGATGAGTTGTTGGTGTAGCTCGGAGGAGAAGCTGAGCACCGAACTCATTGCTTGAATTAGGATAGTAATACAAGAATTTTCGAAAGAAAATGTAGAACTATTTCTTAAGATGACAAACTAGTCGACTGCTATGGTTGCACGCCTTTATTACAAATTCTAAAGTACGTGGTTGTTTCAATTGCTAGCCTTTATTACATACTGTGACCGTTATACGTATTGTTCATTATTACATGTTTGAACTAAAGGGACTTGAAGGAGAGCATTAAGCTCTTTCGTTGAACTTTATGAGGTGTTCAGCATTCTGAGTTATTGATATCTTCTTCCCCCCAAAGTCTTCAAGTTGGTAAGCACTTGGACAGACAACTTTTGGAGACTTTGTATAGTCATTATTCTCACCGATATGTTTGACAATTTGTTCTTCGAGTTGGGGGGGGGAGTCTCTTACTCACACGCAAGCTCTTCGTGTCATCATGTTTGAAGCATGGGGTGTCTTTGAGGTCGTCAACTGGCTCGGGGGCAGAGTGGCTTTTCTCTGGGGGAGATTCCACAGCGTCGATGGGGAGGAATGAGCCCCCTATTGTAGCGATGTAACATGCTCGGGCTGCTGCTTTGACTTCCTTTAACTTCCCTACCCCAAAGGATGTTGAGAATTTCATTTTCATGTGGAAAGCTGAAGGCACAACATGGAGAGCTTCGAAGTCGGGACGGTCGAGGATGGCGTTGTAGACGACCTTCATGTTAACGACCATAAAGTTTATGGCCTCGGTGCGAGTTGTTGGGACCTTACCTTATTACATCTAGCGTGACTATTCATCTATCTGAACAGAGACTCCGGAGAAGCCAAGTAGATTATATCCTGCGGGCTTGAGGCGGTTCCGAGAGAGCTTAAGTTTTTCGAATGCATCTAGGAAGAGTATGTTGACGGAACTACCATTGTCGACCAGGATTCGACGCACCTCATGATTGGCCATATGGAGATTAATTACTAGAGCATCGCGTTGAGGCGTTCGGACGCCTTCTAGGTCTTTGTCTGAGAAGGTCACGGGAACTCCAAAGCTTTTGGATGGAGAAAGGCTAAGTACCGAATTGACTTCCCGGATAAAAGCCTTTCGGGAGGAGTTCGATTCTCCCCCCATAGGTCCTTCGTGGATAGAGTGGAGGACTGCTCCCGGCTCTGAGTGAGGATTGGCTCCGCCCTTCCTGACAAACTTGGCTAAGTGTCCACGATGAATGAAGGCTTCAATCTCCTCCTTGAGGGCTAGACAATCATTTGTGTCGTGATCGTGGCCCCTGTGAAAGCAGCACTACTTGTCTTTGTTCCATCTCTTACAGGGGGTATTCATCTTCGGGGGTGGATGGAGCAGTCCATCTTTGTCTACTTCCATGAGGACGGCCGATATGCAGGCATTGAGCAGGGTGAACTTTTCAAAATGAGGAGGGGGGACGTTGGCCGTTATTATCCTTCTGGAGCTTTTTGGGACCTTCTTCATCTGCACCCTTCCGTTTGTTTCCAGATGGAAGCTCCTTCTGATCATGGAGATGCAGGGCCTCTTCAGCTCGGATATACTTCTCACTCCTTAGCAAGAGTTCCGAGAAGTCCCGATGAGGCTTCTTAGAGAGGGATGCCTTCAGATCAGCATGGTTGATGTTGTGTCAGAATGCTACAGAGGCCACTGATTAGTCGAGAGAGGCGATAGACTGAGCTTCGGCAGCGATAAAGCGCCGAACATAGTCTCTTAGGAGCTCGCCTTTCCTTTGACTAAGGGCTAGCAAATATGCGATTGTTTTCTCGGCTCGGCGGCTGCTGACGAAGTGGGTGAGAAAGAGCTCCTCGAACTGGGCAAACGAGAAGATGGAGGTTGGAGATAAACGGGAGTACTATTCTCTTACTGGGCCCTTCAACGTGGCCGGGAAGGTCTTGCAGAAGAGCACGTTTGAGGCTTGATGGATCATCATGAGAATTTTAAAACTCTTAATATGATTAGCCGGGTCAGACTCCCCGTTGTAGGATTCAAAATTGGACGACTTGAAGGTATCGGGGAGCGGGACTTCCATGATGGTCTTGGAGAAGGGGGGTCTGCTTGGGCAAAAATTCTTGGTATGTTGACTTTCTTCGAGGTTGATTTTGCTAAAGCGCCTCTCTACATCTCGAAGGCGGCGATGGAGTGAGTTGACCCTTCGTCAGATCTAATCGACCCAAGGGATTCTCCTTCATGAGGGGTGGCATGGCGAAGGCTAGGTGTGCGCGGTCGTGACTTGGAGCAATGTTGAGGGCTTGCAGGATATCATCTTTGAAGTTTTGGAATTCCGCATGGGTGATCGGTGCCCCTCCATCCCGACGAACTCTTGGTGCTGAATGGCTCATTGGGGTGAGGCTTCTTCGCTGACAACGGGGAAGGGACCCCCTCCGCATCCTCGGAGAGGGGGGCCTTCTTGGTCTCAACCTTTAGGGAGAACGGTCCCTCTAGCCTTTTTGGTGCTCTAGATGAGGGACCTCATCGCGAGCTCGCCTTTCATTGAAGCGGGTTCGGAGGTCAACACCTTGTTGACGGTTGACGATGACTTGACGGAGGTTTCTTGACCCCTGAGAACCTTGTGAGGTCATTGAGTCGGTGGAAGGATTGTGGACCAAGACATGGTCATGGAGATGATGTTCTTGACGGCTTCGACAGGAGCCCCCCGGCGTAGCCCCTCTGAACATGGGGCAAGCCTGTTGGGGAGGCGACTATTCAGGTTGATGTTGTTGAACTTGTCGATCTTACTGAAGATGAACATCCTCAAGTGGAGGTAGAGGAAAAGGGGTGGCTCTTCGGTTTGACGCCGCCGCCGCCTTCCCTTTTTCCTTTAGAGGCATGGCTGAAAACTGCTTTCACCGGCGAGTATGGTTGGATTACTTTTTCAGATCCCACAGACGGCGTCAATCTGTTGCTGCTAATTTCGGTGTGGGAGCAAACAGATAATTCATGAATTCTTCTGAAACTAATAAAAGCAAACATGTTGACTACTGGCCAGTGTTGACCGTTCTCAACGCTGTTGCTGACCTGCAAAAAGTTTGAAACACCGGGATTGATCCCGACGACAAACCCCCCGACGCTCAAGTCAGTAATCTGAAAAATTATAAAATAGCTTTTGTGTAGAAAAAATACTGATTACCTGATTCTGATGGGATAAGGGGTATTTATAGTCGCCTTTGGGACAAGTTTTGAGATAATCATTTATCTCTACTTCCCAGTGTTTTTGGATAAAAAATAGAGTTTAAATTCCTCCATGATAAGAAATTTGGTTTAAACAGCCTCTTATGGATAATCATGAATTTAAATAACTCTTTACATGCCCTGGATTTATTTATAATAGGTTGTCACCCTAACCCAGTAAGGTAGACCCGTTTTTTGGTTATTGGGCTTGGAAAAAATCCAGTTCCGACTGTCGGACCTGTTTATAATGGAAATTATTGTTTTACCCCTGAGGGGCTTTGATATTCGTACCCGATTTGAACGGTCCTGATTTGACTCTATTCCTAGCCATATCAAAATCATTAATGCATTCAAGACAGCAACTATTGAAGTCTTTTGCCATCACAGATCACCTTCCTCAGCCATTAAACAAGTGATTTTCAAATCCATGAATCACAAGTATGGTTGCAAGTAAATTACAAAACTAATGAGCCCAAAAGTATAATATATTTACCATCGAGTTGTATAACTGAGTAGATCTCAGAAGACCCTTGTAAAGCATGCTTAATCGCCTCGCCATGCCAATGCTAGTAGTAAAGGATCCCACGAAGTCAAGATTACCTGCAGAAATCCATTTATAATTTATAGACCTTTAAATAAACATAAAATATTTTGATTTTAGGAATAGAAGGATGCGCTCCAGAGAGACAGCGTAATTGATAATTTAACAATAAATTTGAATTTTTTGCCATACTAGGCCACTTTTTGATACAATTTGCGATTTTATACAATTTGCCAGTTCCCAAACTGTTAGCGTTCGTAGGCTAGCCATTGCCACGTCAGCAGCGGCAGCTATTGGGAATAGCGGCCTCTTCATAGCTACCAAATTTGTACTCCCACACTTGGTAGAGTACGGAGGGGCATTGGACTGAAGTGGTCGCTAATGCCACTAGCGGCCCTCGCTAACTCAGGTCGCTATTCCAATCGCAACCTCAGATGGGCCCTCTAATAGCTTTTAAGATACGACCAACCCCACTGTCTCTCTCTTATTTCGTTATCTTCTTCTTCTTCTACCCCTCTTCCCTAACTAGCGGCCTCTCCACTCTCCCAAAAACCCAAAACCCTAATCCCTAATTTCTCCCCCAAAAATCCATTAATCCAAGTGTCCTTCTCCACCCGATCTCTCTCCTCACACTTCGTATAAACCCAAATCACTCTCCTCACTACGGATTTTGGAAATTCCCAAATCATATCCAATCTCCAAACCCGAAAGAGGTATGCCTAGTATAGTATTGTGATGATTGATTGTCGGTGTTGGTTACAATTTTTTTCCACTTATTGTTAATAATGTGACCCAAATTGATTGTTTGTTTATTGAGAATTTTTTGAGGGATTGGATACTTATTGAGGAATACTTAGTGTTGGATACTAAGTTAGGAAAATTTGTGATGTAGACAACATACACATTATATGGATTTATATTTTGCTAATCAAACATTACATGCGTTATATACACGAAATCAACCATAGACAAACTTTTTTCTTTTCCCAATTTACATAACATGAAATATATAGCAAAGCTTCACCAATTCTTATACTTGACATTAAACATGCTCTTGACGAGTCGACTGATACATAATCAGAGATCATGGAAGAGACATAGTTAAAATTGGTTTAGAGTTTAGTGCAAATGAGAATATGAAAGAAATTAAGTTTCTATTGAGAGTAGAATTTACATTAATAACTAAGTGGAGGTTCATTCTAATTTATACACAAACTTCATAAACAAGGGAAACAGTTAATACATGGAATACTGGTAGATTGTAAGAACTTAATTTGCAGGTCTACTTTGACAAGATACCCTATCAACTTGTAGTAATTTGTTTAAGAATGAGTGTTTACTTTCAAATGTGGTCACATTATCTACATCCAGTTTCAATTTTTGCGTTATGTTTTATCTCAGAATAACATCCATGATCGATCATTCATTGTTTGAGTATCTTGTTTTTAGTTATTTGTGTTGGTTGAATGAGTACTTCTTTGATGACATATGAACACTCTCAACATCGATCTTATCAGACTTATTTGTTTGCTTATACTTTGATACGTAATTTACTCAAATATGGTAAGAACGATGGAGCGGGATCAAGGAGTGCTAGGCCCGGGGTATGAACTATTAATTTGTAATGTTTAAATAATATATGTCAACCTATGGAGTATTCACTAAACATAGTATATTTTATCCTCAGGGTGGCCAAGGCGATGTCCCGTCTACGTCTGCACCGTCTGGGCAAGCTAGTTCGTCTCATGCTGCACTTGTAGGACCAGGCCCTCATGACCCGACAGTATTGACGTTGCAGCGGACACAGATCCCAACAGGTGTGGGACGGTACATCTCGAGAATATAGTTTCCGCATGCATGAGACCTTGCTTATGCATCCACTGACACACCAACTCCTTGTTCAGGTCGGTTTCTATGGGCTAGGTCTGATAGAAAAAATCAAGCTCGACAGACAACTACTAACAGCCTTACTCGAGCGATGGAGGCCGGAAGCACATACGTTTCATCTTAGCGTTAGAGAGATGACCGTCACACTTCAGGATATTGCGGTTATCTCAGGACTACCAGTTGATGGAATCGCGGTCACGGGAACAATGGCCTTCAATAAGGAACAACTTGTGGCGGACTTTCTAGGTCGGGTGTCGGATGATAATACATTTGATGGAGTTTCAATTCGATTAAGTTGGTTGAAGAAAATATTTAAAATTTTCCTAATCAACAATTCCAACGAATATGACATCGAATGCTACACTCGGGCTTATCTGATGACAGTCTTCGGAGGTGTTCTCTTTTCCAACTCCACTAGAGACGTTGTGCCTATAATGTATTTGCCACTTATCGGTGATTTGACAAGAGTTCGGCAATACAGTTAGGGTAGTGCAGCGCTAGCCTCCTTATACAGGCCTCCTTATACAGGAGTCTTTGTAATGGAGCATTGATGGCGAAAAAGATGACTGGTCCGATGTTGCTACTCTAGATCTGGTGTTGGGAACACTTGCACTTAGGAAGACCTCGCATCACCCGGCAATCAGAGAGGTGGATGAGGGACGCAGCGAATACCAAGATGCTGGCTCCCATCGCAGTTTATTGGTCCGGGAGGCATACGTGGAGAGATAACCCACGTGGGGTGGTAACCTACTACAGAGATGAGCTAGATATGTTGCGAGAGGAGTTTGTTGTTTGGGAACTGTATACCAACAACCGATTGCAAAGGTTAACTCCCATCTACACCGAACGTAGAAACTTTGGTTGACCAGAGCACCGCTTGTCAAATTCAGTATCGTCGAGATGTACTTTTCCGACCGTGTGCTTCGTCAATTTGGACTTCAACAAGAGATCCCTGCACCACAATCATATGACACTCTCCTGCACAAGGTAAAAGGGGTTGGTCGTGTCCCCCACCATGACTGGGCTTCCCATTATCAAGTTCATGTGAATGCTTGGAATGAGCAAAGAAATGCTACCGTTATAACAGGCATTCCTCCATATGACGAATCACTCCAAACTGCGTACCTATCTTGGTATCAGCGAATCACCCGTCTGTATGTCGCGTCCCGTACATCAGTGCCTACCGGTGTCCTTCCTATACCCAGTGCCGAGGTCGAACCCGCACCCGCTCATTCCTCTTTGCAAGCCATGTACCAACCGAAGGCATCTTCAAGTCGAAAAATTGTACGATAAATCGTTTGTCTGTTTCTTGATTCTCATAATATTTTTGTTATTAATTTTGTATATTTGTTACTTGCTTAATTGATTAGTCCATATTAGATTCTAATTCAATTTTGTTTTTGATTTGCAGATTGACCAAGTGTGGGTTGTAGCACGGAAATGCACACAAGTGCTTGGCAGTAATGTCGCTCAAGCCGCAAAGGATCTTGCAGGCAAAATTCTCGCACCGTGTCGTTCGACACTCGCGGCCTTACTATAGTACTCAAGACACATGGTGACACATGATGTTTATAGTAAGGCCTCAATAACCGAACGACACGGTGCGAGAATCTCGCGTGCAAAATCCTTTGCAGCTTGAGCGACATTACTGCCAAGCACTTGTGTGCATTTCCGTGCTACAACCCACACTTGGTCAATCTGCAAAACAAATACAAAATTGAATGAAAATCTAATATGGACTAATCAATTAAGCAAGTAACAAATATACAAAATTAATAACAAAAATATTATGAGAATCAAGAAACAGACAAACGATTTATCGTACGATTTTTCGACTTGAAGATGTCTTCGGTTGGTACATGGCTTGCAAAGAGGAATGGGCGAGTGCGGGTTCGACCTCGGCACTGGGTATAGGAAGGACAACGGTAGGCACTGATGTACGGAGCGCGACATACAGACGGGTGATTCGTTGATACCAAGATAGATACGCAGTTTGGAGTGATCCGTCATGTGGAGGAATGCATGTTATAACGGTAGCATTCCTCTGCTCATTCCAAGCATTCACATGAACTTGATGATGGGAAGCTCAGTCATGGTCGGGGACACGACCAACCCCTTTCACTTTGTGCAGGAGAGTGACATATGATCGTGGTGCAGGGATCTTTTGTTGAAGTCCAAATTGACGAAGCACACGATCGGGAAAGTACATCTCGACGATACTGAAATTGACAAGCGATGCTCTGGTCAACCAAAGATTGCTACGTTCGGTGCAGATGGGAGGTAACCTTTGCAATCGGTTGTTGGTGTACGGTTCCCAAACAACAAACTCCTCTCGCAACATATCTAGCTCATCTCAGTAGTAGGTTACCACCCCACGTGGGTTATCTCTCCACGTATGCCCCCCGGACCAATAAACTGCAATGGGAGCCAGCATGTTGACATTCCCTGCGTCCCTCATCCACCCCTCTGATTGCCGGGTGATACGAGGTCTTCCTAAGTGCAAGTGTTCCCAACACCAGATCTAGAGTAGCAACATCGGACCAGTCATCTCTTTCGCCATCAATGCTCCATTACAAAGACTCCTGTATAAGGAGGCTAGTGTTGCACTACCCTAACTGTATTGCCGAATTCTTGTCAAATTACCAATAAGTGGCAAATACATTATAGGCACAACGTCTCCAGTGGAGTTGGGAAAGAGAACACCTCCGAAGACTGTCATCAGATAAGCCCGAGTGTAGCATTCAATGTCATATTGGTTGGAATTGTTGGTTAGGAAATTTTTAAATGTTTTCTTCAACCAACTTAATCGAATTGAAACTCCATCAAATGTACTATCATCTGATACCCGACCTAGAAAGTCTATCACAAGTTGTTCCTTATTGAAGGCCACTGTTCCCATGATTGCGATTCCATCAACTGGTAGTCCTGAGATAACCGCGATATCCTGAAGTGTGACGGTCATCTCTCCAATGCTAAGATGAAACGTATGTGTTTCCGACCTCCATCACTCAAGTAAGGCTGTTAGTAGTTGTCTGTCGAGCTTGATTTTTTCTATCAGACCTAGCCCATAGAAACCGACCTGAACAAGGAGTTAGTGTGTCAGTTGATGCATAAGCAAGGTCTCATGCATGCGGAAACTACATTCTCGAGATGTACCGTTCCACACCCGTTGGGATCTATGTGTCCACTGCAACGTCAATACTGTCGGGTCATGAGGGCCTGGTCCTACAAGTGCAGCATGAGACGAACTAGCTTGCCCAGACAGTGCAAACGTAGACGGGACATCGCCTTGGCCATCCTGAGGATAAAATATACTATGTTTAGTGAATACTCCATAGATTGACATATACTATTTAAACATTACAAATTAATAGTTCATACTCCGGGCCTAGCACTCCTTGATCCTGCTCCCATCGTTCTTACCATATTTGAGTAGATTACCTATCAAAATATAAGCAAACAAGTAAGTCCGATAAGATCGATGTTGAGAGTGTTCATATGTCATCAAAGAAGTACTCATTCAACCAACACAAATAACAAAAACAAGATACTCAAACAAAGAATGATCGATCATGGATGTTATTCTGAGATAAAACATAACGCAAAAATTGAAACTGGATGTAGATAATGTGACCACATTTGAAAGTAAACACTCATTCTTAAACAAATTACTACAAGTTGATAGGGTATCTTGTCAAAGTAGACATGCAAATTAAGTTCTTACAATCTACCAGTATTCCATATATTAACTGTTTCCCTTGTTTATGAAGTTTGTGTATATATTAGAATGAGCCTCCGCATAGTTATTAATGTAAATTCTACTCTTGATAGAAACTTAATTTCTTTCATATTCTCATTTGCACTAAACTTTAAACCAATTTTAACTATGTCTCTTCCATGATCTCTGATTATGTATCAGTCGACTCGTCAAGAGCATGTTTAATGTCAAGTATAAGAATTGGTGAAGCTTTGCTAGATATTTCATGTTATGTAAATTGGGAAAAGAAAAAAGTTTGTCTATGGTTGATTTCGTGTATATAACGCATGTAATGTTGATTAGCAAAAAATAAATCCATGTAATGTGTATGTTGTCTACATCACAAATTTTTCTAACTTAGTATCCAACACTAAGTATTCCTCAATAAGTATCCAATTCCTCAAAAAATTCTCAATAAACTAACAATCAATTTGGGTCACATTATTAACAATAAGTGAAAAAAAATTGTAACCAACACCGACAATCAACCATCACAATACTATACTAGGCATACCTCTTAAGGGTTTGGAGAATGGATATGATTTGGAGATTTCCAAAATCCGTAGTGAGGAGAGTGATTTGGGTTTATACGAAGTGTAAGGAGAGAGATCGGGTGGAGAAGAAGGAAACTTGGATTAATGGATTTTTGGGGGAGAAATCAGGGGTAAGGGTTTTGGGTTTTTGGGAGAGTGGAGAGGCCGCCAGTTGGGGAAGAGGGGTAGAAGAAAAAGAAGATAACGAAATAAGAGAGAGACAGTGGGGTTGGTCGTATCTTACAAGCAATTAGGGGGCCCATCTAAGGTCGTGATTGGGAATAGTGACATCAGTTAGCGAGGGCCACTAGTGGCATTAGCGACCACTTCAGTCCAATGCCCCTCTGTACTCTACCAAGTGTGGGAGTACAAATTTGGTGGCTATGAAGAGGCCGCTATTCCCAATAGCGGCCGCTGCTGACATGGCAGTGGCTAGCCCACGAACGCTAATAGTTTGGAAACTGACCTAAAATCGCAAATTGTATCAAAAAGTGGCCTAGTACGGCAAAAAATTCAATAAATTTCAGCAGTAACTTTTAAAATAACACAAGCAAAACTAAGGAAACATATAGCTGATGCTAAATCCATCAACAAAAAGAAGCTTATCAAGATTCATTATGTGCTTATATACCAAGATGCACTACTAATTTCTAAAATGTACTGAACAAATTAGATCATAAATTTCCTAACAGAAGTTCCGATAATGTCCAAAATTAGCATTAAAATTTTGATACCGAGTTTTCAAACCATTGTTTTAAAGATTTTTAAGGTAGGCGACTAAATATTGTCTATGAATTATGATGCTAAGAAAAAAAGAATAAAACAAAAAACATGAATAAATTCGGTAAGTTAGGCCTACATATTTTGATGATAAACCCTGGACTGGAATAAGGAGGAGAGAAAATAACATTATAACATGGAACCCTAGGTGAAAATTGATGGTACCAATTAGCACACGTGGAGATATTTACCCAAAGATCGAAGGAAGGATCGATCATGAAGGCATTCAAACTGAAGTTGGGGAGAAGACGAGTGCTGAAACCCTAATTCAGTCCAACAACAACAGCGACAAGGAAGGAGATTTGATGACGAGATTAGGATTTTGAATGAGATAAATGAGGTGAAGGCGTAAAAAGTCAAGTCATCGAATTAAACGAATTTATATTGAATAAAAATATATATATATTTGAATGTATTGATTTGGGCTACACTGTAGTGCATATTTATATTTGTTAGATATAATTTGAATTTGTATTATACGTATTTATATAATTACAAAGTTAGAGTTTGTTTGTTAGAAACACCAACTCTCCCATTAAAATAGTAAGTAGAGATTATCTAGAAAGATGGATAGATAGATAATAATTTATACGCGTGATGCACATTTAATATATTTTTAAAAAATAAAGTAAAAAATCTGACGTAGTGAGGACTCGAACCTGAGACCTCCTTTTTTTATTAGTCATGCACGCGCAATGCACGTGTTGGTAGATTTACAAATTTACAAATGACACTAAGGCCTTCTCCCATTATAATATTAGAGATTAGAGATTAGAGATTTTACTAGTAATTTGCACATGCGATACATGTCCTAATAATTTTTTTAAAAAAATAAATACTAAGACATAATCCGGTATTGAACCTGAGATTTCACTTTCTCATCATGTAATCTTTACAAATTACCTATAGTGCGATATACGTCCTAATAATTTTTAAAAAAAATAAATACTAAGACATAATCCGGTATCGAACCTGAGATTTCACTTTTCTCATCACAGAATCTTTACAAATTACCTACAGTGACATCAACTTTTATTTTATATGAGTGACATTTTTTGTAAATAATAATGTCATAAATAAATTTGAGATTTGAGGGTATTATGGTGTGGTAGGGTAAAAATGGCCTGTGGGCCCAACCAGGGCCCAATACAACTCTCACTCAGGAAAGGTAAAAATAGCAATCTAGCTCGGTTTCGAACCATTACAGGATCAGCGCCGAACCTCAATCGCACCCCCCAGAGCCGACCTCCTCGTATCCGACGAGCCTCAGTGACCCTCGGTCTCCGATCCGTGACAGCCCCATGAGCCGCCCCCCCCCCCCCCTCTCTGGCGAAGCAGGGGAATGACCTGGCACAATCTAGGCCCTCCGATTCTCCCAGAGGCACAGAGGACCCACGATCAGCCATGTCAGCTCTATACCGCTCAGGGTTTTGCCACGTCGGTCCTATACCACTCCTGGTATTGCCACGTCAGCCCTAAACCCCCTGGGCCTTCTGCCACGACAGGCCCATGGGCTTTCGGGTTCAGACCCGGCCCCCAAGCGGATCCAAACCCGGTTGGGATTCTCTATAAATACTAGACCCTCACCCACCTTTTCAGGTAATCAATCTTTTGCCACTTAAATTCACCTAGTTATTGCTACTCTCTCACAGAGACTGACTAGATCGTCGGAGGGTCCGCCACCGGGACAAACCCCGGTGTTTCAGGACCGTCTGCAGGTACACAAGACCTCGGATCCGAATTCTCTGATCCGAGCCCAGATCTCCGAACCACCCCGAGGTCGCCACAGGTTCTACCCGGTCAGCCTAGGGTCGTCAGACGAGCAGCTTTCTCCTTCAACTACAAATTGAGTCCGAACTCACACCTGGTGCATCCACACGTCTCCCAGAAATAAACCGCATCAGGTTGGCGCCGTCTGTGGGAACACTGCTTCAGAAGCCGACCGAGCCCGACTATCGAGCGACCTCGACAGCCGAACTCTCATGGCCTCAAAGGGCAAGGGGGCTGCTTCCTCCGTCAACCGACGGGACTCGCCCCCACCAATCGCTAATGCCGGTCCACACACTTCAAAACACAGGGCTCCCCATCAGGGATCCCAAAGGAGCGTCGCCCGCCAAGACCAGCCCGACCTCCGAGGAGTCATCATCAACCGACAGGTTAACCGCAACAGGGGAAGGGCCGCTTCCAACCCGGCCCCGAACCATCCAAGACCGCCACCCGAGGGACGGAGGTCAGCACTCAGCCGCATCGGAAGGCAGCCCTCGGACCGACCGAACAGGGTCGAGGGAGCCCCCGTCACTCACAAGGAGTTCCGAGACTTCCGGAGAGAAATTCTCGGGGCCCTCCGACGGGCCCCCAGGGAGGAAACCTCCCACTCCCAAACCAGGTCGGATGCCGAGGCCAGCATGTCGCACACGTCAACTATCCAGCCAGAAGACGGTGGCGTACTCCTGAGGCGCCTCCAAGAAATGGAGGACCGCCTTGATCACATAGGGGACGGCGACCGACGAGTGGCTCAGGGGTACAGACCCATCCGTCCTCCCTTCTCCGCCCCCATCCTTCAAGCAGAAATACCCAGGAATTTCCGACCACCTCAATTCGAGACCTACGACGGCGAGGGAGATCCCGCTGATCACATGGAGGGTTTCAAAACCCTCATGATGATTCACAGCGCCTCGGATCCCCTGCTATGCCGAGCCTTTCCCGCCACACTCCGAGGTCCGGCTCGTGAATGGTACTCAAAGCTCACCCCCGGCTCCATTTACTCCTTCGACCAACTAGAAGGCAATTTTCTTGCTCACTTCGTCACCAGTCGGAAGGCGGAAAGGACCAGCGCCTCTTTACTTGGGCTCAGGCAGATAGACGGAGAATCCCTCAGAGTGTTCGTCCGAAGGTTTACCACGGAAGCCAGGACGGTCTCCTCCCTTGATCCAGGCGTCGCCTCCGCGGCCTTTCGGCACAACGTCCGTCACGGACAGCTGAAAGCCTCTCTAGCAAAGAGACCCCCCATCGACTTTCCCGACCTCCTCAACAGGGTCGAGAAATACATTAGGGCAGAAGAGGCCCTTAGCCCCGAAGACGCCAGAGAGGCCAACTCGAAGGGAAAGCGGAAAGCCGAAGAAGTCGAGCCATCAAAGAAAGCTCCGAGGGACGCAGGGGCCGTAAAAAAGATCCCGCCGATCCCCCGCTTCGAGAAGTACACTCCCTTGACGCATAACGTATCCGCCATCCTCTTAGAGATCGAAGACAAAGGCATTGTTCGACTACCTCCCTGACCCAACAACGGCAAGAACCGAGATCAGCGCTTCTACTGCCGCTTCCACAGAGACCATGGGCACGACACCGACCAATGCCGGGCCCTGAAAGACGAGATTGAGGAACTCATCTCCAGGGGGTACCTCCGAGAATTCACCCGAGAAGTCCCGCGGGATCGACGAGATACTAGGAACCGGAGACACTCGCCCCCGAACCCTACTCCGAACCGCATCCAGAGTCGGGATCCCGAGTCCGAGGGAGCCGCGGACCCGCCATTTATCTTGCACTGTGTCCATGGTGGGCCAATGGGAGGGGAATCGAATACTTCCCGAAAGGCCTTCATCCGAGAAGTGAATGCTGTCCAAGGCAACCCCTCCCCCAAGCTACAACCTATGCCAGTCTCATTCTCAGGGGAGGACCTCGAAGGCGTTCGCCTCCCCCACTGCGATGCCCTCGTCATTAGCCTCCACATGGCTAATTGCGAAGTTCGCCGAATCCTCGTCGACAACGGCAGCTCGGTGAACATTCTTTTCCTCGAAGCCTTCGAGAATCTAAAGTTACCTAGGGACAAGCTCAAGCCGGCCGGATACACCTTGCATGGGTTCTCCGGCGTCCCTGTCGTGATAGAGGGGATTGTCACCCTCGACGTTACCGCAGGATCGGCTCCCGTCAAGAGGACCGAGTCTATGGACTTCATGGTGGTCAACGTCAAGGCGGCTTACAACGCCATACTCGGCCGACCCGGGTTATGCTCCCTCCAAGCAGTGCCTTCGGCCTACCATCTGAAGCTCAAATTTCCCACCCCACAAGGAGTCGGCGTCGTCCGAGGCAGCCAAGAAGCAGCGCGATCGTGCTACACGACCACCGTCGGGGGAGGAGTGTTCCCCCTCGACGCCATCGAATTCGAACCAGAAAAGGACGGCCCTACCCCCGGACCTGCCGTCGAGCAAGAGAGGTTCCCCCTTGACACCAAGCACCCAGTGGATTCCTGCGAAGAACGAGCATAGGTTTTAACTTAGCTAAGAAGTGAACCTTTTGTAAAGCTTTCCTTTGTAAAGGGCCGTTTTAGCGGCCCCCCCTATCTTATACGAAGGAAATCTCGTTGTATCATACTCCGAACGCCTCGGCTGATCCGACCTAATGCCAGGTTAGGAGATCGACACCGAAGACTTCACCTCACCCCACTCCGATTCCTCACAAAACGATAAGGCCGAACCACATCCCCTTCATCATCTCGTATGCTATCAACCGAAGCGAAGGGTGAAATGAATTCCCTATTCATGTTCCTTTATTGGGTTAAGAGGCAACAAACAAAGACCATTACAAGAAATACTCCCCTCATCTCGATCAGCAGGAGGCCGCCCTCTCAAGGCCCCTCTGGTCCGACGAACGACGGGATCACTCCAAACGAACAACTGTGAACTCTCTCCTTGGCACCAGGGTCCTTCGGTTCGACCACGATTGATATACCGACCACGGAACTCTGGGCATCGGTGGGCCGCATACGTTCCGTTAGCAACACCACAATAGGTACCCCCCTGCTCACTGATCACCCGAGGAAGTTCTCGAGACGCCCAGCGTCGACCGGTAGAGGTGTATCTCCACCTCCTTCTCCACTAGCACATCGCGAAGTCGCTTCTCAGAGGAGGGCCTCTGCACCAAGGAACTCGCCATAGCATATCCAGGTCCGACACCCACGAGTTCCCGATCCAAACATCACCCTCCCCAGACGACTTGCCTCTTCACCAAGGGCTCCGGACATGTTCAGGCCGCCTCGGCGGTGCGGGCCCTCTCACGATACCAAGCCAAGGTGGCCTCCAATGCCTCCACCTTGCTCCAGAGCCACACCACGTCGGAACGACGAGGGTCCACCTCGGGAAGGGAAGCCACAACCTACAAAGAGAACCGACTCGAAGCACATAAGCAAGGAGGTTCGGAAATGTTCGGCGTCAACACACTTGACCAGTCAAAGATACTTTCTTATAAATTTTACTGCTTCCTTCAAAAAGGCGGTGGCCAGTCCGCGGGAGGCAAATACAATCGAAAGGGGGGGAAAAGAAAGAAAGACAAAACTATGCAACTCGATTTCCCTCCTCGTCGTCGATCGGGTTCGCCGGAGGGTCGACGGCCGGGTTGTCAACGGGCCCCTCTTCGGCAGGAGTCTTCGGGGCCCCATCAATCTCCATGTCGTACTCAAAGTTGGACAGGTCGACGGTCGGATAGAAGTGCCTCACATGACTGAGGGCCTTCGCGTAGCACTCATCCTGGGCGGCGATCACCATCCGCTGACCCGCATCCGTCAGCTCTTTCCTCTCCTTGGCGAATGCAGCTGTCAACTCCCCCTTCTCCTTGGCGAACTTCCCCTTCAAAGAGGCCACCCTCTTCCCCCACTCGGTGTCCTTGGCCTCGAGCTCCAGCTTCATCTGCTGCTCCCTCTGATGCGAACCCTCGAGCTCGATCCGCATCTCCTTCATCTCTCGCTCGCTCTTGTCCGCCCGAGCACGTTCTTGTGACAGGGACGCTTCGTAGAAATTCTTCACATTAGCTCCCTGCATACAAGCCTGCGACCGAAAGGCACACATAAGAAGAAAACTCCTGAAGCAAGACTAACAGAAAAGAGGAGGTCGACAAGCTTACCAATACGGTGGCCTGCGCCAGGCGCGTAAAGGCCACCTCTACGGGCTCGCTCTCCATCATCTGGCGATCGCCAGGCGTTGCCAACTTCTCCACCACCTCTACGGCTTGGGCTTCCCCGGTCAGACAGTCTCCCATCCGAATCGACCAGTCCGACGCCCACCGTTGCCGCAACATCTCCACCACCGGGTCCTCCTCCTCAACCTCTACCAAGGGACCTTTTCCCTTGTCGAGACCGGATGCCCTCGCGGGGCCCTTACCCCTCGAAGGGGCAGCCCCCTTGCTCGTCTCCGAACGAGTCATCTTAACCCTCGCCTCGAGCGGTACCTCCGAGATAACAAGGGGCGGCTCCCTCGGCCTCTTCGCCGCCTCCCCCTTCTTCTTCTCGGCATTCTCCTTCTTCATGGCGAGCCTCCTGGCTTTGATCGATGCCTCATCCATATCTACAGAAAAAACCATTAAGAGCAATAAGCAAGAAAGTACGAAAGGATCGGGGAAAAAGAAACAAACTACATACGCAGGACGGCTGGGCTCAGTCCGACGCTCGCCAGGTGGACCTCCGTCACCTTCGTCCAATCAATACTAGGGGACAAACGAAGGCGCTCGACAAACCCCCACTCCTCGGCCGTCAGATCCTCCGGCCCCGGCGCAGGATAGTTCGGCTTGGAGTAGTTCCATCGAGTCGGAATGTCCCAGGGCTCTTCACTCCGGATCACCAGATATTTTTTCTTCCAATCCTTGATGGAGTCCGGGTGGCTGTGAACAACCTTCCTCCTACTCCGAGGGGAGATATAGTAAATACCCTTAGCCGCCGAACTAATCATCAGCATCGCTCGGAACACGTTCAACCGCAGGGGTACCTGTTGTTCCTCGCACATCAGCACAAAACAGATTATCTGCTTCCAAGAGTTCGGCCCATACTGCATCGGAGCCAAGGAAGCCCAGTTCAGTACTTCCCGAACAAACGGGTGGACTGGCAGCCTCAATCCAGAAATGAACGCGTCCACTGGAAAGACACAATACCAAGCAGACAGGGGATCGGTTGGGCGCAAAGTAGAGCTCGGCAGCATCAATTCGTAGCTAGGGCCTATGTGGTACGCCAGCTGCAAAACCTCCAAGTCCCCGCCATCCAAGACGGTCAGAATCGCGTCCATCAACACCCTCTTCCGACTCGGTGAAGAGGCCTGCACACCAAAGAGCTCCTTATCGGATAGGTCGTCAGGATATTGACGGAAATGCTTCGGCTGCACGGGCGAACCTGTCCACAGGTTGCGGTAGACAGACCCCTAGCTCGAACCACCAGTCCTCGATCCTGCCTTCCTCGGAGCCTTCTTCCTCTTCTTGGTTCGCTCCGGCGAGGGAATGAATAAGGGCCCCCGACCAGTCAGCATGGAACTCGGACCTGCACCCTGAACGGTGGATCTCCGTATGATGCCACCCTCGCCTCCCTCTCCCTCGGAAGTCAACTCCAAAACACTGACGCCGTCCGAACCATCATCCGCTTCCTCCGACTCGCTGCTCTCCACCACGAAGGAACGACGAGAGCGCAACAACCTCGCGCCATATACCTCCTCCTCACCTACTGGTTCCTCCCACGAAACCGTATCAGAAGACTCATCGACGTGTACTGACTCCCCCTCGAGTATGGGCTCCTCCCAGGACGTCGATTCGGAGATAGGCTTCACTCCCCCCCCTAGACGTCGACGCTGATGAGCCAGACTGAGCCCTATCCATCTATGCCTAAACTAAGCAGACTTACCAACTCACCTGGGGTTACTTTGGAAGGGCGAGCCTAGTACAGCGAGCTGCAAAGATGAGCGCTGAAGGGTTGAGAAATTTTTTGAAAAGAAAAGAAAGCAGCAAGAAAGGAGTGGACTGATGGGGGAGAGGGGGAAATATTTATAGGAAATGAAGGCGACTCCTCGATTTCCGCGAGTACTGTTCACCTATTTGACATGCAACTGCCGCCTGGGAATTCGCGCCACGTCCTCAAAACGTGCGCTGCTGACATCATCCAATGACAGACTGACAGCCAGGCGAGGAGGTTAGCTCGGAAGAAATATTCGGGGGAGGGAACATTTTTACTTAAGATTTAAGGCGCCGTCCTTAGGCAGACGCCCCGGGCTCCGAGGCGAGGTCGGTGCCCCTTTCACCCGTGAACAGCTCGGGGCTTACAGACTCGTCGGCCGAAGACCCGAACAGTTCAAGGGTGAGACAGAAACCGCCATCACCTGGATCCCTATCGGAATGCAGAGTAGTCAACCTCTAATCGGAGAACGACTCATCCATCCGAGGCTCAAAGCTTTAAGACGCCGCCCTCGGCGAGCATCCTGATTGAAAGCAGATCAACACTCAGAGATCGAGAGAAGTGCAACATTCCGAGCCAGTTGATGCAACTGCAAAGGTTCGGCCTGCAAAGGCAACGGAACCTTCACAGTTGCAAACAACTGGCCCAGAACGCCCTTCATCTCTTCCGGAAGGACAGACCCTTCACAGTTGCAAACAACTCACCCCTCGGAGTTCGGTCGTTACCCCTCTCGCCCTGATCCCCCCTGGATCTGGCCGCCGTATCAGGGCCATCAGATCCAAGAGAAGATCCGGGCGGCAGAGAAACCACCTCTCCGACACAACCGGGGGTAAAAATTGGCAAGAGACAGGCGTCCGCCAGAGCAGACACCTTTAAAGGCCAATAGACCACCCTTGCTTTGATCTGACCCACTACGAAAAAGGAGGGGGGTACTTATAGCCTCCCCCAGGGGGCGGCTTTTATGACATAGGGGAAACCAAACGACGGAAGACCATGCGCCATACATTTATTAGGCGGCGCCATAAAAGCACCTGGGGAATTGGAACCTCACACAGATCCCAAGGTGCCCCCAATGCTCTGCAAAGACAGCAGACCACCCTGCTCAACATTCCCAAGACACAACGGTTCGCCCACAATCTGACCGGCCCCTAAACCCCTCGCCAGCTCGAGGCCAGTTCCTAGCACCAGAATAGTCTTCTCAGGAAGGCTGCCCGGCTTGCCATCACCCTTGCCAACCCATAATCCCTCGCCAAGCTCAAGGTCAGGATAGGCACCAGGGTAGCCTTCTCAGGAAGGCTGAACGGCTCGCCATCTCCCTTGTTGGCCCATAAGTCCCTCGCTAGCTCGAGGTCGGGTCCAACACCAGGGTAGTCTTCTCAGGAAGGCTCCACGGCTCGCCATCGCCCTTACCGACCCGTAATCTCTCGCCAAGCTCGAGGTCAGGTCCGGTACCAGGGTAGTCTTCTCAGGAAGGCTCAACGGCTCGTCATCACCCTTACCAACCCATAATCCCTCGCCTAGCTCGAGGTCCGGTCTGGCACCTGGGTACTCTTCTTCGGAAGATCCACCGGCTCGCCATCACCCTTACCGACCCGTAATCCCTCCTCAACTCGAAGTTCGGTCTGGCACCAGGGTACTCTTCTCAGGAAGAAACAACGGCTCGCCATCACCCTTACCGACCCATAATCCCTCGCCAGCACGAGGTCCGGTCTGGCACCTGGGTACTCTTCTTCGGAAGATCCACCGGCTCGCCATCACCCCTACCGACCCATAATCCCTCCTCATCTCGAGGTTCGGTCTGGCACCAGGGTACTCTTCTCAGGAAGAAGCAACGGCTCGCCATCACCCTTGCCGACACATAAACCCTCGTCATCTCGAGGTTCGGTCGAGCACCAGGGCCTTCTTCTCAGGAAGAAACAACGTCTCGCATCGTCCTTATCAAACACGTAATCCCTCGTCATATCGAGGTTGGGCCGGGCACCAGGGTACTCTCCTCCGGAAGATTCAACAATTTGCCATCCCATTTCCACGACCATGAACACTCCTCCCCGGCTAGCTCCCGCACCCCCGTAGGAGTGGGGGGCTTGTGTGGTAGGGTAAAAATGGCATGTGGGCCTAACCAGGGCCCAATACAACTCTCACTCAGGAAAGGTAAAAATAGCAATCTAGCTCGGCTTCGAACCATTACAGGATTAGCACCGAACCTCAATCGCACCCCCAGAGCCGACCTCCTCGTATCCGACGAGCCTCAGTGACCCTCGGTCTCCGATCCGTGACAGCCCCATGAGCCGCCCCCCCCTCTCTGGCGAAGCAGGGGGATGACCTGGCACAATCTAGGCCCTCCGATTCTCCCAGAGGCACAGAGGACCCACGATCAGCCATGTCAGCTCTATACCGCTCAGGGTTTTGCCACGTCAGTCCTATACCACTCCTGGTATTGCCACGTCAGCCCTAAACCCCCTGGGCCTTCTGCCACGACAGGCCCATGGGCTTTCGGGTTCAGACCCGGCCCCCAAGCGGATCCAAACCCGGTTGGGATTCTCTATAAATACTAGACCCCCACCCACCTTTTCAGGTAATCAATCTTTTGCCACTTAAATTCACCTAGTTATTACTACTCTCTCACAGAGACTGACTAGATCGTCGGAGGGTCCTCCACCGGGACAAACCCCGGTGTTTCAGGACCGTCTGCAGGTACACAAGACCTCGGATCCGAATTCTCTGATCCGAGCCCAGATCTCCGAACCACCCCGAGGTCGCCACAGGTTCTACCCGGTCAGCCTAGGGTCGTCAGACGAGCAGCTTTCTCCTTCAACTACAAATTGAGTCCGAACTCACACCTGGTGCATCCACACGTCTCCCAGAAATAAACCGCATCATATGGTAACTAATAACAGTTAAGTAAATGAATGGTTAATTTAACTCTCACTTAAAAATAAATGGTTGGGATGAGATTGTAACGCCCCGAATCCCAAATACACTGAATTCGAGATGTTCTATAGGATCTTTTCACTTTCTTTAGTACAATTTTACAGGAAAATTAAAACTTCTCATTATACATCAGAGTTTACATCAATATTACACTTTTCTTTTGCACAGCGAAAGTAAAATACAACAATTGAATGAAAGTACAACAATATGGTACAATCTTTAAGCATCCATTCTTTTTTAATCTTTAACAAGTCATTTACCTGCATATAAGACTGTGGGTACGTCAGTTTATTCAACCGACGAACATTATACACGGCCATCCTCTCTATGCCGGAAATAGTATAACTCAACTTTCCATATTTAGCAAACACAAACTTGTCACATTTCAAACTAAAGGGACTATCCTATTGATGTCGTGTTGTGATTGTGCACTTAATCCTTAATGCATTTATTTATGTTACATGACACTAATGCGCACTTGTTCGAATTCTATGCATCCCATAATACATAGGTCCGAGGGCAAGCCCTTATTCATTCTTCATCTTTGTAGGGTTCAATCCCCCGTTATGATTTAATCTACTACTGTAATTACGGTAAGTATCCTAGATGTTTTCTGACCTACGAACTCACGTCTAGGCACTCTGGAGGGAATCCCATCGCTGACATGACTCATCATGCAGACATCCTGTGGTAATTCAGCTCTCACCATAGACGTGACACCACCCGTAGTCTTCAAACATCCCACGAGCGTCGCCACCGGGACGGTACTCTGGAGCAGCATCCTCACCCAGACTCATCATGGGAATTCCTGGGATACGCTCTCGCCGCTACCCAGGGCCCTCATACTCAATGTTTTTCTCTTAATTTCATCACATCTTCACTATGCACTAATCCTTAGTTTTATTAAAAATCATGAACAAAATTAATCTCTAGAGTTAGCCTCTCCATCAACCGGACTTATTCATTCATTTCATCATGACCAACCTTGGTCTAATTTTATTTCATTTCATTTCTCAATGCCGGGGAGACTTAGCTACTCTATTTCAAATTTTATTTCACAATCTTCAACTTATAAATTTTCCATGTTGAGTTCTCATACTCACATGTATATTCTCTTTTCAATTCATGATTTCAATTTTGTTCACAAGTCCATAATTGCACATAAATTGCATATACTTATCAATTATCACATCACAATAATTCTACATTACTAAACAATGTACACACTTCATATTGTTCCACAAGTGAGAAAATAATTGCATCATGTCATATAACCACATTTCTTTTTGCCAAATCAACTCTTAATGTTTCAATTCACTTATTCTTTCAAGTTGTAATTTCATATCAATACTCCATATAGAACCATATGTCTATATATGCATTTTAACTCCAAACCATAGTTAAATTCATTCAAATAATACCCAAATCATTCTTATAAAATTCCTTACATTTTTATGAGAATAACCATATTTTTTCACATTTTTTTGGACATCTAAAAAGCCCAAAAAAATTATTTTTTTATATATGCCGAGGGTGAGAATCGAACCCAGGCACAACGGAAACAAAGCCAAGAGCACCCGCCGTTCGGCCGAACTGTGCTAGCGATATAAAGGGGGCGAAATTAATACTTATTGTTTTCGGGCCGAAAGGGCGAAATTAATACTTATTGTTTTCGGGCCGAAAGTTATAAGCTTTCAAAATTTTTTAGAAAAAGGTTGCGGACACAGGGGTTCGAACCGATCGACCCAGAGAAGCCAACCGCACATAGTGACCGCCTGAGCTACTAGCTCAGGTTGTCACAGTACTATATTAAAGTCCATATGAATCATTTTGGTACTGTTGTTCAAAATAACTCGATGTTCAAATAAACTTGGTTTCGTATTGCTTTTGTGAAAGTTACTGAAAAATTCCAGATTAGCTTCTCCTTACATGATCTTCATATCAGTAAGATTAAAATAATTTTTGCACTAATAAAAATATATTATTCCCACATAATCCATGAATTATTCATTTAAAACTACTAATTTTTCATTTTCGACATTGAATAACAATAGATCTTCTAAACTTTTCATTCACACTTAATTTACTGTTATTAAATCTCTTATTCAACATACATATCTATACACTTTTTTTTTGAATTTATCCAACCCATAATAACCCAAAAATATCTTTTTCAAACATAATTTAGCACTAATACAAGTACTAACTTTCACATACAATTAGTGATGGTAATAAAAGTATTTCTTTTAAATCAACAATACTCCTAGTCTAATCATGTACATCACAAATTATATATCCACTTATCCATTAACAAGCTCACAACTCAAATAAAGTTACTCTTTCAAAAAGCGTGCTCTTTCTTAATTAATTTCATACTTTCAATTTTCAATTAAACTAGCATTCTCATTCGTATTTTCAAACATCAATACTAGCATCATTCTTAAGAAAATTTAACCACTATCATTCATTTATTCTACTAAGCATGGAGAGTTCTACACACAATTTAATCACATACAAATCAAACACCATATTTCAATCAATTCGTAAACTAACTTCTCAATTAAAGTGGGTTCTTATTAGTATTTTTCATGCATAGTTTTGATAGTTAAATCTAGCATGGATCTCTACTTTAGAAATATGAAAGGTTTACCTACCTTGAATGGAGAGAAAATAAACACACAAAGCAACAAGGTCCTCGCGAATGAAAGCACCTCCTCCTAGACGAAGCGCGCACAAGCTCCACAATCACCCCTACCGAATGCTCCTCTCCTTGGAATGATGCTGGCCTCCTCTCCAAACAAAATGCACACAACTCTCACTCTTTTATAACTCACACTAATATTAAAATAAGACTATAGTTTGGAAAGATATAATTTGCATATGAAAATAGCCATGAGAGGGGGGGGGGGGGGGTATTTATACTAGAAAACAAGTGAAATGGAGGGCCAAGATTGATTAGTTGGTTGAAAGATGGAGGGCCAAGATTAGAGTAGGAGTTATAAAAACTACCCACATCCACATAACCACCTCCATGATCACCATGTCTAATTTCAAAATTCCCTCCAAAGAATGTGCCAACCGGCCACCATAAAGAGTGTGCATTGCACGTGTACGTGTAGTGCACGTGCATGCAACTAGGCCAAATTTGTACACTTTAATTTTGTGTAAAAATAAATTAGTTATAAAATAGTCTTCTACATGACAAGTTTAAATAAAAAGGAGATTAATCCATGGGCTTTATTTTGGGCCAAAATTGTTATTTAAAAATAAATACAATAAAATACATTTTGGGCTTTAAGAAAAGGCCTTTTCATTAAATTAAAATAAGGCTTTCTATTTATTAAAGAAAGGCTTTTGTACCAAATAATTTGAGAAAATATTTATACACATCATAATAAAATAATCATAAGATTTAATCCAACCAAAATATTGCACGTGCACACTACGTGCAAAATAAAATAATTTTTCATTAATTGAAAAAAAATCAGGGTATTACAGCACTCCCTCCTTAGAATAGTTCCGTCCCCGGAACTACAATCAAGAGCGAGGAAAACAAACAATACAACACAGCAACAAGAACAAAAAGATACAAAAATACAATCAAGCAAAAAGCTCAGGATAGTCCTTCAACATCCTCTCCTCAGATTCCCAAGTAGCCTCTTCAACCAAGTGGTTTCTCCAGACTACCTTGACCATCGGTATAGTCTTATTCCTCAAGACTTTCTCTCGACGATCAACAATCTCAACAGGAGACTCGATGTAATTCAGGTCTAACTGCAAACCTTCCGGCACTTCAGGTAAATGATGACTCGGGTCTGGAATATAACCTCTCAGCATAGACACATGAAAGACATTGTGCACTTGAGACAACTCTTCCGGTAAGCAGTTTTCCCGATCCTTTTCAATATCTTGTACGGACCTATAAACCTCGGGGCTAACTTCCCGCCTTTGCCAAAACGAACCACACCTTTACTCGGCGATACCTTCAGAAATACAAAGTCACCAACCTCAAACTCAAAGTCCCTTCTCCGGTTGTCTGCATAGCTTTTCTGCCTGCTCTGAGCTTCCACCAACCTTTTCCTGATCAGATCAATCTTCTCAGAAGTTTGCTGTACAAGCTCAAGACCAAACAACTGACGCTCCCCAACTTCATACCAACAAACAAGAGTCCTGCACTTCCTGCCATACAGAGCTTCGTACGGCGCCATCCCGATGCTAGCCTGAAAACTATTGTTGTAGGCAAATTCCACCAAAGGTAAATGCCTTTCCCAACTACCTCCGAAGTCTAGTATACAACACCGGAGCATATCCTCAAGAATACGGTTGACTCTCTCGGTCTGTCCATCGGTTTGCGGATGAAAAGCAGTGCTAAAATCTGTCTTGGTCCCCAAAGCTGTCTGAAGACTCCTCCAGAAATGCAAAGTAAACCGCGCATCTCGATCAGACACAATAGTTGACGGAACGCCATGAAGTCTGACAATCTTACCAACATACATCTCAGCTAACTTGTCCATCGAAGCAGTGATTTTCATCGCCAAAAAGTGAGCGGACTTGGTTAGTCGATCGATTATAACCCAAATCGCATCATTGCCTTTAGAACTCTTAGGCAATCCCGTGATGAAATCCATACTGATGTTATCCCACTTCCACTCCGGAATAGGTAACGGCTGTAATAGACCTCCGGGTCTCTGGTTTTCGGCTTTGACTTGCTGACAAACCTCACACTTCGCGACAAATTCAGCCACATCCCGCTTCAAACCTGACCACCAGAAATGCTGTTTGATGTTCTTGTACATCTTAGTACTCCCAGGATGTACCGACAAAAGAGTAGCATGCGCCTCCTGAAGAATACTCTCTTTCAGGTCCGCCTGATTTGGAACACACAGCCTATCTCCGAACCACAACACTCCATCCCTGATTTGAAACCCGGGCAACCTGCCAGCACCAACCTGCTCCTTCATCTACAAGATATCATCATCAACTTCCTGACTTGCAATGATCCTAGCATTCAAAGTAGGCTGAAGCCTCAACTGAGCCAAAGATGCTCCCAATCCTTGCAAGACAACCTCAATACCTGCCCGATCCAACTCCTCAATCAGATGCTTCTGAGTTGTAATCAAACTGGCCAAACTGCTCTTGCGACTAAGTGCATCAGCAACAACATTAGCCTTTCCAGGATGATACTTGATCTCAGGTCGCATGTCCTCGAGCACTTCCAACCACCTCCGCTGCCTCAGATTGAGATCCCGCTGCTGATATATATACTTCAAGCTCTTGTGGTCCGTGTACATATTCAACTTCTCACCGTACACGTAGTGCCTCCATTGCTTCAGGGCAAAGATAATCGCAGCCAACTCCAGATCATGAGTCGGGTAATTTTTCTCATGCGGTCGTAGTTGCCTAGACCCATAAGCGATTACTCTTCCCTCGTGCATTAAGACACAACCAAGCCCACGATGTGAAGCATCGCTATAAACGTCATACTCAACACCTGCTCTAGGCAAAGCCAAAATAGGTGCAGTAGTCAGCCTATCTTTCAACTCCTGAAAGCTCGCCTCACATTGCTCAGTCCACTTGAAGCTCACATTCTTCTTGGTCAGTCCAGTAAGCGGTACAGCTATCTGAGCATAACCTTGAATGAATCTCCTGTAGTATCCAGTCATCCCAAGGAAACTTCTGACTTCCTTCACTGTAGTAGGCCTAGCCCAATCTCTCACTGCCTCTATCTTCTGAGGGTCAGTTGCCACTCCCTCCTTAGAAAGGATGTGACCCACGAATGCCACTTCAGATTTCCAGAAATCACACTTGGATAACTTGGCATACAACTTCTGCTCTTCCAACTTTTGCAAAACTGCTGCCAGATGCTCGGTGTGCTCCTCCTCTGACTTGGAGTACACGAGAATATCGTCGATAAACACCACGACGAAAGAATCAATAAACGGCCTCAGAACTCTGTTCATCAAATCCATGAAGATTGCGGGTGCATTCGTCACTCCGAATGGCATAACTAAGAATTCGTAATGCCCATGCCGAGTTCTAAACGCAGTTTTGTGCACATCTTCAGCTTTCACTCGAACTTGGTGGTAACCTGATCGAAGATCTATTTTGGAGAAAACAGCTGCTCCTTGTAGACGATCGAACAAATCATCAATTCGAGGAATAGGATACTTATTCTGAACAGTGACCTTATTCAGCTCCCGGTAATCGATACACATTCTCATCGATCCATCCTTCTTCTTTACCAAAAGCACTGGTGCTCCCCAAGGTGACGCACTAGGTTGAATAAAGCTTTTTCCCAACAGTTCCTCAATCTGCCGTTTCACCTCATCCTGTTCCACTGGAGCCATCCTATACGGTGCCTTAGAAATGGGTGCACTTTCCGGTTGAACAGTGATGCTGAACTTTACATCACGATGCGGGGGTAACCCAGAAAAATCTTCCAAGAACACAGTCGGATAGTCCCGAACCACAGGAATCCCTTGCACTTCCACAGGAGTCTCTTCCTTGCGGATAGTTGCCACCAACTTAGAACACTCCTTCTTCCCTTGGAACGTGACTTCAGGTCCACCTGGAGCCTTCACTGTTACCGTCTTGGTCTTACACTCGATGCTTGCACTGTACACCGACATCCAATCAATGTCAATAATAACATCAACTCCCAAGATAGTCAGCTCGATCAGATCAATGCCAAAGATTCGATCTCCAATCACTATCTCGCAATTAGCATAATACCGATCAGCGGTTAAAGTTTCCCCTGATGGAGTAGCTACTGCTAAGATCTTGCCTGGAAAAATCTTCGGTTCAACTCCCAACACTTTAGCAAACTTTGGAGACACAAATGTATGAAAGGATCCAGTATCGAACAATACAACAGCTTTCATTCCATTAAGATAGAGTTCGCCTGTTACATAATACACACCATTACATAACAGTCTCACTAAACAACGGGAAAAGAAATGACAAAAACTCTAAACACCAGCCCTCGTACCAGAGATGACCTGATCTGCCTCATCAGCATCAGCTTCCGTCAAGACAAATACTCGCCCTGATTGGTACGGCCTCTTCCCAGTCTGTTGCGTTGGTGCATTGCTATTTCCACTCTGTAGTTTGGGACATTGAGATTTGTAATGTCCCGTCTCACCACAGTTGTAGCAAGTCACCGCAGGAGGTCTCACCGCATTGTTTCCAGGTCCTCCAGCTACACTAACAGCGTTCGCCCCTGTCGGTTTGAACCTCTGTGCAGATGGTTGTCCCTTGAAACTCCCAAAGTGTGCAGGCCTCTTACCAGACTGTAAGTTGTTTCTCTGGTTCTGAACAACGTGGAACTGCTCCATATCCGTCTCCGTCGCTGCTGTCCTCTTCACCAACTTGTCAAATCACCTGATACCAAGGGGTATCATACAAGACCTCAAGCTCGGCCTCAACCCATGCTCGAACTTGCGAGCCTTCTTAGCCTCATCCATCACCAGTTCTGGAGCATACCTGGAGAGCTGAGTAAACTTGGTCTCATACGCTCTCACCGACATGCTGCCTTGCTGAAGCGACAGAAACTCCATCGCCTTCTTCTCCTGGACGTCGGAGGGGAAATAGTAACTGCGAAATTATTCTAGAAATTCCTCCCAGCCAAGAACTATGCCTCCCATGGTCCTCTTCATGGATTGCCACCAAACCGCCACATCCTTCTCCAGCTGCAAAGTCGCCAACTTGACCTTGCTTCCCTCAGGGGTCTCCAACACCTCGAAGATCGTTTCCACTTGACGGATCCAGTTGTCAGCCGCATCTGGGTCTGACTTTCCCTCGAATACCGGTGGTTTCATTCTCTTGAACGATTCCACCAGCTTAATCGCCTCCGGCACTGGATTCGCCGGCCCTCTTCCTTGGTTCATAGCCACTGCATTAAGCGTCTGGTAGACCCTTGCAAGTTCAGTCTCCAGATCCAAACCTTCCCCATTCCTAGCTCCTCTTCTCGACATATTCTGATGCAAAAGATCCATCAAATTCGAAGTATAGAACAAGAATTTAAACCAACTTGCATTTCATTGAATTCCAAAGTTTATACATTCGAATTAAAAACATTTTTTTGACATCAGAACGGAAAATAAAAGAAGCTGAGACAGTCTAACTCCTACGGGTCCTCTTCGCTGCTCGAAGTTCTTCCCGCAGTTCTTCAACCTCATCCTTCAGCACATCAGTCAGGTTCTTCATCTTCTCGAGTTCCCAAACCCTATGACTGAGAACAGAAAAGTCGTCCTTCTGTTTCGCCAGCTGAGCCTCCAACAATCCGACTCTCTCCCGCAGTGTCTCTACCTTTCTCTGAAGAGAAGTCACAAGACCATTTGGAACTGGTTCTTCTTCTTCGTCAGAAGAAGAGTCATCAGATGAATCCGGAGGTGGGGTGATCTCTCGGGATTCAGGCCATTCTTCACCGTCAGAATCTGCTTGTCCTGGATAGTACTCGTCCTCGGAATCAGCTTGTCTAGGATGGTACTCTTCCTCAATGATATGCCAGTCGTCGCCTCCAGCAGGATCAAAGTGATCAGCCATCTTAGAATAGAGAGGAAGAAGCATAAGTCATAGAGCAACACAAATGTAAGTCACTTACATTTAAATCTCTAGACTCAAACACACACTCTAATGTCCACATCTAGGGTGTCGTTCCCTATAAATTTGTACAAGTGTGGAAAGTGTAGAAAGCGTGGCTCTGATACCACTCTGTAACGCCCCGAATCCCAAATACACTGAATTCGAGATGTTCTATAGAATCTTTTCACTTTCTTTAGTACAATTTTACAGGAAAATTAAAACTTCTCATTATACATCAGAGTTTACATCAATATTACACTTTTCTTTTGCACAGCGGAAGTAAAATACAACAATTGAATGAAAGTACAACAATATGGTACAATCTTTAAGCATCCATTCTTCTTTAATCTTTAACAAGTCATTTACTTGCATATAAGACTGTGGGTACGTCAGTTTATTCAACCGACGAACATTATACACGGCCATCCTCTCTATGCCGGAAATAGTATAACTCAACTTTCCATATTTAGCAAACACAAACTTGTCACATTTCAAACTAAAGGGACTACCCTATTGATGTTGTGTTGTGATTGTGCACTTAATCCTTAATGCATTTATTTATGTTACATGACACTAATGCGCACTTGTTCGGATTCTATGCATCTCATACTACATAGGTCCGAGGGCAAGCCCTTATTCGTTCTTCATCTTTGTAGGGTTCAATCCCCCGTTATGATTTAATCTACTACTGTAATTACGGTAAGTATCCTAGATGTTTTCTGACCTACGAACTCACGTCTAGGCACTCTGGAGGGAATCCCATCGCTGACATGACTCATCATGCAGACATCCTGTGGTAATTCAGCTCTCATCATAGATGTGACACCACCCGTAGTCTTCAAACATCCCACGAGCGTCGTCACCGGGACGGTACTCTGGAGCAGCATCCTCACCCAGACTCATCATGGGAATTTCTGGGATACGCTCTCGCCGCTACCCAGGGCCCTCATACTCAATATTTTTCTCTTACTTTCATCACATCTTCACTATGCACTAATCCTTAGTTTTATTAAAAATCATGAACAAAATTAATCTCTAGAGTTAGCCTCTCCATCAACCGGACTTATTCATTCATTTCATCATGACCAACCTTGGTCTAATTTTATTTTATTTCATTTCTCAATGTCGGGGAGACTTAGCTACTCTATTTCAAATTTCATTTCACAATCTTCAACTTATAAATTTTCCATGTTGAGTTCTCATACTCACATGTATATTCTCTTTTCAATTCATGATTTCAATTTTGTTCACAAGTCCATAATTGCACATAAATTGCATATACTTATCAATTATCACATCACAATAATTCTACATTACTAAACAATGTACACACTTCATATTGTTCCACAAGTGAGAAAATAATTGCATCATGTCACATAACCACATTTCTTTTTGCCAAATCAACTCTTAATGTTTCAATTCACTTATTCTTTCAAGTTGTAATTTCATATCAATACTCCATATAGAACCATATGTCTATATATGCATTTTAACTCCAAACCATAGTTAAATTCATTCAAATAATACCCAAATCATTCTTATAAAATTCCTTACATTTTTATGAGAATAACCATATTTTTTTCACATTTTTTTGGACATCTAAAAAGCCCAAAAAAATTATTTTTTTATATATGCCGTGGGTGAGAATCGAACCCAGGCACAACGGAAACAAAGCCAAGAGCACCCGCCGTTCGGCCGAACTATGCTAGCGATATAAAGGGGGCGAAATTAATACTTATTGTTTTCGGGCCGAAAGTTATAAGCTTTCAAAATTTTGTAGAAAAAGGTTGCGGACACAGGGGTTCGAACCGATCGACCCAGAGAAGCCAACCGCACACAGTGACCGCCTGAGCTACTAGCTCAGGTTGTCACAGTACTATATTAAAGTCCATATGAATCATTTTGGTACTGTTGTTCAAAATAACTCGATGTTCAAATAAACTTGGTTTCGTATTGCTTTTGTGAAAGTTACTGAAAAATTCCAGATTAGCTTCTCCTTACATGATCTTCATATCAGTAAGATTAAAATAATTTTTGCACTAATAAAAATATATTATTCCCACATAATCCATGAATTATTCATTTAAAACTACTAATTTTTCATTATCGACATTGAATAACAATAGATCTTCTAAACTTTTCATTCACACTTAATTTACTGTTATTAAATCTCTTATTCAACATACATATCTATACACTTTTTTTTTGAATTTATCCAACCCATAATAACCCAAAAATATCTTTTTCAAACATAAATTAGCACTAATACAAGTACTAACTTTCACATACAATTAGTGATGGTAATAAAAGTATTTCTTTTAAATCAACAATACTCCTAGTCTAATCATGTACATCACAAATTATATATCCACTTATCCATTAACAAGCTCACAACTCAAATAAAGTTACTCTTTCAAAAAGCGTGCTCTTTCTTAATTAATTTCATACTTTCAATTTTCAATTAAACTAGCATTCTCATTCGTATTTTCAAACATCAATACTAGGATCATTCTCAAGAAAATTTAACCACTATCATTCATTTATTCTACTAATCATGGAGAGTTCTACACACAATTTAATCACATACAAATCAAACACCACATTTCAATCAATTCGTAAACTAACTTCTCAATTAAAGTGGGTTCTTATTAGTATTTTTCATGCATAGTTTTGATAGTTAAATCTAGCATGGATCTCTACTTTAGAAATATGAAAGGTTTACCCACCTTGAATGGAGAGAAAATAAACACACAAAGCAACAAGGTCCTCGCGAATGAAAGCACCTTCTCCTAGACGAAGCGCGCACAAGCTCCACAATCACCCCTACCGAATGCTCCTCTCCTTGGAATGATGCCGGCCTCCTCTCCAAACAAAATGCACACAACTCTCACTCTTTTATAACTCACACTAATATTAAAATAAGACTATAGTTTGAAAAGATATAATTTGCATATGAAAATAGCCATGAGAGGGGGGAGGGGGGGGGGGGGGGGGGGGGGGTATTTATACTAGAAAACAAGTGAAATGGAGGGCCAAGATTGATTAGTTGGTTGAAAGATGGAGGGCCAAGATTAGAGTAGGAGTTATAAAAACTACCCACATCCACATAACCACCTCCATGATCACCATGTCTAATTTCAAAATTCCCTCCAAAGAATGTGCCAATCGGCCACCATAAAGAGTGTGCATTGCACGTATACGTGTAGTGCACGTGCATGCAACTAGGCCAAATTTGTACACTTTAATTTTGTGTAAAAATAAATTAGTTATAAAATAGTCTTCTACATGACAAGTTTAAATAAAAAGGAGATTAATCCATGGGCTTTATTTTGGGCCAAAATTGTTATTTAAAAATAAATACAATAAAATACATTTTGGGCTTTAAGAAAAGGCCTTTTCATTAAATTAAAATAAGGCTTTCTATTTATTAAAGAAAGGCTTTTGTACCAAATAATTTGAGAAAATATTTATACACATCATAATAAAATAATCATAAGATTTAATCCAACCAAAATATTGCACGTGCACACTACGTGCAAAATAAAATAATTTTTCATTAATTGAAAAAAAATCAGGGTATTACAGAGATAGTTGGTTGAATGGTTGTCTACAAATTACAGGTTGTCTACAAAAGACAACCTCAATTCTCCCATTATAATATTAGAGCTAGAGATAATTATGTCATAAATAAATTTGAACTTTGTGGGTATTATAGTAACTAATAACAGTTAAGTAAATGAGTGGTTAATATAACTCTCACTTAAAAATAAATTGTTGAGATTAGATGGTTGGTTGAATGGTTGTCTACAAATTTCAGGTTGTCTACAAATGACAACTCCAATTCTCCTATTATAATATTAGAGATTTTACTAGTAATTTTACCCATGTGATGCACGTCCTAATAAGTATTTTTTTAACAATGTAGAAACTCCGAAGTAGTGAGAACTCTATGAGACCTCCTTTATATTAGCTATGTACAATTGTATATGCAATATACCTACGTTGGTACGTATACAATTAGGGCCGCCCCCCACCTTAAGGCCGGTGAGGCGGCCGCCTCAGGCCTCCGATTTTTTTTGCAACTTTACGGGCCCCAAATTTGTATTTTCCTTGTAAATATAGGCACATATTTTGCGCGTAAAAAAATAATATTATAATTAGGGACTCCCAAAAATAATTATTTAGGCTTTTCGCCTAGGTCCCCGAAAACTCAAGGTCGGCCCTGTGTACAATGACAACTCCAACTCTCTGATTATAACATTAGAGATTTTGAGAGGCAGTAGCCGCACAAGTTGATGACAATTCTATTCTTCAACGGCATTTTATGTGGCTTTTTAGGTTATTTAGCCAAAACAAAAAAGAAAAAGAAAACAGTAAATAGTAATAGTAATAATAATTTCAGATTTCTAAAGATTTTTTTAGAATGTTAAAAAACCATTTTTTTGCCAAAACGAAAAAAGAATGATGTAATTGTTGACCCAAATTCTGGGTTGTAGGATAACAGTGATCAGCTATATTTGGAAAAAGATAACGAAATTTGGAAATTATAGCCGACGAAGGATAATCTTTTGTCAGTTCATTTTTTTTTTAAAAACATACGAAAGATCATTTTTCGTCGTTTTTTTTTAAAAATATATCGGACGGAGAATGACTTTCCGTCCGATTGTTTTTTTTTGTTTTTTTAATACAAAGATTGGACGGGAAATCATTTCCCGTCACACAAACTAATTCAAAAAGAATTCGATCGAACGATGGATGATTCCCCGTCCATTTATTTTTTTATAAAAAAACCTCGGACGATAAATGATTTCCCGTTTGTTGGTTTTTTTTAAAATCGATGGACGGGATGATTTCCCGTCCGTTGTTTTTTTAAAAACAAAAAAAAAATTTGACAAACAGGAAATCATCCATCAATTTCTAATTAAAAAAAACAAAACAAAACAAAATTGGTACGAGACATTATCTTCCGTCGGATCAATTTTTAAATATAAAAACCCAAATTTTGGAATAGAACAACTACAGCTAAGACGCAAAAATTCCTTTGCTATATGCCAAATACCCAAATTTTGAGATTGAAAGACTACAATTGCTCTTACCCTAATTTATTTTTTTCTCATAATTACTATTTTCAATATTCCAACTAATTCCAGTTAGCAAGAGAATACAAAGGTCACGGTTAGATCCTGGCGTGTTTGGTTTGATGCAAGTGCAAATGTCTCGGAACCAAATGGATTAATGATGTTTACAGTAATTAAAAATCCAAAAAACTACAGCAAGTACATAATTGCCACTAAGTTCATAAAATAGCAACTTCGTTTGAGGTATATTTCCCTCATCAGTTCAAGCAATAGAACTGTGTCGTTTGCAAAATTTCAGTGGCAGCGCCAACAATTGCAATTAAACAACCATCCATATACTTCTCATTAGCCAAAGGTAGTAGTGTATCCCACAAGTCAGACTATTACTCTTTCTTTTATAAAAGGAAATACTGGAACCAGGAAACAAAAGGACTACTGAACACACTACAAAAGGTTGGTTTCTCTGTAAGGTTACAACAGCACAACTTATAATTCCTATCCTCGCTAGAAAATTATGAATCCATCAATCACTCATGACCTCACTTCCATCAGAATCTCGAGGAGAGTTAATTACATCTCCCAAATCATCATCTTCATCATCGGTCTCCATCACATCTACCGATTCTTCTTCATCGCTGTCCTTGTCCTCGTATATGATGGCTGGGACCATATCCTCATTGACCTCATCGACCTCATCGTCAGGGATCTATGAAGGACAAAGCATTGCTTAGAAGAGGATAATATTAGTTCAGAAAGAAATTGAACATCTGAATGTAGAGAGAAACTCACATTGGCAGATAGGATATCTAGACATGTAGAAAGTTGAAGAGCCGACCCAAATGTTGAAATCCTTGACTCAATGAGCTGAAAAGAGTCACAATAGTAATGTCAGAGAGTACAATATTTAAAAACCATGCTCTACACACACACAAAAAAAAAAACAAAAAACAAAAAAAACAAAAAAAACAAAAAAGCCACACAAAATCTCGTGATTGTGATGGCGATGAGCATTTGCTATCAAAATAGGGTCGGTTTAGAGTCTCCCTGAAGTATCAATATAATAAAACACAAAGAAAGCTATCAAGTGGCTCTCCTTCAATCCCCCCAAAATCAAAGGCCCAGATCTAACCTCACAAAACATATTTTCCCCCTAAAACTCAAATTCAAATCCCCCCCAACCAAAACAACTCATTTATTTATTTAATTATCTCTCTCTCTCTCTCTCTCTCTCTCTCTCTCTCTCTCTCTCTCTCTCTCTCTCTCTCTCTCTCTCTCTCTCTCTCTCTCTATATATATATATATATATAACATGGACTTTTATACCCCAATATATAATTATTTTTCACCATATACTAATGGAAACATGGACTTTTACTTACAACTAATTATTGTCATACTATTCAAACTTCAGCTACATAATTGTTGATTTACTGTTTACAAGACTTTTCATATGTTGTATCGTTATGAAGACGTGCCGTAGGCATGTGGCGACGGGCAAATCTAGTATGACAATATTTTACAGCCATGTCAACCTGATCTCAAGCTCTCTAATTCAGGCCAGTTTTCTACCGAATGAAACTAGATGAAAGGGGCTTGTCATAATCCTTGATGACTATTTCGCTTCCTCCAAATTTCTTTTAGACCAAAAGTAAAACGTTTAGATGAAGAAGGAACATGATAAATTTTCTGTTAGGAATTACTCCCTAGATTCATGGAAAAGAATCAATAGATAAATCCAAGAGTCAAACAGAAATGCATGCACTTCTACTAAACAAAGGATGTGATCTATCTACTGTATCTTCTTCGAGGAGTTGTAACTTGTTGGAAAGAAACCCTGAGAGGAAAATTTCAAGAGACAAAGGATAAACTTTGTTATATCCCTACATTGGAAGTATTACCAAACTATTCCTCCCTACAAATGTACGCAATTTGGCTAGACCACATAACACCTATATGCATTCTTTTGAAAATGATTAAAGATCAATAAACCCTCTCAGTGGGACCTTAGATAACGAGTATGCATGCATACAGCTGCATGCCAGCATCTAAAGAAAAGCAGTTTTAAAAGCAAGTAAAATAGGTAATTGCACAGGGTTTCCAAGCAGAATTGATTTGCAGGTAAATATCTGTGAATATACATAATGGAAAATAGAATAAGAATATTCTACCCATATTACAACCAGGGAAGTATCTTTCCGATTTTAATGACATCAATCATAAGGTGATTTCACCATTCTGCAATTCTGAAAGGGTTTTTCCCATATGGGTCACTTACAAATATATTAATTCTATATACCTCTCACAAATATTTAATTCCATATAAGTACTTTTGAGTGAGAGATGGAATTAAATTTTGGTAACAAAAGTGGTTATTTGGGATTGATTTCATATTGTAAGTGAGTTATATGGAATTAGGTATTTGTGAGTGAGGTATATGGAACTGAAACATTTGTTAGTGACCCATGTGAGAAAAACCCATTCTGAAAATAGTGATGACTTGATTGAGAAATATCAGGGCTACAGTTACAAATTGAAGATAATTAGGTGAATAAGTTAGATTTCCGAATGTTTTAAAATTTACTTTCTATCATTATAGTAGCTAGTAAAGGTAAAATTTCAAGGAGTAATTTGCTTCTTATTTCTCTAGTTAGTTAAATATGCTAAGAACAATAAGTTTCTTAGAACTCGAGTTAGTCGTATTATAAAAGGTCATGCCTTCAATAGTTAGTTGATGAAAAAGAGAATTTGAGTGTTTCCTTACAGGTTATCAAAATCCCATTTTGTCACTCTCTGATTACCCTTTTTTTCCCCTAACCCTCCAATTCCCATATCGTATCCCTTTCTTCTCAAATTCACCACGGCTCTCATAACAAATAGAGAGCCTGAAAGTCTGGAGTTTAATCGGCAAACACGGGTTACATGTTCAGATTTACATTTCAATGTTATTAAATCATACAGATGAACCAAATAAACAATCTGAAATGAAAGAAAAGAATGCTAACCTGGTATAAAGAGTTGAGAATGAGTAAAGATGATTCCTGGGATGCTATGCTGCTTGCATGTTGACCAAGCAGACTTTTAAGCCAAGGAAGTGCACAAACCAACACTGCACCTCTAAACAAAAGAAACAAACAAAGACATTAAAACTAATGACTGAAGGTTATTTAAAATGCAATAATATATTAGAATATATATAATTATTAAGTATTGTTCATATAATTTGTTGGAAGCACAACTCATTCATATGACAAAACATTAATTATTTAAGAAATCTCACATTTGTCTGTTACTAAAGATAGATAATTATATCGTAGGTTGTAAACTAAAAACACCACCAATAAGGTGGTGAAATGTTCCAGCGTACACCAAAACTTCGAATTTGTAGTAGGATTGAGGCATTTATGTTTATTTTCTAACAAGCCCCTGTAGGTTGGGCACCCAATTTTTGGGGACAGCTTTGGACTTTCCTTGCTATATATTTTTCCCTGTTAAAACAATCCGTTCAAAATATGTGTCATGTGGAAATTGAACCTGGGTAGAGTACACAAGTTGAATGTTCCTATCACTGCACCAAACCCTAAAGTTGTAAAGAGGGTTGAGATATTTATATTTATAGTTTAATAAATGTAATTAGCTGCCTTATATATACTCATGTTCTGCGTTTACTTTTCAGACACACTTTTTCAAGGTTTCCCTCCTTGGCACTGACTAGTTAACAAATGAATAAAGAAGCACATTTAATTACTATTGGTAATGCTGCCTAAAAAATATTCAATCTAGAAATAAGTTCTATTTAACATTTCAGAGGCCAATTTCCGAATTAGTAAAATCCAAGTTTACAATCAAATTTCAAGTATGTAAATTGAATACATGTTCACCAGTTCATCTGCGGATACATTCGGAAACCAGATTGAGTGAAGTGTTTAGAAGATGGATTTTAAAACCACCAGAGAATCCCCATGTCGTATCGAAATCCAAAGGTAGCATGAGATAACAATCTTTTATTCTGTTGTGATATTCAAAGTACACAAGGCCCAAGGGTATCCTAGTCCTTCAATAATTACTCATAAATAATATTGTTCCGAATAAATCTGACTTGCAGTAGCTAGATTCTAATATGGATCTGATGGTTTCAAACACTAACATATAAAGCAAATTGCAAACAATTATGGCCATGAGTTGAATTTTGCATTGACAAACAATTTTTTCACCTCAACTGTATCATGTTTGTGAGAGATTTTAAGAGCTTCAGAACATCTGCTGGATTTAGAAGTGAGGTTGACTTTGCAATAACCTGCATGCCGAAACAAATTCAATTAAAACAGATATGAACAAGTATATATATATATATATATATATATATATATTGATGAGGACATCGGTTCAAGACGATTCGGGCGCTTCTATCAGCGCAGGCATCGTCTAGGATGGTTGTTCCATTAGCCTAGTATTATATTTCAGTACTTATATTTGTTTTTGACAATTATAGCCATATGTAGTTATTTTACGATTTGCACCCATTATTTTATGCATAAGAATATTTTAGAGATTTGTATTGAGATTTGTTTTGAGTCTATATATAGACCTCTTGATTAATATAATAATATGCTACTATTGATTTTCTTAAAAATATTGTGATCGAGTTTTTGCTCTTCATCCCTTTTGTGTGAGACAATTGAGAGAAAATTAGGATGAGAAGCTCTAATTATACCCCAAATCCCCTAATTAAAAAATCTTAACCCTACTTCTACTCCTCAGCCGCTATCCCCACCTACCCCCATCTTCTTCTTCTCTTCCTCTAATTCCCGAATCCTAAACCATCACCCCCCCTCCCGGCTCCTTCTTTCGCTATCCTTCCTTCCTCTAACCATCAGCAACTCCCCCCCCCCACGCCATCGTCGCTCGCCACCATCGACTACCCTGCTACCTCTCCTTCACCCCGACGAAATCCTAATCCCCAAATTACCTCCACTTCTAAACCCTAAACCCTAAATCCAAACCCCCGTCGACTACCCACTTCCCCACCACCGTCGACTCCATTGCCTCGCCATCCCCGCAGCCGTTGTCGCTGCAGCCGTCGCCCCTTGCTACCTCGAGCTTCATCAACAACCACCGCAGCACCGCCAAGCCACCACGCAGTCGCTCGCCTCCAACCTTGTACCTAAAGCCTTTGAACTCGTTGCTGCCATTGAGCGCCACCACAAGTCGCTGTGCCTCCTCCTTGTCGCCGCCCGATCGGTCAAGCACCGCCAACTCGAAGCTTCACCATCTTGCTGCCGTCGACCTCCCGAAGGTCCTGTCTTCATCGTCGACACTTTCTTCGAACCCGGTAATCTCTTTCCACTCATCCATTTATTTGTGATACTATCTATCGTCTCTAGAATATTATTTGATTAATCTGTCATCCACAAATATTGAGTATGTGCGCTAATACTTGCTAATTAGGGTACGAATCATTATTGCATATTTTACTTGCTAAAAATACTTAGGTATATAATTATTGATTTTTAGGGTTGAATCTTTAATTGGGTTTGTTAAACTTATCTCAATCTTGAAAATTCATCAAACTGATTAATAGTTTAATTTCTAACTTAATCTGCATTACGTGTTGGTAAACTTAATCTTTTAATATTCTTGGAAATTCTCTATTTATGGTTACATCGTGTGTGTGTGTATATATATATATACAGCGTAGCAGGATTTCTAAGTAATTGAGTTGGCTTAATCAACAAAACATAAATTAAATTTCAGTATGATGCTTCTAATTAGAGCCATCTTCTAACTAAGCTTGTGGAGCGATTCTAATGGAGAGATTTAAACTATGGATATCAAGTGAAGAGGACAAAAATAGTCCCAAATGTCCCACCTGCCCCAAGATTCATAGATCACTGACGTACCGGCTCTCCAGTAATTAGATTGCACTGTCCGATGACTCTTATGTTAGGTAATGTGAAACATTGAGGAATATACCTTATTTTTAGACAGGGCAGTTAGTTTATTAGAATTGGGATGATGCCAGTAGATCTAATATAAGTCTCCACGAAATATAAATGAAGAGTGATATATTGTTCAATTTATACTACTATGCAATCTATGATATTGGAATATTCCACGAGGATGTCGTATGTCAAACGTGCCCCTTGACGAATACTAACAATTCAAAACACTGTAAAACATTTAAAACTCATGGATATCTAATTAAATTTAGATTAGTTGAATTAGCTACATTTTTCTCATACTTTTTCTCCGTGGGAGATATTTTCTCATTACTTTTCTCTCATAAATCTCTCCAGGGGAGATCTTATTATAAATTCTACCTAACGTGCTAACAACAAAGAAAAAAAAACTATGGTTTTTTATGTTTTTTTATTAACCTTTTTTGTATATAATATATGTTTCATTACACACAACTGTAACATTGTTTTTATGTGCAATTGTACGTGTAAGCTACTAGCATTGTCACGGTATCAGGGTGAGCGGGTGAAGTTCAAAACAAAAATGTACCTTTTCATCCCTTGTGTACAAACAGTCTAACAACAATGTCTGGTCATCAGCATGCAAAGCTTGCTTCAGCAAAACGTGAACTGAATCAGCACTAGGGGGCATTGCATTTATAACTGGATCTAGCTTCTCCATACTCTTTGATTTATTATCCTCATCAACCAAATCTAGACTTGCAAGCTTCTCCGCCATAGTTGGTTCATTCATATCCGAAACACAGCCCGACTGTTCATGGATTACATCTTGAAATATAACACAATAATTAGCATTTGTAAAGGTTAGTAGTTAAGAAGGATTCATTAATATGTTAGCTCAAATATGATATTTAAACAATAATATTCCATTAATTATGATTAAGTGACTAAACATTTCTCAAGAAAAGGAATTAAGCAAATTTGTTTTATAATTTTTTTTTACATAAAGCAAATTTGTTTATTTGATTTATGATTTTTTTTTATACTCATCGTCTGGCCTTCACCTAGTGAAGAAGAAAGGACTTGTTCATCAAAAAATTGCATAGACATCACACATATCATTATCTGCACAGGGGATGAATTTTCTCTGACTCCTGGCTTTATCTGTTCCCTGGAATCTAAATGTAATCTCCAATAGAAAATCTATCTATCATCTTTCTCCTTGTAAGCATGTTATAAAAGTCTACAAAACCTAGAGCAAACCAACTCATTACACACCACGGGCATCCCTCGATTGTCAACAAATTCTCTAATCAGGAATCTGGCACCAATAAGAGAGTTAAAGTTGTGCAAAAATTTTGTGATCTCTTTCATAGAGACTTATGCACCTTCCCATGTGAAAAGGCCTAGATGAAGATGAATATAAGCTTTTAAAAGTATGAATCAATTTGTCTTACATCTAGTGAATGAATTATCCTAAACCAATCTTCTCATCATACATTCACAAACTTGGTAACTCTATCCATTGTTGGCCCCAATCATGTATCAGACATATCAGTACGCAAAATGTCTAAATAATGAACTATATTCGAAATCGTTTATCATCTAGTAATTTCATCAAGACTCAAGAGTCTAATCAGACCAGTTACTTTGTTGAATGAGCTTAAATTTAAAAACCTGTTAAAGATAGTAATTTTGACACCAGGTTCGGAACGACTTGACAAATGCATTTGTGGAGAATCTCGACTGTAAGGAAAGCTATCAATACCTTTGGGTTACAGAAATGACTCAGACACATTAAAATCATAAGGCTATTCTAACTGACTGCCAACATACCATGCAGCTACGCAATGTATAAGAGAACATGTATGTATGTTATTGCATGTTCTTAGAAGAAATGGTTATTACACTTTAGAATCTGGGCAAAATTAACAGCCTAAAATAGCAAGTAGTAAATACAGAGACTACAAACCTCATTTAAGATATGACTTACCAGCATTGGCACCGGTCCCCTCGCTTGAATCCAAACCTGATGCCGTGCGTTTCTTTGATTTCTTTTTCTTGCTTTTCGCAGGTGTCCCCAAGTCAGAACTTCCTTGCACTTGGTCATCATCTGCAACAAGTCACGAAACAATGTAAGCATCCATCATGCAGAAAAGGCAGACTATGAGAGACGACCTAATAGAAAAATTAAAGAACGAACGAACGGAAATAGCAAATTTGAATTACAGGGAGCAATTAAAACAACTAGTTAACGAAAGAATCGGCAAAAATGAGCTTGAAGAGCACGGATTTTGAGAGAGATAGGAAGGAATCCATGACGTTAGAATTAGAGGGTAACCTTCTCGAATTTCCAATTCCGTCTTGGGCTCCTTCTTCTTCTTCATCGTCGCCCGGCGGCGAGGGTTGTTTACGAATCGGACGAGGGTTTTACGAATTGGGATGAATAAAATGAAACGGATCCTTGAAGTTCTGTTGGGTTTAAAAACCCGACCCGGAAACCTCGGTCATTTAACATATCAGTCCCTTAATCTATGATAAATATCATACTACTTAATATTTATTTTTTTAACAAACCACACACCTATCCAGTACACACTCTCTCTTGGTCTCATCCTTCTTAAGCCCCCGATCTCTTGCAATGTTTACTAAAGAAAAGTCTTACCAGTAAACTGCTAGAATACTTGCAAATTTTTTTATAAAAAAAAACAACTTAAATTTTAATATTATTTTTTTAAAAAAAAATAAAATTTGTATAATATTGTTATTGACAAATTTTGCGCTTGTTGTTAAAAAGTAGTTTTTTATTACAATAATACAGCGTTACCTGTGCAAATTGCACAGACTAAAATAATTTTGATAAACTCATAAAATTTTATGAAATTCAAACAATACAATGATGATATGTATTGTATGTCTTTTTCAGTTTATCTTATTTAATAATACCATATGCTGCTCTTATTTGAAAAACCCAAATAAAGATTTTTTAAATTTATTTCGGTCATATTCTTTGAAACAACTAAGTGAAATTTCATCAATTCATATTTTTTTATTATCATGTACATGCTATCATACATGCACAGTAACTTTAGCTCTTAAACAAAAACATAAAAGTCTTAATTGGAGGGAGGTAACCCTATTCAACACTGATACAACACCGCGACATAAGTAAACTTAAGGTCTGTAGATTTAGAGATGCCTCTTAACTATTTCGATCACAATATAATCAAAAGATGACAAATCTACAAAATAACAAATTCACATTTTCAAAACAACAAACATTATTCTATATTTCTATTCAATTGAAAGCAAAGGAAAAAAAAAGTCGAATAATTACCAAAGTTGGGTTGACCATGCAATGCTAGGTGGGGCGGTGGCTCTTCTCGGACTCCTCCTTTATGTACTCCGTCCACCGTGTGTTTATCAACAACCTCCCCTCTCAGATCAAGCATTTCCTCTTAAATCCTTCCATCTCAAATGAAAAAGAATCAACATCATAAACAAATTAATTAGTTTATATTAATTGTAATTTCTATCTTATACTAATATGAGAAAGAGTCTCCAGCATGCTTTGTTGGAGGAGACATAACAATAATCTAGATATTGCTGAATTTCATCAACTGACTTGTATTGATGTTCGAAACTTTTCGGGACAGGATTTCCATTATCTTCTATGCAATCGGGAACTATAAGGATTGGCGAAAGTTGGTACTCTTTGATGTTGCATTTATGGTGCAGGTATAAGTAGATTCCTTTATGTGCTTAACAATTTTTAGGGGGTTTAAACATTTATGATATATTATAAGAATGCCTAGCAAATGATGTTGCTCACCATTTAGTGACAAACACTATTCAAAAACATTAATTACTTAAAGAACTCATGTTTTGAGAATAAACTAATGAATAAACTAAATGTCTTTATCCTCGACCACAATCAATCAATCTAATTTCATCAAAGCACAATATTAAACTTGTAGTCATTTTTTGACTTCTTCTAATTTTTACAAAATCAATCATTAGATTAAGAGGGAGAAAAGAGAGAGAGAACCAAATCTCATGCCTTATTATATACATCTTCGTCTTTCCATATATAAATACATTGCTTTTGTTACCATGAATATACAAATCACATTGAGTGTTCATTATTTCCTCACATACATATATGGAATTTCCTAAAGTTCACTAAGTATATGTTGGAATTTAGTATACATTTAAAACACTTATTTATTGTTTATTGTCAATATTGTCTTGTGGCTCAATGGTTAAAGTTTTGGGCTCACATGTGGTTGAAGGATCAATTCTCATCTTCCACATATTATATATATAAAAATATTTATATATCTTTAGCCGGGCCGGTCTCTTAAAAAAAACAGATTTTTTTTAATACCATTTTACATTTTTAGATTTACAATAGATTAAAAAAAAGAGTTTTTCTCATCTCAATAAATGCTACTAGCCGTTTTTTACTAGCAAACAAAATTCAATGATATGTTTTTATTGCATTTACAGAATCTGTTACAATAAAAATAAATCATGATTTTAATGGCAAAAATAAAGGAAACATTTTTCTTTTCTTTGGTTATAAAAAGAGAAATTTTGTTGAAAAGAAATTGTAGAGAAAAACTGTATTTCTTCATCCTTTCAGTTTTTTTAGCGATTCCTTTTCCTTTCTTGGAGTGCAAGTTGGTATATGTTGCCATTGAAGTACTAGGCAACACTATAAACAGAAGCTCGTTGTATCCTGGGAGAAGTATTTGGTGATCAACGATTCATCTTCAGAATCGACCAAATAGGTTCTTAAAGAAAGTGCAATCTACGCCTCGAGCCGTCCTCACACTTTCTTCCTGTTGCAGTCAAAGTCGATCGATCAATCCATTCAGACTCGTATGGTGCTATCAGAAGGTTAACTTGGACATTCAGGTCTACTAATTATTTTCTGAACAGCATACAAAGTTTTGGTCAATAACATTTGATGCTTCAGGATTCATGGGACTCCACATCATGTGTCATATACAAAATCAGTTAATACAGTGTTGACTGATTCATAACATTATTGCTAACAAAATACATTAAAATTTTGAAAGTTCATATTAGACACCCTTTTTAGGCTTGTCGATCGGCCTGCAATTGATGGATGACTTCCAAAAACATACACTCTGATGAAGCTCTTCCTAAAGAGCAACGATAATACTGCAAGAAAAGAGAAAAGAACCATCAAGACTGAAGGACCATTAAAAACTGATATATTGAGATGCATTATGGAATCAATTTTTTTTTTCAAAGAGTGAAATTGAAGCAAAATTGAAGGTGGTGAAGTTGTAGTCACTCCCATCTAAAATGTAATTAATGAATTACATTACAAAAGGTGTTTCTTTTTTTTAATTCCTTGGACATTCTCCCACAATCAAACTCTTTAGTTATCAAAATCTTTTGAACTTTTAATTCTGAAGGATCTCATTTGCTCAGTATGAAGCCTCAAACATCTTTGATGCAAATGAAACACACTACAAAAGAAAGTAGCTTTCCCGGCGATTATTCCCCGGCGTTTTACTAGTAGCGCCGGGGTAGGGAGCCAGTAGGAATTGGGCGCCAGATGGGATGGTCATACACCGACGGTCGATTTAAAATGCCGGTGAATGTTAGTATTCACCGGCGTTTTAGCTGAACACGCCGGTGAAGTTTATTATTCACCGGCGTTTTTTATTATAAACGCCGGCGAATATACTGGCACATTCACCGGCGTTTCCAATTAAAACGCCGGTGAATAACTGCGAATAAAACCCGCGAACCCTAATCGTTCGCTCGCCATTTATCCATTACCCCAAAAAAAAAAGAGGGAAGAAAGGCGCTTCCTTTCCCTCCTTCCCCGCTCTATTTCCCGCGCGTTTGCCTCCGCCGCTTCGTCCTCTTCGACGGCCTTCGACCATTCGAAATCGTCCCTTATTCCCTTCGTCCTTTTCGATTTCGTTCTTCCCTCTCTCGATCTGGAGGTGAATCGGCGGTCGCCCCCTCTCTCTCTCTCTCCTACGCCCCCGCCCTCGTCGCCCGGCTCCCTCCCTCTCTCTTTGGTATGATCTCTTGATTTCCCTTATTTTCCAAAAAAGGCAGCTTTTTTCAGTTTGGCATGAAAAATATATGCTTAGATAATGAAAAATATATGCCTGTTACGTGTTCGATTTCCTTAGCATGAACGGTTTAGTTGAGATGAAGAATTAATAGAAAAATATATGCTTAGATAATGGAAATTTTCATCTTCTTTTACTGTTAATGAAGCTGATTTCATGCATCTGATGGTCTTCATGGCATGTTTGTTTTTTTACCCAAAATGGGTTCACTGTGAACTGAGGATATTGTATAGGTACGTATGCCAAAATTCTCTGGCCGGATATGCACCACACTTGGGTTTTAGATTTAGTTGGGCACAGTGAATTAGTAGAGCAACATATAAGCTCAGTTAATGGGAAATTTTCATTTTCAGATACTATTAAAGTAACCTGATTGCAATCTTTGGCATGGTTTTTTAACACAAAATGGGTTCACTTCCAAACTAAGTATGCTGCATAGCATACCCGTTTTCTTTCACTGTTAATGAAGCTGATTTCATGCATCTGATTGTCTTCTTGGCATGATTGTTTTTTACCCAAAATGGGTTCACTGTGAACTGAGGATGCTATAGGTACGTATGTCAAAATCCTGCGGCCGGATATGCACAACAATTGGATTTTAGATTTAGTTGGGCTAAAGAAGTAGTAGAGCAACATATAAGCTCAGATAATGGGAGATTTTCATTTTCAGATACCGTTAAAGTAACCTGATTGCAATCTTTGGCATGGTTTTTTTACACAAAATGGGTTCACTTCCAAAATGAGTATGCTGCATGCATAGCATCCCCAGTTTGTATAGGTTCACTTCCAGACTAAGTGAACTGAGGATGCTATAGGTACGTATGCCAAAATCCTTCGGATACGCACAACAATTGGGTTTTAGATTTAGTTGGGTTGAAGAAGTAGTATAGCAACATATAAGCTCTGATAATGGAAAATTTATCATTTTCAAATACTGTTAAAGTAACCTGATTGTCAATCTTTGGCATGGTTTTTTATACGAAAATGGGTTAACTTCCAATCTAAGTATGCTGCTAGCATCCCCATTTTCTTTTTTTGTTGTTAGTGAAGCTTATTTTCATGCATCTGATTGTCATCTTGGCATGTTTTTTTTACCAAAATCGGTTCACTGTGAACTGAGGATGGTATAGGTACGTATGCCAAAATCCTCCGGCCGGATATGCGGCTACAATTGGGTTTTAGATTTAGTTGGGATGAAGAAGTAGTAGAGCAACATATAAGCTCAGATAATGGGAAATTTTTCATTTTCAGATACTGTTAAAGTAACCTGACTGGAATCCTTGGCATGGTTTTTTAACAAAATGGGTTCACTTCGTAACTAAGTATGCTGCATAGCATCCCCAGTTTCTTTCACTGTTAATTAATTGAATCTTATCCCCTGCATCTGATTGTCATTTTGGCATGTTTTTTTGACCAAACTGCGTTCACTGTGAACTGAGGATGCTATAGCTCTATGCCAAAATTCTCCGGCTATGTACAACAATTGGTTCAGTCTGCAAAATATATGCTTACATACTAGACATTTTAATTTTTCTTTTACTGTTTCTTTTGTTTAGTAGTAGTAGTATTATTATTATTATTATTATTATTATGAGATAAAGTGATTATTAGTAGTCATGAACAGAATAGTTCATGAGTCATCAGATCTTCTTGTTACCGTAGTTACAACAGGACGCACTCATTATTCGGCCGATTCCTCTTCATCAGCAAAATACCCTTTACCATCATCATCTCCTTGAACGGAAAGCCAAATACAGGGGAGACTATAGTCGATTTTTTTTTATGCTCGAACACAGGGTGTGTGATAAAATACCGTCTAAGGTGGTTGTGATCATTTCCACAAAAGGTCGTTTAGGGTTTGGTGAATAGAGTAGATTGTATTAAGAAGTAGTTTTTTTTTGTACATTTTTTGGAGCCACAATTTCTTTATTTTACAGTTAGAGATTATATCGTTCATTTATTTGCAGCTAGGGATGATTTTCAAATAGGTGAAATTTAATATACAAAATGCCTTTTACTGTTATTACTATTTAATATATAAAATTTTAATTTCAGACTGTGTGCTATTGATATAATGGATAGAAGTTGGATTAGTAAACCACGATTATCCAAGGAGTACCGTGATGGTATTAAAGATTTTATTATCTTTGCCAAACGACATTCCCGTGATCCCAACCTAATCCTTTGTCCATGCCTTCGCTGTACAAATTGTATGCTGAGGACATGTGACGTAGTACATACACACTTGGCTGTCAACGGTTTTCTTCAAGGGTACACAAGGTGGTTTTGTCATGGAGAGGATCATACGGCAGCTCCTGTTCGTCCGGTTGTATTAGAAAATGAGGCTGAGCCCTTAGTGAACGAAGACTTAAGCGTTCCCGATGAGATGCATGCTTTGTTACAAGATGCCATGGGGAATCATAATGTTCCTTTCCACACCAATGACCCAACAACCGAAGTTCACAATGAGTCAATAGAAACAAACCAGATTGGTGGTGGGGTGGACGAGGAAATGTCTGGCCCCACCCATGAAAATAATAAGCAGCAAGAATCCTTCGCTAAGTTACTTGAAGATGCTAGTATCCCGTTGTACCGCGACTGCACCAAATTTTCTAAGTTCTCATTCATTGTCAGACTATTTCAGATTAAATGTTTAAACGGGTGGTCTGCTAAGTCCTTCACTATGCTACTTGAATTGTTGAATGAAGCATTTCCTGAAATCTGTATTCCAAACTCAGCCTATAAAATCAAAAAATTCCTAAGTTCTCTCGATCTAGGATATGAGAAGATAGCAGCATGTCCAAATGACTGTATGCTTTTCACGAGTGGTAAGGAAAGTCTGGATAATTGCGAAGTGTGTGGTTCTTCGAAATGGAAAGAAAGACCAAATCAAGACGAGGGAGCCAGCGGATCTACTAAGCGAAGTAGGAAAAAGAAGCCTGCCAAAACATTGCGTTACTTTCCTCTGATCCCTAGGTTACAAAGGTTGTTTATGTCCACGAAAATTTCTTCTGATATGAAATGGCATGCTGAAGGCCGCACTAATGATGGGATTCTTAGACATCCTGCTGATTCTCAATCTTGGAAAAGATTTGATGAAAGATATCCTGATTTTGCGGAAGATCCTCGAAATGTGAGACTTGGACTAGCTAGTGATGGCTTCAACCCTTTCAGGCAAATGAGTAGTACATACAGCATATGGCCGGTTGTGTTGATACCATACAATTTGCCGCCTTGGAAATGCATGAAGCAGTCCTCATTTATTTTGTCCATGATAGTTCCTGGACCGAAAGGTCCTGGAAATGATATAGATGTGTACCTACAACCGTTAATAGATGAACTTCAGAAGTTGTGGGTGGGTGTTCCAACCTATGATGCTGTGGCTAAAGAAACATTTTCTCTTCGTGCCGTGTTGTCTTGGACCATCAATGATTTTCCAGCATATGCAAATTTATCTGGATATAGTACTAAAGGACGTTATGCATGTCCATGTTGTGCTGACCAAACTAGTTCAAGGTGGTTGTACAATGGCAGAAAGTTTTGCTATATGGGTCATAGGAGATGGTTGCCTGACACACATATATTTCGGGCAGAGGCAGCAACATTTGATGGCACCGACGAGTGGGAACATGCTCCTGGGTCTTCCTCTGGTTCAGATATTTTGAGGCGGGTAGATGGTCATCAATTCAAATATGGAAAGGAACCAGAAGTCAGGACAAAGGGCAAGAAAAGGGCAAGGCCGGAGCAAGATGAGGAGATCGATCTATATGGCGAGGATGAGGATCAAAACTTGACGAGTTTAGGTGCATGGAAGAAGAAGAGTATTTTCTTCAAGTTGCCGTATTGGGAATTCAACTTACTGAGACATAATTTAGATGTGATGCATATCGGCAAAAATATAGGTGAGAATTGTATAGGAACAGTTATGGGAGATGATCGGAAGACAAAGGACAATCTGAAGAGCCGACTTGATTTGAAGTCAATGGGCATCCGACATGAGTTGCACCCAGAAGAATTGCCGAACGGGAAAGTGCTCCTACCTCCTGCAATCTATTCAATGTCAAAATCGGAGTTAGAGTTGTTTTGCAAAGTACTACTTGAACTGAAAGTCCCCGATAGCTATTCTTCTAACATGGCAAAATGTGTCAACTTTAAAGAGAAGAGGCTTCAGGGGCTAAAGTCACACGACTACCACATCCTAATGCAGGATCTCCTTCCTGTGGCCCTAAGGTCTTCAATGTGTGAGCAAGTCACTACTGTCCTGAAAGATCTTTGTAGCATATATAAAGGTATTTGCTCAAGAATGCTTCGTGTTGAAGATCTGGACCAATTGGAGCAGCAGGCGGCATTGACACTTAGTAAAATGGAGATGATATTTCCTCCATCGTTTTTCACTATTATGATTCACTTGATAATCCACCTTGCTGGTGAAGCCAGAATCGGTGGTCCTGTTCACTATCGGTGGATGTACCCCATTGAGAGGTAAAATAATTCGTTCATCTTACGAAATTGAATTTTCAAAAGCTCATTTCTTTTAATCCCCTAATCCGCTCTAGTTTATTAATTATACATGTTCAGGTACCTATACCGGCTAAAGGGTTATGTGAAAAATAGAGCATATCCTGAAGGGTCAATAGCCCAGGGATATCTATCAGAGGAGTGCTCACATTTTTTTTCCAGGTATATGCCTGGTGTGGAGACATCTTCCAGTAGACCACGTAGAAATCCAGACATTTCCAACCTTGATGGTGCACAATATCTTTTTGATACCGCTGGCACCACTGTTGGTAAAGTTGATGCATTTGAGCTCGATAGCTTAGCGTGGGAACAGGCACATCGATATGTGCTAGACCATCATGCATCAGTGGAACCATTTCGAAAGTAAGTTGCTTTTAAATGTAAATCGAATACATTGAAAACCGCGGAGTTCGATATTTTTGATACTTTTCTTATTCCTAATTTCAATTGCTTGTTTTTTTAGCGAATTTGTCAGGGACATCAAACGAAGGGCTAGACCAAGAAGACTACCACCACGTGAACAAAACAAGTTGATGAATGAAAAATTTCATAAGTGGTTTGAATCTCATGTAGGTGAATTACAGTTATGCAAGTTAATCTTTATTATATCTATATTTTCTATGGTGTTGATACGATTTGCGCAAAATTAATAGGTACATTCTTTGGGTCCTGAAGGTGCGTCATCTGAAATACAAGTACTTGCCAAAGGTCCCTATCAGATGGCCAAAAGATACGGAGGATACATATTCAATGGTTTTAGATTTCGTACTAAGGATCGTGAATCTAATTTGAAGTCTCAAAATAGCGGAATGGTAGTGACGTCTAAGACTAGAAGTTATGCTTCCAAATCGGACACGAGGCCTGTAGATGGGGATCTCGACTACTATGGAGTGCTCACGGATATCATTGAGTTGAATTATTTTGGCCATTTCCGTGTTGTCTTATTTCGTGGGGATTGGGCTGAGTTTGATAGGAATTTTGCTAACAACAAGGACAAGCTTGGCTTCACAGTTGTGAACTTCTCAAAATTGATTCACATCGGTACACACATTAGCCATGAGCCATTTGTGTTTCCATCCCAAGTCCAACAAGTGTTCTACATTGCAGATCCAACCCTGCCAAAATCGTATGTGGCTATCCCTATGCAACCAAGAGATGTATTCCAACTGGGCGATACTTCAGACGATGAAGACGGTGAAGACATGAACAGTTACATTGCTTCTGAGTTTCCTGTGTTTGATGTAAACACAACCGATCTTGGAATTTGCGGGACTTGGCTCCGCAAGGATGGAGAAGAGGGCGATGTACTGGAAGATGTCGTATTGTAGTTTACATGATTTTTTATGCAAGTTTATTATATGTCTGTAATTTTATGTCTTAAATCTTGTTTTAATATTATGTCTGTAATTTCGAATATGTTCATTATGAATTTAATACACTGGTTTAATTGTCTTTCTATTTTCTACTGCTTGGTATTATTTACATTAAACTATGCTTAGTGTCATTTGAACCAAACTATCATTTGAACCAAGTTATCGGATCCTTGACAGGTACAACATGCCGAGGCATGGAAAGAGGGTAAATATAAATGATGGCAACGAGAGCCATGGGGATGAGCAGCCACTAAATAATAGTGGCAGGCAAACATATGAGAGTGAGGGTAGCACGCCGCCCACTGTCAAAAAACATCGGTAAGTCTTGAAATTGGTATTTTTAAAGAGATTATGTTACTTGAATGCATGAAAGACACGTACTAGTGTTTGTGAGTCTGCATTGTGGCTGTCGTCTATGTCGCATTTCGTCTATGTTTCTTAAGTGGGCTGTGATTAGAGAGAAAGGGCTGGAGTGGAGATCTGGAAACCCAAAATAGAGACATCTCGTTTATTATAATCTACACTTATTGTTGGACCAATCCCCTCTTGCTGTTGTTGCTGATGTCTCTTTGTGTGCGTGTGGTGAAGAGAATGAAGGGATGAGAGAGAGATGAGGAAAATGCCGCTATGTTAGCCTGGTGTATCCTCATTCTCTACCATTCCTCTTTCTGGCTTCTATATTTGGTTTCCTTCCACGATGACAATTCCAGTTAAAACTACACTTGCTATGAGCCCTATTCGTATTTTTCTTCCATGAACTGAGGATGGTGCATAGGCTGGTGCCTGGTGTATCCTCATTCTCTAGCATCCCCAGTTTCTTTCACTGTGAGTGAAGCTTATTTCACAAACCTGATGGTCTTCTTAAGCTATTGTATGGTCCCATTTTCACTAACTGTTAGTGAAGCTCATTTCAAGCACCTGATTGTCTTCTTGGCATGTATGTTTTTAAACCAAAAATGGGTTCACTGTGGTCATCAGATGATGGAGAAATTTTCATTTTCAAATACTGTCAATGTAACCGGTTTTTTTAACACCAAATGGGTTCACTTCCAAAATGAGTATGCTGCATAGCATCCCCAGTTTCTATCACTGTTAGTGAAGCTTACTTCACATATCCTGATGGTCTTCTTAAGCTATTTTATGGTCCCATTTTCACTAACTGTTAGTGAAGCTCATTTCAAGCACCTGATTGTCTTCTTGGCATGTATGTTTTTATACCGAAAATGGGTTCACTGTGAACTGAGGATATTGTATAGGTATGTATGCCAAAATTCTCCGGCCGGATATGCACCACACTTGGGTTTTGCGATATAGTTGGGCTAAAAAAGTAGTAGAGCAACATATAAGCTGAGATAATGAAGAAATTTTCATTTTCGGGCACTGTCAATGTAACCTGATTGCAATCTTTGGCATGGTTTTTTTTAACACAAAATGGGTTCACTTCCAAAATGAGTATGCTGCATAGCATCCCCAGTTTCTTTCACTGTTAGTGAAGATTATTTCACAAACCTGATGGTCGTCTTAAGCTATTGTATGGTCCCATTTTCACTAACTGTTAGTGAAGCTGATTTCAAGCACCTGATTGTCTTCTTGGCATGTATGTTTTTAAACCAAAAATGGGTTCACTGTGGTCATCAGATGATGGAGAAATTTTCATTTTCAAATACTGTCAATGTAACCGGTTTTTTTAACACCAAATGGGTTCACTTCCAAAATGAGTATGCTGCATAGCATCCCCAGTTTCTATCACTGTTAGTGAAGCTTACTTCACAAACCTGATGGTCTTCTTAAGCTATTTTATGGTCCCATTTTCACTAACTGTTAGTGAAGCTCATTTCAAGCACCTGATTGTCTTCTTAGCATGTATGTTTTTATATCGAAAATGGGTTCACTGTGAACTGAGGATATTGTATAGGTACGTATGCCAAAATTCTCCGGCCGGTTTTGCGATATAGTTGGGCTAAAAAAGTAGTAGAGCAACATATAAGCTGAGATAATGAAGAAATTTTCATTTTCGGGCACTGTCAATGTAACCTGATTGCAATCTTTGGCATGGTTTTTTTAACACAAAATGGGTTCACTTCCAAAATGAGTATGCTGCATAGCATCCCCAGTTTCTTTCACTGTTAGTGAAGATTATTTCACAAACCTGATGGTCTTCTTAAGCTATTGTATGGTCCCATTTTCACTAACTGTTAGTGAAGCTCATTTCAAGCACCTGATTGTCTTCTTGGCATGTATGTTTTTAAACCAAAAATGGGTTCACTGTGGTCATCAGATGATGGAGAAATTTTCATTTTCAAATACTGTCAATGTAACCGGTTTTTTTAACACCAAATGGGTTCACTTCCAAAATGAGTATGCTGCATAGCATCCCCAGTTTCTATCACTGTTAGTGAAGCTTACTTCACAAACCTGATGGTCTTCTTAAGCTATTTTATGGTCCCATTTTCACTAACTGTTAGTGAAGCTCATTTCAAGCACCTGATTGTCTTCTTGGCATGTATGTTTTTATACCGAAAATGGGTTCACTGTGAACTGAGGATATTGTACAGGTACGTATGCCAAAATTCTCCGGCCGGTTTTGCGATATAGTTGGGCTAAAAAAGTAGTAGAGCAACATATAAGCTGAGATAATGAAGAAATTTTCATTTTCGGGCACTGTCAATGTAACCTGATTGCAATCTTTGGCATGGTTTTTTTAACACAAAATGGGTTCACTTCCAAAATGAGTATGCTGCATAGCATCCCCAGTTTCTTTCACTGTTAGTGAAGATTATTTCACAAACCTGATGGTCTTCTTAAGCTATTGTATGGTCCCATTTTCACTAACTGTTAGTGAAGCTCATTTCAAGCACCTGATTGTCTTCTTGGCATGTATGTTTTTAAACCAAAAATGGGTTCACTGTGGTCATCAGATGATGGAGAAATTTTCATTTTCAAATACTGTCAATGTAACCGGTTTTTTTAACACAAAATGGGTTCACTTCCAAAATGAGTATGTTGCATAGCATCCCCAGTTTCTATCATTGTTAGTGAAGCTTACTTCACAAACCTGATGGTCTTCTTAAGCTATTCTATGGTCCCATTTTCACTAACTGTTAGTGAAGCTGATTTCAGGCACCTGATTGTCTTCTTGGCATGTATGTTTTTATACCAAAAAATGGGTTCACTGTGAACTGAGGATATTGTATAGGTACGCATGCCAAAATTATCCGGCCGGATATGCACCACACTTGGGTTTTGCGATATAGTTGGTGCTGAAAAAGTAGTAGAGCAGCATATAAGCTCAGATAATGGAGAAATTTTCATTTTCGGATACTGTCAATGTAACCTTATTGTTTAACACAAAATGGGTTCACTTCCAAACTAAGTATGCTGCATAGCATTCTCAGTTCTTCTTTTGTTGATAGTGAAGCTTATTTTCATGCATCTGATTGTGATCTTGGCATGTTTTTTTTAGCAAAACGGGTTTACTGTGAACTGAGGATGCTATAGGTACGTATGCCAAAATCCTCCGGATACGCACAACAATTGGGTTTTAGATTTAGTTGGGCATAGTGAATTAGTAGAGCAACATATAAGCTCAGTTAATGGAAATTTTCATTTTCAGATACTGTTAATGAAGCTGATTGCCATCTTTGGCATGATTTTTGAACAAAAATGGGTTCACTTCCAAACTAAGTATGCTGCTAGCATCCTCATTTTCTTTCACTGTTAATGAAGCGTATTTCATTAAGATCCAGGATGGCAAATTTTGACTGGGCTATGATTGGATTGTTTAGTGGATGTGGTCTATGTTCTTAATTGGGCTGTGATTAGAAAGAGTGGGCTCGAGTGGAGAACTGGAAACCCATATAGAGACATCTTGTTCATAATAATTTATTATTATTGTTGTTCTTGTCGCTCTTAAGGTGGTTGCTGATGTCTCTTTCTGTTCGTGTGCTGAAGGGAAATAAGGGATGAGAGAGAGATGAGGAAAATGCCGCTATGGTAGCCTGGTGTATCCAAAGTCTCTACCTTTCTTCTTTCTGTTTCCATTTCTGGCTTCTATATATATTTGGTTTCCTTCCACGATGACAGTTTCCTAAAAATACACTTGATATGAGCCCTATCTTATTTTTTCTTATTTTTCTTATATTTGGTTTCCGTCCACGATGACAGTTTCATGGATTGTCTGAACAATCCATGAAGGACATGCTTAGATACTGAATTTTCATTTGTTTTATTGTTTTAGATAGTTGATATTCCCAATCAGAAGAGAATATAAAGGTTTCAAGTTAGATACTGAATTTTCATTTGTTTTGTTATTTTAGATATATTTAAAAACAAAATTAAGTACGAAATTTTTAGCATTACAATGTAATTATTTTACCTCTGTATATAGCATTAACAATTCCATTTGCAGTTGGCACTTTCATCTTATAATTCGAGACACAGGTAGTTCTTTTTGCAAGTTCAAAAAATATGTATATTCTGTATTGTGATCTACTGTTCAATTAAACTATTATTTTTTATTCACAGAGTGGTCGTCAAGATGAAGGAAATGCAGATGATCAGAGCTGAAGCTACTCGAGGGGTATGAATCTGCGGTCCTCCTTGCTGTTCTTATGTCCTCCTTGCTGTATGGTTGTTGTTCTTATGTCCTCCTCCTTGCCGTTGTTATGTCAGACTGGTTTTTTTTATGAGAGTTATGTCATACTTTGAATTTGGGATATTTTGGATATTTGTCAGACTGGTTTGTTTGGATATTTTGGATGTTAGTCTCTATATTAATTTGTTAATTATGACATTGTTAATTAATCAATGAATTTGGACGTTGATATGACATGTGTGAAACTTGATTATCTTTAATTATTCTTGTGTTTGGCTGTAGTTTGCGCAGTAGTATGCAACGAAATTGATCGAATCAGTTGTGAGAATTAGTTTACAGGTTATGTAAATGAAACTGTGAATTGAAATCGAACGGAAAAGCGGAGTATCGAAAATAAACGGGCATAGCCAGAACGGCATTTTAAAAAACGGCGGTGTATATAATTTAATTGTTGGAGTGTATGATACACCGGCGTTTCAACGTACGCCGGTGAAAGTTTTCAGCTGTAACGGCACAGGTATATACCGGCGTTTTATAAACGTCGGTGTATATAACTACACCGGCGTTTTTAGTCGCGCCGGTGTTCGTAAACAGGGAAAAACAGGCACCCAGAAACGGACATACACCGGCGTTTTATGACCGCCGGTATACTTTCGATATACACCGGCGTTTTTGTTTACGCCGGTGAATGGATAAATACCGGCGGTTTACAACCGCCGGTGTATGTATATAGACACACAAACACGGCACCCAGAAACGGACATACACCGGCGTTTTATGACCGCCGGTATACTTTCGATATACACCGGCGTTTTTATTTACGCCGGTGAATGGATAAATACCGGCGGTTTACGACCGCCGGTGTATGTATATAGGCACACAAACACGGCACCCAGAAATGGACATACACCGGCGTTTTATGACCGCCGGTGTAGTCCTAGTATTTACCGGCGTCCCCCAAAAACGCCGGTGTAGGACCCTTCGTTTCAGCGACGCCCGCTTCGGCGGCAGTTGGACCGGCATTATTGTAAACGCCGGTGAAAGTTTCCCCGGCGTAAAAAAATGCCGGTATAGACGGAAAAAACCGCCGGGAAAGCTACTTTCTTTTGTAGTGACAACATCTATGGGAATTAGTTTCATTATTTACATTTCGACTACAACCTTAATCAGATCAAGCTTTATATGTTAAGTTTCTGTAACGCCCCGTACTCAACTCGTACGTACACAATTAAATCTTAAACCACTGCCCACCACAGACTGCCTCAAAAGGATGTCTAAATGGTTGGGTACCCTTTCTCCTTGGCAATTTCTATTTATATTCTCTCTCTCACTCGCTTCAATCACCGATGTGGCACTATTAAACCCAATACACCCACGCCATGCACAGCTCCTCTTCATTTCTTCTTCTTCTACAATCTTGACCACACATCATAATCCATCCATCCCTCCATCTTTTCTCCACGTCAGCACACAACACACACTCATGCAACCATTTCTTTCATTCTTTTCTTCCATTTTCATTTAATCCACTTATGTCATAAGCCCCATAATTTCCTCTATAACCACCTTATTTAATCCACTTAATCTATAGCCGTATACTTTTCTATAGGCCCACTCCAATATCCATATATATTTCTCTCTAATATTTCTCACAAATGTGGGATCTTACAGTTCCATATTCTAATGTTAACTTTGGAGTCAATCTACCTCTTCTCTACAACTTCTTAGTATAAGATCATGGACAATGAATTTGTACACTCACAGTCTTCTAGTGTAATTCAACCATTACATAACTTATCTATGCTCATAATAAAAAAATTCTATATTGTTTCATCCTCTTTTAGCATATATCTATGGAATAGGTTCATGACCTCTTGCTGGGTGCAAGTTCAGAATTGCAATTCTTATTTCATCTTTTACTGTTCATATAAGGCCTCCTAATTCTCAATTCATTATTTTTCTAGATACATAAGCTTATGTTGTTTTTCTTTAATACTCCTTATCTATGACCTCTTAAAACTAAATTTATTACTGTATTTATCATATTGTCCTTGAGTTTTTTCTCTACTGGAATTTTGTATACTTTATCAGTCATGAGTTAATGTTTTTTTTTAATCCTAAAGAAAAAAAAATTATTATTTTTACTAAAAAACTTCGTGATTGGAGCAAACACGTAGGTTTTTCTCTCTACATTCAACTTTAATATGGTGGCCTCTTTATCTTTTGTCAAAAATAACAATAATAATTAGGCTAAATTTGAAAGAAAAAAAAACCTTGAACTATCTTCTTTATGCAGGAAACCTCACTGAACATTTTTTTGTGCAGAAAATCACACTCAAGTATAGTTGCAAAAAACCCACTCTGACGGCATGAGCTTTCTGCTAAAGTTGAGTGAGGTTTTTTTAAAAATAATGAGAAATATGCTTGATGTTTTCTGAACCAACTTGCAAAGATGAATGAGGTTATCTAGTACAAACAGAAAAGTTAGTTGTGGTTTTTTGAAAATATACTTCGGGAGAGTTTTTTGCAACCATACTTAAGTGTGGTTTTCTATGCAAAAAAAAATTCAGTGAGATTTTCTGCATAAAGAAGATAGTTCAAGAGGTTTTTTTTCAAATTTAGTCTAATAATTATCTTATACCCAATAGCGTTAGGCTGTGTGCATGAGATCATAGTAGTAGTAGTAGGTTGATGACATTAACATAATGAAAAGATAATTAAGTTTTGTTTTTAAAAAAAAGATAATTAAGAAAAAAAAATGGATTTAGAGTAAACTGTTTGATGCTACTACAAAATATGGGACATAGAATTCCATCTAAAAGTATGAAACCTCCCATATATTATTTGGATGGAAGAACTATTTGCGGGTGTACAATATAGAGAACTGACATAAGATCTTCTAATGTAAGTATGTGAGGGTGGATTTAGGGTGAAGAAATAATTCCTAGGGGACATGGTCTCTAGTATTTACATAAGACCTCAAGTTTACGTAAATGTGATGTTATGATGATGTCAATTTTCACATAAACAACTTCCAGTGATGGGTACAAACCTTGACATCTAGACGTGTTGAATTTTCAAAAACTTGAATTATGATCTGACTGTTTAGTAAGAGAAACTAACCAAGTAAAGAGTATGTGGAGGAAAAGGTACAACTTATAAGTGTATCAGATCAACATATCATGATTCATATTTTGCTATTGAAATGTTCCCAGTTTCAATTCTGGGTTCATTAAGGTATTTTCACAAACACTTATAGTGCACTGAAAAAGGTAAGCAGAAAATACAACAACAATAAAGCCTTTTCCCTTTTTTCCTAACAAAATCATGATTCATATTTTGCTATTGAAATGTTCCCAGTTTCAATTCTGGGTTCATTAAGGTATTTTCACAAACACTTATAGTGCACTGAAAAAAGTAAGCAGAAAATACAACAACAATAAAGCCTTTTCCCTTTTTTCCTAACAAAAGTAAGGAGAAAATAATAGTATAAAAGATTAGATAAATCATATTTGTTACAAAATCTTGTTTACAAATATCGTTTGCAATAAAACCAAACATGATTGAGAGGCACAAAATGGGAGAAGAAGAAGAAGAAGAAGAAGAAGAAGAGGGAGAAAAACCAATAAATAAAAAGAAAAGAAATAACAAAATTACAAACCAAACAATTTGTGTCGTGGCTTGTGTACCACACAATCTTCTTAAAACATATTTCGCCTCGTCCCGATGATGGAATTTGTGTAGGCATTTGTCTTCCCATGATACAATGACAGAAGAGTTGACGCAAGCACCACGTCATGCTCTCGAACTGCACAGCGTTTGAAATCTATCACCGAAAGACTGAAGAATAAAACTGGACTTGTAGCACAGAACAGATGATGGAAAGAGAAGAGTTTCTGGTGTATGTATTTAGGGGAGAGGGGGCCTCATTTATAGGTCCATGGTAAAAATCGTGATGGAAAGAGAAGAGTTTCTGGTGTATGTATTTAGGGGAGAGGGGGCCTCTATTTATAGGTCCATGGTAAAAATCGTAACGGAGACAACTTATTGACTGCATCCACTGTAACGGCAGACAACTCCTTTAATACAGTAACAGCGAAAAAAACCGTTTCCACGGTTTAAAACGTGAATAAATGACAGACAAATTTTTTTCTGAAACTGGACTTGAAGCACAGAACAGAATAGGAAAAGAGATAAGTTTCTAGTGTGTGTATTTAGGGAAGAGGGGGGCCTCTATTTATAGGGCCAGGGTGAAAATTGTAACGGCAGACAACTTATTGACTACATCCACTGTAACGGCAGACAACTCCTTTAATGCACCGACTGTAATGGCAGACAAAACTATTTTTACAGTTTAAAACATGAATAAATGGTAGACAAAAATATTTCTGCATTTATTTCAGCTGTTACAGATCAGAGAAATCCAAACTGTAGCAAAAAAAACGCTCTGCGTGGGGTGGGGTTCATGTCGGCCCAGCAATCGTGTCCGCAAGACGTGCGGGCGCACACAAGCCGCATGTAATCTGGTCTGAGATTTGCACCCCCTGCATGCGCGAGAGAGAGCATCTTGGCTTGCTATCTTACAATGTCAAGAAAGTGTTTATTATATATCAACTTCTAATTCCTTTGATTTTTCCGATGTGGGACTAAAATCTCTCAACTCATTTTCATAAATGAAACTGTCCCACTTAGGAAGACAGTTTCTCATTCACTCATTAACTATTTTGACCAAGTAAATATATGATTTTGATCTACTCATGAAGGAGAGCACAAATTAATAAAGATATCTCACTAATTCATAATGGATCTTACTCAAAAAATTGCCTCAAAATGGTTCGTAAAATGGTGTTAATACACCCTTTTTCTAACATTCCTCACACGAATGAAATTGATGACCACAAACACGACAGACTTGGTGATAGAGTTCAGCGGTTGAAACCTGCATAAGATAGGTACGTGTTACCCTTTGAACCTTCCTTTACAATTTAGTTATCCCTTTGAACCTAAAGCTTGGGATCTCTAGTCAGCTAGGTTGAGCGTCCATTGTATCGACTTATTCTTTCATGGGCTTTAGTCTTGTTCTCCTTGATGACTTATCAACTAACTCTCTGTTTAACCCTTTGGTTAGCGGATTCGCAATATTATCTTTTAACTTTATATAGTCCACAAAGATAACCCCAGTAGAGAGTAGCTGTCTAATGGTATTAAGTCTTCGACGAATATGTCTAGATTTACCATTATACATATTGTTCTGTGTTCTACAAATTCCAGATTGACTATCTGAATGTATTCAGATTGGAGCCACGGGCTTTGTCCACCTTGAAATATCCTCAAGAAAATGGTGTAACCATTCAACCTCTTCCCCACATTTGTCTAGTACGATAAATTCATATTTTATTGTGGATTTAGCCTTCACTGTTTGTTTCGATAATTTACGAGAAACTGCTGCACCATCTAGTGCAAACCATAGCCACTAGTGAACTTTGAATTATCACTGGATGTCCAGTTCGCATCACTATATCCTTCAGACAGATATCTTCTATAATGCAGTCCATAGTTACGAGTAAAATATAAGTACTTCAATAATCTTGTAATCACTTGTCAATGCTGGCTTCCAGGATTACTCGTATATCTACTTAGTTTACTGACAACATAGATTATGTCTAGTCTTGTACAACTCATCAAGTACATTAGACTGCCTATGATTCTAGAGTATTATACATGAGAAATACTCTCACATTTATTCTTGGATAAATGTAAAGTTAGATCTATTGGAGTTCTGGCAATTCCATAATTATCTTTATCAAAGTTTTCAAAAATATTATCAATATAATGTGACTAGCTTAAAATAAACTCGTCTGATGTTCTTGTGATTTTAATTCCCAATATAACATCAGCTAGTCCCATGTCTTTCATGCCAAACCTCGAGTTCAACATGTTTTGAGTAGATTTAATCATCTTATCGTTACTTCCAACTATAAGCATGTCATCTGCATACAAGCATATTATGATAAATCAGCTATCAATATCTTTGACATACACGCATTTATCACATTCATTGATTTTGAAACCAATTGTCATCATGACATTGTCAAATTTCTCATGACATTGCTTTGGTGCTTGTTTTAAGTCATATAATGACTTCACCAGTTTACATACTTTCTTTTCTTGTCCTGGAGCTGAAAACCCTCCAGTTGTTCCGTGTAGATTTCTTCATCTAAATAGTTTGCGTTTTTCATTTGTGAGAACGAAGGGAAAAGAGTCTCCATTAAGAAAAGTTATTTTCACATTCATTTGATGTACTTCAAGATTGTGCAAGGCTGCTACTGCAAGTACCATCCTAATGGAATTTATTATTGTCATAGAAGAATATATATCAAAGTAATTCAGACCTTCCTTTTATTTATATCCTTTGATAACAAGTCTTGCCTTATATTTATCAATTGATCCATCAGCTTTCATTTTTTTCTTGAAAATCCACTTGGAACCTAAAGGTTTACTACCTGGTGGAAGATCCACTAGTTCCTAAGTATGATTTTTGCAAAATAGAATCAATTTTGCTCTTAATGGCTTCTTTCCATAGAGAACCATCACTAGAGCTCACCGCTTCTTTAAAAATTTGGGGTTCACCTTCAACCATAAAAGTCAAGAAATCTGGACCAAAAGATTTTCCGTTTTTGTTCTTTTACGACGTTTAGGTTCCTCCTCAACTTCTTTATCTTGGTTTTCACTATCTTCATTAATAGTCTCATGTGTTCATTTAGAAAAACCCAATTCTTTCTTAGACTTACATGGAAATACATTTTAAAAAAACGATGCATTTCTTGACTCAATTATTGTGTTCTTTGGTATATCAGAGATATCGAATTTGTACACCAAAAACCGATAAGCACTACTATTATGTGCATAGCCAATAAAAATGCAGTCAACCATTTTGGGTCCTATTTTCACTTTTTAGGTGGAGGTACTGCCACCTAGGCAAGACATCCCCACATTCGCAAGTAATTGAAGGATGACTTTCTTCATTTCCATAATTCATATAGAGTTTTATCTTCTTTCTTTTTGGGCACCTTATTCAAAAGGTAGTTAGCTGAAAGAATAACTTCTCTCCACAAGTTTGGTGGCAAACCAGAACTTATTAACATTGCATTCATCATTTTCTATATGGTACGATTCTTTCACTCAGCAACACTGTTAGACTGAGGAGAATAAGGCGATGTGGTTTCATGTATAATCTCATGTTTAGCACAAGTTTTAGCAAATGACAATTCATACTCTCCACCTCAGTCACTTCTTAGTACCTTAATTTTCTTGTTGACTTGATTCTCAACTTTGTTTTTATAGAAAACAAATTTCTCTATCGCTTTGTCCTTACTTTTAAGTAAATACACATAAAAATATTTTGTGTTATCATCAATAAATGTAATAAAATATTTATTACCACCTCTTGTTTGTATAAATCAAAAATATCGGTGTGAATTAAATCAAAGGTTCAATATTTCTTTCAACACTTTTAAACGATGATCTTGTTAGTTTTTTCCCAACACAAGTTTCACACTTATGTTTGGAATCAATTTGGAATGTTGGTATATGATTCAAGTTAATTAGTCTACACAAAGTATCATAATTAACATGTCCTAGTCTACCATGCCATAAATTGGAAGACTCAAGTATATAAGTAGAAGAGCTAGCTTTATTGATATTCTTGATCATGGTCATTACATTGAGTTTAAAATTCCACCACTCATATATCCTCTACCAACATACATTCCACTCTTCGACAAAATACATTTGTTTGACTCAAACACTAAACGAAATCCAAAATTATTAAGCAACGAACCAGATAACAAGTTCTTACGGATTTCAGTAACATATGAAACATTTTTTAGAGTCAGTTCCTTCCCAGAAGTCATCTTCAAGATCACCTTGCCTTGACCCTTGATTTCTAAAGTAGTCGAGTTCCCCATAAACATCGTCTCCCCATTATCTAATAGTTCTAAAGTGGAGAACATACTTCTGTTGGAGCACATGTGTCAAGTAGCTTTAGTGTCAATCCACCATTCATTGGGGTTTGAACCCATCAAGTTCACCTCCGAGACCACAGATGAGAGGTTGATAGAAATGTCTTGAGCAATGCCTTCAACTATATTTGCTTTTATGTTCATGTTCTTCTTGGGTAGTCTGCAATTGGTAGAATTGTGACATAGCTTGTCATAATTGAAGCACTTGCCTTGAAACTTCAGCTTCTTGGAGATTCTTCTCTTAGCTTGTCATAATTGAAGCACTTGACTTGACACCCTTTTCTTTGTTGTTGTGGTTTTTGGAACGTTGATTATGTTCCACCACATTAGCCTTGGCCGCATGAATGACGGCTCTGACTTTTTCAGAACCTCTATTGTCTTCTTCAGTACGAAGCCTGACAATGAGATCATCAATTCTCATTTCCTTTCGCTTATGCTTCAAGTAATTTTTGAAATCTTTTCAACATGATGTCAATTTTTCAGTAATACAAGCAACTTGAAAGCTTTCACTTATGTTCATATCTTCAGCATGTATCTCATGCAAGATCAGTTGAAATTCTTGAACCTGACTGATCACCGTTTAGGAATCCACCATTTTATAATCTAGGAAGCAACCCACAATGAATTTCTTGGTACCGACATCCTCAGTTTTATATTTATGATGTAAGGATTCCCTAAGTTCGTTAGTTTTTCTTTTATCAATATAAACATTGTATAAAGAATCGGCTAATCCGTTTATTATGTAGTTCCTACATAAGCAAACAACATTTTTCAAGCATTCGCAGCGGCGATGGCGTGGTTATCTTGCTCATCTTCTTTAAGATTTGGAGTTTCTTCGTTCAAGAATCTTGCGAGATTCAAGGTGGTCAAGAGAACATCATTTTCTATTATCACATGTTGAAATTTTGCCCGTTGAACTTCTCAGGTTTCTCCCCATTGGAGACTAAGACATGTACAATGACTGGCACTGGCACTCGTGCCACGACAATAGTCGGCACTTATGTCGCATCAGCAACCCGATGCATTTTTCATATATAATCTGAAAAATACACAATACGAGTGTAAATTTTTCAGAATAAAAAAGAAAATAAAAGGAAGTACCTCAAAATTAGAAAGGAAGAAAATCAAATCTATTTTAATTTGTTACAAAATCTTGTTTACAAATATCGTTTACAATAAAACCAAATATGATTGAGAAGTAAAAAAAGGGAGAAGAAGAAGAAGAAGAAAATGGAGAAAAATCAACAAATAAAAAGAAAAGAAAAGAAAAGAAAAGAAATAACAAAATTACAAACCAAACAATTTGTGTCGAGACTTGTGTACCACACAATCTCCTTAAAACATATTTTGCCTCATCCGGGTGCTGAAATTTGCGTAGGCGTCCATATCCCAAGATGCAACGACAGAAGAGCTGACACATGCACCACGTCGCGCTCTCAAGCTGGACAGCATTTGAAATCTATCACCGAATGACCGAAGAATGGAGCTAGACTTGAAGCACAGAACAAAGGGGGAAAAGATAAGAGTTTCTGATCTGTATTCAGGGGAGAAGGGGGCCTCTATTTATAGGGTCAGGGTGAAAATTGTAACGACAGACAACTAATTGACTGCATTCACTATAACGATCGACTACTCGTTTAATGCACTGTAACGGCAGGAAGCTTGAATGCACTAGTGTAACGGTGGACAAAATAGTTTCCACAATTTAAAATGTGAATGAATGGCAGACAAATATATTTTTGCATTTATTTCAGCCTACGGATCAGAAAAATCCAAACATTAGCAAAAAGAGGTTTTGCACGGGGTGGGGTTCATGTCGGTCCGGCATTCGTGTCCGCAGGACATGCGGGTGTACACAAGCCACATGTAATCCGGATCGAGATTTATCCCCCATTAATCAGGAGGTGGAGGAAGAAGAAGAAATGTTTCTTACCACCGCCCTTCCTTTTTTGCTGCCACTCCTACCATCTTCCGCTCCATCAATTCCAACTTACCTGCGTGGAAGGTTGCGTGGGTGGCGAGCAGTATACGGCGATGGTGAGGCTAGCGGCAGGCTGGCGTATGGCGACAGTGAGGCTAACGGGGTGCTGCGACGGAGGATAGTGGGTGGTAGCGTACGGCGACGGCGAGGCTAGCAGCGAGCTGACGTACAATGATAGTGAGGCTAACCGGGTGTTGCAACGGAGGGGAGTTGGGTAGGATTTGGGCGAGGACAGGTTAGCGAGATTGGGGGAATTTGGGAGAGGAAGCATTGTTTTATTATAAAAAAAAATTGTTATGTTAATTAAAAGATATAGTGTGCATGTGTTAAGGTATGTGTAAATTCTTACATTTGCTCTCTTTTCTCTATTTCAAAATAGAGATATAAGAGAGAGGGTAGGCTTATTAGTATAATATTTAGTAAGTACGATATGTTTGTGGTTCTTTCGGTCATTTGAAAAATTGAAAAATATTGTTTACTTTTGGAGTGTAAATCCATGAGCAATTAATAATGAATTACACGTTTTCAAGCATTGGAGAGGGAAGTTTTTTTTTTGTTTTTTGAGGGAAAAGGTGGAGTACGGCCACCCTGTTTCATTAATAAGAAATTAATGATACAAACTCAGAGAACTGGGCCAGATTAAAACCTACTGGCAGGAAATAAAAACATACATGAAACAACATGACTCGTACAAACAACCAATCCCTTCAACAGCCCTGGAGGGTGGGTCGACAAACAAGCTCGGTCCAGCAAAATTGTATGTACGTCAGTTTAGCTTCGTGCACTTCCTCCACGATAGCGTACGGCGACGGCGAGGCTAGCAGCGAGCTGACGTACAATGACAGTAAGGCTAACCGGGTGTTGCAACGGAGGGGAGTTGGGTAGGATTTGGGCGAGGATAGGTTAGCGAGATTGGGGGAATTTGGGAGAGGAAGCATTGTTTTATTATAAAAAAATTGTTTTGTTAATTAAAAGATATAGTATGCATGTGTTAAGGTATGTGTAAATTCTTACATTTGCTCTCTTTTTTCTATTTCAAAATAGAGATATAAGAGAGAGGGTAGGCTTATTAGTATAATATTTAGTAAGTACGATATGTTTGTGGTTCTTTCGATAATTTGAAAAATTGAAAAATATTGTTTACTTTTGGAGTGTAAATCCATGAGCAATAAGTAATGAATTACACGTTTTCAAGCATTGGAGAGGGAAGTTTTTTTTGTTTTTTGAGGGAAAAGGTGGAGTATGGCCATCATGTTTCATTAATAAGAAATTAATGATACAAACTCAGAGAACTGGGCCAGATTAAAACCTACTGGCAGGAAATAAAAACATACATGAAGCAACATGACTCGTACAAACAACCAATCCCTTCAACAACCCTGGAGGGTGGGTCGACAAACAAGCTCGGTCCAGCAAAATTGTATGTACGTCAGTTTAGCTTCGTGCACTTCCTCCACGACACATGCACACCCACCCGAAACTAGTCTGGCAGGATTTTAACACCCGCCGCTCCCTGCCTTCTCCTCGCTTGGGGGACCCCATCTTTGGGCCCAAGCTCCGCAGGCCGACTTATGACACCACGACACCTGCACAGCAGCCGCACCCTCCCACCAACTCCACCACTCATCCAACAGACTCGCTAACAGCTCCCACAGCCGCTACCATAGAGGTAGCCGTAAAGAGGATACCTTCACCTCTCTCACGATAGTGCTATCTCAGGAGATTTCTCACCAAACAACTATCTCGCTCACCCTACCAAAAACCATGCTCCAGGAGAGGGCCGTGGAGAGGATACCTTCACCTCTCTCACGCTCTTGCTCTCTAAAGCGATTTCTCACCACACAGACTCAAATCGACTCTTACTCCCAACGAGGGAAGAAGCGGCGCTGTTACGAGACAGTGGCCTAAGTTGGAGGAAGCTCAATAGCCTGATAGGCAGAATCGTTGGATACCCAAACAAGTGAATGCACATCATGGAGGAACCCCATCTTCGGGCCCAAGCCCCACAATCGTGCAAAACAACGTGCTACACATTTCCCACCTCCCACAGCGGCCTGGCCCCATAGGCCCCATACCGAACCACCGACCTCACACACTTAAGCTCCAGATCCAAGGCATTCACGACAACAGGGGTGGGAGGATGCTCTAGTGCGATATTTGAGACAAGCACCCAGAAAGTTGAAACAAGTGAGACGGACGACGGCGTCGATAGAAGGCATAGGGCACAGGAGTAGCGAGTGAGCACATCTCATGGGGGGACCCCCTCTTTGGGCCCTAGCCCCACAACCGTACTACATCGCAAACATCACACCTAAACACACCCAACTCAGACAGCTCCAACAACCCCCCAAACAAATAAAAATCCTGCCGTCTCGCACTACGGCACAACCAAGCACACCCTGCTTTTTCACACGCACTACCAACCCTCGAAAAACCAAATCATAGTCGCAGATCGCCGTGATTGGCCCCAAGAGTGTGGACATGGTGGCAAGCGCGAAGAACATCTAGCAAAGCCAGGAAGGGCGAACTCCTCTTTCCTCCGATGCTAGAGCAGCCCCGGTCAGCGCCAGGTGGCCGCTAACCGTTCCTCGGTCACAGAGGAGCTCGGAAGGGGGGGTAGGCGCACCAGTCGACCAGATCCGAAGTGGATCTGAACACCAGTCGCCAGGGGGGGCACCAATTGACCGAATTGCAGGTGGCTTGATCTCTCCACTGTGGGAGCTCTCCACACCTATGGCGTCGGGGAGCGGCGTCAGGTGGCTTGTTCAGATCCGAAGTGGATCTGAACACCAGTCGCCGGGGGGGGGGGAGGGGGTCCGACGATCTAGGTCGTCTTCGTTTCCTAGCATGGGCCCGGCGTCGGCACGGGGAACTCGCAGGTGGAAGAAGACGCTAAGACGTTGACTTCGTCTTTGTGGAGCGACCTCGTTCTTATCGCCGCTCAGGATGGAGGAAGGGTAAGGGGGGACGACGGGGGGGGCGCAAAGAGGGTCAGCCGCCGCCGCCCCTAGGATTGTAGATTTAGGGTTTTTTTAGAATATTTTTTTCAGATCTAGTTTCTCTCTCTAGAATTTTCTAGAGAGAGAAACTCTGAAAATTAGAGAGAGAAACTCTGGAAATTGGAGAGGGAAGTCGTATTGCATATGTTAGCCAACTCTTATATTCTTTGATTGGATTGTTCTAATCTCTTTTTTTTTGACTATATATAAGGCCGTAACCAAATGTTTTAGCTACATCAGCTTCTACTGCGAGAAAATAACTACAAAGACAGGTAAGTGTGTATTGTGAATATGAAAAAAAATTATTATCTCAACCATAATGTTGAAAATTCCCATCTATCTAAAGCATGTATCTAAATTTAAGAAAACATACTATAAGCACTCCTAGTTGATGCGTTGTCTTTCTACGTGGAATTCATTTAACATAGATCGTTATGGGAGTATTTCTAGAAGTCTTCATAGTATTTCTTACTTAATTTTATCAATATTTGATTAAGTGATGATTTATAATTTTACACAACTGTTTGTGCCAACTATTCTACCTAAAAGTTCCATACATTAATTACATAATTTGGTACATGTAGCACTATTCTAAATTTAAAGATTAAAAAAGACAATTTTGCAACAATATTAATTTGTTATAGAAAAAGAATTAAAGTAAATAAAAATTCACATCTATACTTAAATATTAAAATTTGTCGGACAATATGAAACGGGTTAATTTCAGATAATCCTACTGAGTTTTTTTCCTTTGGCAGAAAAACATACTCATTTTTTTTGGCATATAACTCTACTAAACTTTGTTTTCCGTTAGGAGTCCCTAAAGCCGTTAATTTTAGCATGGAATAATTAAAATAACCCTAATGTCTTAACCATTTAACAAAACTACCCCTCTTCTTCCAGTAAAACCAAAACCAAATCCAATCTTCTTCTTCTTCATCCTCCTCATTCAAAATTCAATATCTCAAAACCTAAATCGGAAAAAACTTCCCCAAAATGGTCCATCACCACCACCAAACCCCAGCTCCACTACCCCACCTCTCTCCCCCCTCCTTCCCCCGCGCCTAATCCCTCCTCCTCCTCCAAATGTCCTCCCTCGCCTCCAAACTCTTCAAGATCGTTTCAGCCGCTGACTCCGCCGTCCTCTCCACCATCAACGTCGATGATGGGACCGTCACCGCCCTAACCCTAATTCCCATGGTTGAGAAAAAGACAAGGTCACGGAGTGGTACCCTTACGACATCAAGAACGAAGATCTCATGGTTCTGCAACGTGAAGAGAGCAAGTATGACTATCGCCTATCTCTTTTGTTAGAACCCTTTAGTATTTTGTTGGGCTTTTGTTAATGTTTGCTTTTCCATTAGGTATTTGATTTTATGCCTATGGGAGAAATATGATGGATTTGATGGATTGAGTTGATATTTACTACATTTGCATATAGTAAACAACTTCATTAGATGTAGAGTTGGATGTAGGATGTAGGTAGGATGCAACTTTCATCATATCTCGTCTTTAGTCTTCTTGGCTTTCAAAGTTAATATCATATTGCTGTTTCATATTGGAATTCTGGAGAGCAAATAGAATGTTGTTGCTTGTGACTACACTCATCAGCTATAATAGAACTCAATCACTATTAGGCATAATTACTTGTCAAACAATTAGCATTTAGGGTCATCACCAAATTCTCCTCCCCACTAGTCGTTATCATTATCATCTAATCACGAATGAAGCTTCAAAGAAGAACCATTGAACACAAACCGAAATCATGAGATAGAGCCAAACACCAATCTTCCACCTTTTTCCATGTAATTGACAGTGAAATCACACAACGCCAGTGAAGCCAAATTCCAATAAGACAAACATTTTGAAACCAAGAACAATCTCAGCAGTAAAGATAAAGTTATTAACATAGAAAGAGAACTGAGTAGACTTTTGTTGTAAGACTGCTAGTCATCATAATATACATAAATTAAAAGCCCATATTCCACCAAAACTATGTATTGTATTGTTGCTACATTGATCTCAATAGAATTAGTTAAGCATAACCAAAACACTCTTATCTTCTAAAAAGATTAGGACTCTTAACCTGAATACCATACAAAGCTTTAGTAGTGTTCTTGTATGTTGGAATAGTGAAGTTTAAGAATCTAAAATTATACGCTTTTAAGTAAGCAATTATAGAATGATTAGTAAGAGATAGAGAATGTAAACTGAGAATTGAGTTTAAGAGGAAATTTATATGTTGTACTGCTTTGATTGAGTTTTTTTATATAATATTCTGTTACGATGTTTAGGAGAGATTATAATCTCACTAGATTTATTTTCAGTTTTGATTCCCTAGTAGGCCTAAAAATCTAAATTTGTAATTTTTTATGTTTTAAAGTGAAGTTTAAAAAATCTAAATTGGCACTTTTTGAGAAAGCATAGAATTCAAATTCATTTTGTTCTTTTATCATCATTGAACTCTCAAGTTTAGTAAATGTCTGCTAGCTCTAGCACCCACTGTTATTCTAAGTTTTTAATTGATTACTTGCTTAGTATCATTCTTTTAATGATATTTTCTTAGCCACGAAATAAAGATCTTCATGATTTTTATTTTTGATGGTGACTTGAAAATATACTTTCAAAACCACCGTAAATTTAACAATCCGCATAAGAATAGAAAAGCTTTCCAGTAAGTAAGTATCCAGTTCAGTTTTTATCTTTTACTGATCACTTCAGACATATTTATTGTATATATGATTTCGCTGCAATGTACATGTATCTCTCATTGTTTATCTGATGAAATAGAGAAACCTCACACTTTTTTGACAACAAAACACAATATTCTGATGATCTTTGGAGATATTACTACTAAATATATCTCTAAGTTCTTAGTTAATTCTTTGGAACTTATAAATATCTTGTTTGAAGCTCTTCTTTTGTGCAAATCACATATACATATTTCCGTCACTACTCGCTTCAAAATGGTACACTTATACTTCTCCCTAATCATTTATGTTCACAATGGTTGCTTATAATTTTAGTCAAACAAAAGCAACTTATATGAAACTAGAATTTTCAGTTATTTTTAAAGTGTCAATATGTAAACAACAAATGTATATATATAAATTTTCTGAACAGAAACATATATGATGTATTTTGTGAATATAAAAATGGTGCAAGAATTACTTTCCCTTTCATGTTTGTTGAGTAGGTCTCTGTATCGTTTTGATTCTGATATATTGTAACACCTCGTAAAATTGGAAAAGACAATTTTTTCCTCGTGTATTACGCACGTGTATTTTGTACCATTACGGGTAATATTCGTAATGTATCTCACTGCGTATTTTGGATTCCGACTGTTTATGCATTTTCCGTCTTCTCAAATTTTATTTTATCCTATTTGAGTCAACTCAAATATAATATTCCAATCTGTAACGCCCCGAATTCCAAATGGGACCGAATTCGACGTTCCACAGGATCTTTACACTTAACTTCATACAATTTTACAAGGAAAATTGAACTTTTATAATACATCAAAACTCTTTACATTCATTTACACAGTGGAAGATAAAATGAAGTACAACAATGAAAATAATATACAATTTGCAACATCTTTAACATATAATTAATCAACAGCATCACATCAACTTTATATCTTCATGAAAATCCAACTCCTGCATAATAAACTGTGGGCACGTCAGTTACTTACAACTGACGAAAAATGTTATACTCGGCCATCCTCTCTATGTCGTGAATATAACGTTCTCAATACTTTAACAAACCACAACTTGAATGAAAATAAAGTGTTAAACATGACTACACTAAACATGTAAGTGTATGCAATGCCTTAATGCCTAATGCAGATATTTTATACTAGGATGACACTAATGCATACTTGTTCGGATTCTATGCATCCCATACTACATAGGTCCAAGGACAAGCACCTACATACTCCACATTTAAGGGTTCGATTCCTCGCCATGAAAACTATCAAGTAATAAAGCAAGGTTTAGACATTCCACGAGTATGGATCCCAGTCCCAGAGTACACTGTCCGACTGTTATACAGACTCCTCGTTGTGCGAATATCCCGCAAGTGCCCCTCTAGCCCTGGTATACGTATATACAATGGAGTACAAAAAACTATCCGCCCGACTACGCATAGTCCCGAATTTAAAATAAAACTTGTCTCCATCGAAGCAACCTTAGTCCCGGAGTACACCGCCCGACTAGGTCTATAGTCCCGAAGTACATCGCCCGACTATATAGAGTGTCCCACTTACGTTTGCCCAGGTTTACTACATCTTCTTCTAAGTGTCTAGTTCTTAAGTTCAAGACATGAATACATTATCATACCTAGAGTTAGTTTTACCCCCTACCGGACTTAATCACAAATATGAGATAGCTCCATAGCCATATCTCAAAAATATAACTCAATCTTTAAATTCAACAATGCCGGTACCCGAGGTCTCACTAAACTCTAGATTACAATATTTCATGTACAAGAATCCATGGGTACTCATACCCTTCAATAATCATGTATTAAGCTCAATGTATTCTTATCTTCAATTTATTCACAATTTAATCAATGACTGATCTTAGCATTACTCATGAATCATTTATTCATTTACAATTCAAAAAAAAAAAATCTTTTCATGAACATAGACTCATCACTTTAAGTATCATTACCAATTTAAGCTTATATAGTGATATGGCTAAAAATAGGATTAAATCGGGACCGTTCACATCGGACACGAATCTTAAAGCTCAGGGGTAAAACGGTAATTTCACCTACTAACGGGTCTGAAATGGGAACTGGGTCTTTCTTCACGACCCAATAACCCACGAACGGATCCACCTCAACTGGGTACGGGTCCCAACCCGAAACACACCCAGTCCAGAAAAGATAGAATTAGGGTTTCTGATTAATCCTAATCAACGGCTCTGATTCACATCTATCTTTTCACCGGGAATAAGGGATTACATTCCTAATATGATTATGAGGATTTTATTCTTTATCAGATTACAGGAATCACATTCCTTATCTGATCCCAACGGCGACTATAAATACCCCCCAACCATCTCCATTAAGAGGTAATCAATCTTTTGCTAGTTAAACGCTCTTTCATAATCATTTCTGGTTACTGACTTGAGCGTCGGAGGGTGCGTTGCCGGGATCAATCCCGGTGTCTCGCACTTCCTTGCAGGTGAACGGTGGGAGTCAACGGTCAAGCTCCGGCGGAACAGGTTAGGTGTTTGTTATTCAGGTTTTCCAAGAACTCACAAATTCTATCTGTTTGCCCCCACACCGAAATTAGCGGCAACAGATTGGCGTCGTCTGTGGGAAAACCAAACGAATAGCAGCCCCTCTTCCCGTTGGTCCGATCTTCTCTAGCCATGCCTCCGAGAAAAGTCAGGTCCAGAGGGTCCAACCGCGGGCCCAACCCCGCCGATCAGCAAGAGGTAGTCCCCGTCCAACCCGCTCCGCAGCAGGGACAACCCCCACCTCAAGTGGAGGACCCTCTTCAACAAGATCAGCCTCCTCTTCAGAATCAGGAACCCCCCAAGGGTCCACCGGTCCTCAGAATGCCGGTGCGGGGGGCTCCCGCACGAAGCAACCTCTCCACCTAAACGGCGTCTCCATACACAAAGCCTCTACGGATTCCATGGCCTCTCACAATCCTTAAAACCGGCAGAAGGTGGAGGACTTACGCCACCGTCTGGACGAGAAGAGGTCCCGAGAGGGAGCCTCCCGCCAGCAACGTCCGGGTGAGCGATCCCCACACCACCGAGACTACAAAAGGTCCCATGTCCGAAGGGGAAGGAAGGAATCCCCCGAGCACTACAGAAGAAGACATCGTTCCCCCGCCGATCGGCAACACCCCAGGAACGATGAGGCACCCATCACCCGTGCCGAGTTCCAACAATTCCAAGCAATGGTACAACATGCTCTCAACCTCCGTCCTCATAACTACAATGCCCAACGGGATCCTACACCCCCGCGGTTCCAGAGTCCTCACCACCGGCAGCATACTCCTAGCCCTCGCCGTTCCCAGGGTTACCATCGCCACAGTCCTCGCTCCCCCTCCTACGAATATGAGTCCGGAGGCTCATTTGACTACAGTCGGAGGGACGATGCCCTCTACCGTCGTCTCCACGAGATGGAGAGGCGCATTGGCCGGGTCAACCGGGGAGAGGAACAGAGGGGCAGGACCCTCTGTCCAAGCCGACCTCCTTTTTCCCGAACCATAATGGATGCACCAGTGCCAATCGACTTTAAAACCCCTCAATTCGAGACCTACTCCGGGGAAACTGACCCCGTTGACCACATTGAGTGCTTCAAGACTCTCATGCTCATCCATCAAGCTTCCGATGCCCTGCTATGCAAGACCTTCCCCGCAACTCTCAAGGGTCCGACTCGAGAATGGTACTCTCGCCTTGCCCCATCCTCGATATTCTCATTCGATCAGTTCGAGACCCTCTTCGTCACCCACTTCGTGAGTAGTCGCCGAACTGAAAAGACCAGCATTTCGCTACTCTACCTTAACCAGAAGAAGGGTGAGAAGTTGAGAGACTATGTGAAGAGGTTCACAGCTGAAGCCAGGTCTATAGCTTCCCTCGACCAATCCGTCGCAACGGCTGCCTTCCAATCCAATGTCTTCAATTCCAGCCTCCGTTCCTCTCTTGCTAAGAAGCCTCCACAGAACTTTGCCGACCTCCTTCTCAGGTGTGAAAAGTACATTCGGGCCGAAGAAGCCCTCGACCCCCTTGCTCTGGAGGAGACAGCTTCCGGGAACAAACGGAAGAACACAAGTGAAGAGGGCTCCCAAAAATCCCAGAAGGACAGTAATGGCCAGTACCGTTCGACTCCACGTTTTGAGAAGTTCACCCCCCTCATTGCTAACATATCAGAAGTCCTTATGGAGGTGGACAAGGAAGGACTACTCCGCGCTCCCCCTAGAATGAATACCCCTGGCAAGAAGAGGGACAAAGATAAGTGGTGCCGCTTTCACAGGGACCACGGCCACGACACGGATGATTGTCGGGCTCTCAAGGAGGAGATCGAAGAACTCGTACAGTGGGGACACCTGACCAAGTTCATCCAAAAAGAGGGGGCCGAGCTTCCCCTCTGAGGAGCCAACAAACGAACCGAAGGGCCCGGCGAGCTTCAAGACTCAGAACCTCCCAGCTCCTCCCAAGAGGTCTTCACCTTATCGTAGAAGTAGGATTTTGATTTTCAATAAGGCCGATGCTTGTAACCCGGCCAATAGCATGTAATAATGGCTCGCCCTATTGAAGCAGCCACTTAGTTTATTTCAATAAACTTTACATTTTTTCATTGGAAATTGTTGCTCTTGCTTCATCTCAATCTCTCGTTAAATGATGATTTCGGAGTCCAGCTTCTTCTACATGGCTCCTCCAGCAACTCACTAAACTCTAACGATGGTTCCGGAGTCCAACACTTGGTTCGATTCTGCTTCGAATAACTTGCTCTTTAGCGGGTTAGAAGTAGTTCACCATTCGGAATTGCTCCCACAACCGTTGAACAACTCTACCGATGGTTCCGGAGTCCAACACTTGGTTCGATTCTGCTTCGAATAACTTGCTCTTAAGCGGGTTAGAAGTGGTTCGCCATTCGGAATTGCTCCCACAACCGTTGAATAACTCTAACGATGGTTCCGGAGTCCAACACTTGGTTCGATTTTGCTTCGAATAACTTGCTCTTAAGCAGGTTAGAAGTGGTTCGCCATTCGGAATTGCTCCTACAGCCGTTGAACTTTTCTAACGATGGTTCCGGAGTCCAACACTTGGCTCGATTCTACTTCGCAAGTTCGCTGTTAAGCGAGCTAGAAGTGGTTCGCCATTCGGAATTGCTCCCACAACCGTTGATTCCCTCACTAAAATAGCGAGTTCGGAGCTAAAACTCTCTCCCAGAGTTGCTCCTCAAACTCGTCTTCCAAGTGGCTCTCTCCCAGAGCCGAGCTCTTCGCTCCGCTCGCCTCCAAGGCGGACCTCTTCTCAAACGAGTTCGGAGCTCAAACTCTCTCCTAGAGTTGCTCCTCAAACTCGTCTTCCAAGTGGCTCTCTCCCAGAGCCGAGCTCTTCGCTCTGCTCGCCTCCAAGGCGGACCTCTTCTCAAACGAGTTCGGAGCTCAAACTCTCTCCTAGAGTTGCTCCTCAAACTCGTCTTCCAGATCGCTCTCTCCCAGAGCCGAGCTCTTCACTCTGCTCGCCTCCGAAGCGGACCTCTTCTCAAACGAGTTCGGAGCTCAAATTCTCTCCTAGAGTTGCTCCTCAAACTCGTCTTCCAGATCGCTCTCTCCCAGAGCCGAGCTCTTCACTCCGCTCGCCTCCGAAGCAGACCTCTTCTCAAACAAGTTCGGAGCTCAAATTCTCTCCTAGAGTTGCTCCTCAAACTCGTCTTCCAGATCGCTCTCTCCCAGAGCCGAGCTCTTCACTCCGCTCGCCTCCGAAGCGGACCTCTTCTCAAACGAGTTCGGAGCTCAAATTCTCTCCTAGAGTTGCTCCTCAAACTCGTCTTCCAGATCGCTCTCTCCCAGAGCCGAGCTCTTCACTCCGCTCGCCTCCGAAGCGGACCTCTTCTCAAACGAGTTCGGAGCTCAAATTCTCTCCTAGAGTTACTCCTCAAATTCGTTTTCCAGATCGCTCTCTCCCAGAGCCGAGCTATTTACTCCGCTCGCCTCCGAAGCATACCTCTTCTCAAACGAGTTCGGAGCTCAAACTCTCCCCTAGAGTTGTTCCTTGCACTCACTTCAAAGGATGGGTCTTCCCATGGCTCTTACGAGGATCTTCCTAGCACCTCTTCTCCCCCTAAGAGTGGAGCTCCTCTTCCAAAAGAATCTCCAAGACCAAAGAGAGCACCACCTCTTCCATATGCCGACCCGTCCACTTCATCCTGCTCGAGCTTCTCCTCACGCTCGAGCAGAGGGTGAACTACTGAGTCACCGAGCTGAGCGGACGAGGTACCGACCTCCACATATGGAGAAAAATACCGCCGACCCGATCTCGCCGTTAGATCATCTCGAAATTCGCACTCAAGCGTGATGGACGGATCAGATCGCGCCATGTCACCACAAAACGACAGGATAATATTTTCTCGAAACTTGTGCCTCTTGTCTCGTGATTCGCGCCACGATCGTGATCAACCGTCCAGATGGAGCCACATAGCTCGGATCTGAAATCCGAGCTACCAATCTACCGAGCAGCAAAGTGGCGGAAAATGTGCCTCAAAATTCGTGCTCGGATCTGCCGAACAAGATGCATCTGCCGAGCAGCAAAGCAGATGAAGAGCAAGAAGAAAAAGAGGCTAACGGGTCGGGGTCGGATCCGATACCCACGATCCGACCCATACCCTTCTTGGCTTCTCCATTCTTCTCCTTCTTCTTCAGTCTTCCCGCCAAAAGTGCCCAACACTTCTCCTCTTCTTCGCTGTGCGAAAGAACAAGGCAGAGAAGAGAACCCGAATACCTCTCCTCCCCTTCCTCTTTCTTCTCAGGGCCGAGCTCCTCACTTCGCTTACCTCCAAGGCGGACATCTTCTTAACGAGTTCAGAGCTAAAACTCTCTCCTAGAGTTGCTCCTCAAACTCGTTCTCCAAATGGCTCTCTCCCAGAGCCGAGCTCTTCACTCCGCTCGCCTTCAAACCGGAGCTCTTCTCAAAGAGTTCGGAGCACAACTCTCCCCTAGAGTTCCTTCTCAAAGCTCGTCTTCCAAACGACTCTCTCCCAGGGCCGAGCTCTTCACTCCGCTCGCCTCCAAAGCGGAGCTCTTCTCAAAGAGTTGCTCCTCACAACTCTCTCCTAGAGTTCCTCCTCAAACTCGACGTCCAGATGGCTCTTCTAATGCCAAGCTCTTCACTCCGCTCACCTCCAAAGCGGAGCTCTTCTCCACGAGTTCGGAGCACAACTCTCTCCTAGAGTTCCTCCTCAAACTTGTCTCTCAAATACCTCTTCCAAACGAGTTCGGAGCACAACACTCCCCTAGAGTTCCTCCTCACACTCCCCCTCCAGGTGGCTCTCCCAGAGCCGAGCTCTTCACTCCGCTCACCTCCAAGGCGGACCTCTTCTTAAACGAGTTCGGAGCTAAAACTCTCTCCTAGAGTTGCTCCTCAAACTCCTCTTCCAGATGGCTCTTCTACAAGTCGAGCTCTTCACTCCGCTCGCCTCCAAAGCGGAGCTCTTCTCCACGAGTTCGGAGCTAAAACTCTCTCCTAGAGTTGCTCCTCAAACTCCTCTTCCAGACGGCTCTTCTACAAGTCGAGCTCTTCACTCCGCTCGCCTCCAAAGCGGAGCTCTTCTCAAACGAGTTTAGAGCTAAAACTCTCTCCTAGAGTTGCTCCTCAAACTCCTCTTCCAGATGGATCTTCTACAAGTCAAGCTCTTCGCTCCGCTCGCCTCCAAAGCGGAGCTCTTCTCAGCGAGTTCGGAGCTAAAACTCTCTCCTAGAGTTGCTCCTCAAACTCCTCGTCCAGATGGCTCTCCTAGAGCCGAGCTCTTCACTCCGCTCACCTCCAAAGCGGAGCTCTTCTCCACAAGTTCGGAGCACAACTTTCTCCTAGAGTTCCTCCTTAAACTTGTCTCTCAAATAGCTCTTCTCGACGAGATCGGAGCGCAACTCTCTCCTAGAGTTCCTCCTCAAACTTGTCTCTCAAATAGTTATTCTCGACGAGATCGGAGCACAACTCTCCCCTAGAGTTGCTCCTTGCACTCACTTCAAAGAATGGGTCTTCCCATGGCTCTTACGAGGATCTTCCCAGCACCGCTTCTCCACTGTGCGAGAGAACAAGGCAGAGGAGAGAACCCAAATGCCTCTCCTCCCCTTCCTCTTCTCCTCTTCTCCGAGCTACTACGAGCAGAGGGTGAACTACTGAGTCACCGAGCCGAGCGGACGAGGGACCGACCCTCGTATATGGAGAAAAATTTTGCCGACCCGATCTCACCGTTAGATCATCTCCAAATTCGCACTCAAGCGTGATGGACGGATCAGATCGCGCCACATCACCACAAAATGACAAGATAACGTTTTCTCGAAACTCGTGCCTCTTGTCTCGTGATTCGCGTCACGATCGTGATCAACCATCCAGATTGAGCCGCGTAGCTTGGATCTGCCAATCTACCAAACTACGGAGCGGCAAAAAATGTGCCTCAAAATCCGTGCTCGGATTCGCCGAACAAAGCAAGCAGATGAAGAGGAAGAAAGAAAAAGAGGCTACGGTCGGGGTCGGAACCGATACCCACGGTCCGACCCATACCCTTCTTAGCTCCTTCATTCTTCTCCTTCTTCCCCAACACTTCTCCTCTTCTCCACTGTGCGGAAGAACAAGGCAGAGGAGAGAACCCAAATGCCTCTCCTCCCCTTCCACTTCTCCTCTTCTCCACTGTGCCAATTGCCTCTCCTCCCCTTCCTCTTCTCCTCTTCTCCACTGTGTGGAAGAACAAGGCAGAGGAGAGAACCCAAATGCCTCTCCTCCCCTTCCTCTTCTCCTCTTCTCCTCTTCTCCACTGTGCGGAAGAACAAGGCAGAGGAGAGAACCCAATTGCCTCTCCTCCCCTTCCTCTTCTCCTCTTCTCCACTGTGCGGAAGAACAAGGCAGAGGAGAGAACCCAAATGCCTCTCCTCCCCTTCCTCTTCTCCTCTTCTCCTCTTCTCCACTGTGCGGAAGAACAAGGCAGAGGAGAGAACCCAATTGCCTCTCCTCCCCTTCCTCTTCTCCTCTTCTCCACTGTGCGGAAGAACAAGGCAGAGGAGAGAACCCAAATGCCTCTCCTCCCCTTCCTCTTCTCCTCTTCTCATCTTCTCCACTGTGCGAAAGAACAAGGCAGAGGAGAGAACCCAAATGCCTCTCCTCCCCTTCCTCTTTCTTCTCAGAAGAGCTGCCGATCCGAGGTGCCGAGGTACCGACCGTGGTATACGGAGAAAAATTCGACCGATCCCATCTCACCGTCGGATCGTCTCAAAATTCTCGCTAAAACATGATGAACGGCTCAGATTTCGCCACGTCACCACAAAATGACAAGATAACGTTTTCTCGAAACTCGTGCCTCTTGTCTCGTGATTCGCGCCACGATCGTGATCAACCGTCCAGATTGAGCCACATAGCTCGGATCTCAAATCCGAGCTACCGACCTACCGAACAGCAAAGTGGAAAAAATTCTCCTCAAAATCCGTGCTCGGATCTGCTGAGCCAGATGCATTAGCCGAGCAACAAGGAAGGAGAGAGAGAGAAACAAAAAAAAAATTTTGAAAGAAGGGTCGGGTCGGACCCATTAGGGTCCCAACCCGAACCAACCCTTCTTCTTCCCTTCCAATTTCCTGCCAAAACAAAACACAGCTCTCATCTTCCGTTCACCGAGCTCACAAAGCTCCACACCGCCAAACATCAAGCTTCGGTGCTCTTCCCTTCGACGCCGAGCTCTTCGCCTGCCGCCAATCTCCTCGAACAAGCTCGCCTCTGCTCTGAGCAGCCGAAGCTCATCGTCGAGTCCTTCCTCGGTGAACACCGTCGCCTCCAAGCTCCGCTATCGAGGCTCAATGCCGAGCTCACTGAGCTCCAACCTTGGAGCATCGAGCTCCCCTCCATCGCCGAGCCATCGACGGAGCTCGAAGCTTCACCTCGACTTCACACGAGCTCGAGCTTCGGAATATGGCGAGGTCGAGCTCCGACGACCACATTCGTGCTCTCACTCTCGCCGAGCTCCCTCCGTCGTCGAGCCGAACCCATCTTCTTCAAAAGCTCGCTGCCGAACTCACCTTCGTCAAAGCTCCGACCCAGCACACAGTTCACCTCCACCGCAAGCTCCAATGGGGAGCTCCGAACTCCTCTCCACATCGAAGCTCCCTCTCCATTGCCGAGCTCCCCCACAGTCGAACGTCGAGCTCTCTTCCTCGACGAAGCTCCGAGCTCCACTCGTCGACCACCTTGGGCGGGCTTCCCTCGCGACTGAGCTCCGAACTTGAACCCATCACCATGGCGCTAGCGAGTTTCCTACTCCACAAGCATCAGACCCACTTCAGTCGAACTCCGAGCAATGACTTCCCTTTGGCTGCCGAAATCCATGTTTGTCTCCCCCCATGGCCAACTCACGCCATTGCCGAGCTCGAGTGGCCCTCCGAAGAGTTCGACCCCATCTCCAGTTCGAAGAGCCCCTCGCCTCGCTCACCGAACTCGCGAGTTCCTCGCCGATCGAAATCGAACCTCCGTCGAGCTCCAATGACGAACTCCTTCGTTGCCAGGGTTCCTCGACCAAACTCTCCCCCTCGCTAGCTCCGCCTCTGTCGAGCTTCACCCCGAACGAAGGCGACGTCGGAGGAGCGAGGCCGAACGAAGGAGAAGAAGCAGCGAAAAAGGCAGGAGAAAGAAAGAAAGCAAGAGCAGAAAAGAAGAGTCGAAGCAGAGCGGAGAAGAAAAAAAAAAAGAAAAAAGAAAAAAATGCCACGTGGCAATGCCACGTGGCTTCGTTACATTCCTCGGCGGATCCAAATAGCCGAGCCGAAGTGCCGATCCGAGGTGCCGGGGTACCGACCCTCGTATATGGAGAAAATACTCGCCGACGCACACGATCCGTCCGATCGTCTCAAAATTCGCGTCGCGACACGATCGACGCTCAGGAACGCACCACGTGTCCCGATCGTGATCTGCCTCACGATGCGCGCAGATCTGATCATGATGGACGGCCAGAAACGCGCCACGTGTCCAGATCGTGATCTGCCTCACGATGCGCACTCATCTGATCATGATGGACGGTCAGAAATGCGCCACGTGTCCAGGTAATATTTAAATTATTTATTTATTTATTAAATTGTTTTTTTATTTAAAAAATCCGAAAAAAATATTTAAAAATCGAAAAAAATTAATTAAAAATTCTAAAAATAATTATTAATTCAGAAAAAATTATTTTTAAATTCTGAAAAAATAATTATTAAATTAGAATAATTAATTAATATTTTTGATAATTAATTATTTAATTCGGAAAATGAATAAAAAATTCAAAAAAATGAGAAAAAATTCAGAAAAATCTGGAAAAATCACCAAAAATCCAGAAAATTCTGAGAATATTTTTGGGCATTTTACAAGCCCATAATAACACTGTTACACCCCGAGCAAGATTCCAAATTCCCTTAAGAACACCGATAAAATCCCGTACGCCATTAAAACAGTAAAACTACTCCTCAAAGGCTGATCAAACTCAGTCTTCGGGAGTGGGGGGCTCGTGATATGGCTAAAAATAGGATTAAATCGGGACCGTTCACATCAGACACGAATCTTAAAGCTCAGGGGTAAAACGGTAATTTCACATACTAACGGGTCTGAAATGGGAACTGGGTCTTTCTTCACGACCCAATAACCCACGAACGGATCCACCTCAACTGGGTACGGGTCCCAACCCGAAACACACCCAGTCCAGAAAAGATAGAATTAGGGTTTCTGATTAATCCTAATCAACGGCTCTGATTCACATCTATCTTTTCACCGGGAATAAGGGATTACATTCCTAATATGATTACGAGGATTTTATTCCTTATCAGATTACAGGAATCACATTCCTTATCTGATCCCAACGGCGACTATAAATACCCCCCACCCATCTCCATTAAGAGGTAATCAATCTTTTGCTAGTTAAACGCTCTTTCATAATCATTTCTGGTTACTGACTTGAGCGTCGGAGGGTGCATCGCCGGGATCAACCCCGGTGTCTCGCACTTCCTTGCAGGTGAACGGCGGGAGTCAACGGTCAAGCTCCGGCGGAACAGGTTAAGTGTTTGCTATTCAGGTTTTCCAAGAACTCACAAATTCTATCTGTTTGCCCCCACACCGAAATTAGCGGCAACATATAGTAATTTCCACATCAAGTATTTCTTAATCAACATAAGTATATGGTTACATCAAGAGAATCCCATAACATGACAATATTTTTTTTCTCTTCTTTTCAAAATAAAGATCATATACTCAAATAAATAATGTCGAAGTCAAACTTATTTACTATCTCAATTTCTCTTTTTATTTCTCAAATATACATGAAAATTTCTAAAACTATATTTAATAAATTCTATATTATTTTATAAGAATATTAGATATTTTTCCAACTTTTCATTTGTATGAAAACTCACTTAAAATATTAAAATGACCAAAAAAAATTCAAAATGTGGCCATAGGGTTTCGAACCCGAGACCACCCGTGAACTACAGTCAGCGCCTAAAGCCACCACCGAGCACAACAAAGTCCAAGTGGACTTTGTGTTAAGAAGCCATAACGAAAACCCTAAGTACTGGTTTCGGGTTTCAGATTTAATTAAAACAAAACAAAATAAAAAGGTCTTTAACAAGTTTCGAACCCAAGACTTCCCACATGCTACATTGACTTATGGTGCATCTGCTAGCAAATAAGTCCAAGTATGATTTCTGATATCAAGTTATACTAATATGCTTTTGTTCAATCTTACTGTTATTCAATTATTTTCAAAAAACTCGATTTTTCATTTGATTTAATCGTTCATTAGACTGTAATTTGTTCATTTATACTGAGTTTACTTTTTAACAGTAACTCACAATTTTATAATTCATATTTTAGACAAAATATCTAAATTTGAAATTTATTTCTTCTCTTTTATGAACATGAATTGTATTTCTTCATTTTAATCAAACTAGCAATTTGTATCTCTTTCAAATAATTTAAATGAATCTATATGTACCAATTTAACTTCGCACAATACATTTTAACCACAAGAGAAATCTCAACAATTGTTCATACAATTACATATTTCTACATTTATAAGTTAACATGCATATTTGTTCATGGCAAATACTCATTATTTCTTTTTCTCATTTTCAATAACATGATGGTGATTAGTTCTTAATCGTAGCAAAATTTCTACAATTCATAGCACACATAATAGCATAGATTTGTTCTCTAATTATTACATCAACTTATCTATACTTCTCATGTAATATATTAGCATGCATTTTCTATATTTAGAAAGCAGAAGATCACCCACATCACATCAATTTGATTCACATTATTAATATCATATTGTAGCATGCTCAACCTATGAATTAGAAAGTATAAAGATCGCCCACCTCTTATGAAGAATTTGTAACAAGGAAGATGAGACACAACTCCTAGCTCATAGTCCTTCTCCTCCTAGCAAGAGCTCTCCAACAAGCCTCCAATACACAAAAACACTCTCTTTCTCTCTTTCTTTTTCCTCTCTCTAAATTGGTTTATTTTGGTGTGAAAAGAGAAGAAAACAAGGGTGTATTTATAGGACAAATTGAAGGGCTAAAATGCAAATTTTACCCTCCTAATAAATTACTCAACTCTTCACTTTCCTAACTCCTCCAATTCTTCACCTCTCCTAACCCCCAACCCTTCTTCTTCCAAACTCCCAAAAACCGGCCACTCTCCATCTCTTCATCTAACACGTGCACATGTTGTGCACTAGTGTACACACATACATAAAATTTAATACAATTCCTATAATTCTAAAATGTGTATTAAAAGTTGTTACATGTCATGTGTGAGTCCATGCACAACTAAAATTTTGATTTACTTAATGGGCTTGTCTTGTGGGTTTTCTTTTTAATCAATTTAATTAGTTAGTCTACTGGGCTTGCCTTTTAATTAATTAATTAATTAATCTAGTGAGTGAGAATCTATTTTTTAGGTCTATGGGTTAAATGAAAGGCTAAATAAAAGGCTTATGCATACTAAAATAGTAAATGAGAGTACGAAAAATAAAGATGGAAAAATTAGCACGTGCATCATACGTGCAAAAAATTGAGAAATGCATTTTTAATAAAAATAAAAATATGGGATGTTACACAATCTCTGTATTTTTACGTGCTTTATACATGTTATCGATGCACGTATCGATTATGTATTTTCCACCGCTACGTGTAATATTTTATTTGTATTTCAACTATTTATTTAATGACGTGTTCGAATTCTTTTTATCAATAGAAATTTATTTTTCTCCTATTTTAATTAAAATACTTTTATACGTGTGGTGCACGTGTTTCAATGTACGTATTGATTACATTATTGAATGCGTATATTAGATATCTTTTTTCTTATATTTTATTTCGATTATCTTTAAATATTTTCCCATTGATAAAGTTGATTTCATATTTTAATATTTTTACGTGCGACGTACGCGTTAGCAGTGCACGTATTACTTGTATTATCTTTTAAAATAAAATTTCATGAAGTATGTGTGTGTGTCTATTTTATTCATGCATGAAAACTTAATTTTTAATTAAACTAATTTTATTATATATATAGACATATGTTTTAATTTAAATAAAAATAATTAATTTTTGTGAAGTGTACACAAAGCACGTGCACGTGCACACATGCAATGTGCACACTCAAACAAAGAGAGGGCCAGCTGTTTTGAGGATAGAGGGAAAAAAGTAAGTTTTTTTGAATTAGAGAGTGGATTAGTGGGTGTATTAGTAGAGAGTAGTTAATTTAACTGCTCTACTATTCTATAAAACACCCCCTAAACCCATTCCCTTTTTCTCTCTCATCTTTTATTTCCTTCCTTTCTTTCTCTGCCAATCCGAAACCCCTCCAGCATGCTTTGTTGCTTCTCTACTCAATTCACCATACAATATTATAAACATGTATATATATACATATATATGTATATGTAAATGAGATGGAGATGTTTTCCTGTGCTATGCTGTTCATTACTCTGCTGTGCATTTCGGGAGGAGTTGCTAAACTTGGGTTCTTGCCTTGATGCACGGATTTCGAGCTGGAGAGAGACTCCTTTTGGAGTTCAATTGCTAATAAATCATATTTCTTTGGTGGATGTTTCTTAAATTCTTTCTAATTTAGGAGTATAATGCATGCTAGTTGATACATGTTTAATTGTTCAATTTTGATTGGTGTGGTAAATGTAGATTGTATAATCTCACTTTAATTGCGTCATGATTCTGTGATTCAAATAAATGGCTAGAGCATGAGTGATTTCTCTACTTCTAATGTAGATACTATGCTAGGAATTTTAATTTCATGAACATGCTAAAGAAACTAGCTAAAATTGCCATGTGTTTGCCTGAAAAGACTAATAGAGAAAAATAGAAGAATTTGATTGTGAATAGTAGGTTAAAACTCATCATGGTGTTCTATTAATGAAATTCATGCTAGAATATGTAACTTTAGATGGACTATGCTAGTGTGATAAATTTATTAAATGAATGGCTTAATTGTAGATGAATGGATATTGCTATGTGCAGTTGTAGATTGAGTAATTATTGTCATGTTTAGTTGATAAAATGCATAAATTGTTGTTATATAATGTTAGTGTAATAAAAGAAAATGATTTTCTAACTCTTGTAGAGTTGAAAGAGAACAAGAGATTATATTTAGTTGATTCTATATTGGTAATTTTGAGATGTAATAAGATATTCTTTGAATATAAGTTGGAAAGAAGACTTATTTAAGGTTAAAAATTAAGAAATTTTAATTATTGTTATACTGTTTTATTTAAGGAAAATATTCGGGACAAATCTAATTTAAAAGATACTAATGCATTAAGAAATTGAGTTTCGTAAAATAGATTTATAAACAGACAGTAGATACATAATTATTTCGACTCTTAACTATAACATAAATTGAGTTTGGACATCTTGGCTTTCGGTGTGAGTTATAAACACTGTGTACAGTGCAAGAGGTCTTGGGTTCGAATCTTTTCAGATGCTCTGTTTTTATCAAAATTCGATTTTTACTTGAATACTGTACAGTCAGTACATAAAGAATAGAAATTCTTTCATATCGGTTAGTCACTAAAGACCAACTGGTCTTCGGGTGCGCTTTGGGTCTGTTACTGTTCATCGGCGGGGGGTCTCTGTTTCGTTCTGGGTTCGATTCTGCTTACCCACTTTTTATATGTTTCTGATTTTTTTTAGTATTTAAGAGTTTTTAAGAGAAATAAAAAATGGAAAAAGTTCTATTATTCTTCTAAAATTATTTAGACTTTATAAAAAATATTTTCACAATATTTTGATGTATTTTATGAGAATTGGAAGTGGATTTCACATTAAATAATTTGTTGAAGAACTTTAGGATTTAATTAAAAATGTGAATCTTGTTTGATTAAAGGAAGATAAAAAATTGATTTACAATTGGATTTGCTTCTCGTTGAGATTCTATAGATTTTTATTTTTGATTAAGAATACTTGAGTTGCATACAAGAATATAAATGATTAAATTGATAATGGAAGTTGAAGTGAATTGTTTTATGTTTTAAGATTATAAATAAATGAATATGAGAAAGATGTTGTGAATAAAGAAATGAATTCTCTTTATGAGGTTAGATGTAACCTTTGTAGTCTCAGTTGAGACGGTTGTTATTCTAGGGTGAGTGAGGCCCAGTTTACCGGCAGTTGAATTTATGAATTTGAGAAGTAACCAGTTGGGTTGACTGTCTCAGTGTTTGTTTAAGACCGGTGGGTAAGCTAAACTCTAGTTTTTAATTATCATAACTTAAACTTAAGGACAAGGCACTAGTTGGTGATATGACGAAACGAGTGCAAACGTGAGTTATGGACTCTAGAATGATCATTGGAGAGAGACAGTCCTCAATATTCTGGGACGATGGACGTAAGGGCCACAGAATGATCCACGGAGTGAGAATGATCTCCAGTATTCCGGGACGAGAGCGACGCTCATAGGATGCTTGTGCAATCAAGGCTCCAGAATGACCTGCGGAGTGAGACGATCCCCAGTATTCCAGGACGATGGACGTAAGAGCAACAGAATGATCCACGAAGAGGGATTGATCTCCAGTATTTCAAGGGCGAGAGCCAATACTTGCAGGGTGTCCAAATCATGTAGTAGTCATCGTAATAGGTTGCATACCGAGGGATCTAACCCTATAATGTGGAGTACGTAGTTTTTTCGTCCGTCACTTTTTTGAAAATAATTTAAAAAAAATGATGGACGGAAGAAGATTTTCCGTCCGTCGCTTTTTTGCAATTAAAAAATATTTTCTAAACAGAATAGATGAGGTCATCTTTTCCTTTTTAAAAAAAATACAAAATTGCTATTCAAATATTACAAAAATGCCATTAAATGATTACAAAATTGCCATTAAAAAAAATAAAATAAAAATAAAACCCGGAAGGAAGAACGTCCACGCCATTCTCAAAACTTTTCCTCCCATTATTACAAAAATGCCATTAGTGTTAATTACGAAACCCACCACCCCATGTGAGGCGGGAAACACTATTGCAGGTATGCTGAATTGTCCTACTCAAGTATTGCCAATTAAGTACCTGGGTATGAATATTGGCAGCAAGAGACCACGACGAGTGGATTGGAACGAAATAATTGATAAAATTGCCAAAAGACCGGATGGATGGAAAGGGAAAATGTTGTCCATCGGTGGAAGAATCATTATGCTTAACTTAGTTATAAACTCGATACCATTGTACCTTCTATTATTCTACGAAATACCGAGGCGGGCAATTAAGAGAATTGATAGACTTAGATGTCGATTTCTGTGGCATGGGTCGGGGACGGATGACAAAGGATATTCCCTTATCAAATGGGGGATAGTATGTAGGCAAAATGAATTTGGAGGGTTGGGAGTTATCAACCTACGACAGATGAATTAGGCACTACTGTGTAAGTGGTGGTGGAAATTGAAAACAAGACAAAAGGCTAAATGGGCGGGGCTGGTCAGGGAGGCATATATCAGAAATGGTAGTCTGCACCAAAAACAGAAAAATACTGGGTCTATGTCGGGGTTTTGGCAGGGGGTCACACGTACCAAAGATATTTTCCTAGCAGGGGTATCGTACGCCATTGGTAACAGGGCGACAATTGAATTTTGGAAAGACAGATGGTGCGGACCAATCAGTATAAGAAGAAGATTCTCGGAAGCATATAGATTTGCTACAGATAAGAATGATTGGGTCGCAAGACAGTGGAGGAACAATACCTGGAGACCGAGAATGACGGGCAGGCTGAATGTAACTCCTGTTTTTCGTTTTTCATTTTTTTGGTGTATTTTCCTTCTTTCTTGGACTTTGTACTCTCTTGTATTTTTTCTGGACTGTATATTGGAGTTGTTTTTAATATATATTCGTTTTATTTCATTTTGAGCTCCTTGTGTTGATTTGTTGCCTCTTTGTTTCGTTCTTCATCGGTTATTGTTCTTTTCTTTTATTTGGTTCTTGTCCTCTTTATTTTTGTTCTTGGGTGCTCATGGTGGATTTGGTTGCTCGTCCTATTTTCAATCCTATTGTTTGAACCCTATTGATTACCAATGCCAAATTAAAACCACAATCCTAGTTTGAATCCTATGCAAATTTTATCCTCAACCAATCCTATTACTACTCCTAAATTACCCACAACCCAATTACCCAATAACCCATCTCATACTAAACCCTAACAATCCCCATATAAATACCCCTCTCTCTCATAAACCCTGACCTTAACCCTAGCCTCCATACTCTCTCCCGGCCTTCCCCTCTCTCTCTTATGTGCATTGTCACCCCAGACCAGCACCCCGATCCCCTCACCCGATCTCCCTCCGCTTGCACCTAGCCGACGCCACTGCCTCACCCTACTCCCGATCCCATTGTCGACCAACACCCTAGCCCGGGCATCATCCCTTCTCGTCATCACCTCTCCGACTCTCTCTTCCGTCCCCTTGCTGCGTCGCCGATCAGCAGGAGCAGCCGCAGTGCTGCAGCGCAGTGCCACCGCCTCCCCGATCGTTCTCTTTCTTTGTTCGAGTTGTCACATGCACATAAGTTGCACGTGGTTGTCTTGGTTTGTGGATCTTTGTTCGTGGGATTTTTGCTCATTGCTCAGGAATCCGTTCCCGTTATTCTTGGTGTTCATTTCGCTTTCGGTTAAGGCAAGTAACTTGTACTCAAATTTCTTTGTATGATACAAGTCAAAAATACCGCTTGTAGTGTAGTTGGGTTCTAGAGACAATTCGTGTATGAAACTCCTTATTGATATTGTCTCCATAGTGATTTGGCCATAGTTGACTCACGACACAATATTAACATGAAACAACTTAGATTTTGCCGTTCGTGATTTGATCATGTATGTGAGACTTCTTGTGAGAATTTGGGTATTTATTGAGAACCATGTGATAGACTTGTCTTAGATATGTTAATTACCCTATTTCGTGATATTTGGACACTTTGTAGACTCAATTTCATATTTGTTTGCGTTTGGATCAAGTTCCATTGAATCTATGTTGATTTTTGTTTTTGAGGAAATTCTGTGTTTTGTGAAAGATCTGTCTTGATCAGTAATTTAGACCATATTAAGGTCAGAATCTTAATTTCAGTATAAAACATAAATTGTAGAGAAATTTGTCTTCTTTTTAACTCCTTTGACCTTGCTCGATTTCGTTTTCGTATGTGTGAGATATGACTGTTTTACTACATGGGTGTAGATCATTTCCAGATTTTGTTTCTTGGTAATTTTGATGATTAAATTATTTTGATACTAGTTCTAACCATATTATTTTGATCTAAAACTTTGGTCAGTTTTTCTATACTTATTTAGGGATTACCCAAAATTTTGGCAGATTTTATTGATGAGTTTTACATGCCGTTTCATGCTTATTTATGAAAACTATACTTACTGTATTTTGCACGCTGTTTTGTAAAGAATCGTATTTTCACCCTGATTTCTTTGACTGTATGAAAAATATTTGTGAAATATGAAAGTTAGCTTATTTCTTCTATTTTCTTCTCCCTTTGGCGGATTTGGATTTCGTTTCACGGTTTGCAAGATATTACAATTTTCGTACAGCTGTATTGGGAATTCCAGATTACCAAACTATCGTTCTTGATGTTTTTTTCTGATTTTTGATGACTGATATAATTTCACTGAAAAATTATGAGACCTTATATTTTGATACTAGACAGATAGGGGAATACCCCAGATTTTTTGTGGAATTATTTATTGAGTTTTGATGCTGTTTTCTTGACTTTGAATTCGTTTTCCTGATTTCTGGCTGAACGTGTTTTCTGGATTCAAATCAGTTTTGAGTTATGATTTTGTGAAATACTATAAGACTTATTTATGCTTTCTGGATTAGGTTGGAAGTCTATTTTCTAGACGTTTTGACGGATTCAGATTTGCATTTTTTTAACACTGGGAATTTCAGTTTTGTTACAGTATGGTCTTGCTCTCCTGAACTGAAGAATTGGTTATTTTATTCTTTTATGAATTATCTTGCAACCATACTTGTTTATTTTTGCAACTTGAATTTGTTACTTGATCATACCATGATATACTTGCTTGTTTCGTGACACATACTTGTTTGTTTGAGATTAATAATAATTAACCAAGCCGGGGTTTTAAAGGGACAGATCTAATAGTGGATAATTCAGAAACATGTACTCGGAAGAGGATCTTTTGATTCTATGTGATACTGGAGACCTGGTTTGATACTTGAGATTTGGCTTGATACTTGATTAATTGAGGTTTGATATTTCACTACTTGAGGCTTGATATTTCACTTGAGGCTTGATACTTCACTCTTGAGGCTTGTTTACTTGATACTTGAGGCTTGATACTTGATACTTGATTCTTGAGGCTTGTCCCTAAATACACTGTTCTATATGGTCCACTATAAAATCTAAAACGAAGTTTTGTTGATTGTAACAACTATGTGATAAAAGGATGGCACATAAAGTGTTACCTAGATAGTAATAACTACAATATTTAATATATGATACTTGAATATGATACATGCTTACTTGATACTTGATTACATGATACATGAGACTTGATACTTGATTACATGTTACATGAGACTTGATGCTTGAACATGATACGTGATAATTGTACTTGACTACTTGACACTTGTTACTTGATTTCGTGATACATAACTCTTGATACTTGACACCTGTTTACATGATACTTGTTCACTTGACACATGATTCATGCCACTTATACTTGTTCATTTGCCATGCTAGTTGTTATATTTGGATATCATGCTTATACCATGTTGCTAGTTAGTTTTTCCATGTAATTGTATCCTGCATTACATGTTGATTCTTGATTTTGATGATTAAAACATAATACAAAGTTTGTTGTGCTACTTCTTATATATTACAGGATATACACAAAGGCAAAATGTTCTAACAAGCTTTACAAGGTTCTTAAAGCAAGTTAATCAAGAAAAGCTACAAACAAAGCTCTTATAGCTAATTGATCAGGAAAGCTACAAGGTTGCCAGCTTCAAAGAAAAAGACGAAGGCTAAAGCTCCATCTCAAGACTCAAGACTAGACCTATGCTTATGTTGTATTAAGTGTCTTGTAACAATTATAACCTTTTATTTCTTTGAGTCTTAGAAATTCTGTAATAGCCTTGTCACACACACTCACACATATCTTTAAAATAATTGAAATTTCGCACCATCATAGATTCCCTTGGACTGAAGTTATGGAACTATATAAAGATTGTTTCTGCTAAAGCAAAGTTCAATGACAGGCAAAAAGGTAAAAATGTTCAGGTGATCTCCCCAGGAAACAACTCCTACAAAAAATGAAAAGAGCTACATGTATTAGAAAAATGGAGTTAGTACGACTGCAATTTCATAATTAGTTAGGAGGCCACTCTGAATCTAACTAACGGAGCAAGGCAGGCTACTGTATTAGAATTTAGACTATGAGCAGGCTACTATATATTTCAGTACTACACAGGTGAATCAAACTTCAGATACAGAGCATGGCACAGTTGGGTCATGTTTTAAATGCAAGGTCTTCCCATATTACATGTATAATATTTCCAACTTTGATGCCGTGTCATAATGTCATTAATGCCAGAGGACTATTCGGGCACAGCTTCAAAACTCAAACGCAACTTCACAACATCTCAATTTTACTCGAAACACAAAGGAAAAAACAAGAAGACACTTAGTAAATACTCCGTACTTCATTTTATTTATTCATCCCCAATCTAAAAGGCCACTCTAGACTCCTTATAAGGAGCTTTAAGGACCGATACAGACACACCACCATACATCAAGCAAACCTAGATAATACAAAGCAAATTAAAATACAGAGAAATGACAAAAGATCCAACGACATTCAAGCCCATGGTATAACAAAATCAACCATGGGACTAGGTTCAACTTCCAACTCGTCTACTCATCAACACGAGTTGTGGTGGTAGTAGTGTCCCTGGCCTTGTCGTCCTTGTGCTCTCCCATACCTAACGTGCTCTTCAACGCATCCGCTGCACCGTATGCAGCGCTCTTCACCTGCTCCCCAGCCTACAAAATAGAAACATATCACAACGCGCGACTGCATTGATTATTTTCATGACTTTCGACTAAAAAGTAATGTAACTTACAGATGAGAGTAAGCTGCCGGTCTTCTCTTCTCCAACTTGCGCAGTATCACGAGCGCTCTGAGCCGCACCGCCCGCCTTCTGCTTCGCCGCTTCAGCGGTATCCCTCAGGTAGCCCCCACTCTGCTCAGTCCCTTCACGGCTCCGGTCCTTGGCAGCTTGGGCCGTCTCCGACCCCTTCTCCTTTGCACCTTGGGCCATTTCCGAGGCCTTGTCCCTGGCCGACTGCGCAGTCTCCTGCGTCTTGTCCTTAGCCGATTGTGCAGTCTGCTGTGTCTTGTCCTTCATATCTTCCGTCTTCCCCTACATGGGTAAACTAGATTACATCAAATGAATGTACGTTGGGATTAAGTAGATAAGAGTATGTGTTACCTGAGCTTGGCCTTTGGCTTCGGCGGCCTTGTAGCGAGCTTGATCTGGGCGGGATGCCATTGTTGACACAAATGAACTCTGAATATTGGAAACTGATCAGGATTGTGGGTATTGGTATGAGTACGAGAGTGAAGATTGGGGAGCTTAAGGGGGTGAGAATTTATAGGGAACCTTGTGTTGTGATGGAGTGACACGTGGCAAATTGTCGGAGACACGTAGTGGGATTATAGGACACGCGTCATCTTGGGTTTAAGTTGTTAATTGCACGCACTTTGATCACTGGGACGTGGAGACTGGAGAGATTGTGGTCGGTTGACAAAAATAATATTTAAATAAAATAAAATAAAAAGGAAGATGAATCCTATCGTAATTCATATCCACTATGATTAAAGCATCTGTAGTCGTATGATTTTCTCCTTCTGCTTGTCATGGTATGAGATTTGTTGAGCTACTTTAGCTCCACCAAGGCCCGGCCAAGGGGCAAGCCCAGCAAGCCTCTGGATTTGGGCAACCCCCACTGATGGGGCAACAAAATTGTAAAAAAAATATAAATCAATATATATATATATTTAGTAAAATAAAAAAATTTAAGGGCCTATGTGTAAAATTTGATTATTTTTTAACTCTCCACTTTCTCTCTTTTTTTCTTCTTCTTCCGGTTTCCGATTTTCTTTATTTTTTTTTTCTTTCTCTTTCTCCATCGAAAACTCAAATTCCTCCACCGCTACTTCGCTCCTCCACCATACGACTAGTATCCAACTGTAGTTTGTAGCTCCACCGAGGCTCCGACAGGCGACGGGCGATGGCTCGCCCTTTCCATCAAAACCCTAAACATAACCCTTGCCCTAATCGAAACCCTAAGACCTTAATCTGCTTCGGCTCTTCCTCTCCAGTCCCCATCAAAGGTATTATATCTACTTTTCTTCTTTTTGTCTTCTCCTTTCAATTTAATGTGATTTACTGTGAATTTTGATTTACTGTAAATGTGATGTATTGGGAAACTATCAACTTCAACTTGAAAATATAGAATGAAATCTGGATTATTAATAACTGTGTAGATGTCTTGATAGAAATATAGAATGAATATAGAATGAAATCGGTGGAAATATGAAGCTATGTAAATGTCTTGATATGGCAAACAACCAAACAATATATGTTAAAAGGGTATCGAAGTTCATCATTGGTGGATGTTAAATTTCTTCTAAATGGGTTATACAAGGATGTTAAAATGGTATATTTGTAGTACCTACTATTTGATAGAAATATTCATTCTGTACGATAAGAAACATTCACAGAGAGCATGAAAAAAAGATTAATCTGTATATGTAAACATCGCACATCTATTTAGAAATTTAAATTTGAAAATCAAGATGCACGACAAGCATGGTCATCGAACCTGAAGCATCAACCATATCAGAACTCCAGCAAGAACCTTTTTGATTGTTTACAAGCAATGATTTTGTAATCAGCATAATGGTATGATTGTTTACAAAAGAAAATGATTGTTTATTCACTTGTGCAGAAAAACAGTTTCGAGCAGTTTTGCATAAATTATGCTAATGAAAGGTTGCAGCAACATTTTAATCGCCATTTATTTAAGTTGGAACAAGGGGTAACTTTTGGGTATTTATGATTGATCATTTATGTCATCTATATCTAATATTGTGACACTGTTATGATTTCTTATTCTAGGAATATCTTAATGACGGCATAGACTGGAACAAAGTTGATTTTGAAGACAATCAGGATTTTCTAAATCTTTTCGAGAAAGTACGTATATTTATCCAAGGTAATGCTGTAGTTTCTGATAGTTTTTTAGAAAAGATGTTTAGTCATCAAAATAAAAAAATCAGGGGAATTTTTTTCTTTACTTCCAATTGCCAGCATGTTTAAATATATTCATGTTTTATCACAAGCATGGACTATTGTAAAATTATATATTCATGTCTACAAGATTTCTGATCTCATATAAGGTTAGTGTTTGGATTGAAAATTCCTCAAATACAGGATATGCCATATCATGCCCTGCTGTTACCCATATTGACATTTCAGTCTCCTACATTGAAATTTCAGTCTCCTAACTGTTACTTATATCATGCCCTGCTGTCAGATCCCTATCCCTTGTTCATATCTTTCATTTTTTCAATAAAGCTTATACTTGTTTTATTCAACAGAGTTACTATTGCTTTATAATTTTTTTGAGCAATAAATTTTTGCTTTATAATTAGTCTCTAATATTTGATATTTATGCAGAAACCTTTAGGACTGTTGTCTTTGTTGGATGAGGAGTCGACATTTCCAAATGGTACTGATCTGACATTTGCTAACAAGCTTAAGCAGCATCTATAATCTAATTCGTGCTTCAGAGGAGAAAGAGGGAAGGGCTTTTGTGTTAGCCATTATGCAGGGGAGGTTAGTGAATGGATTCTTTACAATCTTTATGTAGCTTCTATTTTAGCTGATTCGACAATCAAATATTTCCTTTTGTGATCAGGTTGTGTATATGACACTTCAGGGTTTCTGGAGAAGAATAGAGATTTATTACACATGGATTCTATTCAACTCCTGGCTTCTTGCAAATACCGTTTTCCTAAAATATTTGCATCAAAGATGCTTACTCAATGTGAGAATGCAACAAATAGTCTGTATAGATCCAGTGGAGTAGATTCGCAGAAGCTAAGTGTTGCAACAAAGTTTAAGGTAAGGTAATTTCATCATCATTTATTGTCGATCATCATCACTATCAAAGATTGGTAATTAAGCACAACTCCAAGAAAAAAGATGCCAATTGTTGCACTGTTTAAATCACATTCCCTTCTTTTATTTAGTGTTAAATTTCTTGGCTGAGAACCATATACAAGAGAGTAAGGTAATCCAAAATGACTATATTGTAATTCCCCTCTGTTGCCGCTAAATTTGGTGTGGGGGCAAACAGATAGAACTTGTGGATTCTTAGGGAAACTGAATTGTAACCTGTATACCTGTTCCTTGGGGCGTCGATCGTCGCTTCCGCCGTGCACCTGCAAAAAGTGCGAGACACCGGGGTTGTTCCCGGCGACGCACCCTCCGACGCTCAAGTCAGTAATCTAGGAAGACTATGAATGAGCACAAAAACTGGTGAAGGATTGATTACCTCTTAATGGAGATGGATGAGGGGTATTTATAGGCGTCTCAGGGAACAGATTGGGAATGTAATCCCTGTGATTTGATGAGGGATATTCCCCATAATCAGATGAGGAATGTAATCTGATGAGGTATATTCCCCGTAATCAGATAAGGGATTTTATCCCCAAATCCCGGTGAAAAGATAGAAGTATACCTGGGCCGTTGATCAAGATTAATCAGGGACCCTGATTTTATCTTGTTGGATTGGGTGTGCAGCGGGTTAAGACCCGCATCCTCTTGTTGGTGGGTCCGTTTGAGGGTCCTTGGGGAGAAGATCCAATACCCATTTCGGACCCTCTTGTAGGCGAAATTACCATTTTACCCCCACGTCTCAAGATTCGTACTCAACTTGGACGGTTCCGATTTAACCCCATTTTTAGCCATATCACGAGCCCCCCACTCCTAAAGACTGAGCTTGATCAGCCTTTGAGGAGTAGTTTGACTGTTTAATGGCTAGCGGAGTTATATCGGAGTTCAAGCGGAGAGTTGTGAGTCCGGAGGAGGCAGCGAGGTGATTCGCCAAGTGGGTTGAGCTCCGAGTTGCTCATGAGTTCTGACGGTCGTGTGGCATTTTTGCAGGGATATCCTTTTGACCCTAGCGAAGCGTGAATGTGTCGTCCGGAGGCCTCACGCGTCTGTATCGCGCCTTAGACTCTCCCCAGGGCTCGGCGACTAGGAGACCGAGGTCCATATGTGGTTCGGCAAGCTTTTCTGGGGAGGAAAGCGAGTTCGGCATAGCTGCGAGCGCTAGGAGCGGGTCTGGCGATCTGCCGAACTCGTTTCTTACCCCGTAACGAGGTCGGTGTCACGAACGCTCGGCAGCGAGTGCCGAACCTGACTTTTTCCCCCATAACAGGGTCGGTGTCACGAACGCTCGGCAGTGAGTGCCGAACCTGACTTTTTCCCCATAACAGGGTCGGTGTCACGAACGCTGGGCAGTGGGTGCCGAACCTGACTTTTTTCCCATAACAGGGTCGGTGTCACGAACGCTCGGCAGTGAGTGCCGAAGCTGACTTTTTCCCCATAACAGGGTCGGTGTCACGAACGCTCGGCAGTGAGTGCCGAACCTGACTTTTTTCCTATAACAGGGTCGGTGTCACGAACGCTCGGCAGTGAGTGCCGAACCTGACTTTTTCCCCATAATAGGGTCGGTGTCACGAACGCTCGGCAGTGAGTGCCGAAGCTGACTTTTTCCCCATAACAGGGTCAGTGTTACGAACGCTCGGCAGTGAGTGCCGAACCTGACTTTTTCCCCATAACAGGGTCGGTGTCACGAACGCTCGGCAGTGGGTGCCGAAGCTGACTTTTTCCCCATAACAGGGTCGGTGTCACGAACGCTCGGCAGTGAGTGCCGAACCTGACTTTTTCCCCATAACAGGGTCGGTGTCACGAACGCTCGGCAGTGAGTGCCGAAGCTGACTTTTTCCCCATAACAGGGTCGGTGTCACGAACGCTCGGCAGTGAGTGCCGAGCTCCCAGACTTGTCGTTTTTTTGGGGGGGTTTGTCTTTTCTGTGTGCCATTTGAATCCCTGACACCTCTGACAACTCTGACAACTCTGACAACCCTGACAGATGGGACGTTCATTAATTGCAGTGACCTCTGGGGTTCTATCAGATGGGATGCGCATTAAATTCAACTCATGATTCGTTGCAGTTATCGAGGTGACGATTGGGATCGCTCCGCCGCTTGGTTTAGATGGGCCGGTCGTACGGGCCCATTAGCCTCGTAGGGTGTGCCCCTCTTCTATAAATCCTCCCCCCCTCTCATTTCTCATTTCTCCTCTCGTTTGCTCAGGCGTTCTCTTGTGTCTCAGGCGATTTTTCCGGTGACCGGTGTTTGACTCAGGCGAAGTTTTTCGGCAGCTCTCTCTTTTCAAGGTAATTTATAAATTATGTCTGTAGCTTCTGTCTCAGATGAAGTCTCTTGGTCCGAGCCCTCCCTTGAAGGCGTCGAGGCCTCGACTCCGAATCCAACCAAGGGGAAGGTGTTCGGCAAGGATTCCATCGTCGAGGATCCGAAGAGGATGGGGGAGTTCGGACAGCTGCCAGGTCCGCTGACGGGGCTGCACAGGGTCAGGGAGCTCCTGAAGGACCAGGCCGAGCGAATCATCCATGGGAGGGAGAGGTCCTTCGAGGAGAACGAGGTGAGGGAGACGACGGAGGCGGACGATGCGGCGTCGATCCTGCGCGAGGAGGAACTGGCGGCAATCCGGGACTCTTTTTTCATCCCGGAGGAGTACGAAATCATGTTGCCGGGCCTCGGGGTTAGGGCTAATTCGCCGCTGCCAGTGACCATGTGTTGCTGGCCGGTCGATGCCTTTATCGCCGGTGCTCGGCTGCCTCTCCACGCGTTCGCTGTTACCGTGGTGAGCTGGTACGGGGTCTGCCCCATTCAGCTCATGCCGAACGCGTGGCGAGTGATAAATGGCTTCGTTCTCCACTGCCAGGCCGCAGGGATCGAGCCGCAGCTGAACGTGCTTCGGACGATATACCGGCTCCACCAAGGGAACAAGTCGGAGTACCGGTATTATCTGACTCCGAGGCACGGCGGCAGGCTCGTCGTCTGCCCCGACTCTATCAAGCACTGGCGAGAGAAGTGGGTCGTCGTGCGGAGTCGAGAAGCATGGCCGATCCCCACTAATTGGGCAGAAGGGGTGCCCAAGAGGGCGACGGCGCTGCCGAGGCTTACAGTAGAAGAAGAAGAGGCGGTCCGGACCCTCCTTGACCGGCCGAAGTATGATTGGAAGGATTTGACGGAGGACGTTCTCTACAGGGGAGGGCTCTTCCGCGTAGATCCTAGTACGCGGCTCTCGCCAAGTTCTTTTTTCCGTACTTGCTGCCTTGTTTTTCTTTTGTGCTAATCATTTTTTGCTTTTGATGCAGAATCCATGGACTACGAGGCGGTGTTGGCGCTCAGGGCGGGGCTCGCCAGTAAGGCACCAAAGAAGCGCAAGAGGGTTGCGTCGAAGCTGCCCTCGACCTCGAAGGTGCCGAGGATTGCGGCCCCCGACCAGGTGGTGGAGGTTGCTGACGACCCGGTCGTCGCCGTGGCGGGGCCTTCGGCACCTGCACCTGTGGGGGATTTCCCCATTGCCGCCGCGCTCGCCATGCCGACCCCGCCGCTGACCGTAGGAGGCGAGGAGCTCCTGACGGAGGAGCACAAGCGGATCCACATTCCGGACTGGCAGGTCCGGAAGCACGATGGGTTCCTCGGGAACTCGTTGGCGAGCATGCAGGCTGTCAAGCATCTCGCCACCCCGAAGGACCGCGCCGCCATGGACGCGGGGAGGGAAGGCGACGACGTGATCGAGATCGCTCGTTCGGCGGTATCGGTAAGTTCCGAGTTCCCTTCGTTCGTTTCATCTTTTGAATCACAAAATTTTTCCTAACTCTCTGAGTTCTTCTTCTCTTCTTTGTAGATCGTCATCCATTTCGGTCACCTCACCGAGAGGCTAACCGCCCTCGAGAAGGAGCTGAAGCAGGAGTCCGACCAGGCTCGGAACGAGAAGGCTCGGATGTCGAACCAGCTCGACAAGCTCCAAGTCGAGCATGAAGGTCGGTCTGCGAGGATCCAGCACCTCGAGGCCGAAGTGAAGAGGCTGGAGGATGAGCTGCTTCGGGAGAAGGAGGGGTCGGCCAACCAGTTGGTCGAGGCCGAGGCGAAGCAGGCGGCGGCCGTGAAGGAGGCGGAGGACGCCACCTTGAAGAAGGCCCAGGGGTACCTCGCGCAGAACATGGCGAAGGCCTTCGCCACTGCCCTCGACCGGGTGCGAGAAGCATACCCCGGGGTGGACGTCTCGGGATGGCGACTCTTCCCCGGACATGTCGAGGGCTTCAACCCCGAGTCCGAAGGGGAGGAGGAGGAGGAGGAGGGCGACACTGATGCCGATGCCGGGGTTACTGGTGAAGTCCCGAGCACCACGACCACTCCGTTGGCGGCGGCGTCTACTTCGGCGAAGTCGACGCCTACTCCGCCTCGTCGCCCGGGGAAAGAGGTCGGGCACTGAATCCGCCTTTCGTTTTGTTGTTTTTGATTTTGTTTTTTTTTTGTTTTTCCTTTCGAACTTTGTAATGCCTAATAGCGGACTGGCCACCGTTTTTTTCGATGTTTAATGAAAGGAAAATTTCTGCAAGTGTCGATGTTCGGAAGTTTTTGTGTTACGCACTTTCTTTTGCCGAACTGTCCAATCTTGTTTTTAGAGATGAAAATTTTTCCAAGTGTGGTGCTTCGGCCATGTTCGGCGTTTGTGCTGATTACTCTGATCTCTTTGCATCTTATGGTGATTGCCCAAGACGTCGAGCTTTCTCGCCCGGACGAGGAAGTTCCAGCCGAGGCCGGCCTAGGGGCGACAAGGCTGTGTCTGGCTAGGTGTAGAGAGAAACTTTACGAGGTCGAGCTCGGATTGCGCCGAGCTGAAAGCGAGAGGAGGCATCTCCAGCTCGTCCTTGGACGGCGAGACATCGAGATTCGTCGTTTGGAAAGCAGAATCGCCGAGCTTATACCCGAAGGTGAACATTTGCCAACTGATTTCAGTAATGAGATTCGAGTTCAGTGCATTCGTCATAACTTGTCCAAAATAACAGCGGAGAAGGACGAGTTGCTTTCCGAGATACAGCATCTGCAGTCCGTAGAGGCGAAGCTCCGGAGTGAGGGCGAGGGGCTGACGGCCGAGGTGGCCAAGTTGACGACCGAACGAGTCGAGTTGACTGCCGAAGTCGAAGCGCTAAAGAGAGCGACGGTGGATAAGAGCATCGAGGTCACCCACCTTCGGCACCTTGTCGCTAGCCAATCTGGAGTGCCGGACTCCGCGATACCTCCACGTTTCGAAGTCGATGTCAAAGACGACTCGTTGCGGGACAGGATCTCGGAGTTGGAGGCGGAAGTGGCCCGTCTGAAGCCACATTCAGGGCCGATCAACGTTCGAAGCACGTCATGCACTCGCGCTGAGAGTGAGCGGGGCATTACCTTCTATGAGATGGCGACCCGTCAGCGGATCGGCCAACCAAGCCCGGGGGACACGCAGAGCTCGGTGGCAATCTCCTCGAGCGGGGCGTCCGTCGGTGTAGCTACCAGGAGCGGTGCCGAGGATATGTCCCAGTTTGCCGGCTTGGGGCCACGCTCCGGGGACAAGCGTCGTCACTCTCGAGTGTCCTTGAAGTGGAACGCTCCAGCTCCGAAGAAGCGCTGAAGTGGTCGATTCTGCGAGTTTTTTGCTTATTTTTTGTTTTTCGCTAAGTGTAATAAGTCGGCATCGTAATTTTTTTCTGATGAGTTGAGCTCCTGCTGTGTTTGCCTTTGTACCACATCTGTTTCATTAATAAAGGCGTTATTGCCGAACTTGTGTGTCTTGTTCTCGCGATCGTTGTCTGCCGCGCCGTAACTTCTAAAGCTTCGGACTTCGAATGGCGAGCTACTCCTAGCTCGCTTAGGAGCGAATTCGCGAAGTAGAATCGAGCCAAGTGTTCGACTTCGAGGTCCTTGGTTTACTAGGTTAGGGACCTCGGAGCGTTTCAGAGCGGCGAACTACCCCTAGCTCGCTTAGGAGCGAGCTTGCGGAGTAGAGTCGAACCAAGTGTTGGACTCCGAGTCATTTAACGGTTGTGGGAGCAATTTCGGATGGCGAACTACCCCCAGCTCGCTCAGGAGCGAGCTTGTGGAGTAGGGTCGAACCAAGTGCTGGACTCCGAACCATTCAACGGCTGTGGGAGCATTTTCGAATGGCGAGCTACTTCTAGCTCGCTTAGGAGCGAGCTCGCGAAGTAGAATCGAGCCAAGTGTTGGACTCCGGAACCATTGTCAGTTTAAGGGGTGTGGGAGCAATTTCGAATGGCGAACTACCCCTTGCTCGCTTAGGAGCGAGCTTGCGGAGTAGGGTCGAACCAAGTGCTGGACTCCGAACCATTCAACGGCTGTGGGAGCATTTTCGAATGGCGAGCTACTTCTAGCTCGCTTAGGAGCGAGCTCGCGAAGTAGAATCGAGCCAAGTGTTGGACTCCGGAACCATTGTCAGTTTAAGGGGTGTGGGAGCAATTTCGAATGGCGAACTACCCCTTGCTCGCTTAGGAGCGAGCTTGCGGAGTAGGGTCGAACCAAGTGCTGGACTCCGAACCATTCAACGGCTGTGGGAGCATTTTCGAATGGCGAGCTACTTCTAGCTCGCTTAGGAGCGAGCTCGCGAAGTAGAATCGAGCCAAGTGTTGGACTCCGGAACCATTGTCAGTTTAAAGGGTGTGGGAGCAATTTCGAATGGCGAACTACCCCTAGCTCGCTTAGGAGCGAGCTTGCGGAGTAGGGTCGAACGAAGTGCTGGACTCCGAACCATTCAACGGCTGTGGGAGCATTTTCGAATGGCGAGCTACTTCTAGCTCGCTTAGGAGCGAGCTCGTGAAGTAGAATCGAGCCAAGTGTTGGACTCCGGAACCATTGTGATATTAAAGAGTTACAAGCAGAGGGATGTAATAGTAGTGAAAACATGAAGAAACTTCATTTATTAATATCTAATGATCGGCTGCTTCTAAAGTTGCTAGCCGTTATTACAATGATAAAAACAAAAGGACAAACCGCTACTAGTAAAAGGAAGGGAACGGTTCGACATCTCGAGTTACTTGGAGAGACGTAGTTACCTTCTCTTGGTATTTCAAAAGATGGTCGGCGTTCCACGTCCTGGGAATTTCTCTGCCTTCGAGATCTTCTAGCTTGTACGTACCGGGACGGATTATTTTCGAGATCTTGTACGGTCCCTCCCAGTTCGGGGCCAGCTTGCTTTTCTGCCCGGGGAACGAGATGGCCAACTTCCGAAGGACTAAATCCCCTTCTTTGAGGTCCGTAGGGCGGACTCTTTTGTTGTATGCTAGCTCGATCCTTCTTCGGTAAGCTTGCTGGCGTATGGCAGCTCTCTCTCGGATTTCGTCTATTAGATCTAGGCTTGTTCTGAGCTCTCTAGCATTCTGCTCTTCTTCATAAGCGATCAGGCGAGGAGAGGGTATCCCAACTTCTAGGGGGATGATGGCCTCGGCCCCATAGGTGAGATTAAATGGGCTCTCGCCTGTTGGGGTCCGCTTGGTGGTGCGGTGATTCCAGAGTACGTTCGGCAGCTGATCGACCCATAGTCCCTTGGAACACTTGTCTAACCTCTTCTTGATTCCCGCAAGAATCTGTCGGTTGGCATTCTCAGCCTGGCCATTCGACTAGGGATGGGAGACGGAGGAGAATCGGTGTTGTATGGAGAGGTCTTCACACAAGGCTCGGAAGGCGGCTCCAGTAAACTGTGTCCCGTTATCTGTGACTATGAATCGGGGAACGCCAAAACGGCAAATCACATTTTTCCAGAAGAATTGAACTACTCTGTGCTCGGTGATTGTAGCCAGGGGCTCGGCTTCTATCCATTTAGAGAAGTAGTCGACTGCCATGACTAGGAACTTCAGCTGTCCGGGAGCTGGTGGAAACGGTCCTAGTAAATCCATTCCCCACATGGCGAAGGGGATCGGACTTGATAGGGAGGTGAGCGGTGCCTGTGGAAGGCGTCGGATGTCTGCATACTTTTGACAGGAGCTGCATTGTCGAACGTGTCGTTCGGCGTCCCGTAAGAGAGTGGGCCAGTAATACCCGTAGTTCAATACTTTGCGCGCTAGAGCTCTGGACCCCGAATGAGCCCCGCCGATGCCCTCATGGAGCTCTTGCAGGGCGTAGTCGGCCTGCCCGGGGGAAAGGCACCTTAGGTAAGGCCGACCGTCCACCTGGGTGAAGGAGCATTTATATAAGACGCCTTCGATTAAAGCAAAACGTTCGGCACGTGTCCTGATTCTTCTTGCTTCCCTGGGATCTTCAGGGAGGAGTCCGTCTTTTAAGAATTCGACGATGGGTTTCATCCAATTGTCCTCGAGGAGGACGGGCAGTGTTTCAACGGAGTCTGGTGCTTCGTCCTCTATGCTTGGCTTCAAGAGGACTTCTATCAACACGGTCTGTTCAAGACCTTGAAGGGAAGAGGAAGCTAATTTCGATAGGGCGTCGGCCTGAGCGTTTTCTTCTCGAGGGATCCTTCGGATAAGGGCCTCCTCGAACAGCGCCATGAGGCTCTTGACTTTAGCCAGGTATTTAACCATTCTGTCATCGCGGGCTTCATACTCTCCGAGGACCTGGTTGACAACCAACTGGGAGTCGCTGAAGATCTGTAGCCGCTGTGCTCCTGCATTTCGAGCCATTCTGAGACCGGCGATTAACGCCTCGTATTCGGCCTCGTTGTTCGAGGCTTTGAAATTTATACGGAGGGAGTACTGGAGGATGAAGTCATCTGGGCCTGCCAGGATGACACCCGCCCCGCTCCCCTCATTACAAGAAGATCCGTCAACATAGATCGACCAAACCGGGGGCCCCTTTGCTGTTTGGCAGGGCTCAGGGATTGTACTTTCAACGATGAATTCGGCCAGTGCCTGAGCCTTGATGGCGGTCCGAGGCTGATAAGTTATGTCATGCTGGCTCAGCTCGATTGACCACTTCATCAGGCGGCCGGAAGTCTTAGGCTTGTGGAGGACCTGTTTCAGCGGCTGGTCGGTAAGGACGACCACCGAGTGGGACTGAAAGTAGGGTCGAAGCTTTCTCGCGGCCATCACCAGGGCATAGGCCATTTTTTCAATCTTCGGATATCGGATCTCGGCGTCCCGGAGCACTTTGCTGACGTAGTAAATGGGTTTCTGAGCCCTTTCTTCTTCCCTGACTAAGACCGCACTAAGCGTCTGTTCGGAAGCTGCCAGGTAGAGATAGAGTGATTCGCCAGGTATCGGTTTGCTGAGCAGAGGTGGATTGACGAGGTAGGCTTTAAGCTGGTCGAAGGAGTCTTGTTGCTGCTGTCCCCACTCGAATCCTTTAGCCCCCCTGAGGGCTTTGAAGAACGGGAGACACTTCTCCCCTGACTTCGACAGAAAGCGCCCTATGGCAGCTAGGCGACCAGTCAATCTCTGAATTTCTTTGACATTTCTGGGAGGGGCCATGTCTAATATGGCCTTGATCTTCTCCGGATTTGCTTCAATTCCTCGTTGGCTAACCATGAAGCCGAGAAACTTCCCTGATGAGACGCCGAACGCACACTTGTTCGGGTTAAGTCTCATACTGTGCTTTCTCAGGACGTCGAAGGCTTCCTGGAGGTCGGCCACATGATCAACACCTCGGATGCTCTTTACAAGCATATCATCGACGTACACTTCCATGTTTCGGCCGATCTGGGCTTGGAAGACCTTGTTGACTAGGCGTTGGTATGTCGCACCGGCGTTCTTGAGACCGAATGGCATGACCCTGTAACAGTAAAGGCCCTGGTCGGTAACAAACGATGTCTTTGGGATGTCTGGAGGGAACATCCTTATCTGATTGTAACCTGAGAAGGCATCCATGAAGCTGAGGAGCTCGTGTCCCGAGGTTGCGTCAATCAGAGTGTCGATGCTCGGCAGAGGGAAGGGATCCTTGGGGCAAGCCTTGTTGAGGTCGGTGAAATCAATACAAATTCTCCACGTCCCATTGGACTTCTTCACCATTACCACGTTAGACAACCATTCCGGGTAGTTTACTTCCTGTATGAATCGGGTTTTCAACAGCTTATCTACCTCCTCTTTGATAGCGAGCTGATGCTCGGGGGCGAACTTGCGTCTCTTCTGCTGAACCGGTTTGGACCCCGGATCAACACTAAAGCGGTGGACTAGGAGTTCTTCGGAGATACCGGGCATGTTTGCTGCGGACCAGGCGAAGAGGTCTTGATTGGCTCGAATGCATTTCACAATATCTGAGTATAGGGCGGACGGGAGGGTCTTGCTTACGAAGAACTTGCGGGTCGGCTCTTGTTCAGAGAAGAGCACCTCCTCCAGTTCGTCCGCTGGCTCGGAGGTCGGTCTTGTGGAATCTTGGGGAATCTCCAGGGTCTCTAAGGAGAGGACGGGCCCTAGGGTTGAGGTCATGTAGCATTTCCGGGCCTGCTCCTGATTTCCCCTTACTTCCCCGACCCCGGATCGGGTGGGAAACTTCATCTTCAGATGGTATGCCGAGGGAACTGCTTCCATAGCTGCGAGGCCAGGCCTACCCAAAATGACGTTGTAGGCAGCGGGAACATCCACCACCATGAAGTCCATCGGCTCCGTCCTGGTGGTAGGGGTTTGGCCGGCAGTTACATCGAGGGTGATCACCCCTTCTATAGTTACCGGAACCCCCGTGAACCCATGGAGAGTGTAACCGGCGGGCTTGAGTCTGTCTCTGGAGAGCTTTAGGCCTTTAAAAGCGGAGAGGAAGAGGATGTTGACGGAGCTGCCGTTGTCTACTAAGATCCTCTCCACTTTGAAATTTGCCATGTGGAGGCTGATGACGAGGGCGTCACAATGTGGGATACGAACTCCCTCGAGATCTTCGTCGGAGAAGGTGACTGGCACTCCGAGGCCTTTGGGAGGAGGTGTGGTTCGGACTGATTTGACCTCTCTGATAAACGCTTTCCCAGAGGAGTTCGAGGAGCCTCCCATCGGACCCCCGTGGATGAGGTGGAGGACTCGCTCTTCCTCGAAGTCTGGCGTCTCTTCTCTTTCCGGACGCTTGTTAGCCCCCCGAGGCGGGGGAGGGAGCTCGGCTCGGTCCTTTCTTACAAACTTCGTTAGTTGTCCCCTCTGGATAAGGGCTTCGATCTCGTTCCTTAGAGCACGGCAGTCGTTGGTGTCATGCCCATGGTCCCGGTGATAGCGGCACCATTTCTCTTTATCTCTTCTCTTGGCGGGGGTATTCATTTTGGGAGCCAGAGGCAAGACCCCGTCTTTTTCGACCTCCATGAAGATGGCTGAGAGGTTAGCATTGAGGGGAGTGAACTTCTCAAATCTAGGGGTAGGTCGGTGCTGGTCGGCATTATCCTTCTGGAGCTTCTTTGCTCCTTCTTCTTCCGTCCCCTTCCTTTTAAGCCCGGAGGCGGGCACCTCCCAGTTGGGTTGTTGCTCGGCCTCTTCGGCCCGAATGTACTTTTCGGTGCGAAGGAGAAGGTCGGAAAAGTCATGTGGGGGTTTCTTGGCGAGGGAGGAGCGGAGGTTGGAATTGAGAATGTTGGATTGGAACGCTGCGGTAGCAACCGATTGGTCGAGGAAGGCAATGGTTCTAGCTTCAGCTGTGAACCTCTTCACGTAGTCTCTCAGTTTCTCCCCCTTTTGCTGACGGAGGTGCAATAGTGAGATGCTGGTTTTCTCGGTCCTTCGGCTGCTGACAAAGTGGGTGATGAAGAGGGTTTCGAACTGCTCGAAGGAGAATATCGACGCTGGGGCAAGGCGAGAGTACCATTCTTGAGCCGGGCCTTTGAGTGTCGCGTGGAATGTTTTGCAGAGGAGGGCATCGGAAGCTTGGTGGAGGAGCATCAAAGTCTTAAAGCTTTCGATGTGATCAACTGGATCGGTCTCCCCGGTGTAATTCTCGAATTGGGGAGGTTTGAAGCCGAACGGCACAGGGGCGTCCACTATGGTTCGGGAGAATGGGGGCCGGCTAGGACGTAGGGTCCTCCCCCTGAGCTCCTCTTCTCGGTTTATCTGACCCAGGAGCTTTTCCACCTCGTTAAGACGGCGGTCCATGATATCATCCCTCCGACGGTAATCCCCCGGGCCACGGGACTCGTCCTCGTATGAGGGGGAGCGAAGGCTGCGGCGACATTAACTTCGGGAACGACGAGGACTCGGGGTACGCCGGGAGTTAGTTGGTGCTGGACGAGGAGAGGGGGACCGTTGGCGAGGGCTTCGGACCGGAGGAGGGGATGGGGCCCTCGGCTCATTGGGGTTTTAACGGAGGTTGAGGGCCTGTTGTACCATTGCTTGGAACTGCTGGAACTCGGCACGGGTAATTGGTGCCTCATTGTTCCTAGGCTGCTGCCGTCCTGCGGGAGAGTGCCTCCTTCGGTAATGATTGGGGGAGTCCTTCCTCCCTCTTCGGATGGGGGACCTCCTGTACTCTCGGCGATGGGGGGATCGCTCCGGCTGGCGCGAGGCTTCCTCCCGAGCCTGCTTTTCGTCCAGATGACGACGGAGGTCATCATCTTCCGGGCGTTTGGGAGGGGCATTGTGGCGACCAGAGGCTCGGGGGTGATGGGAGGCCATGGAGGCGCTGGAGGCGTTGTGGATGGAGAGGTTCTCTTGGTGAAGAGGCTGTTTCTGAGGGTTAGGACCCTTTGGATCAGGAGGTGGAGGGTTCCGCTGGAGCGGCTCTTCCATGGTAGGAGGAAGTTGCCCTTGTTGTTGAGCGGGATCAGGAAGGACTTCTTGCTGGTCAGGGTTGGGCACTCGATTAGACCCTCTTGACCTGACTTTGCGAGGCGGCATGGCTGGAGAAAACCTGTTCTCGGGGAAGAGGAGAGGTTTCTATTCGTTAGTTTCCCACAGACGGCGCCAATCTGTTGCCACTAAATTTGGTGTGGGGGCAAACAGATAGAACTTGTGGATTCTTAGGAAAACTGAATAGTAACCTGTATACCTGTTCCTTGGGGCGTCGATCGTCGCTTCCGCCGTGCACCTGCAAAAAGTGCGAGACACCGGGGTTGTTCCCGGCGACGCACCCTCCGACGCTCAAGTCAGTAATCTAGGAAGACTATGAATGAGCACAAAAACTGGTGAAGGATTGATTACCTCTTAATGGAGATGGATGGGGGTATTTATAGGCGTCTCAGGGAACAGATTGGGAATGTAATCCCTGTGATTTGATGAGGGATATTCCCCATAATCAGATGAGGAATGTAATCTGATGAGGTATATTCCCCGTAATCAGATAAGGGATTTTATCCCCAAATCCCGGTGAAAAGATAGATGTATATCTGGGCCGTTGATCAAGATTAATCAGGGACCCTGATTTTATCTTGTTGGATTGGGTGTGCAGCGGGTTAAGACCCGCATCCTCTTGTTGGTGGGTCCGTTTGAGGGTCCTTGGGGAGAAGATCCAATACCCATTTCGGACCCTCTTGTAGGCGAAATTACCATTTTACCCCCACGTCTCATTATTTGTACTCAACTTGGACGGTTCCGATTTAACCCCATTTTTAGCCATATCACCCTCCATTACAATATAATGTATAAGAGAAATAGAAATAAGAGAACAGATGATAGTTTCTGTGATCTATGCCTAAAAAAATTACTAAGGGGCAACAAAATATGAGCTTGGCTAGGGCAACCCGCATCTCCGGGCCGGCCCTGGTTGTACCCACCCCCCTGGTGGCTTTCTGTGATTGCCGGGCTTCGCATCTATCTGCTCTATTAGATGTTGCTCTGTGGGTGACTTTACTAGCGCTCTCTTCTAACTGCCGCGTTTGTCTCTCTCCAACACTAGGGGGATGTTGAGCGACCCTATTCTTACCGCTTCAGTCATCTAACTGTTTCGTTGTTGTAATTAGAGCTTTTGGCTGCTTGTATTTTTGCTTCCAACGGGTGCTCGCTATTTATTAGCCTGTATTGTTTGGTTTTACGGCTTGTAAAACATCTTTTTGTACTCCTTTTGATTAATATTATTGTTTATCTGGCTGGAGTCGAAAGACTCTATCCGTTTCATAAAAAAAAAAGCATCTGTAGTAGTTGGCTATTTGGCCAAAATATTCAAAATTTGGCTCGAATCCTGCTGTAGTCGTTCGCTATTTTGTCAAAATGTGACTTATAGGGAATAGTAGCGATCTATATTTTACAGACAATTTGGCTAAAAGGATAAAATAACCCGACGAATCATTGTTTTCCGTTTGTTAATCGGACGGTATATAATTTACCGTTGGAAACTTTTTTTATTAATAAAAAAAAATCAGACAGAAAATTATACAATGTCCGGAAAAAAAAATTACAAAATTTTGGGACGGGAGATTATACACCGGTCCCATAATTCAAATGTATAAAAAAATGGAAGGGAAGGGAAATAATATACCTTCCCTGGCTTTTGGAGACATTTTTTGATTTTTTTTGTTTTTATATTAAAAACGTCACTATCTACAACTACTGTTTTTCTTTTTTTAAAGAATTTAAATGCTGAAAAAAAGGAAGAGAAGGGAAATTTTTTATTAAAAAAAAATTTCAAAAAAAAAAAAACCTCGGACGGAAAATTATATACCATCCGTCCTATTAAAATTTCGAAAAGCCAAAATTTGGCTAACAACGACTACAGACAAAAGCTATATAGCTATTGGCTATATGCCAAACGACTACAGACGAAAGCTATATAGCTATTGGCTATATGCCAAATATGCAAATTTTGGCTAACAACGACTACAGATGCTAGCTCTTACAAAATGAACTGCACTATATTTCTTTAATAGATAAATTTTACTCAACCCTCTTGGATTTTGGGGGTGTTTACACTACCCCCAAGAGCATCTGTACTTCGTTGGCTATATATCCTAAAAATAGACATTTTGGATAAAAATGATCTGCAGTCGTCGTCTATGGGTGCGTTTGGCCTAGCTTTTTTTAGACTTTAAAGCTACTTCAGAAGGAGAAGGCAGAAAGTAGAGCTTTGAAATTAAAAGCTGAAGCTGTTTGGATAGTCAGCTTTTTTTTAACTTTAAAGCTACTTTTAAGCTAGAAGTTGTTTGGCATAAGATATCAATTGTAAGCTATTTTTATACTTAATTTAAGTTTTTGATTTTATTTAAAAATAAAATATAAGTTATCAAAAAATATGAACAAAATATTGAAATGCAGATCTTCTCAAAATCGGCAAAATACCATGAACACCAACCAAATATCACCAAAAGAGCAGTTTATGCACTCACCACATATTTCATTACTTACAGAAATGAATGAAACAAATGCCCCAAAATAGTTTTTGCTTGAAAGCAACTAATTATGGCAAATAATAGCTGACAGATCCTAGCAGCATGTAAATATGCTATTTACTAACAACATCTTGAGTTGTTAGTTTTATACAAGTTCATAATATAAAGAAACAATCAAACTTCTCAAGAGCAGAAACGAAAGAAGGGAAAACAAAAAAATTATCGCTTACATAATTTTATATATATGCAACTAACTAAACTCAAAGTCAGCTTTTACAACAGGAATGTACAGCTGAATGCGAGAATCACCACCAAGGTGATTAATTGCAATTATGAACACTTGAAAAGAAAAAAAAATCGACCCGTTTGAGACATAAAAGATGGAGACCCCAACATTACAAAGGAGCTTGTATCAACATATGTGGTTTGACTTTTTTCATACTATGCCCCAGAAGATCAGTCTTCGTGAAGGGCTTGAGGTGGTGGGGGAGCGAACCTTGCGTTTGTCAGCCTGGTGACAACTACAGCCTCATCTGCAAATAGCGACTTGATGAAGGCAGGGGTCTTTAAAGGGCGCCGCCCGGTCATTCGTGCGTACACATCTTCAAGGAAGTAATATGAATGGCCGACAATCATACCCTAGATTCAGAACAACACTGTCAGATTAGAAATAAGTTGTGCAATAGATGATATAAATGAGGAAGGGCGACCCCCGGTCAAGATCTGTTCGGCGAGGAAAGGGAGGAAAGGGAAGGAGAAGGGGAAGGGGCAGGGGGAATTTTTTTGATCTTAGGTTTGGGTTTGATATGTGAAGGGATAAAAAAGAGAACGGGTAGAAAAAAAAAGAGAAAAGGAGAAGCCAGAAGTAGATCTGGAGGGCTTCTTTTGGAGCTCCTTTTCTTTATAAAAAATTAGCTACTTCTACTTTTTTTGGGCTTTTCAAAATATGTGTTTGACTCAGCTTCTCCTTCTAAAGGAGAAGATAAGCTAATTTTAAGCTGGGCCAAACGCTACCTTTATACCTATATTTTTGGTTTGGCATGAATAGGAGCTGGCCAATTTGGAGGAGAATTTAGCTTTTTCTATATTTTGGAAATTGTAACATAATTTACCGTTTCTAAGTCGCACGGTAGATGATATGTCGTCGGAGTTATATTTTTTTGGGAAATTGTCGGACGGGATATCATGTCCCGTCCGAATTATGATTTTTTTTAAAAAAAAAAAGGGAAATCAGCATCTACATGTGCATGTGTAAGAACAAAAAAAATAAAAAAAATTGACATTTTTGTGTTGGATGGGATTCCTTCACAATTTTTTTGTTTTTTTTTTTAAGGTGGAGTCGGCAAATCATGTGCCGTCCTTCACAAGTTTTTCAATTCAAATTTTAGCGCAAATATTCAAACGGTATATGATATCTCGTTTTGTCCAAAAAAACCTAATTTTTGAGTATAGACAACTGCAGCGCTATCCGTTATTTTCTATTTCTAAAATTGCCAATTACTCATTTTTTAACAAAAAAACAAAACGACTATAGATGCTATAAGGAATTTATGTACATACTAAGGTTGCGTTTGTTTTGTTGTTTTGAAAAGAGTTTTCTGAATAGAGTTTTCTGAAAACTGTATTCTGAATAGAGTTTTCTGAAAATGAGTTTAAAAGCTGTTTGGTTATATTTTTTTCTGAAAACTGTTATCTGAAAGCTGTTTTTCTGAAAAAGAGAGTTTAAAAGTTGTTCGGTTATATTTCTAGCTGAAAACTGTTATCTGAAAGCTGTTTTTCTGAAAAAGAGAGTTTAAAAGCTGTTCGGTTATATTTCTAGCTGAAAACTGTTATCTGAAAGCTGTTTTTCTGAAAAAGAGAGTTTAAAAGCTGTTCGGTTATATTTCTAGCTGAAAACTGTTATCTGAAAGCTGTTTTTTCTGAAAAAGAGAGTTTAAAAGCTGTTCGGTTATATTTCTAGCTGAAAACTGTTATCTGAAAGCTGTTATTCTAAAAGCTGTTCGGTTATATTTCTGACAATTTTTAAAATCAATTTGCATTCATCATTTGCTGACATTTTTTTAATTGTTGCAGTTATATTTCGGTTATATTCCAATAAAAAGTTCTTTCTTAATCATTCAGATTACTGACAAGAACGTCGGAGGGTGCGTCGCCGGGATCAACCCCTTGTGATTCGCGCCACGATCGTGATCAACCGTCTAGATTGAGCCACGTAGCTCGGATCTCAAATCCGAGCTACCGACCTACCGAACAGCAAAGTGGGAAAAAATGCTCCTCAAAATCCGTGCTCGGAATTGCCAAGCAAGAAGCATAGCAGAGGAGAAGGAAAAAAAAGAAACAAAAAAAAAGGCGCGTGGGTCGGGGTCGACCCGTTAAGGGATCCGAACCCATCAACCGACTTCTTCTCCTTCCGCACGCTCCCGCCAAGGCAAAAGGCAGCTCACCTCTTCTTCTTCACCAACAGTCCATGCGGAACAAACCCAGCAGCGCTCCAAACTCCTAGCTCCTCTCTCATCTCGAGCGTCGCCATGGCCAACATTCACCTCATCCTCCGAACTCCAAGACAGCGCTCAAGCTCCGTCGTTGAACCTCTATCGCCGAGCCATCGACGGAGCTCGAAGCTCCACCTCGACTTCACACGAGCTCGAGCTTCGGAATATGGCGAGGTCGAGCTCCGACGACCACATTCGTGCTCTCACTCTCGCCGAGCTCCCTCCGACGTCGAGCCGAACCCATCTTCTTCAAAAGCTCGCTGTCGAACTCCAAGGCAGCTAGCTCCCCCTCGAGCAAGGAGCCGATGCCCAGGTCGAGCTCACCAACGCGGCGATCCACCTCGGCCCATACGGAGCTCTCCTCCAGTCGAGCTCCGGGGCCGAGCCCATGCTTCCACCACCTCCGACGAGCTCCACCTCCCTCTCTCCCTGCACCGAGCTCCAACGGCTTCGAGCACTACCCATCGCCAAGCTCGCCAACCTCCAACTCCTCGCCATGCCGACGAGCCCCACCTTCCTCTCCTCCTTCGCGAGCTCCATTCGTCGCCGAGCTCTTTGCCTGCCTCCGACGCCGAGTTCCTCGCCTGCCTCCGCTGCCGAGCTCACAACTGTCTCACTCTGAGCTCCAACCTCCACTGCCAAGCTCACCTTCATCGAAGCTCCGACCCAGCAAACTCCTCGCCATGCCGACGAGCTCCACCTTCCTCTCCTCCTTCGCGAGCTCCATTCGTCGCCGAGCTCTTCCCCTGCCTCCGACGCCGAGCTCCTCGCCTGCCTCCGCTGCCGAGCTCACAGCTCTCTCACTCCGAGCTCCAATAGCAAAGCCCCTCGTCAGACTCACTCCCCAGTTCCGAGCTCCGATAGCGGGCTCCGAGCCTCCCCGCTGACCTCTCTCGCGAGCTAACGAAGAACGAAGAAGAAGACGGTTGAAGGAGAAAAAGCAGAGGAGAAGAATGAACAGCAGCAGAGAAAAAAAAAGAGCTGTTTTCGAAAAGAGGGGTTATTAGTATTCTGAATAGTGTTTCCAAAAAACACTTAAAACAAACGCCAACTCAGGATATTATTTCCTAAAAAAAAAAAAAAAAAAACTAAAACAAACAGACCCTAAACTTCCGACGGTTTCAAAATAAGTGGATCTTTTTATTTTTTAGGATGTAACAATTTCCTTGTCCTTCACAAATCACAATATACAAGTTTACCGTTGCAATTTTATAAATTTGTTTACTAAAATATTTTGTAGCTCGATTTTTTTTAAAGGAAGTTATCGGTAATGTTTATTTTATTACTCAGATTATTTATCTGCAACATATATTTTTTAAACTGGCAAAGGTAGGATACCTCACATTAGCATATATATATAACGAAGCTGAATAGTTAGTACAAAATACAAACTACATGAGGTTGGTCGATCGGGTAGGGCTAGGGTTGTCTTTTTTTATCGTTAATTAAACATTAGGTTGAATACCCTATTTGTTTCATTAAATAAAATTAACAAAACATACAGCAAAAAAATAAGGTTTATGTGTAGTTCAGGAAACCCGACATGGGTCATGGAAATCATACACCCCAACCAACAAACAAAAATACAATAAAACCTAATCCTACTGGTCGGCCGACTGCGCTAGAACAAGTTTCTCGTGCCAATTTGAGCTCATACTCTCTGATTCCCTCGCTTGTACTCTGTTTGTCCTTGCCGTAACCAGCAACCGCTCCGCTGTAGCCCCCAGTAGTGTCTCATACATCAACTTCAAGCATCATATACGAGACACCACAAGTACCAACCAATCTGACATACTCATCTCCAGATTATGACCTCGTTCTCATCTCTTTGCTTGACCATCGTTGACTATTACCGTCACCTCGCAATGGAGGCAGTCATCGCTCCCCGCAGCTCCACAAATGCCTTAAAGCCCCCTTACATGAGAGAGACCCTATGCACTCCTCACTTTGATCTGAATAGACAGAAGTTGAACCCAAACTATAAACTCGCTTAACTACCAACGCCATAATAAGTTTCTCATGCTAATTTGAGCTCATTCTCTTTCATTCCCTCGCTTGTACTCCGTTTGTCTTTGCTGTCACTCTCAATGACACCAACGTCGCCCCCAACAATGATCCATATGTCAACTACAAGCTCCATACGAGAGACACTGCAGGTACCCACCAATCTGACATGCCCATGTCCAGATTGTGACATTGTTCTCATCCCCTAGCTTGACCATCGTTGACTATCACCGCCACCTCGCAACAGAGGCTCTCGTTGCCCCGATGGCTCCATAAATGCCTCCAAGCTCTCTGACATGAGAGAGACTCTAGGCACTCCTCACTTTGACCTGAATAGATTAAAGTTGAGTCCAAACTATAAACTTGCCCAACTACCATCACCCACACCAACTATGATTTATTTTTTTGCTAATTGTAAGTCGGTTGTAATTTGAATATTAGGAATTTTTTCTTTTGAATATTAGGAAAGCAATATTGGAGGAGGAAGAGAGGAACCCCCCCCCCCCCCCCCCTAATCACCTATTAATTGTTGGCTTCGGATCAGGAGGGAGAAAGGGAGGCAAGTGGTTGGAGGAGGGAGGAGGTGGACGGGTCAGGAGGAAGGGAGGACGGGGGGGTTACCGAAAGTGGAGGAGGAGTAGGGGGCTACCGAAGGTGGAGGAGGAGGATGAGAAGGTTGGGCAAGAGGAGGTGGGGGTACCGGAGGTGGAGGAGGAGAGAGGAAGTAGGGGGAGGGAGGAGGGAGGAAGTAGGAGGAGCAGGGGATTTCAAAATCATCCAAAAATCGCCTCCCGGATTTTCGGGAGAGATCTGGGAGAGATTTTGAATTTTGTAGGGCTAGAGCTGTCATCAAAGTAGTGGCAGAAAATACCGAGAATCAAGTCGAAAAGAAGGGAAATGACATCCGTTGTGCACCTTAACTTGTCTTAACCCTAAGCATTTGACCCCTAATTTAATTTCAAGATGCCCTGCTCCAATGATCTCCCAAACCCGATTGATCACATATAGTTTCTATCACTAATAGACAACCTCAGGCTCAAAACACATAGTGAATTAGAATTTTTTTTTATCATAAACGGTGGGTATAGACCCTCCACGCTTCATTAAAAAGATTTAACAAAATAACAACCTAGAACGGGAAATGATAATCATGAGTCCCAACATTGGGCCATGAGTCTCATTCCCCGGCAAAAGAGAGAGCCCACCCCGTACAAAGTAGCTCCCCACCCAAAAACCACAAAAATTACAAAGATTACAACAAGATTCGATCTATCATACTACCGAATCCACCAAAAGTGCAAGTTCCTCAATCCCCACCATAGGTGCCCCATCCTGCGCCTGCCGGTCCGTCCCCCCCCCCCCCCCCCCCCCCCCCCCCCCCCCCCCCCCCCCCCCTCGCCCTCACCTTTAAGAATTAGAATTGATCAGATTAGAAGATTAGAAGCAGATTGTAGATTGTTTTGGATAGGGACTGATACACATGCAAGGAGCAGTGCATGCAAGACATGGAGGAGTTTAGCGTTCATAAAAAGATAATTAGGAACTATTTGTACAAGTATCCGCACAGTAAGATGCAGATCCAAATCAAATGTAATGAGAAGAATGAAAATTTCATTGATGACTTGGTTGAATCTCTTCCACGCAAATGCATCTGTGCCTCTCCTTCAAAGTATTTCATGGTGGCATAATTCTCTCTATCTGTTAAATATTTCCTTCTGCCACAATTGTTAACCACCAATATTGCTTGTTCACGAGACTTGTATATTATATGACTTGAAAATTTTGTTAGACACCATTTATTTTAAGTCTTTCTTTGGGGTTTCAATTTGGAGCAACATCTACAATTTTCTTACTTTGCGACCGATGCATTAATCTTTCTTCTCCCTGTGCTTGTGTTTATGGCTGCAAAACTAAAGATTTGTAATATCTAATATGCTGCAGTTCATCAAGAAGCACTTTACAATGTCAAAAAGGAATGACCTGGTTGTTCGAGTTTGGTTGCTTGGTCAATATTTATATGCTTTCATTAAGTCTATAACTTGTACTGTAAGTAGCTTAAATCTGAACTTTTCTGTAGCAACTTTTTTTCAAGGTTTGTACGATCTCCGTATTTTTCATTCAGGCATATAGATGGTTTATCCAAACCTGAAAGATGATTCTGGCAAGGCGGCCACACAATTTTATTTTAGTTGCTGAGGCTTTTCTGAAGGACGGTCAAGAGGGCCAGCTTGGACAGTTCAATTACTTGTCGACATTTGGCCAGTGTGGATTGTGCTAATCAGCAAATGTATGCCGATGATTGTACCCTGAAAAATTTTGGATTTCTTCTCGAGCAAAATGTGAGTAATGCTGGTGGAGAGATTTGTCCATTATGATCTTATACTTCTTCTTGCTTTTAATGATATTTGGCTTGAATCCCTATAGGATTTTTTCTATTTCATTTAAATATAAAAAAAGCGAGAGATCACTCTTTGGTTTACAAAAAGCAGAGAAGAAATCAGAGGCAAGTTATCACAGAGTCCTTGGTATCTAATATTTGCTTCATTTAACCTTGATTCTTATTTGTTATTTTTTCCATTGAACGGCTGTGGATGCTCTTACTTATACTAATTAAAATTTGTAACAACACCAACATGTCTCTTAATCATGAGAATCTCTCAAAACTTCTTTTATGCAAGAGTTTATATTTTTAAATACAACATGGCAATATACATATATCAACCCATTTCATGGCTCTTAACTAAAATTACTTTGCTCTTTTTCTTATCCTTTAATTATCATGATTCTAAGGCATAATTTGAATATGACATCTTTCAATAAATTTCCATGTAAAACACATAATTAACATGCATAAAAAATTTCCCAGCGTTCTAACATGAACCACGACATTAATTCTTTAGCCAAAATTTCTATTATCTCTCCAATCACCACTATATTATTTTCATTCATAACATATTACCCTAGCATGAGATTTTATCTACTTATTTTACATCAACATAAATTATATTACTCATGAAATCTCTACAATTAGAAAGTAGGAAATCACCCATCTTTTGTGAAGCTTGAACAATAAAAGAAAACAGAACACCACTTCTAGCTCCAAGGACTCCTAGTTCTTCTTCTTCTAGCAAGAGTCTCCAAGCACAAGAACTCTCTTTCTTTTCTTTTCTCTTTAAATTTTGTTTAGTTTTTTGTGTGTGGAGTGAGAAGAAAGGGGTTGTATTTATAGGTCTAAGTTAGGGTTCAAATTGCAAAATTCTCAACCTAATAAATCTCTATTTTAATTCTCCATCTCTTCATTTTCTTAACTTCTCTAACTCCCAACTCTTCAAATACTATAACCTCCAAACTCCTAACTTTTCCTCTCCCCACTCTCAAAACCTTAACTCTGATTCACTCTCTCCTTCCCCCAAGCCAAAACCGGCCTCCCCTCCTTGTACCATCCGACCAAAAATCAAGTGTGCACATGCACATGCACACAATACAACTTTAATACAATTCTATAGTTCTAATTGGGTACTAGATTTTTGTAACTTGTCATGTATTAGTTTATGTTCAACCTAATTTAGGTTATAATTAGTGAGCTTGAATTATGGGCTTTCATTTTATTTAACTAATTTAATTATTCTAGTAGGCTCTCTTTTTAATTAGCCTATTGGGCTAGAATTTAGTCCATGGATCAAAAGAAGGCAAATTAAAAACTTATGCATGCTAAAAATGAGTAAATGAGAGTAACAGAACGAGAATAAAATTTGCACGTGCATCATACGTGTAAAAATCAAAAAAATGCATTTTTAATTTAAAATAAAATGTGGGGTGTTACACGTTTTCTCCTCCACCTGGATTAAAAACAAAGGACCTTGCAAAGAGAAAGTGCCTTACAATTAGGTGAATACGTTGGGCAGACCTCTTTCTGCATACTTGATTGCCAATCCTGAAATCTTCCACTCTCTCTATTTCAGCAGCTCTCCATCCCCTAGAAGCTCCAAGAAATCCACATCGCGGAATTCCATCACCATCAACACATAGAACAATACCTATGCTGTCCAGTGATTGACCACGCCATCCAAACCTTGAATCTTTAAAATATGGCTTTAGCCGAACATTTTGGCCCCTATTTAGAGGTATTACTATGATAACTTCATTTGTCAAAGCACGAGACTCACCCATGCAAAATGAAACAACAAGATTCTCATCACCCTTAATATTCTGCACAAAACCTACACTCCTGTGCATTGCACCTGGCCACCCATGTGCTGGGCATGTAACATTTTTTAAAAATTTCTCCCAATCTCCAATTTCATATATGGTTGGAGACAGATGAACTTTAGATGCTAGTGCTTCCATAAGCTCTATAAAGGATCCATTAGCCATTTGAGCATAGAGCACTAGTTGTTCCCCACTGGCATCAGACATATAAGATACCAAAGCATCCCTATCAATTTGCATGCCTTCATTAGTTGCAATCCACTGTAACATAGATATGATGTCGGAATCCTTGAGTTTTGGGAAATAGAACTTCTGGCACCTGGATACTATTAGATGAGGGAAATGATCAAGACTGGAACTAACAAGAATAAAACCCACTTGCTGGGGCTCGACCGATAACCTTCGAGATAACACTCCATGAATTTGTATGCAATTTATCACTGACGTCAATAATAAACACTTTATACTGAGTCGACAATGACGACAATGTTGCTTTGGTAAGAACATTCTCCATCATGTTTTCATATTTGAATGCTGGCATTGGCGTAGGAACAGAGGAACTTTCAGAATGACTACTAACCATGCCTGAAGCAACACCTACTCCGGGATCATAGATATGACAAAGCCTCACAAGCAGCTTCAAGTAGCAGTCAATGGCATAAGTCCTCCCATCACTGTCCCACATAACACATGGCTTACAAACTTCCACCACTTTTGCAATTACAGGTTTGAATAGAGATTAATAGTTCTCGTCGTCAATTCCATCATCGAAGGGGACATTTACAGCATAATATACCCTTCTTCTAAATCTAGTGTCAAGTAGGTCTCCAGTTCCACGAAAATAGTCTTCGTATTTGGGGAATGAGACAGTCATTACTCTATCAAAAGTGTAGAAGGCCTCTTCTACACCATCACCATGGTGAATATCAATGTCAATATATAGGACACGCTCATGCTTCTTCAACAACTCGAGAATCGCGAGAACAATATCATTGACATAGCAAAACCCAGACACCTCGCACTTCTTGGCATGTTTTTCAAACAAAACTGTGTTGCACTTGATCTCCCCATCTAGAAGTCATCTGGATCTTGTGGTACTGGGATATTTTCATTCACAACCAATGATAAAGAACTTTCTTGCAATTTCAACAAGACCATATCTTTTTCTGGTTCGGTCTTCTTATCATTAAGAACCAATTCCCTTACAGCAGAAACAAATTGCTCGACACATGGTGCAGCCATGCACATCCGCTCAGCACCCATCCTCATGCACAAAGCATTTTGCTCTAGATGAAAAAAGAGAATTGAACCATCATCTCCCTTACAAGCTTTAAGGACCTCGAATAATTCCTGGCCATAATTTAGGACTCCGAATGATGGCCTTAACTTAATGGGTCCAAGCGCTGCAATTTGCCCTCGAAAAATGTGTTATTTTTAGAACATTTTGCAATGTACATCGAAATTGCATCTTGATGGGGCTTGCCATTCTTCTTAAGAAGTATGCTATCCTAGTTATCTTCGATCTTCTCAATGGGTTGCACTTCCTCATAGTCTTCAATCTCTCCAAGATCATCTTCTTCAATCTCAACTTCCTTATCCTCTTCCTCAACGCCATCAACAATAGGAAGAGCTTCCGACATTTTGGCCTCCATATTTGATTGCACTTTCATGTTCTCTTAGAGGTACTCCCTATATTGAAGTGGTGTAGGATATCGTCTAGCTTTCTCTTGGCAATATTTCATATAATAAGGAGGTGGTGGTGGTTGTTTCCTGGCTTTATCTTGGAGATTATTCAGATACTGATCCACCAATTCTTTTGATCAGTGAGCATGGGTGATTGGAAGTGATGGAACTGAAGAAACATTTGATCGAATACTTGGTGGGCAAGGTGGTGGTTGCATTGATTTTGTAGAAGATGAATGGTCGAACATTGAGGGAGAGTCGAAGAGTGAAGAGAAGGTAGCAGTGGAAAAGGACGAACCAAACAACAGGGAAGAAGTGGTGGTCGAAGTGGATTTGAAATCGGAGCTATTGCTGTTGAAGGAGAAGGAAGGAGCAAGGCTAGGGTTCGGGTTTGAGTGGTTTGGGGTTCTCGAAATCAGAGATGGAGAAAAGGAGTATTTGCTCGATGATGTAGTCGATGAGGGAAATGAGTATCTGGACTAAGTCAAGGGTGGGATCGACAATGTCGAGGGAGGAGGATTAGTTGGGGGAATCGATGGATGTGAGGTAATTGGGAAGTGAACTGAGAAGCTCGGTTTTGATGTGGTTGTGGGGGAGGGGGTAGATCATTGACGGTTGGAGGTGGTGGTGGTGGTTGTTGGGGGCGCTTGGAGGCGGAAAGTTGGAGAGTGGAGAGGCAAGAGACGTCGATGGAGAGATGACTCTGATACCATTGTTACGATTCCCATCGGTGGATCGTCGTAAGAGCTAATGGTGCCGAAGATGACATCCATGAATCAAATAGAAAGAAAGAAAAACAGAGCAGGAGGAAGAAGAGAAGAAGGAGATAGAAGCTTAATTTATATTCATTCATAATAGAAATAAGGGAATTACAGTGAGTACTAACAGATGAACTATAAGCTCGTACACAACCCATAGTGAAAGAAGGGTTTAATTACAAAACTCCTAACACATTGGCAGAAAACACCAATAAAGAAAGAAAATAGCTCGAGTACTGATTCGCAACTCTCTCGAATGATATGTAAAGCAAGACACAGTTGTTAGAGAACTGTATCAATTTAGTAAATTACGGGAAAATCTCAAAGAGAGTATGGGCCAGAAAACAAGGCCTGGTCTTAAAATCTGGCAAAGTGTTGTGGGCCCCGACGCTAAACAATAAGCGGGTCCGGTCTGGAGCTGTATCCAAACCCGATAAGGTTTAACCCGGCCGCCAGTATTACTCAATCACCTTCCTCAACTAATCTTCAGAAAGTGTCACCATTACCAAACTCGGAATTCAAATTAGGGTTTCTTTCAGTGCATAATTCCTCTTGTCTTGAAACTGAACTGTAAGTCTTCTCCTTCATCATTCAATACCGCTTATCCTCAGTTTGATTGCTTTGTTAATTAATTAATGCTCAATGCAGATTACTTAGCATTTGGCATGGATTCTTGAGTAATTTTATGGGATACAAAACTAGAGCTAGAATACTTTTGTGTGTGTGTGTGTGTGTGTGTGTGTGTGTAAGCTACCAACACCTCTAACATTCCAAGAAACACTAATCATTGAAAAGATTATTCACACCAGCTCTAGCATATTCTAAAGATCTAATCACATCTACATTATTGTCGAAAGAAACATTAACCATCAAACCCATATCTATAGCTAAAGACTTAATATCATCATTAGTCAAGATCAACTTAACCAATAGAATTGCCTCCATCAAGCTCATCAGACAAAGGGGGACTTTCCAAATTTCTTATTTGAGCAGCAAGAGAAGCCTTCTCAGGAACTGGAAATGAAGAAGATTTTTGAGCTTTGAGTCTAGCACTAGATTCTAGATCTGATATAAGAAGAATTGTACGTTCTTTTTTGATACTTCCTTTTACTAGGAGCAACTGCTGCTATTGTTGTGATATCTAGATAGCAAGGATTAGAATCATGAGGATCTCCCTCGAAAGAATTGATACCCAAATTAGAAGATTCAATATCAGATGAACAAGTAGATGAAGATCCGGGGTTACGAAATATGAACACCAGTAGATAAAGGAGGGGTAGTCTCATAACTAGCAAAACAGTCCTAAGTAGGAAATCTAAACAGATTAACATGACTGTATTTATGAAAGAAAGAGCATATGTTACTAGACAAATAAATGTACGTAAGAGATGAATATATAATTGAATCAGGATGTAAATAGGCTAATAATCTAACCTCTTCAAATGGTGTGTTGAATTCACCCTCCTCAGAATGAATCCAGTTACAGGCCACTCTTCAAATTAGCTTCTGTAACAAAGATTGACTGCTTTCCAGTACCAGTTTTAAGCTTCGTCGAAGGAGAAAACTTCTGAGAATAAAATGATGTCTGAATTGAAGCTTTATAATTATCCCAGGCAGAGCCACACTCAGGGTTAACTAACTAATCTTGCCATTCTTTAGAAGATTCTGACTTAGACACAACTTTGGAAGAAATTAAATGATCCGTCCGTCATATCACAGTATCTGTATCAGTATCAGTGTCCATATCTTGATCAGTAATAGATTGACTAGGAACAGTGTCAGACTCTTTAGCAGCAAGATGCTTTTTAGCATCCACTATAGAATGGTCACTAGGGGTGGGAATCATACAAGTGTTCAGAGAAATCCTCACAAAAGTGGTACCAGTAGCCTGGGAAACAGGAGCCAGATCTGGAACAGTAGGAAAAGTAACATTCAAGGTCTCAAGATTAGTCAATATTAGTCTTTGTTAATTCATGCTATGAGCATTCAGAATATTGATACAATCTTTGGTTAATAATATAACCCCCAACGCTCAGGGGCATTCAAGCATTCTATTAAGTGTCCCGAGCAGCAGGATTTCTTTATTCTTTAGCTAGATGTATTTATGCAGAGCAAGCTCATTTTTTTTGCCAATCCTTCGACATGGTAGTAGAGGACTAGAAATCAAGTATCCCCCGATATCTCATTTTCTCGTTTCGTTATTGAACTGCAATCATTTTGTAGACATATACTGTTGACTATAATTGACTATAATGTTTTGAAACCTAGAATTATCAATTTAATGTAGGTCACTAACTCTTATTCTTCAACTGTGTTGTGGGTAGGCTTATTTGGAGAAGCAAGGATGCTATGATATGTTTTATGTCATGTATATTTTCTACATAATTAAAAAATATATATTTTCTACATATGACCGACACTGCTAAGTGAAGAGAATCGATTTGGGAATTCAAAACTAAACTGACTTATGTGAAGCCAAGGAATTGTCGAATATGAATTCCGGTTTCAGTTATCCTATTTTAGTATTGTTTACGTGAAGCCAATTAATTGTCGAAGAAATAAACAACAATTTTGCATGCAAATCCAGTAAGTGATTGTGTTATTGAATATTTAAATTAATATTAGAGCAAAAAATGTAGATCATTTTATCTCAAAAGTAAACACAAGTTTTTTAAAAAACACTTTTCAATAAAATATTCTTTAAATTTTGCATATACTATACTCAAACCACTATGCTAATTACTGGTCCAAAATGGATGATCCATACCATTAAAATTCATGCCCACCGATAAATGACCACATCTATGGGAGTAGCATTCATTTTCTCTGGTTATTCACTTATTTGAACCAAAAATTAATAAAATAAAATATGCATGACCCAAAATATAAAAATATGCAATGTTGCGTGAGAGTCTTAGGACATAGGAACTAATCAGAATAATATTCTAACTGGGTATATGACCATAAGATTGTAGACATTTTTCTACTCAAAAAAGAAATCTAATCAATTGGACAGTCTATCCTATCAAAATAAATTTATGAGAAAAATAATTTTGGCAAAACATTTCTAGTAGTATCATCTGATTATTGTAATATTTTCAAATCCCTGAATTATTGCACAGAGGTTATAGCAATATTGGTTTAATATAGGGCCAGTTTGATATGACCTGCCCGAACCCAACCCCTTTTATATGGGTTTATTCTTAAATTAAAATTCTGCCCAAACCCTATGGGCAGGTTTAGAATTTGTCCCTTTTTTTTAATGGTCGGGCTCATTAAGTATAAAAACCCACCCGAACCAGTACCTGACCCCGATCTGCATGTGACATATATACACATTTCGGGTTGATAACATTTGGAATGTACATTTCTGAAATATGTTCGTTAATCTGGTTTTGTAATTATCACTAGGAAGTTGTATATAATCCAATTATTAGTTCTATTCTTTTATTGCTTACTTTTAGACTTACATTTTTCTTGTAAAATATATGATGTGATACTTGCAGTTTTAAAAATAATTTTATTGTTAATATTAGATATGTTTTCCTTTCTTTGAACATATAATACTCTCAACATGAGTGCTCTTTTGGGAGAAGAATTGAAATGTTTATATTTACTGTTGGAGCATATCATGTGATGATTTCTTTTTTGATGATGTGATACTTGCAGGTTGATATTGGGCTTCATTATTAATCTATTTTGGTGAGTAGCTCACGTAATATATTTCTTTGATTCAATACGAAGTTGATATAATACTTAATTATGAATTTGTGGATGTTATGTAAAGTAGGTACCACATTTCTTACATAACCTTTTTTTCTTTTTTTTCTTTTTTTTCCCTCCTTTACTTTTTCCATTATTGTGTATAAGTTAAACCTGCTATACTTTATGAAACCTTTGTGTTCAGGCAATCAGGCTCATGATTCCGATGAAGTTCTGACGGTGCGTTAATTCTCTCTGCCAGTTGGATGTTTCTATTTTTCCCGAAAGGGTTATCCACCAATATTGCTTGTTCATAAGTCTTGTATGCCGTGACTTACAAAATCTATTAGACTGTCTTTTATTGTAAAGTCTAACTAGTATAATGTTTCAGTTGGGAGCAAATAGCAAAACATCCAACAATTCCTGCTTTTTTGACCAGTGATGTTCTCTTTCTCTCCATCCGTCCTTGCAAATTGTAAATTTGTAGTGACTGTTATGCTGTGGTTCAAGAGACCATTTTACAATGTTAAAATGTAGACGCCCTGTTGCGTTTGAGTTTGGTTGCCTGAGCAATATCTGCCTTCTCAATCATACTAAATGAAGTCGTAAAAGTCAATTTCATGCCATTGCCATTATGAAAAAAGAATTGTTCTTTCTAATGCAATAAATCTGTTACGAGGATCCATGCTAACTGATCTATTTTGTGAGCTGCTCCTGAATAATTCAGTTCGAATAAGGGACTGGATTGTGGAGTTGAATGCAAGGTATTTGTTTATGAATATTGTATGGATCCCTTGATGTATACAGGTGTATCTCCTGATAAAAGGTTCCACGGGTGCTAACCCTTTTATTTATTTATTTATTTATTTATTTTTTTGACCCTCAAATATTTTAACAAAATATTCAACTAAAAATAAGGATTATGAAATTTATGAAAGCCAACACGCTAGGTTACGGAACTCATACTCCCCAACAAACAAACAAATAATACAACAAAATTTAATCAAACTTGTTGACTGACCTCGCCAAAACAAGTTCCTTGTGTCAACCCAATCTGACCTGAATAGGTCAAACATTGAGTTCATTCTCTCATCCCCTCGTTTGTGCACTGTTTGTCATCGCCGTCACTCGCAACGACAACCATTGACACCTCCATCAATAACATAAATGCCAACTTCAAGCTCCTTAATATGAGAGACACTGAAGGCACCCACTTGAGGCTTTGTTCTCATCCCCTTGATTGACCACCATTGACCGTCACCACCACCCCACAATGAAAGCTATCGTTGCCCCTGACGGTACCACAAACGCCACCTCCAGTCTATAGATACGGGAGAAACCACAAGCATCCCTCCAATATGACCTGGATAGGTTAATATTTAGTCATTCTCTCAATACCTAGCTTGTCCACCGTCTACTGTTACCCACAATTACAACTTGCCGTTGCACCAACAGTAACACGAACGCCACCTCCATGCTCATTGGTACGAAAGATATCCTAGACACCCACTTAATTCAACCTGAATAGGTCAAACTGAAACACTTTCTCTCATCACCAAGCTTGCCCATCATTTTCTGTCACCACCAACCTCAACCGCAACGTTTGTAGTCCTCAATAGTAACACAAACGCTACCTCCATGCCTACTGACATTAGAGAGACCCCATGCACCCACGCAATTTAACCCGAATAGATCAAAATTGGGCCCAAATTTTGAACTTACTTGACCGCCATCGCCCTCACAACAAATAGGATTAGTGTTTTTGATTATTGGAAGTTGGTTTTCATTTGGATATTAGGGGAGGTTGACATTTGGAAGTTAATTAAGTCACCCATTGCTATGTTTGGGCTTTACCCCCAAAAACATGGGGTATTAATGTTATTCCATGTTTAAAACAATAGAAGTCTGCTAAGGCTGTTGTTGTTGCCAGTGTCGCTGTTGACATTTCTACTGTAAGTAAATAGTACTTTCTCAATTACATTGTCTTTTTTTTATCGTAAAAGGTTGCCCCCCCCCCCCCCCCCCCCCCCGTGTTTCATTAAAAAATCTAACAAAATAAACAACAAAAAAATAAGGCTTATGAAGTTCAGATCCCAACAGACTGAGTTCTGAAATTCATACACCCCAACAAACAAACAAAAATACAACGAAATCTAATCCTACTGATCGGGTGACCTCGTCCAAGTCAATTTCTCGTGCCAATTTGAGCTAATTCTCTCTCTCAGTCCCTTGCTTGTATACCGTTTATCCGTTCCGTCACTTACACGGATACCTCCGTCACCCTCATCAATGATTCATACGTCAACTTCAAGCATCATATGAGAGACCGTAGACACTCCACCAATCTGACAACTTCCTGTACAGATTGAGTCCTGTTTCTCTTCCCCTCGCTTGACCCTCGTTGATTCTCACTGGCATCTCGCAACGAAGGATGTTCTCTCCTGACTGCTCGCACTGACACCTCTGTCGCTACCATTAATGACTCATACGTCAACTTCAAGCACCATATGAAAGACCACATGCACTCTACCAATCTGACAACTCTCTGTACAGATTGAGTCCTGGTTCTCATCCCCTCGCTTGACCCTCGTTGACTCTCACTAGCCCCTCGCAACGTAAGTTGTCCAGTCCCCTGACTGCTGAACAAATACCACCACCCCCTCCAAGCCCCCTAAGATGAGAGAGATCGTAGACACCCCTCACTTTGACCTGAATATGACAAAGTAGAGCCCAAACAATAAAATTGTCGGACTATCGTCGCCCCACCAACTAGGGTACATTTTCTTGCTAATTGTAAATTGGTTGTAATTTAGATATTTAGAGAGAAAATTTGGATATTAGGGACTCCTCCGCTACTCCTCTCTCACACACACACAACCCAATCTCCTCTCTCCCCTTCCCCACATCTCCCAACATAGACCCAAGCTCAAACACCACTTCTCCCATTCCAATTGCCTCACCTAACACTCCCCCGCACCAAACCAAATAAACCATACCTGCCAATCGAAGCCGCAGATTGAAACTGCGCGTTCGAGGAACCGTAAACACCAATGATGGTACAATGAACACCCATCCAGAAAGAATCACCCTCATAGTTGCTTACCACCGATTCGTGTCCATAACCAGCCGCAGCCATCTCTATGTTGACGATGAGGGACACACCCGACAAGATCGCGACTCCACCACAGTCCAACGAGGACCCCTGCGACCGACTCCATGACCCAAGTCGACGCCGTCCGACGTCCGGTACCCCATGTCGTCGATCCCGTCTACCTCAACGAAACCCCCTTAGGCTTGTGCCTGAAGCTCTTCCAGAGCTCGTACAATCTTTCCATGATCAATGTTTCCCCCCTCATTGAGCATCTTCCTTAGACTACACAAACAACATATAGATCGGTCTGCGAAGTTGAACATAATCTTCAATTTTTCCTGGTTGCAGGTTGAAAACTAACAGCAGTGGAAGTGTTTTCGGGACAGCAATGACCTGATCGATCGTCGATGTCGTCGATCTCGCTAGCGAAACCCACCAGCATCGATGCCGGCGATCTCGACACCCCAGGTCGTCGATTTCGTCCCCATGTCGACGATGTCGTCGATCCCGTCCCACCACATTGCATCTGAAGTTAACAGACCCAGCTGCAGCTTTATAAACCCTAGCCGCAGTCTCCTTATAAGCATCCTTCATAACCATAAACTTGTCAATCCAAATCCCATTCGCAAATGACAAACATGAATCTCCATCCCCTCCACCATTCCCGAATACCTTTAGTTTTCTGAAAAACCCCAGCATTCGTCGCATTAAGACCATCAACACTCGAGGAAGCCAAGAAGGAAAGAAACTGATCCAGTGTCTCTCCCTTGGCTCCTACTGCTGCGAGGGAGGATGCGAAGAGGGGCGGATGGCGCTGGCGTTGGGATCTGGCGGGGGCGGGGAAAGAAGCGGAGAAGAGAGTTGAAGGGAGCAACGGCGGACCGGGGGGGGCGAACCCTAGCCGCCGCCCCCCAAGAGTAGATCTAAGTTTTGAGTTTGTTTATTTTTGGAAGAGCTTCTCTCTCTAGAGTTTCTAGAGAGAGAAACTCCTTTTCCCGATTTCTCAATTACATTGTCATTATATTTTTTTTTCGGATCATGACTCTCTTTAGGAGTGTTGAGTCTGTTGAACATATTCTTGTTGTCCATTAATGCATTGAGATTTGTCCTAAATTTATCAAAGCATAGTTTAAAAAAAAAAAAAAAAGTGACTGGAGGTCACAGGTTTTATTAATAATAGATTAACGAAACAGATAGTATCAAATATTATAATCTAGTCTAATCATGTCTACTATCATATTCAAAATAGCTATATATCAATTGCCAGACTAATATCATCAAAGCACAGTTATTGATGGTTGAATTATGTATTGGATCATTCACTAGAGATATCACGACTCGTCCATTTTCTTCCTTCCAGTACGATATGGAGTCTAAATGTGTGTAATTAGGAAAGTGGTTTGCCCGAATGTGGTAAAAGAATTATGTTTTTTGTTACTGGACGAATCAACAAGATTTTCTAAAATCCAATAAAATCCATTTGGAATTCAAACCCACTAAGCACGTATACAGAGAGGTTCTCCGAGGATTCCAAACTTTTAAATATCATCCACTTGCATTAGAGAATTACATAGTTTACATCAAAAATCACACCATTTTTAAATGAGTACGGTGAAGATAAATATATACTATCGCAGATAGAAGGGAATGTTACTGACGAATCTTAAATTGATGGTGGTCAAGCAAATTTTTTTTTATTTTTTTATTTTTTATAAATGCCTATGGATTCATTCATCTGTGCATTGTAAATTCTTATGTCAGTATTTAATAGGATGATAGGATCTATACTTGTAATATCCGTAAAATTGTCAAATTTTTGTATTATATGATGTGTTCTTAATGTTGTTGTTCTGACAAGCTGGTGCTAAAATCAGCAAGAAAGAGCTCGTTCAAGAATGCCAAAATCCTCAAACCTAAAGCTTGTTGTATCGAATCTCTTCCAATATTGTAGTTGTAAACTAGTGACCTTCTATGAACAAATATAAAAAATAGTGAGAGTTTTTTTATTCCTAGAAAAGGCACGCACAATTTTTTAAATTCCAAATAAGATACGTGCAATTCTTTATTTCTATGTACAACACCCATAATATTGTGATCACTCTAAAAACAACACCCAGTTAAGATTTGTTAGTTTAGTCATAATTAAAAGTCAACCACTATTGATAAATGACTAACATGCTCTTCAGATAAACATACATTAATTATATCCCACTTTTGCTCAATATAGAGATATAAAATAAGAAGTTTGAGATAAATTCGGGTTTTACTAATGGAAAACAAATAAGGCGAATCTGGAGTAACAAGTTTGAGGAACACTATAAATAATGGAGATGGAGATTAGTAAGACTGAAGAAGGATAGGGATGCGGGTTCTAGGGAAAAAGAGAGGGATTATCAACTATTGAATAAAATGAAAAGAAAGAAGTTTCACAGCCGTTGTATGTGTAAGACATTTGATTAAGTGCGAGGGCGAGGGGTGGTTTAGACGTTAACTCCCCTCCCATTAGAGTTAACAGAATATTTACTATTGTTTCAACATCATATGATTCAAGTGTTCTTTTGTAAATGAATTCAATATCGTGGATGTTGTACATAAAAATAATGAATTATGAGTGTCTTATTTAAATTTTAAAGAATTGTCTGTCTTACGAAAAAAACCCCCAAAAACAATAAATAAGGTTATGACTTAATTTCTTGTTTCTTCTAGTTTCACTTCCTAGTATGAAATACAGTAACTTATACATTAAATTTGGACTATCTGAAGTTTAATTTTTTCTAGTATGCAATGCCAAAAAGGCCTTAATCATCTCACATATCAACATAGAGTATTGTCTTGACTCTCAACCCCTTCTGTAATGGCAGTACTGTCTGATCTCTACCACTATAATGGGAGAAGGCCTTAGTGTAATTTGTTCATCTACCAATTCGTACAATGCACGTGCATAACTATTGTAAATGAGGTTTTAGATCAAATCCAAACTACGTTTGAATTTTTACTTTTAAAAAAACTATATTTATTAATCTCTACTACTATAATGGGAGAAGGCCTTAGCGTAATTTGTCTATCTACCAACCAGTGCAACGCACGTGCATAACTATTGTAAATGAGGTTTTAGATCAAATCCAGACTACGTCTGAATTTTTACTTTTAAAAAAACTATATTTATTAAGACGTGTATCGCACGTGTAAACTACTAGTTTAAAATAAAAGAATTAGGGAGTGCTAAGCACATTTGTAGTCGTTGGCTATATATCCAAAAAATGGATAAAAACTTCTGTAGTCGTTGTCTATTTACCCATTTTTGGGGTTTGGGATGACCAATAGATGTCTATATTTGGCAGCGAAATTGGCATTATGCATATTTTAGAAATCGGAAGATGATTTACCGTCTTCGCATCGGACGGTATATAATATGCCGTCTGACACAAATTTTCTAATTACGAAATCTTGAGACGTAAAATGATCTGCCGTTTGGATTTTTTTATTTAAAAAAACAAAAAACTGTTTATTGTGCAAATGATGTTGACGTTTGAGGGAAAAAAAAACTTTGCTTTGTGTTGGACGGGAGATCATTTCCCGTCCTTCACATGCATTTTTGTTTTTTTAAATTCATCTTAGACTTGCATGTAAGGCAAACAATTTTAAAAAAATATAGAAATTTTGTGTTGGACGGGATATCTTCACAAATGTTTTAAAAAAAAAATTTTGGGTTAAATCTTGAGACGGAAGATGATCTTTCGTTTCGTCCAAATTTTGAGTGTAGACGACTGCAGCATTTTCGCTAGTTGCTATTTCCAAAAGTTCCATATACCCATTTTTTAACGATGAAAATATAAAGTGAGGGAAGTTATCTGATTTTAGACAAAAAGTTGAGAGGTTTCTGCAATTTACCCAATTTATTATTATTTGAAATTCCGCATAGTGGGTTACCGAATTCGGGTCCCCCATTGGATGCTGAAAACCCCAGATGGCCCACAAATTAATATTGGAATTAACGATTACGGAAAGCATAGTCAACAGATAAGTCACAAAAGTTGACCCGGTTCACAAATGGATAAAAACTCTGAACCTCTGAAGAGAGAACAGCTCGAATAATCTCAGAAACCAATCAAAAAGAAGAAGGAACAAGCGAAGAGAGTCTTAGAGGGAGAAGGGAAAGAAGCAATGTCTAGATGTAAGTAACCCCCTTTTTATTTGGGTACAACCTCCTCTTTTGTAGGGCTTCATTAAAACTATTGAAACCAAGAAAAAGATACGTTTTTTGGCCTTAATTTTATTTATTTTTAATGTTTATTTATGAATGGTGCTTTAGTACAGTTTATGGGTTCATCTTCATGGTTAAATTTATAATCTTGGTGGTGGAAATTAATGGGTTATTAGTAAATTACTTAATAGAAAGATATTGTTGTTGTTATGATTATAGGGTTCACAAACCCATCTTTAATATTTTTGCAAAAGGAAAGCTTTATCTCTTTCTCAGTTTGAGGAATGGTTCCAAATTGTTGTGAACTGAAAAAAGGGATCACTTTGTTCCAAATTAAAGATGGTTTCATGAAGTTTAATTTTTAGCCGTAAATTGATGATTATGTGAAAATCTTCATATATAATTGAAGATGTTGTAGTTGTTGAGATACAAGGAATATTTGGAGGAAATTTCATCCCATATTTAGGGCAAAGAGGGAATGAGGTACTTTTGTTTTCGGAGAAAAAAAAATAGTACTTTTGTAGGTTTTGCCTTATATTTTGAGAAATGGATTACTCAATTTAAAGCTATTATAATGTGTAGTTTGTGTAAAAATAATAAAATGGTTTATTCATTTACTTTGTTTTGTAATCTATGTACTGGTTCAGGTAATTTGGGACAAGTGATCGACCATAAACTGATCAATTTTCATCCTGAGATAGGGAAGATAAGAAATGCTGCGTTAGTTGGAACGAGCAAGATGAAGTGCATCAGAAATGAAACTTTTTGTGGGTTAAGAGGAGTTCCGATGGTCCAGAGACCAGCAACATATGGACGGCCATGGAGAGTGGCAAATTCGTTAGCTCTCAGCTGCTTATCCTCTGAAAGTATGTTGTTTTCTTGATAATGAATGCCTTATTTTCTTGATATATATATCTTGATCAGTACTTTTTGGGTGAATGAGTTCAGTTATAAAATCATGTAATAACTTATAGAAAATAGTATTCATACTACATTATTTTGCAATAAACCTTTGAGAGTTAAGATGAATGTTGTGGTATATCAACATGATGATCCATAAATGAACCTAAACTATCACATCTATAGACACTTAATTCCTTTTTTATTTTTGTTTGGGAATTTATAAAGACAACAATAACAAGAACTTGTCTGATTGATCTTTTGATGTTACCATCAAAATCACTCCCTATAGATCTTTCTCTTTCTATACACTATCTAAGAAAAGTTTGTGGGAGGATCCTCCTTTCTCCTCCTTTTCATGACTAGGCCAAGAAGTTGGCTCCAATTTATGGAGGTTGACGGTTATACAATTTTATTAAATCTTCATGGATATTTGTGTGCTACAACCAATTTCCTTGTGATACAGAAATGCTAAGATCATCCTGATGATGATGTAACTTATCAGATAGCAATTATGAAAGATTAAATCTCTAATATTATAATGGAAGAGTTGGGGTTGTCATTTGTAGACAACCTATAACTTGTAGATTTTTACCCATCTAATCTCAACCTTTCATTTTTAAGTGGGAGTAATATTAACCGTCCATTTACTCAACTATTGTTAGTTACCATAGTACTTTAAAGTTTAAATTTATTTACAACATAATTATTTACAAAAGTACCACTCATATAAAATAAAAGTTTGTGCCACTAAAGGTAATTTGTAAAGAGTATGTATGAGTAAAGGGAGGTCTCAGGTTTGAGGTCAGGTTACGTCTTATTATTTACTTTATAAAGTAAATAAAAAAAATTGATTAGAGCGTGCATTGCACGTGCAGGTTACTAGTTTATAAAGAACTTAAGAGTTTTCAATTTAAGTATCTTTATCATATCCTTGAAGGCATGAGCATGAGCGAGGGTGAGCATGCGATATAGAAGCAATCCTTGAAGGCCAGCTTTCAACTTTGCGATTTACCTTTTGAAACTGCAGTAGGGAGTTGCATTCCATGTGCACATGCACACTTCTCCTTGACTACACAATGACTAAAGAAAACACAGTCACATACCAGTATTCACATCTTGACAAATGTTGTAGAATGCCTATACTACTATCCTTAGCACCTAGGAAGCACCGATTCGGGTGCGGGGATGCAAGTGCAGGGATGCAGCAATTTCCAAAAACAGTGTGATGCGAGTGCGGCTCGGATTTTAAATAATTATTTTATATAATTATATATTTATATTAATATTTATATTTTTGTATAAAAAACTAAAATCACTGTCATTCATCATTCATTAACCAAGAGATTCAAAATGACAATATAACACAACATAGTTATAAAACTCTAAAATAGTCATAAAACACTAACAAGTCTAACATAGTCATAAGGTTTAGCATAGCACAACATAGTCAATCATAAGGTCTAATACATCACAACAAAGTTAGAAAATGAGATGTGAAGATAAAGAGAGGATTTGGGGATCTAGAGATTTGGTGGTGTTTCATTGAAACGGGATTTGGGTTTTGGGTCAAAAGATACCAAAACCCACACTAAAAAACCAAAACCCATGTCGCGCCACACTCAATTCCGCACCCTACCGCACCCAATCGTACCTTATTTTATAATTTTAATTTAAATTAATGGGATATGTACCCTCACCCAGCCGCACCCTTGTCCAGTACGAGTCTGACTCGAGTGCGGGCGCCTCCATGAAGAGTCCGTGCTTCCTAGCTCAGCACACATGCCCATCTCCTTGAATACGTAACAACTAAAGAAAACCCAGTCATATACTTCTAGAAAGAAAGTATTCTCAGCATTACAAATGTTGTACAATGCTAATACTACTATCCTCAGCATGGAATTGGTTGTTTTGAATTATCTGATTGGTTATCTGTTTAGTTATTTGATATTTCACAACTTATAGTGCCTTATGTCGGTCAACTGATGTTCGATTCAGTGTTTCTTTCTGTTGAAATATTCTTATCTTTAACAATGTCAGTCCTTTAAGAATTTTTTTCAAATAGTACCTGCAAATATTTAATGTTTATAATTATTATTGTGTTCCTGATTATGTATCATTCATTTCTGGACTTATCTGCAATAAAAGAGAATGATGCTGACAAATTGGAAGAAAAACAAACTGAAAAGGATAGCATCACACCAAGTTCACTCGAGGTTAGTATGTGTATATAGGTTTGATTCCATACTTTACATCAGACCGTGGAAGAAAATTTTGACAACATTGCAATCATTTGATGTACTTCAAAATTCGTGCACATGAGTGCACTAATAATCGACATAGATTTTAATGAATTTGCAAAATTTAAGTAAACAAGTGGTCAAAAATGTATTAAATCTTCTTCCTAAAACCTTGTTAATCTCTCTCTCACACACATGCTGATATATGTTGATAATGTTAAAACTTTCATAGTTAAAGCAGTTTTTCTGGTGAACAAACTATCTCTACTTAAAAGTAATGTACTCGTTACAAATGTTTCATATGTTGCAATGGTAATTGGGTAAGTGAAGATGATTTCAATACTCTTGTTATTTCGATCTTCCTTTCTTTACCGCTAATGACTCACTGATTTTCGTAGGTTAACTCTTTACTCAGTACTATATGCGATACAACTTCCATTGCTGAGTTTGAATTGAAGGTAAATCATAGTGAAAGACGATTCACTAATTTCTTGGATTATGTTTACGAATGTTTAATTGTAATACAATGATACTTTGACTAGCTTGCTGGCTTTCGGGTATATGTCAAGAGAGACATAGTTGAGGAAAGTACTTCTACACCTTCTCCAAGCCCACCGAGCCCACTTTCAGAAGCGCAAACAAATGCTTCAAATCAAACTCCGCATAATAGTGGGTCTGTATCATCAAGTTCATTAGCCATTTCCAAGCTAACACCTAGCATCCAGAGTGTTGTTGAGTCTGCATCTGATGAAGGATTTGTGATCCTTCAGTCGCCAAAGGTTCTCTCTCTCTCTCTCTCTACGCCTCGAGCCCGGATCTGGAATAAAAGATCCGAGCCCGAAAATATTAATACACTTATCCAATAAATAATAATATGCAGAGCTTCTAAATCCAATAAGTCATCAATTGATAATCATTCCCAGCGGAAGCTTATGTGAAACATTCCTTACATTTTATACATTTGAGATGCCCAATTTTTCAGTCCAATTAAAAAATCCCCAATTAATATATATTTGGGGTATAGTGTGAGTGTGTGTGGCTACTGTCTTTTTTCTTTTTTTAAAGAAAGAAAAAAAAAAAAACTTCGCTTCTAAAAAGTTTCAGTGGAAAGGTTTTGTGTGTACTGATTTGAGCTTATAATGATGCAGGTTGGATTCTTTAGAAAGTCTCGTACCATCAAAGGGAAAAAAGCACCTCCATCGTGTCAAGAGGTAATGGGAAGTAATTATGTGCAAACTTACCCCTAGCACCTGGTTGTGTGTAAACTTGGCTCTTATCCAGTTGCCATGTAAATAGAAGTAGTGGTGCCTCATGGATATATAAGGCTAAATTAACAAGGATTGAATTCGTTGTATGGATCAAACTTACTCATTAAATCATTATAAGAATTTGACTCGTGGATAACTATTGTACCAGAGGCTAATGATGCAGATCATCAAGTGAAGATATAATTTATTTATGTTTCTAAATTCTCGAACATATGCCTAGTGTTGTCTACTAAATAGCTGTTAGCACAAAATTTTATTTTATATTAGATTAAATATTTCTTTTAGGGTTTTGAGGCACTTGGATTAGGTTAAATATTATGTGGATTTGTCGTGTTTGGCACTCTGATTTGTCTCCTTAGGTTAACCTAGGAGAGTTTTGAGTATTTCTCCATGGTTGTATGAGCTTAAATTGCATTGCCAATAAATACTTTTTTTATATTTGTGAAGCCCTTTGTTATTTGTAGTTTCTTTGGCTAGGAATTCATACTAATTAATTAGGTTGATGTCAGGTTTACAGTTGGTGATATTTTTCTTCTTCATATTCGTCATGGAAATTTTACTCCATAGTCACAACAAAATTGATGTAAAATTTTAAATTTCTTAGACGATAATATTGATGATTGATCGAGTTAAATATTACTTGCTAAGTTACATTAGGGGTTGTTTGAATTATGTATCTGACATATTGAGTAAAATCAGAGAGCTCGATTATAGGGTTATTTGTGATATTTACTGTTCATGTGCACAATTTAGTGAAAAGAGTTGTTGGGGATTATGATTTTGTTTGCCTGAAAGGTTGGCACTTATTACTCGGATAAAAACCTTATGAGATTATTGTTTGGTTTAACTATGATGATCTTTTCTTTTCTTCAAATTTTTTATTATTTTTTTTTTAAATTTTAATATTTTGTTTGTAATGCTTCTGTCTATTCAATCTTGGCAGAAACAAGAGGTGAAGGAGGGCCAAGTTCTTTGTTTTATTGAACAGTTAGGTTCGGAGATTCCAATCGAGGTATGTTTCAGTGTTAGAACTAGACAATATTCTTGTTTACCCACATTTAAAAAAAAAAAAAAAAAAAAAAAACTCTGTTGGTTCACATGCCGTTTACCTATTTCAGTCTGATGTTTCTGGAGAGATTATCAAGATACTAAGAAAAGATGGCGGTAAGTATTTAGAATTCTGACCTAACATTCAGTTATTTACTTATTGGACATTGTACGATATTTATTGTTTTAATCATATACAAATATGTACACAATCCTCTTTACAGAACCTGTTGGATATGGAGATGCTCTCATTGCGATACTTCCTTCTTTTCCTGGAATAAAGAAACTTCAATAGCCAGGTATTCTGTGATTCACGAATTTTTTTAGCAGAAGTGGACAGAATTCAAGGTGTTCCAGGATATTCATTCATCTTTTAGTACATTAAGAACATAATCCAGTTATGTGATTTTCCCTATACAAGGGGGAAAATTGAAAAATGGGAAAGATAAAAATTTGCTATTATAAATTTTATCAAATCTGAGACCTCGATAAATTTGAGCCTAGATAGTGTCTTTCATTAATCCTAAGATCATAGTTTGACAACTTCCAAATCACCCCAATTACTTAGTTTCTTTGTGGACTTCTGTATCAAAGTTAGCAAACATTGCCCCAAAGATGGCAAGAAAAAAACAATGACCGAAATGCCTTAATCTACAATTTTGTTTTGGATGTCAGGTATTGATAAAGTTGTACAAGATTGTTGCTTATGACGAATCTCGAGCTCAAGTATCCGTCTTTGCTCCAAGCGGAGCTTGCATACGCTGTTGTTGGATGCTACTTTACTGTGCGAGTATGGTTCTTTGATGTGCCTTGAAGTCCTGTACCTGTAATGATTTACATCCAATAGAGCTTTTCTTCAATTTTGTTAAATTTGAATTATATTTTAGCTAAAATATTTAGGTTCAATTCAATTCCTTTCTACTGTAATTTAAAAATAAGATTCTTCTGTGTGCTTTTAATTTACAAATAAGGTTTTTCTATTTATACCAGAACCTGTGCATCCCATTAACCTCGTGCTCGCACTGTAATTGTTAGAAGCATTAGTAAGGACGTTAGAACATGGAAATGGGACAGTTCAGTTGAATATTCTGTGGGATTGATGTCCTGATGTACATAGTTGCTTAATGAGATCGATGTCCAGACTTGTCTTGAAGTTGTCAAATGTTTATTAATCTAGTATGTTCGGAAATCCAACAAGTGTCGATGCAAAATAGCTTAGTCATTCAGTGTTTAGTGTCGAGCAAGGATTGTGCAATTGCGTAGAATTTCGTGCCAAATCATCTGACAGCTCGTCCTGGCACGACAAACTCTGAAGCATGGCCAATGCAGAAGGATTCTCTAAATACCAAAAAAGGCTGATACAAAGGTGTTGGGCTGGACCCTTGGGCCTCTTTACTGTGCCATACTAGAGAAACGGGCTATTGAATGAGTTTGACCCTTAACATACAAATTTTGAACCTTGACTCCATTCTTCCTATAATAAATTCTAAGCTTCTCTCTCTCTCTCCTCCTCAGATTTTCTCTCTCTACATATCTTGATACTCCAAGAATCAATCCATTCTCTCTCTACATTTCTTGATACTCCAAGAATTAATTGATCATATCCCTCAATAATGGGGAAAAAAAGTAAGCCCAAGCAGAACAAGAAGAAGCCTAATCAACAGCCCACCACCACCACCACCTCCCAAAACCAACCAGGTCAAGGATATGACAAACCCCGCATCACTCTCTTCACCGACGCCCCAGAATCTATCCAAAAAAAGATCCAAGAACGGGCCCAAAAAGTCCAAGATTCCAAGGAAGCCCGGCCCGAAAACTACACCCCAAGCCCAATTCAAGAATACTACCCCTACGCAGCTGCCAAAACTCTCAAAAAATTTCTGGAGGACCTCGCCCAAAAGAAATCATCCACCTCCTCAAAAACCGTGCGCGATTACCTCACCACCCGTGTCTCAGGCGACAATCTCCGATTCCAAATCTTCAACAATCAAAATCTGAAGCAGATTCCTGGCGTTCCCCAAGATTCCCTCAAGATTCTCCTCGAAGCCCTCGATTCCATCGGCGATTCTTCTTTCCATTTCTGGGAATGCTGCAATTGTAAACAGCCGTTTCTTGATTCCGACACCTTCATCGCCCATGCCAAAGAGTTCCACTTGCCTAAAATCGATGACGTCAGCCGTTCCTTCTTGCCCCATGTCGTCGTCGACCAAGATTGGGTGGAGGAGTTCTTTGATCTTGGCAGTTGGAAACCCGAAGTTGCACTCGAGGTGTTGGGTGAAATGCCCGACGGGGAATTCACTGTCATCGACCTCGCGAGTTTGAACCTTGAGAATCTGGACCCTAGCTATTTGGAACCCGGGATGGAATTTCAGTTGTTGGTTAAAGAGCACACGATGCAAGTTCGTGTTGTCGAGGTTGCGAGTTTGGATGCTGATTTTTTAAAGAAAAGAGATGCAGTTCTTGAAAGTGTTAAGAAGTATCAACGAATATATAGAGTTATAGTCCAGGAAAAATGCCTGTCGATACATGCGAAGGGCGTGCTTATGGGGTACACTTTGAAGCATATCTGCAAGGAGAGGATTCTGCTTCTGGGTGGTAGTGAAGGGATGGACGGATCTTTGAGGTTTGTCGGGGTTTCGCAGCTTGAGAAGATTGAGAAGTTTTTAGAGAAGGTACTGGAGAAAAATTATACAGTAGAATCTGATGCTGAAAAAGATTCTTTAGAGATTGGTTATCCTGATGCAGAGAGTGTTAAGGTAGTCGAGGAGTGGTGGGAGTTTGTTTTTCGAGCTGAGAATAATCTCGTTGTGGATTTACAGTTGCTTTGTGAGACATTGGGGCATGAATCAGAGGAGCCCAATGTGGATGAGATTGTGGATTGGTTGTACACGTTCCCACCACGTGCGCGTTTCAAGTGTTTGGCGATGCAGGACTGGGAAAAGGAGAGGAAAACAAGGAGAGATATGGGTGAGATGATTGTGAAGTCGATTAAACAGGAGTTTGAGTACGTGATATATTACTGTAAAAATAAGTCTGAGCATTTGAATAGCTGTAAAGCTTTCGAGAGGTTCCATCAAGAAACCCAGAAGGAAGAGAGATCGGGCGTTGAAGGACTACTGAGTGAATTTCAAAATTTAGGCAAAGTAATACTTGGTTCTGGCGCGATTATAGATAATGACTTGGCATCAGCCTTCAGAGCAGTTGTTATTTTAATGAGGTCTCTGAGGGAATCTAATGTCAACGATCCCTCAGTTGTAATGAGTCTGAAAAGAGAAGTTTCGAGAGCACTAGAATTGATGGATGTAGAGGTTAGCTGGTTTGATGTAAATATCATGAAGCATATTGCCAAACTTAGGGAGTTAAAGCTAAAACTCATCCATGCCTGTTTCGTGGATTATCTTCCAGCTCTTGTGCCAATTGTGCAGACTTACTTACGGGTTTGTCATTTTTTATAAAATTATCTCTTTTATGCTTGATCCAATTTTTATCAATCATTCCATATTGTAATATCATGAGCTTGCAGGAAACCTTGGAGATATCTGAAGCTTCATCTGAAGAACATGAGAGTGGTGATGGCTCGAACTTATGTGAAACTGATCATCCTCTGAAAGAGGACGAAAAGGTTCATTCTCTGTTATGTTTATATCTGATCATGTTTAGTTCCAATTATATGATGTTTATTTATCTGACAATTTTCTCGAATGTTTTGCAGGAAAGTGATTCTGGTGAGGAGCCTGTAATGCAAGATGAGACTTCTAAACTGTATGTAGCTTTTCCTCTTACATCATCATATTGTTTCATACTGTACAGTCTCTTCTAGTTACAATGGTTGAAAGAATGATAGGATTTGTGCTTGAGTGGTAAAATTGACCTTTGCGATTAGAAAAATCAAATATATTTAAATGATTTTATTACCCAGATTTTAGGCTAATGAAGAATTTTTCTAAGTTTGAACTCTGGTCTTCATATATGCTGGTGGTTATTTTGTAACTGTAATCTATAAAACTCGCGAAATTTGTTTATCTTAAGTCAGATACAGTGTATGAGGTCATCTTATCATATCAATAACTAATGCTTCTGTAAAAAAACTAAATTTTATGCTTTAGATCTTTTATCTTAAAGGGGGGCCTTATCTATTAAAATTTCCTTTCCTTTTGTTTCTCCTCTTTACAGAACATTTATGTATGTATCTTTCTGTAAAAAATTTACCATATTTTATGTGACAGTTGCTTGAAGGAAAAAGAAGGGGATCATGGACTTAAAAGTGACATGGAGAAAGAGGCAAGGCTTCCCTCAAATATAGACTCTATGGATGAAGGGTCTTCTTCAGGTGGGATTCGAAGTTTCCATTTACTTTATTGACATGCAAGCATTTTTTTGCATTAAATTGCATTTCCTATCTTCTCTGTGCTATTATCACAATTACAATTGAACTTTCTTTAATTCATGGTATTTTCTGAAATTGTCCCCATATAAAGTTGTGCTACATAGTATAATTGTATGCATTAGGAAGTTGATGTGTTATGGATAAGGGGCCAGAATAATTGAGAATTTTGAGGTGGATGAATGGCAAACAGTAAAAGTGGAGATAAGAAATGATGCATCCCAAGAAATGGAGCAACGACTAGTATGAACCTAACCAAGACGATGAATAAGTATTTATTTTGATAATGGAGATGGTCTTAGCTGAGTTGTTTGAGAATAAGATTTCGTGTGTTCAAGATTTGGGATAAAGGTACTATGTTGCTGTTGTTGTGGAAAGCTCAAGTGTACAATTATTTTCTAATTGTTCAATTTTGGGCAGCCTAGATGAAGATATGGTTGTCTCAGCATTTTTTATTCTTTTATGAGCAATGCTGGCCTAGAATTTGCATACATACATATTTCTCTTCACAAGCTTAAAAAGTGTCACCTGTACTTTCTCCAGATGTACCTGAACTTCAAGATGAACTTCAAGATGATTATGAGGATCATAGGAACGATGAATTAAGAAATTATAAGCTACTTTTGATTCATGTTTTTACTGCCACAGTTCACGCAGTATGATAATTATTGTTTCAAATATTGGTTGATACCAAGATGTTCCGGCAAAATCGTAGTTTGCTTATCTGATCCTGATAACTAGTTTTTTCTGAACTTTGAACAAATGTTAACTAGATTACAGTCATTATGTCAAATAAATTTCTTTATTCATTGACAAGAGATGTTTTTCTGAAATAAATCATTTTGATCCATATGACAAGTGAACTTGAGGGACAAACTCGCAAATCGAGATACCTCGCAGTCGGCACCCAATTTGCTGCAGCCCAAATGGAACAGCTCGTTCATCCACAATTCCTCCACCATTGAAGACTTTTGGGCGCTCTACGATAATGTGCGTCACCCAAGCAAGTTCCCTGTGGGAGCAGAATTCTATTGTTTTAAACATGGAATAGCTCCCATGCCGGAGGATCCAGTGTGTGCATATGGAGGGAAGTGGATCTTAAGTTGTTCCAGAGGGAATGCTGATACATGGTGGACTGACACTCTGTCAGCTCTTATTCACGAGCAGTTTGACGACAGCAATTATATTTGCGGGGCAATTGTCAGTGTCGAAGAGGAGCAGGAAAAGATTTCCATATGGACAAAACATGGTTGGGATGAAGTCCGTCAGTTGAGGATTGGAAAGCAGTGGAAATGGTTTTTGGGTTACAAGGACATTATCAGCTTCGTACTTCAAGATGATGATACCAAGAGTCTCTATCAAGTGTGATGTTCTCTTGTTCTTGAACCAATATAGCATACCACCTACTCTTCTTGTTAGGAAATCTCTTAGTAACAGATACGCATAGTTTTGGTGAGCTACAGGGATCTTTCCTTCAATTGCATTATAGAAAATGGAATATGGAACCTTCAATGTATGCCTACATTTTTTTAACCATTCAATTCTATACTTGAGCTAATTAGCTATCTGACTCACTTTTTGAAAATATTTGGGAAACGACCCGGTTTGGAAAATATTTAGCCAAATGACCTAGTTCTTAATTAAATTTCTATGGTATACTTCCTATAATACTTTCTATAGGATGTGTGATCTTTTATTAAATTCTAAAGGTATTTTTTTGGGTTTTAGTATAATTTCTAGTTTTATTATTAAAATTTTGTTTTCTATTCTATAGCTGATAAATTAGTGATTAATTTAAAGAAAATTATAGAAATTAAGTAAAAATTACTTACTCTGGACTGGCTCCGATATCAACTTGGGTTGCGAAGCGTGAAATAACCTGAAAAATAGAATTAAACAGAGTATCAAAAAATTTCAAAAATCTGCAAAATAATATTCTTCTAAATAATGTGTATTGTCTATCTCAAAAATATTAAAGTTATCAAGCATGAGTTCAATATTTCTCATAGATTCTGTCTTTCTTTCAGATATTTCACTACTACTATCATGTGAGGGTTCTACGAGTTCTTTCATATGTCCATTTCCTTCTTCAACAGTTCATTTTCTTCTAGAAATTGTCTATATGTTGTTGTAGGACTCCAAATATAACTATTAAGTTCATCATTTTCATAAAATAATAAAGATCTTTCATAAAAGTTAGATCATCAATTATTTGGATATTTATATTGCTAGTTTTTCCAGGATTTATTTGATTTATTGTTATAATTATTACTCGTTGTATACTAAAGAAGAATAATTTGAATTCATAAGAATCATTCATGCTTGTTACTCTATGAGGATAATAAACATAAAAAACTAGCATTCTATCACTTTTTTGATAATTAATTATTAATTCAAAATTTTCTGAGGCAATACTGAAACTATTATTATCCATTAGTTCTTTTTGGCAATAATTATAAAATCAGGAGTAGAGAGAGATTTCTAAGGATACCCTAAAAAGCAAAACAAAACGGCCCATTATGCTTTCCGACCTTGTTAAACCTTTTGAGTTGTTCTGTACCAGTTACTACCAGTGGATAAAATACCCCTGGTATGCACCCCGATTTTAGTGCTCCTTTTACGTTCCGCTCATCTCAGAATTACTATGTTCTCAAGAGAGCTTTATCTGAAAGATACGTCTGAAACAACTAGTAGCACTTCAATACAGTATTGGTTGCTCACAATACATTGTTATAAATCCCGTAGCTCTTCTTTCTGGGATCAGTTTTTCAAATTCTTTATTTTTATATGGTATAATATTGGTTGCTCCAAATATGATTTGTATATTCATCCCTATCTTTATAATATGTTCAGCTGGTAGTTCTTCATCATCTTCAAGGAATTCTAGAATAGCTGATAATACCCGGACATATATTTTGGATGCCTTTATAAGACCAAAATAACTCTTAGCAGATTTATATACTTCTTTTGGTAACTGGCTAAGTTCTTCACATTCTCGAGATGGGCATATGCAGTGGATAAGTCCTCTTTCGAACAATACTTGTAGCACTCTGAATTTTCAATATAATAAACTCAGAAATACGTGGGACAATTCCCAGCATCTACCTCAATATAATAGTAAATATAGCCAAACACAGATAATTTTTCAACTTTTATTATATCAATTCTTTACATAGCACAGCAGAAAATTAAACACCTTGAATTGTGATTTCTTTCCTTTACAACACATTCTTTTACAAATTGCATAAATCACATTATCATTCTACCATATGCATCAAAATCCCAAGCTATATGTACCTACCTGTAAAACATGAGGCTAGAGATAACCCTAACCCCCAAAACTATAGGGGTCAGCCATAACGGTGTGAGTGATATCAAAAGAAATACAATATAAATGAAACATAAAAAATAAATTTGTAATCAACACATTCCCACTGTAGTAACAACAGAATATGAAATAACAATAAATAAAACATAAAACATCAAGTGAAACTAAGCTAAGTGTCAAGTGCAGGAAAACAGAAAACATCATGCATAATACCAGTCAAGAAAACACAAATGCAGTATGATGACTCTCTAATGCATACTTGTCGGATTCTATACATTTCATACTACATACGTTCGGTGCAAGCCCTTATCGTTCTTCACTTTATAGGATTTAATCTCTCGCTATGCAACTAATCCTACTACGGTGATAGAAACAAGATCTAGATTACTCCGTGAATAGGCCTGATAACCCTCGACGCGCGAGCATCATGTAAGCATAGCTCAAAAACCGGAGAATCACTTCCCTGCCGTGTACCCCACGAATAGGCCTGCCGACCAGCGACGTGCAGATACATAGTACATCCCGCGAATAGGTCCGCCGACCCTCGACACGCGAATGCACCGTATGTTCCATGAATAGGCATGCCGATCCTCGACACGCGAACATACCAACTGTCCTCTCGGGACACAACAACACATAGTCCGAGAACGCATCCGTCGGACTAACAACAAAGCATATACTTACGTTTCTCAAGTTCTATCACATCGTCACTAGTGCCTGCCCTTAGGTTGATTATTATTAATTAAAACACAATTTTTCCTCTCTAGAGTTTGTGTACCATGTCGGACTTAATTCAACAAGACAACCCTAAGACCCAAACTGGTAAAAAACCCACAAAATCTCATCTGCCAGTTTACAGGAATCCCATTCAACCCCTAGAGACTCACAAATCAAATATCAACACAAAATCTTTTATTAAAACTCTTAATCCCCTTATCAAATTGTTTATATCGACGAAAACTTCTTTAATCAACAAAATCCAAATTTATCCAAATACTCACAAATTTCCAGAAATAAATTGTGAGATTAAATCTCTTAAACAACTGAGCTTCACATCTTGAAGTCACAGAAAAATCACCAAAACAACAACTCCTTTGAAAGCCATATATATTTCACCTTTTTAGAGTCGTAGAAACACAAAATTAAATTCTATTAAAATCAAATTATAATTCTTTGTAAAATACAGTAATCTGTAGCAAAAGCTTCACAGTAATCTGTAGCAAAAGCTTCATTTGAAATAGTAGATCAATAGACCCTAAGTTTGAAGAAATAATATTTCAAGAAATGAGCAAGAAACTCAACAAAACAGCCCACACAGCAGTTGTCGGTCGACTGTCAAAACAGTTCAAAAAGACAGCGGTCGACCGACATGCTAAAATTGCAAAACCTCACAATTGACAGTCGACTGTCGATCCCATTTGTTCTTGGGAGGTCGACTGGCATGTTCAAAACACCCCTCTTTAAATTTCGTGCACTTTCAATCTGATACATGGTTTAATTTTTGTAAAATCATAAATTTGTAAAACAAAATTTCTGAGATGATCAAATACAACTATTTAACATAGTGGAGTTTATAAAACAAATCAAATCTCTCATCAAATCCATAAAAGTGCAATTTTTGTTGAAATTCTTCATATCAAGAACTATATAAGTATATATGTGAATATATGTGTTTATATATCAGTATAAAGCTTCAAGAAACATTGTATAAGAGTAGTATAAAGTTTATTTCAATTTCAGTATCAATACAAATCAAGATTCAATCGAAAACCTAACAAAACATCAAAAAATCAATTTCGGCCTGCACCAAATCAGACCCAGAATAAAAACCCACTTCAACTCATCAAAGCTTGATCTTTTGATTCTAAAAACTCTTCTTGCAACTCATCAGCATGTATACGGCTAGTTACATTAATTTACTCATGATTCTATGCATCTACAACCTTCATCAATCAAGTAATTCTCCATCTAATCATCAAAACAGAGCATATACAAACATACACAGTAAAGAACTCAACTTTATTCACTTTTATGCATTTTAAATCTTGCAATCCATTATATATCATCAAATCAACAAATAAATAGCACACCCATGAGTTATAGTAAATTCTTAACATTCTTAAGTCATCTATACAGAATTTTATTCATCAATTGCATGGTTTTCATGAAAGGTTCTATTTTTTATTCATCCATCCATCAATATTTCATTATATCATCATACATCCATTTATCATGCTTTCTACTAGAAAACTCATCATATATAACATGCAAAGAACGATAAGAAATCAAACGTATGTCACTCACCTCGATGAAGAATCAATCAAAATAATAAAGAGAATAAGAAAAAACTCATCCTTTCGGAAAAATTCAAGATCCTCACTTCGAAACTCCAAGAAAACCAATAATAAAATAGTCTTTTGTTTTCTGCAGCAAAGAGACGGCTGGTACAGCCCTTTTAATAGGCCGAAATCTGGGTAATTAGGGTTTTGAGAAGATTTTGCAAAATATCCCTTTAGAGTATATCTTTGTATATATAGATCCTTTATACTAGGCAATTAGATTAACCAATTCAATTGAGATTTAAAATCAAGAATAACCACCCAGATCTGGTCGACACTGGTTTCAAACCTAGAAAAACAAACTTTGTAATTTTGGCATCCAAATGGCAATTTTGCAAAAAGACCATTCTTTAACAAATTTGGAGGATCTGAGAGTAAACACTCTTTGTAGGTAGGCTGTATGGATGTGGAGTTTCCCACTTGTGTGGCTATTTTTGTGATCTCACTTGTATTTTGTGGGTTAATAGGTTCACTCAATTCGCTCATTTTTCAATATGTTCTGCATTTATATGTTGGTAAAATATATTTTGAAGACCACATATTTGTAGTTGTAGCTGGTTAAATGCTCCTTTTAATTGCTCCACAATCTCCTTTAGGTAGACTATATCATGTTCTATATGCTGGACTCTATTTTCCATTCAGTAAAATGAAATTGTTAGTTTCTTGATAAGAAGTCTTCTAGGATGTTATATTTTTCTTTTATATTTTCTATTGAGAAATCGTAATGTGCTAACTCCATTTGTCATCTTATTAATCTTTTATTTGCTATAGTTGGGTCTATTATTTTGTTAATCCAACTCTTTTCTTGCGTATTGTCTGTCCTTACTGTGAATTTCGTATGTATTATGAATAATTCAAACTTTTTTATAGCTTTTAAGATTGCTAGTAGTTCTTTTTCGTTTATGTGGTAATTTTGTTGGGTCTAGGTGAATGGTCCACTAGTATATCTGGCTAGGCTTTCCTCTTCTTCTTCTATTTCAATGAATTTTAATACGGCTCCCCAATTATTTTCAAATGCATATGTTTCTATTATCCATGAACATTCTTTAACAGGTAATCTTAACTTATTTAATTTTGAAGTCTGTTGTTTTAATATTTTAAGTTTTTCTTCATTCTCTGTGGACCATTCCCATTTCTTAAACTTTTTATGTTTTTGTTGTAACCAATTTATTTTTACTGATAAATTTGGTATGTATCCTCTTACTTGATTTAGTAACCCGATTATAGATTGTATTTTTTTTTTTAGGACGTTAGGAAATATCTTTATTTTTTCTGCTATATGTGGCTGTAGCTCTATTCTTTCATGTGATAATTTTGTTTCTAAAAATTCTATCTCAGTTTTGAATAATTCTATTTTCTTTTTTGATAGTATAATACCTGCATTTTTTTACTATTTCTATGAATTTTAGTAGTTGTTATTTATATTGTTCTTCGTTTTTAGATCCTATTAGAATATCATCTACATATACTAATATGAAATTGTTGTATTTTTCAAATCTTATTCATATATTCCTGAAATATTCCTTGACTGTTTTTATAACCGAATGTTAATACATTCCATTCATAGAATCCTTAAGGTGTGCTAAATGTTGTTAACTATTTTGAGTCTTCTGTTAGTTTTACATGATAAAATCCTGATTTACAATCAAGTTTCGAATATATTTTTCTTGTCCTTACTGTGTTAAATAGTATTTGCATATCTTGTAGTGGATATCCAAATCTCTTAATATTTTTATTTAGCTCCTTATAATTTACTACCATTCGATATTTACCTCTTTTTCTTTTGAATATTTTCTTACTATGAATGCTGGTGATGAATGTGGACTTTGTGATTTTCTTATGTAATTATTTTCAATTAATTCTTTTATATGTATTTTGAACTCTTCTAGATCTGTTGGAGTGTGCCTTATAGGTTTAATTTTTATTATTTTGTTCTTATCTATTAACTCTATATGTGCTGTGGGTTTACTTAAGTCCCATTTTGCCAAGGGGTCTTCCCTGCACAGATCTTCTAATTGTTTTTGTAACAATTTTTTTGTAGTTATTTCTTGGACTTGTTGTATTCTAGTTTTATTTGGTAAATATTAATGTTCACCACGCTGGGTTGAAGAAACTCTGATGTGCAACAGGTCGGTTTTAGAATAAGGTTGAGTTATTCTAATTGTTATTGCTTGGTGTCTACGAGGTGTTGTAAATTCAACTGATTTATGTGATATGGTTATAGAATTGAATTGTTGGAAAAAGTCATTTCCTAATAGCACATCATTATTCATATCATCAAACTGGTATATTATTGGTATTTTTAGTATGTAATTTTCTATTTGTACATTAACATTTTGTTGATTCTTATCAAGTATGATAGTTTGTCCAGTTAATCCAGTTATTGTTTTTTTATTATATCCATCTTGTTTCCATTTTGACAGTATATTTTCGCGGTATAGGCTAATGCCTGCTCCGGTGTCTATTAGACTATGATAGTTCCTTGATTTGTATCATTCGTAAACAGATTTTGTTAGTATGTATAACGTGTTCTTTGTTGCTCTTAATGAATTCATTTGTCCAATATTCTATTTATTACTATGGTTTCATTGTTTACTGTTATTGTGATTTTTTCTTCATAAATTGAGTAAGGTTGCACCGATGTAAGGAAGTCAGTTCCTAATAAAATTTCATTTACATGGTCTTCTGGGTCTACGTGTAAATGTAATAACATTTCATTTCTACCATTTATCCTTAGTGGCAATATTATTTTATGTATAATTGGATGTCTATTATTGTAATAGTCTAGGTAGTAATATAAGTTTTCTAATGGCATTAATTCAGTTGTTTTTATATTTATTTATTTTATGTAAATTAGTAGCTCCTGTATCTACTAAGGATACTTGTTTATTCCATTTTTCATTGTCATAATATTCTATTTCTATTTTAAATTGGTTATTTTTCTGGTGTTCTAATGTATTTATTATTGGTATTAATTCCAATGCTTGTTGTTTGTTTCTTATTGATAGTGATCTCTTTCCAAACATTATTTGTGGTGCTTTTCCTTTTGCAATATTTTTGCTTTATTAAAGTCGAATTCTATATAATTTGGTATAATCATTTCAGGGTTTTCTCTAGCTAGTTTGTATCTTATAATTTCGCTGAATAGCGGTTCTATTTTTAAATTATCTGTATTTCTATTTTTTACTTCATGCTTACTAGTGAAAGCATAAATATTTCTTATTTGTATACTTATAACTTTGCTTTTCTCTATCATTTCTATTCCTAATAATCTGTGGTACATAACTATACTTTTGTCTTTATTTTATTTGGCCATGCTTATAGAGAAATTAAGTTTTATTGTAAATTTTATCTTTTGGTACATTAAGTTTCCTTGAACTATTCCTATTAAGGCATCTTGTGTACTTGATATTATTCTATCATCCATTAGGTGTATTTCCACGGGTGTATTTATTCCTTCCTTAAAATAGGCTTTTATTATTATTTGTACATCTCTTAAATGTATGTGTCTTAATGTTTTTCTGGTTTTCTCACTTATTTTATCATCTCTTGTCTTATTATTCTTTCGGTTATTAATGGAATTATGGTTTTTCCTTGTGTTTGTTCAATGTTTATAGGCTGTTCATTATTCCTGTCTATTATGATGATACTTTTCTTCTTTTCGAATATTGGTAGTTTAAATATCTCTTTTGGATTTATATCTAATTTGGTTGCTTTTTGTTACCGCTGATTTCGGTGTGGGGGTAAACAGATAGAACTTGTGAGTACGGGAACAACCTGAACAGTTGACTCGGCCTTCTCGCTCCTGCCGCGACCTGCAAGGAAGTGCGAAACACCGGGGTTGATTCCGGCGACTCACCCTCCGACGCTCTTGTCAGTAATCAGAAAAGATTAACAAAGAGCTTAAAAGTGGTGAATGATTGATTAACCTGGTCATGGTGGTAGAGGGGTCATATTTATAGTCGCCTTTGGAGCGGTTAGGGGCATGATTTCCTGCCTAACAGCAGGGAGGGAAATCCTCCTATTCTGTTTTGGGAGATTAGCCCTTGATTCCCGGTGGGAGCAAATCAGGGGTGCTGATTTGGCAAAATCAGGGATCCTGATTTGCCCCTTGTTGGTTTGGGTTTGCCTTGGGTCGGGACCCGTACCCAGTTGGAGTGGGTCTGTTCGCGGGTTATAGGATCTGTGAAAAGGAGATCCGGTACCCGTCTTGGATTTGCTTGAGTGTGAAGTTACCGTTTTGCCCCCGAGCATCAAGATTCGTGTCCAATCTGGACGGCTCCGATTTAACCCCATTTTTAGCCATATCACGAGCCCCCCACTCCTAAAGACCGAGTGTGGTCAGACTTTGAGGAGTAGATTAACTGTTTTAGTGGCAGGTGGAGTTGTATCGGTGTCCGAATGGAGGATCTTGGATCTAAAAAGGGGGTATTGAGGTAATTTTTGACATCGTGTGCTGTTCTTGAGCCGCGTCGGGTATCTGACAGTCTTTTATCTACTTTTTTCGAAGTATTTGTTTAATTCTGCGATGTGTTTGCTAATCGTTCGGGGGCCTTAGCGGTGCATTCGGGGTAATAATTGTTCGCTCCGGGGTTCGGAAGCGTGCCCCCGAATTTTCAATTATTTTCCAGAATTTTTAGCTAATTTTCCCGAATTTTTAGCAATTTTTTCGCAATTTTTAAACAAATAAAACGATTAAAATAAATAAAAAACGATTTAAATACCGATTAATGGCGTGGCTTGATCTGAGCCGTTGATCATGGACGAGCACAAATTTCGGAAGGATCTGACGGCTGTTATGGCTCGGCAGCGTTTTTCTCCATTTTCGAGCTCGGAAAGGCACTTGCTCGGCTGCCGACCGGAGACTAGGGGGTTCGGATGGCGGCGCGTTTTCCAAGAAAATGCTATCTTGTCTTTTAGCGCACGTGGCGCAATCTGGACCGTTCATCGTAAGGAGCACGAATTTCTGAGAGATCGGACGGTCGTGGTAGATCGGTGTCTTTTTTCTCCGTTTACGAGCTCGGAGAGGCACTTGCTCGGCTGCCGACCGAAGACAGGGGGTCTCGGCTTGCCGAGCGACGTGGCGCAATCTGAGCCGTCGGATGATGACGCGCATCTCGAGACGGGCACATTTCTCAAGAAAACACTATCTTGTCGTGTAGTGTCCTCGGCAAGATCTGGGCCGTCTGATTGAGATCACGCGCGAATATTGAGGGGAAAGTGAGTTTTCTCCGTTTACGAGCTCGGAAAGGCACTTGCTCGGAATCCGTCCGGAGACAAGGGGTCTCGGCGGCTCGAGTGATGCAGCACAATCTGTTCCGAGGTAGTCCTGCTCCCGAGGGAATTAATGGCACTCGGGGCTTGTGCGGCGTTCCACTTTCCCAGGTCATTATGGATAACCCCCTCAATAAATGCGTGGCGTTTCGACTTCCGAGGATCATAATGACTGGTTCTTGGAGGTTAAGCTATAAGTACCCCCTTTCCCTTGCCATTTCAATCGCAATCAACATAGAGTTTCAGACCTCGGGGGCATCTGCCTTGGGTGGCTTTTCTTTCGAGGTCCGGAGAGGTGGTCGCTCTTCTGCCTGGTTTTCCCTTTGTTCCTGACGGCCCCAAAGTGGATGTCAGGAGCGAGGGGGGAACGAGGTAGTAGTGGCGGCGACTGTGGTCCGAACCCGAGGGATGAGTTACTTCAGAAGGACGGGTGGTCGCCGTGTTGTCTTATTCTTCTCCCGTTCCTCACTGCTCCGAAGGGGGTGTCAGGAGCGGGAGGGGATAAGGCAGTAGTGTCGACGACCGTAGTCCGGACCCGAGGTGTGGGCCTCTTCGGGAGGACGGGTGGTCGTTCTCTCACCAAGATCTTCTGCTTTCTTTGGTTGCTCCAAAGTGAGTGTCGAAGTGAGCGGAGGTCTTGGTGAGAGAGTGATGATCCATGTCCGATGCCGATCTCCGGGCCATCCGAGTCCGTTTGTTGCAACTGTGAAGGCGCCGCTGCCAGAGTCCTCTGACAAACTGGGCCTTCCAGTTGCAACCAACTAGCTCGGAATGGTGCGCTTCATCATGAGTTGCAGCTCGGGCTTCTGGACCGTCCGAGTCTGTTGTTTGCAACTGTGAAGGCGCTGCGGTCAGAGCCCTCTGACAAGCCGCGCCTTCCAGTTGGAAACAACTAGCTCGGAACGGTGCGTTTCTCTTGATCTCTGAGTGTTGATGGGTCCCCTCCCATCTCTGTCTTCCTTCTGGGCTGATGGCTTCTGATGGATGTCAGCCCGGAGGAGTTAGAGATGAGGGGAGCGCCGATCTGTTTCTGACCGGGGCCCGTGGGTCGGTGGAATACCAGCCGAGACACGGGACCTGGGGGGCGCTCACCGAAGGCGGCACCTCAAAACTGAATCAAAATTTTTCCGGTTCTTTCTAGGTATAGGTGGGGCGTCCGAAGGCTCAATCGTCCGAGCGACGTGGCGCACCCTGAGCTGTTGGATGATGGTGCGCATCTCGAGACGGGCGCGGCTCCCAAGAAAACACTATCTTGTCGTTTAGTGTTCTTGGCGAGATCTGGGCCGTCTGATCGAGATCGGGCGTGAAAGTTGAGGGGAAAGTAAGTTTTCCCCGTTTACACGCTCGGGAAGGCGCTTGCTCGGATTCCGACCGGGCCCTATTGCTGGCATGTTCGGCTTGCTTGTAGCTTGGATTCGGATCTGCTGGAGCCGAGCCAGCTGACTTGGTGAAGGAGGCAGTGGTGATGGGCCTTCGCGACGCTTCGAGAGCAGCCCAAAAGTCGCAAACTTTCGTTTGGAAGTCCAAGGGACGTCCCAATTTTACTATAAATCTTCACCCCCCCCTAAGACCAAGTCTTCACTTTTCACTTTTACTCTCTCTCTTCAGTTTTTACTCCGCTTCGAAGTTTTTAGCTCTCTGGTGGTGTTGCTAGCTGTCGCGGTAGCGTTCGTTGTCTCCGGTGAACTTTCCGACCGTACACATCACTTCAAGGTCAGTCTCTCTCTCTCTTCTCTCTTAGAAATGGTTAAGATCACGGATGAGACCCCCGCCTCGGGACAAGCCGTTGGCCGAGGGGATAAAGAGAAGGGAGTAGCGGAGCCGAGCGAGCAGGAGGTCGTTCGTCCGGACAGAGAGGGCGATGTGGCCGAGCAGCCTAGGGAGGTTGAGGCGGTGTCCCGGAAGGGCAAGGGAGTGGTCACCATCGTGGAGACGCCGAAGACGGCGGGGGCATTCGGTCGGCAGCCCATTATCTTGTCGAGTGTAGGCGGTGTTCGGGACTACGCCGAGGACGTCTTGGGGAAAGTGACTCAAGGTACGGCCCCACTGGTGGAGGAGAATGAGCCAAGGGAGGTTTCCGAGGTGGACCATGCTATCTCGTCGCTCACCGAGGATGACCTTCGGCTGATCCGAGAGGGATTCCGGATCCCGCTTGAGTATGTCCTGCTTCTCCCCGGGCCGGGTTTTCGAGCCAACACGAGCTGCTCGCCGGACGTGTGCGTCTTCCCGGTCGATTCCCTTATTGCCGGACTCCGCTTTCCCCTCCATCCGTTCGTGGTTGAGGTCCTGGTCTTTTACGGTTTGAGCCCCGCTCAGCTGATGCCGAACACATGGAGGCACGTTACAGCCTTCGTCCTTCGATGCCAAGAGGTCGGCGCTAAACCGAGTATGTTCCTCTTTCGAAATCTCTATCGACCTTGCCAGCCAAGGAAAGATGAACAGAGGTTTTATCTGTCGCCCCGGCCGGGCGTGAAACTGATCGAGAATCCGGACTCGATCAAACATTGGAAGGAAAAGTACTTCCTCGTCCGATCCCTGACGCCGTGGGTGATACCGGCGGTTTGGGAGACGGAGGGTCTGCCCAAGCGGACCAAGAAGGAGGTGCCGCTGAATGAGGAAGAGGCCGAGGTCCGGAGGAAGCTCCTCGCTCTGCCAACCATGAGTTGGAAAGATATTATAGAGGAGGATCTGTTCCGTGGGGGTCTCAGTCCGATCGACCCTCGTACGCTTCTGGTATTTATACTCATTGTTTAAAGCTCATGAAAATTTATCTAAGTTCTTTCATTCGGCTTTTGCAGAGACGATGAAGATGGATTACAAGGCTCTGATGGCGAAGGGCCGTTCGGAGCAGGAGGCGAAGAAGAAGAGGTCGGCGACGGGGACTCAGGAGAGCCGGCCTGCGAAGAAGCCTTCGGTCGCGAAGGCTGCCGAGCAGCCGAAGGTCATGGTCCTTGACCAGGGGGAGGTCCAGGTCCTCGACCCGCCCGCCCCGGATGCGCCGACACCGACCCCAAAGGGGGACGCTCCTGGTTCGTCGAGCGGCACGTTCGGCGTGACGGAGGTGTTGTCCCTCCAAGTTCCGCCCCTTACTGCCGAGGCGGAGAAGATCCTGACCGAGCGTCACAAACAGATCTTCGTCCCCGACTGGCAGGTGATGAAGGTCGATGGCTTCTTGGGCGATGGCAACATCTGCATGGAGGCCGTGAAGCACCTGCCGACCCCGAAGGACCGAGCGACCCTGAAGGCCGGGCAAGCAGGGGACGCCGTGATGCAGATTGCTCAGAATACTATGTCGGTAAGTTGGCCGGGCTCTTCCTCATTAGTTTTTCTTTCCTTGAGTTTTTTCTCAAGTACTTGGGTTCAGATTTTAATCCGGTGTTCTTTTCCAGACCCTCTGCCACTTCAACTTCCTGGTCGAGGAGATGGCGAACAAGGAGCAGGAGAAGGAACGGGAGAGGGCGGAGCGCGTCAAGGCTACGCAGCGGCTTGATGCCGAGCAGCTCCTTTCGACAAGGAGGGCTGACGAGGTGAAGGGGTTGGAGGAGCAGCTGGCCAAGTCCATTCAGCTGTCGAAGGACACGGCGGCTAAACTTGAGGCCTCGGAGAAGGAGGTCGCCGAGCTGAAGGAGGCCCTGGCCAACGCTCGGTCGGAGGCGGAGAAGGTTCAGAAGAGGGCCGAGAGGACCAAGGCCAAGCACCTGAAGAAGGTGAAGAAGGTGAGGAAGGCCGTGCAGGAGGAGGCTGCTCAGCACATGCTCCAGAACATGGAGGACGCTTATGGTCGAGCGCTGATCCACATAGCCGCCAGGAACCCGGGCTTCGACACCTCCTCCTACCACTTTTACGACCCTGTGGAAGGGGAGGAGGGTCTGCCCGAGGGGATGCTCGGACCTGCGGGAGAGACGGAAGTCGTCGAGGGTCCCGGGGAGTCCGAGGCCGAGGACGAGAAAGAGGACGACTCCGAGGAGGAGAGTTGGAGCGAAGGCGGAGGCGAGGACGGTGGCGAGGACAAGACCGGGGGGTCGACGGACCCGAGCGGCAAAAAGGTCGACCCCTGACCCGGTTGTCTTTTTTTTTGTCTTTTTTCTTTTGTAAGCCTAATTGCGGACTGGCCACCGCTAGTGTAAAACTTTCGCCTTGATTTTGAAATGAAAATATTTTGTTTGGCCACAATTTGCCCAAGTGTTGAACTTCGGATTTGTGTGTGACTAGCCGTAGATGTTTCCGAGTGTTGGGCATCGGATTTATCTCTGCTTTTCAGGTGAAGTTCGGTCCGGTCACGGAGCTCGTCTACCTTCGGAGGGAGTTGGCCAAAATGAAGCGTGAGCTCAAGGACAGCCGACCGAGGCGGTTCCTCCTGCTCGGCCAGGCAGAGGAGGTGAGGGCAGTTCTACGGAGGCGCTGCCGCGAGCTGTATCAACTGCGGAAGCACCACCAAACTCCTTGTCCCGAAGGGGAAGTCGAGCGGCTCCGCGAGGAGCTTACCGCCGTCGAGCAGAGAAATGACGATCTTTTGGCAGAGGTCCAACACCTGGAATTAGCGGAGAGGGAACGCTCGGCGAAGGCAGAGAAGCTGGCATCCGAGCTGGAGAAGGCATCGGCCGAGCGCAAGAGGTTATTGGCCGACGTCGACAGGCTCAGAAGGATCACGATAGATAGGGGAATCGAGGTCACCCACTTCCGCCGGCTCGCCGCCGATGGTACTAATGCCTCCGGCTCGTCAAGGCCCTCTCGTCCGAAGAAATCGGCGAAGGACGACGTTCTGAGAGACAGGATCATCGAACTGGAGTGGAGATCGCGTCGCTCAAGCTTGTGCCGGAGAGGGCTAACGTTCACAGCACTTCGTGCACCCGCGAAGAAAGTGAGAGGGGGATTAAGTTTTATGAGCTTGCGACACGCTCGCCTATGACCAGGCGGAGTCCGGCTGACGCGCAGAGCAGCGCAGCTGTCTCGTCGAGCGGGGCCTCGGCAGGTGCCGTGGTCAGAGCCAGCAGCGAAGGGGGGTCACGCTTCGTTGGTTTAGGATCGAGTTCGGAGGGCAGACCTCGTCGTTCTCGCGTTTCCCTAAACCGAAGCATTCCCCTTCTGAGGAGACCTTGACCTTGTCGTTTTTCACTTTCGTTGGTTGTTGTAAAACTTAATTGTAGGATCGGTTCGGCCATCTGTAACACCATTACATCTGAATGTGAATCTTGAAAGTTTCCTTATAAAATTTTTCCAAGTGTTGGACTTCGGCGGTGTATTGAAATTGTGTTATTCTTTTTCCCTTCTTTTCAGCTCGTGGTGACGATCCATGGCTCGGACTCCGAGCGTTCGAACGAAGACTCCGAATCCGAGGCCACTTCTGGAACGGTGGTTCTGAGCCCCGGGAGCGCCGATCTGAAGTTACGCCGAGCCGAGAGTGAGTGGGCCCATCTTTCGTTGGTCCTCAGTCTCCGGGAAGCCGAGATCCAACGCTTGGAGAATAGGATCATCGAGCTGAGCCCCGCAGGAGAGGATGAAGACTCGCAGACCGCATTCAGCAACTCTCTGCGGGTCAAATGCATTCGGCACATTCAGTCGAAGATTATCGCCGAGCGGGATGACTTGCTCTCGGAGATGCGGCACTTGCGGGCTGTGATGGCTAAGCTCCGGGGGGAGGCAGAGGAGCTGCCAGCCGAGGAGGACGAACAGTCTAGTGAGGATGTTTCTATATGAGAGACGAGTGTAGTAGGTCGGGCATTGTAGGTTTTGTCTGCCAACACCTTGTAATGGAATGCTTTGTATTATGCGCCGACAATTAATAAAATTCCCTTTCATCGCTTTGCATATTTGTCTTGTTTGTAATTGGGTTGACCGTGCCGAGGAACTTGGGCCGGACGTTGTAGTTTTGTCGGCGAGAGCGTTGAACCGAACGGGCTCCTGCGCGTGCCTTGTTTTGTCGTTTAGCGTTGACTGTAAGCACGGATCTCGAGGTGGCGCAGTTCCCAAGAAAATGCTATCTCGTTGTTTAGCGCAGGTGGCGAGATCTGGGCCGTTTGATCGAGATCACGCACGAAAGTGGAGGAGAAAATGAGTTTTCCCCGTTTGCGAGCTCGGAATGGCTCTTGCTCGGCTGCCGACCGAAGACAGGGAGTCTCGGCGTACCAAGCGACGTGGCATAATCTGAGACATCGGATGTCGACGCGCATCTCGAGACGGGCACATTTCCCTAGGAAACACTATCTTGTCGTTTAGTGTCGTTGGTGAGATCTGCGCCGTCTGATCGAGATCAGGCGCGAAAGTTGAGGAGAAAGTGCATTTTCTCCGTTTGCGGGCTCGGAATGGCACTTGCTCGGATTCCGACCGAGGAGTAGGCCCACCCTTCTTATCTTCTCCCGTTTCCGTGACGAGGCTCGGACTGAATGTAAGCCGAGCGCTCGCCACAACGTAGGGGATTTCCGGAAAGCAATCTTTAGGGCAGGGTTTTGACCAAGTGTTTGCCTTCGGGGTTGTCGCAGAGTTCGACGGCTGTGGGAGCAATTCCGAACGGCGATTTACCCCTGGCTCGTCCGGGGACGAGCCGCGGAGGTAAAGTCGAACCGAGTGTTGGACTCCGAACCATCGGTGTTAGTTCAACAGTTGTGGGAGCAATTCCGAACGGTGATCTACCCCTGGCTCGTCCGGGGACGAGCCGAGGTGGTAGAGTCGAACCGAGTGTTGGACTCCGAACCATTGGTGTTAGTTCAACAGTTGTGGGAGCAATTCCGAACGGTGATCTACCCCTGGCTCGTCCGGGGACGAGCCGAGGTGGTAGAGTCGAACCGAGTGTTGGACTTCGAACCATTGGTGTTAGTTCAACAGTTGTGGGAGCAATTCCGAACGGTGATCTACCCCTGGCTCGTCCGGGGACGAGCCCAGGTGGTAGAGTCGAACCGAGTGTTGGACTCCGAACCATTGGTGTTAGTTCAACAGTTGTGGGAGCAATTCCGAACGGGGATCTACCCCTGGCTCGTCCGGGGACGAGCCGAGGTGGTAGAGTCGAACCGAGTGTTGGACTCCGAACCATTGGTGTTAGTTCAATGGTTGTGGGAGCAGTTCCGAACGACGATCTACCCCCGGCTCGTCCGGGGACGAGCCGAGAAGGTGAGGTCGAGCCGAACGTGGACTCCGAACCATTGGTTCAAACCACAGCTTAGAAATCACAAGACAAGAGCAGAGAGAAGTATATAAATTCATAAGCATGAAGGGAGCTTTCTTTATTGATAATGGACGGCGAACCGTTTTACATAGTACAATTTATGAAAATGGGTTACAAGTCGGAGGATAGGAATGGCTCGACACTCCCTGTTACTTAGAGTGGCGCCGGAACGCTCTCTTGGTATTTTAGGAGGTGGTCGGCATTCCAGGTTCTCGGAAGCTCTCTGCCCTCCATGTCTTCGAGACGGTATGCCCCAGGCCGAACAACTTTTGTGATCCGGTACGGACCTTCCCAGTTCGGAGCCAGCTTGCTTTTCTGACTGGGGAGGGATATGGCTAGCTTTCTCAAGACCAAATCTCCTTGCTTAAGGTCGGCGGGTCGGACCTTTTTGTTGTACGCTAGCTCGACCCTTCTTCGATAATTCTGCTGCCGAATCGATGCCCTTTCCCTTAGCCCATCTATCAGGTCCAAGTTTCCTCGGAGGTCCCTGGCATTCTGTGCTTCGTCATAGGCTATGAGCCGAGGGGAAGGTATTCCGACCTCGAGGGGTATCACGGCCTCGGCCCCGTAGGTAAGATTGAAAGGGGACTCTCCGGTGGGCGTCCGCTTGCTTGTGTGGTAGTTCCACAACACATTAGGGAGTTGCTCCACCCACAAGCCCTTCGAACACCTGTCCAACCTTTTCTTGATGCCTGCGAGGATCTGCTTATTGGCATTCTCGGCCTGTCCGTTCGACTGAGGGTGTGAGACAGACGAGAAGCGCTGCTGAATGACGAGGTCATCGCACAGAGCTCGGAATGCCGAGCCGGTGAACTGAGTCCCGTTGTCCGTCACAAGGACTCGGGGGACGCCGAACCTACATATAATGCTCTTCCAGAAGAACTGTACTACTTTGTTCTCGGTTATCGTGGTGAGGGGGTCGGCCTCGACCCACTTTGAGAAGTAGTCAATGGCTACAACCAAGAACCTGAACTGACCCGGAGCCGGAGGGAAGGGCCCTAGTAAGTCCATGCCCCACATTGCAAAAGGGATCGGACTTGATAGGGAGGCGAGGTTGGCCTGAGGGAGGCGACGGATGCTAGCGTGTCTTTGACAGGAGCTGTACTGCCGAACGTGTCGCTCGGCGTCTTAAAGAAGGGTCGGCCAGAAGTACCCATAATTCAAAGCTTTTCGGGCCAAGGACCTAAACCCTGAGTGTGCCCCTCCGATGCCTTCATGAAGCTCTTGTAGGGCGTATTCGGCCTGATCCGGAGAGAGGCACCTTAGGTACGGTCGGCCGTCTACTAGAGAGAAAGAGCGTTTGTATAGGACCCCCTCGATCAAGACATAGCGTTCGGCCCGGGTTCTGACTCGGCGTGCTTCCTTGGGATCTGAGGGTAGAACCCCGTCCCTTAGGAATTCCATCAGTGGCTTCATCCAATTGTCCTGCAGCATGACTGGCAAGGACTCCGCCGAGCCAGATGCCTCGTCTTCGATGCTTGGCTTAGAGAGGACTTCAATCAGTACGGTCTGCTCGAGACCTTGTAAGGAGGACGAGGCCAACTTGGAGAGGGCGTCGGCCTGTGAATTCTCCTCCCGGGGGACCCGTTGAATGAGCGCCTCTTCGAACCGGCCCATGAGGTCCCGGACCTTGGCGAGGTACTTCGCCATTCGCTCGTTTCGGGCTTCATATTCACCCAAGACCTGGTTCACAACTAGTTGGGAATCACTGTGAATCCGGAGGCGCCAAGCTCCAGCGCTTCGGGCGAGTCTGAGCCCAGCAATGAGTGCCTCGTACTCCGCCTCGTTGTTCGAGGCTTTGAAGCTCATGCGGATCACGTACTGGAGCACGAAGTTGTCAGGGCCGTTCAGAATGATGCCAGCGCCGCTTCCTTCGTTACACGAGGATCCGTCCACGAAGACTGTCCAGATGGGAGGTCCCTTCGGGCCGTGGCCGACCTCAGGGATGGTGGACTCTACAATGAAGTCGGCGAGTGCTTGCGCCTTAATTGCCGTTCGAGGTTGGTAAGAGATGTCGTGCTGGCTCAGCTCTATGGACCATTTCATCAGCCGGCCCGAGGTCTCTGGCTTATAGAGGATCTGCTTTAAGGGTTGGTCGGTCAGGACAACGACCGAGTGAGATTGGAAGTACGGCCGAAGCTTCCTCGCTGCCATGACCAGAGCGTAGGCTATCTTCTCTATCCTCGAATAGCGGAGCTCGGCGTCCCGGAGCACCTTGCTCACGTAGTAGATTGGCCTCTGTGTTCGGTCCTCCTCTCTTACTAAGACCGCGCTCAGGGTCTGCTCGGAAGCAGCCAAGTAGACAAAGAGAGTCTCGCCCGGGACTGGTTTGCTGAGCAGAGGGGGGTTTACCAAGTAGGCCTTCAGCTGTTCGAATGATTCCTGTTGCGGTTGGCCCCATTCAAAGCCCTTAGCCCCCCTGAGTGCCTTGAAGAAGGGGAGGCACTTCTCCCCCGACTTAGAGAGGAACCGACCGATAGCAGCGAGCCGACCAGTGAGCTTCTGCACCTCTTTGATGTTCCGAGGCGGGGCCATGTCTAATATGGCCTTAATCTTCTCGGGATTAGCTTCGATCCCTCGTTGGCTTACCATGAAGCCGAGGAATTTTCCCGAGGAGACCCCGAATGCACACTTGTTCGGGTTCAGTCGCATGTTGTGGTTCCTCAACACGCCAAATGCCTCTTGGAGGTCGGCTACATGATCGGTGCCGCGAATGCTCTTGACGAGCATGTCATCAACGTACACCTCCATGTTTCGGCCGATCTGGTTCTGGAAGACCTTGTTGACGAGGCGCTGGTAGGTGGCGCCTGCGTTCTTCAAGCCGAACGGCATTACTCGGTAGCAGTAGAGGCCTTGGTCGGTGACGAAGGAGGTCTTCGGAATGTCCGGAGGGAACATTCGGATCTGATTGTATCCCGAGAAAGCATCCATGAAGCTGAGGAGCTCATGGCCCGAGGTGGCGTCTATAAGGGTGTCGATGTTCGGGAGCGGGAAGGGATCCTTCGGACACGCCTTGTTCAGGTCGGTGAAGTCAATGCATATCCTCCACGAGCCATTGGACTTCTTGACCATCACAACATTCGACAGCCACTCGGGGTAATTTACCTCCTGTATGAACTTGGCCTTTAGAAGTTTATCAACCTCTTCCTTGATGGCCTGCTGTCGCTCGGGAGCGAACTTCCGCCTCTTCTGCTGAACCGGTTTGTACCCCGGTTCGACGCTCAGGCGATGGACGAGCAGTTCCTCGGAAATGCCGGGCATGTCCGCGGCCGACCAAGCAAACAGGTCGCGGTTATCCCGGATGCACCTCACCAAGTCAGAATACAGCACGGTCGGCAAGGACTTGCTGACGAGGAACTTCCGGCTCGGCTCCTCGTCTGAGAAGAGCACTTCTTCTAACTCGTCCACCGGCTCGAACATTGGGCGAGCCTTCGGCTCGGGGATCTCCAGTGTCTCGAGCGAGAGCACTGGCCCACCGGTGGAAGTCATGTAGCACTTCCGGGCTGTTTCTTGGCTTCCCCTTACTTCCCCTACTCCAGAGCGAGTGGGGAACTTCATCTTCAAATGATACGCCGAGGGGACAGCCTCCAGGGCGGCAAGCCCGGGTCGGCCTAGGATGACGTTGTATGCTGCCGGGACGTCGACGACCATGAAGTCCATTGGCTCGGTCCGGGTAGTAGGGGTGCTTCCCGCAGTAACATCCAGGGTTATCACCCCTTCGACGGTTACCGGGACCCCCGTGAACCCATGGAGTGTGTAACCGGCTGGCTTGAGACGGTCTCGGGACAGCTGCAGGCCTCGGAAGGCCGAGAGGAAAAGGATATTGACCGAACTCCCATTGTCCACCAAAATCCTCTGCACCTTGAAGTTGGCCATGCGGAGGTCGATGACGAGGGCATCACAGTGTGGGGTTCGGACTCCTTCGAGGTCGGCGTCCGAGAAGGAAATGGGGACGCCGAGACCTTTGGGAGGAGGAGCACTGTGGACCGAGTTTACCTCTCGGACGAAGGCTTTCCGGGACGCATTAGAGGAGCCGCCCATGGGGCCTCCGTGGATCATGTGCAGAATCCTTTCCTCCTCGAACTCGGGTGTTTCTTCGCGCCGCTCGGGGCGCTTGTTAGCCCCCCGAGCCGGAGGAGAATTGCGATCCGCCCGGTCGTTCGTCTTCACGAACTTTGCCAATTGCCCCCTCCGGATGAGGGCTTCGATCTCGTCCTTTAAGGCCCGACAGTCGTTCGTGTCGTGGCCGTGGTCTCGGTGGTAACGACACCACTTATCTTTGTTCCTCCTCTTTGCCGGGGTGTGCATCCTCGGCGCCGGAGGGATGACCCCCTCCTTCTCGACCTCCATCAGGATAGTGGAGACGTTGGTGGTGAGGGGAGTGAACTTCTCGAATCTGGGGGGAGCGCGACGGTGACCGCCACTGTCCTTCTGGGCTTTCTTGGACCCCTCTTCCCCTGTCGCCTTCCTTTTCGACCCTGCGGAGGGCCCTCCGAAGCTCGGAAGGGCTTCGGCCTCCTCTGCCCGGATGTACTTTTCGCACCTCAGGAGGAGGTCGGCGAAGTCATGCGGGGGCTTCTTTGCTAGGGACAAGCGGAGGTTCGCGTTGAGGACGTTCGACTGGAACGCCACGGTCGCCACGGACTGGTCTAAGGAGGCGATAGACCTGACCTCCGCTGTGAATCTCTTCACGTAGTCCCGCAGCTTCTCTTCCCTTGCCTGCCGCAGGTTCAGCAGGGAGAGACTTGTCTTCTCGGCTCGCCTGCTACTCACGAAGTGAGTAATGAACAGTGTCTCAAACTGCTCGAACGAGAAGATGGAGGAGGGGGCGAGCCTGGAATACCATTCCCGAGCCGACCCCCTAAGGGTGGCAGGGAAGGTCCTGCAGAGTACAGCGTCCGAAGCTTGATGGATGAGCATCAGGGTCTTGAAGCTTTCGACGTGGTCAACCGGGTCGGATTCCCCTGAGTATGTTTCAAACTGTGGCGGTTTGAAACTCCTCGGTATATGGGCCTCCATGATCGACCGTGAGAAGGGGGGTCAGCTCGGACGGAATGTTCCGGCTCGGGACTCTTCTTCCTTGTCAATGCGGCCGATGCGCCTTTCCACCTCATGGAGACGGTGGATAAGGGCGTCGTCTCTCCGCTGGTAGTCGTACGACCCCCCGGACTCCTCTTCATAGGAAGGGGAGCGTGGACTGCGGCGCCGGTAGTCCTGGGACCGGTGAGGGCTCGGTTGCCGCTGTTGACGGCTGGGAGCCGGGGAAGGGCTCCGGGTGCGGCGGCGAGGACTCGGATCCCTCGGGGGCGTCGGAGCCCTCTGTGCATCCTGGACATTCTGCCGGAGGTTGTGAGCCTGCATAACGGTCTCCTGAAATTGGAGGAATTCGGCCCGACTGATAGGCACTTCTCGGTCCCTCGGATGGCACCGATCCCTGGGGGACCGGGACCTCCTCCTTCGGCGCTCGGGGGACGCCGCTCGGCCTCTGCGGTCCGGGGACCTTCTGCCGTCTCGGCGATGCGGGGACCGCTCACCTTGACGCTGGCGGGAGGCTCCCTCTCGGGCCCGCCTCTCGTCAAGATGGGTGCGGAGGTCGTCGTCCTTCTGGCGGTTCAGAAGTGTGATGCGGAGGTCGGGATGATGGGAAGCCATCGAGTCCGAGGACCCATTATGGACAGAGACATGTCCTGGATTGAGGGGCTGCTTTCCCTTCCGACCGTTGTGACCGGACGGACCGTTGTTGGGTTGCTGATTGGGATGAGGAGGAGGGACCTGCTGTGCCGGCGGAGGGAGACTGGATTGTGGAATAGGGTTGACCGGGGCTTCCTCCGTAGGGTCGGCGGGATTGGCCACCCGGTTGGACCCTCTAGATTTGACCTTCTTCGGAGGCATGGCTGCAGCGGACGACGAGGAATAGCTGAGGCTGTTCGTGTGGTGGTTTCCCACAGACGGTGCCAATCTGTTACCGCTGATTTCGGTGTGGGGGTAAACAGATAGAACTTGTGAGTACGGGAACAACCTGAACAGTTGACTCGGCCTTCTCGCTCCTGCCGCGACCTGCAAGGAAGTGCGAAACACCGGGGTTGATTCCGGCGACGCACCCTCCGACGCTCTTGTCAGTAATCAGAAAAGATTAACAAAGAGCTTAAAAGTGGTGAATGATTGATTAACCTGGTCATGGTGGTAGAGGGGTCATATTTATAGTCGCCTTTGGAGCGGTTAGGGACATGATTTCCTGCCTAACAGCAAGGAGGGAAATCCTCCTATTCTGTTTTGGGAGATTAGCCCTTGATTCCCGGTGGGAGCAAATCAGGGGTGCTGATTTGGCAAAATCAGGGATCCTGATTTGCCCCTTGTTGGTTTGGGTTTGCCTTGGGTCGGGACCCGTACCCAGTTGGAGTGGGTCTGTTCGCAGGTTATAGGATCTGTGAAAAGGAGATCCGGTACCCGTCTTGGATTTGCTTGAGTGTGAAGTTACCGTTTTGCCCCCGAGCATCAAGATTCGTGTCCAATCTGGACGGCTCCGATTTAACCCCATTTTTAGCCATATCACTTTTATTTTATCGTATTTTTGTATGTCAAAATACATTCTTTCCCTTACTTCTTTATTGTTTTCTTCTCTTTCTAATTGTTCTCCTATTTCTGTTATTTCTGTCATCATATTTATTTCACATTCTTCTATTTCACCTTCACTGCTTCCACTATCTTCTTCCATTACCATTATTTCTTCATCTTCACTTATTTCTTACTAGTCTTCCTCATATTCTATGCGCTCATAATTTATGTTATTCATTTCTTTAATTTCTTCTACATATATTACATTTTTTTCTTCATTCTTTTAGGGCAATTTGGTGATATATGTCCTACCTCTCTACATATATAACAATTACATTTCTTAGGGTTTTTCGTATATTGTCTATTTCGTAATTTGTAATTATTTCTTTCAGACCTAAGGTTCGCTGTGCTAAGGTTTCTTCAATTCCTTTATCATCAATTTATCTTGATTTTCTTATAGTATTTCTTTCTTCTTCCTTTAGTCCATTCCACCATTTTGCTACTACTCTTATAAAGGTAGCTTCTATAAATTTCTCAAATGCGTTTCCTGAAAGTTTTGCCTAAATCCTACTATTAGTAAGGTCTTTACCCATTCTTCTATTGTTCTATCTACGTCTTTTACGTAGTCTAGATCTAGCCATTCTCCATTTCCTGTTATTCCTTTTTCATAGTGTTCTATAGGTTCATATTTTGGGGTTTCTTTTTTTTTTGTCTTTTCTTAACTTATTTTTTTTTGGGTTTTGCCATTTCCCTGGCAAATGATAAGGACTTTTGTTAGGTGGTGGTCTTAAGATTTCGTACATGTCAGTTTGAGTTTCTATAGGTTTTGCTATAATCTTTTCTTTATCTTGATCTATTTTTATTTCTTCATTCGTTTTATCTAGGTTTTTTAAGGCTTACTCTACTTCTAATGAATTGGGATTTGCCATTAAATCTTCTATTTCTAAAATATTTATATTAAGTTTTGTTATAGTTTCTAACTCCTTCATACATTCTTCCATTATGCCTAATTCTTCCTCTGTGTCATCAGTTATATATCTACCTAGTTGTTTTATGTTCTTATTTATGATTTTTAAATATTTTCTTATAATTCCTACAAACTGAGGACCATTGGAATTTTCTTTTAACCCTTGTATGTTTATCATATAAATTTCTGGTCCTATATTTGGATTTAATCCTACTGCTCCGTTGACCATACTTAGCCTAATATTTTGTATGCTAGTAGGTGTTGGTAATATCAACTTGCTTCTTCGTTTCTGTAATCTAATACTTTGTATGCTATCTCTCTTTGTATTTCCTTAGGTAGATTATTAGATATTTTACTTGTTATTAACAAATATTCTGATATTTCCCTATCAGTAATATGCTTTCTTTCTGTTAATCTTCTATCAATGTATCTAATTTTAAATTTTGAAAGATTTTTTAATTTTAGTTTCTTTATTTTCTGTGAAATATCCAGTTTTTATAATGTTAAGAGATATTATAGTGATTTCTAAAGCATGGTTATATAGAAAGATTTGTTTTTAGGTTATTATATTAACATGGTTAGTTAGATATAACTTTTTGTAAAAGTGGGTCAATTGGCTAAATGTTTTGGAAAGTGGGTTGGTTTGCTAAATATTTGTTGAAAGTGGGTTGGTTAGTAGAGATCACTCTCTATACTTTCTCTTGAATCTGCACGAGTGAATATATTCTACTTTTTTAGCGATATATATATATATATATATATATATATATATATATATATATATATATATATATATATATATATATATATGGGTATATATATATATATATATATATATGGGTTGTGTGTAGCTGAACTCTAGTTTGTTTTAAGTAAATCCAAACCACAGCTATGTGTTCTTCGACATGGGATGTTGCCGAGTCTACACAACTGTACATATGAGAAAGATGGAACCTTCAGCAAAAAAAGTTGTAGCTTGATTTGTTCATACTTTTTTTTCTCCCCTTGACAGGCATTATTCAATGTCATTTTTTAGCATATACTTTCAAAGACCCCAAAATTGCACATACTAATTGTTAGGCACAAATTTAAGATCTAGAATGCAAAGAACAGACTCAGTATTATTGAATGAATAAGGCAGCTATAAATAGCTTTTACAGAAGGAATAACAGAATAACAAAACACCCCACACAGTGGCTAAAAGCATGGTAACAAACTTGACTAATTCAAATAGCTACTTATCCCAAATGACTAGGACATTTATTCTAACAACTTAACAAACTAAATCTTATCATTCCCTCCACTAAACTAGACTGCCTAAGTAGCTAGTTTACCTTTGGTGCATCACAGATTCCCAGCTTCTTTCTGAGCTCCTGAAAGGACTCCAACTTGAGTGGTTTGGTAAGAATATCTGCAATCTGCTGCTGTGTTCCACAAAATTCCAACTGCACCACCCCTTCATTCACCAGATTACACAAGAAGTGAAAACGCAAATCGATGTGCTTGCTTCTGCCGTGCATTACAGGGTTCTTTGACAACTTGATGACTGAACTATTATCACAAAAGATGACTGGACTCTCACTGCCTTCATAGCCAAGCTTCTTTAACACCCTTTTCATCCACACCGCTTGACAAGTACGTGCTGCAGCAACAACAAACTCAGCTTCGGTTGTGCTCAAAGTAACTATCGACTGCTTACGAGACGACCAAGCTACTGCTGATCCACTAAGAATAAAAGCATACCCCAACGTTCTTTTTCTATCATCCACAGAACCAGCATAGTCACTGTCAGTGAAACCAATCAACTCCTTATTCCCTCCCTGCTTGTAAAGAATACCGAAACCAGGAGTTCCTTGCAAGTATCGCAAAATTCGCTTCGCTGCTAAAAGATGTAGCTCAGTTGGCTTTGACATATATTTGCTAATCAAACTCACAACATTCATTACGTCAGGCCTTGTGGCCGTTAAATACATTAAGCAGCCAACCAACTGCTTGTAGTATGAGCCATTCACCTCTACACCGGTTTCATCTCGAAAGATTCTGAGCCCAGGAATCATAAGATTTTGAACAGAATTACTATGCTCCATCCCAAACCTCCTCAAGATCTCCATAGCATACTTCTTTTGACTAATGAATATCCCCCATCAAACTGCACTACTTCAATACCAAGAAAATATCTCATTCTCCCCAAATCAGACATATCAAACTCCCTCATCATGGAGCTATTAAATTCACACATCATAACCTCATCATCTCCAGTATAAATTAAGTCATCAACATACAAGCTAATGATTAGGCGTTTACCTTGTCTGTTGACTTAGGTGAAAAGAGTCTGTTCACTATCATCTTTCTCAAAACCTTCCTTCTTGAAATATGACTCAATCCGGCTAAACCATGCTCTTGGAGCTTGCTTAAGTCCGTACAATGCTTTGTTGAGTTTGTACACTTTGTGCTCCTCATTCTTTATCTCATAACCCCTCGGCTGCTCAACGAAAACATCTTCTGTCAGATTTCCATGAAGAAAAGCTGACTTTACATCAAGTTGGAACACCTTCCAACCTTTCTGTGCCACAAGAGCAAGAATCATTTGCACTATGTGCATGCGAGCTATAGGGGCATAAACTTCTTCATAATCAACTTCGTGCTCCTGTGCATAACCCTTTGCGACTAAACGGGCTTTGTGCTTCTCCACCTCTCCAAGTTCATTTAACTTGGTTTTGTAAACCCATTTTACGCGAATCTTCTCAGCTCCCTTCAGCAAGTTAGTTAGGAACCATGTCCCATTTTTCTTGATTGAGCTCATCTCTGCATCCATAGCTTGCACCCACTTCTCTGCTTTCACTGCTTCATCATAGTTGATCGGGTCGGAACTAGCAAATAGTGCTAAATGAGCCACATCTTCATCAGAATGTCCTTTACCAGAGACGTAGTCTCTCATCCAACATGGTGCTATTCTGTTTCGGACTTCTCTCGCATTCGAAGACTCCGGAGCATCAGAATTTCCAGAGCCTAACATGGATACTTCATTCTCCGCTGTAGCTTCTCCTTTGCCATTGCTTTGTTCCACACCTTCACTTTCTTCTATGTCTTCACTGCTCTCTTCTTCATCTTCCTAATCTAAATTCATCTTGATCTATTCTTCATAGCTCTCATCCTAGCTCCATTCTTTATCTTCCTCAAAGATCACATCTCAGCTAATCACAATATTTCTTGACATAGGATCATAGAGTCTATATGCCTTTGATTCCTCACTCACCCCGAATAGAACACAGCTGCGACTCCTATTATCAAGCTTTGTTCTCCGTACTGCAGGAACATGAGCATGTGCTACACAACCAAAGGTTCTGAAATGTTCAACAGAAGGATTCACCCCGCTCCAAGCTTCTTCCAGAGTCTTGTCTTTCACTGACGATGTTGGACATCTATTAAGAACATAGAAAGTCCAATTCACTGCCTCGGGCTAGAAGGTCTTTGGGACATTCTTCTCAATCAGTAAGCTCCTCACCATATTCATCATAGTTCTGTTCTTCCTCTCCACTACTCCGTTCTGTTGCGGCGTGTAGGCGGTGGTCAATTGTCTCCGAATCCCTTGCTCTCGATAATAGTTATTGAACTCACTTGACGTGAATTCTCTTCCACGATCTGTCCTCAAATATTTTATAGGCAAACCAGTCTCCTTTTCTACACGACTTTTAAATAATTTAAAAGAAGTAAGAGCATCTGACTTATAAGCAAGAAAGAATACCCAAGCCTTCCTACTAAAATCATCTATGAAGCAAATTAGGTACCTCTTGTGACTACCAGATTTTGGAGATATAGGTCCGCAAATGTCAGCATGAATTAGCTCCAACTAATCTGATGCTCTCCATGTGCTTCTCTTTGGAATTACTTCCCGACGTTGCTTTCCTCCCAAGCAATCAGTACAAACATCTTTGGACTCATCAAAATTCGGTGAACCTCGCACCATTGCTTTAGTTTGCACAGTTTTGAGACCTTTATAGCTGAGGTGTCCATATCTACGGTGCCAGTGGTGAGCTAGGTCTTGAGTACTTGCTTGCAGACACACTTCTTTGGCTTCTTTCTTAATTGGTTGCGTGTTGGAGAACAATACAAACATCCTATTGGCCGTCATGTTGCTTTGAATAATCAAACCCCTTGTAGGATGGTAGATTTGACACTGATTTGATTGCATTAGGACGGCTAGACCATTTTCTTGCAGCTGACCAACACTAAGAAGATGATTCTTCAACTCCGGCACATAAAACACCTCTGTTACAAGATGACTGACACCTTCCAAAAACAACCGCACACTTCCTTTGCCACCAACATCCATCCTTGTATGGTTGCCCAATCTCACCTTCTATTTGAACCCCTCATTCAACTCGCAAAACAAAGATGGATCACCACACATGTGATTGGTACAACTAGAATCAAGGAACCACACAACATCTCGATTCACTCCATATGATTCAACATAGGCCATGAGAATCATCTCCTCTGACTCATCCAATTATGCATAATTAGCTTGCTTTCCCCAACTTGGACACTCATATTGGAAGTGTCCGAGTTGATGACATTTGTATCACTCAATGATTGCCTTATTGTAGGATTGACGACCTTTACCTCTGCCTCTTCCACCTCTGAAAGCAGCTCCCCCACGTCCTCTTCCACTAGAGCCCGCAGTTGTTCCTTTCAGAGCTTGTTCCACCTCCTCTTGGCCATACATTCTTTGTTCATGAACAAGTAAACTCCCACGAAGCTCATTACCGGTCATGGTGCTTAAATCAAGCGACTCTTCTATCACACAAAACGACATAGTTGAACTTAGTCATCATTGATCTCAAGATTTTTCTGACCATCGTACTCGACTCCAATCGCTCACCATGGATCTTCAGTTTTTTTTACGACGGCTAGGGTTCTTGAGATGTAGCTATCCACCTTCTCTCCCTCCTTCTTGCTAAGCAATTCATACTCTCTCTTTAATGCTTGAAGCTGCGCCTGCCTGACTTTGGATGAGTCTTGATACTTCTGCTTCCTGGCATCCCAGATTTTCTTGGAGGTATCATCCTCCAAAATTGTCTCCAAGATCTCCCGAGGAATAGCCTGATAAAGATAATTCTTTATCTTCAAATCTTTTAATTGCTGCTCATGAACTAACCTTTGCTGTGCCTCTGTAGCTTTCGCTCCTTCTGCCACTTTGAAGACACCACTCTCCACAAGATTCCAATACTCCTTGGAACAGAGGAAATTCTCCATCAGCTTCTCCTAGTGTTCGTAGTGACCATCAAACACAAGAATGTTGGGATTCGCAAATTTCCCATTTCCATTGCTTCCTTCTGCCATCTTTCTCACACTCACACTCTCTGTGTTTCTCTCATGCTCACACTCTCTGTGTTTCTCTCACGCTCACACTCTATGTGTTTCGCTCTGATACCAGAATGTTAGATACAAATTCAAGATCTAGAATGCAAAGAACAATTTGGGAATGACTCAGTATTATTGAATGAATAAGGCAACTATAAATAGCTTTTACAGATGGAGTAACAAAATAACAAAACACCCCATGCAGTGGCTAAAAATATGGTAACAAACTTGACTAATTCAAATAGCTACTTATCCCAAAAGACTAGGACATTTATTCTAACAACTTAACAAACTAAATCTTATCACTAATTGTTCGGGTTTGCAATAATCTTTTTTTAAAGGTGTTAAAAATTAAACTTATCTCACCACCAAATCAGGTTTTATTTTGTATTGGATCCAACACTAAATTTATTATTTTCAACATAAAAGTTTGTTGAATGCATCGATAAGATTTGGCGTATCCTGCTTAAGCTCCATGCTATTAAATATGGATGCAAGATTTGGCGCAAAGAAAGATATGCCTCCGCTAATGATCTTAAGCATGTCTTCCTCTCAACTATTGAATCCATAGACAAGCTTGAAGAGCTTGGTCCGATCTCTGATTCCCTTCGTAATGAAAGGTCTTCGTGTAAGAGAGATTTCGCTTCCATCCTTCACGATGAACATATCAAATGGGCGCAGCGGGCCAAGGTTTGCTGGCTCAAGGAGGGTGATGGTAACACCGCCTTCTTTCACAACTTTATGTCGCATCGCCAACGGTGCAATCACATCTCTTCCATTATTAATGATGGTATTGAACTTAATTTCGATTCCGATATTCATGTGACCTTTCTTCAGTTCTATAAAAATCTTCTTGGCTCTTCTCAAGCCCGTTCTATTCATCTTGGTTGGATACAGCTTTATGGTCAAGAATCCCATGATCTGTCTAGCCTGGAGGCTCCCTTTTCTCTGGAAGAGATTAAAACTGTCGTCTTCTCTTTAGAAAGCGAAGCGGCTCCTGGCCCGGACGGTTTTCCCTCCTTCTTCTTCCAAAAATTTTGGGATTTCCTTAAAGAAGACCTCCTTGATATGTTCGCTGATCTCCACCAAGGTTCCTTTTCCTTTGATCGTATTAATTATGCTCCCATCGTTCTCATCCCTAAAATTATTGGTGCTAATTCTGTTGCCAATTTCCGACTTATTAGCCTCCTTAATACCTCATTCAAGATCATTATGAAAGTGTTATCTAACCGCCTTAGCCAAGTCATTTTCCCTCTTATTGATCCTGCACAGTCTGGTTTTATTAAAGATCATTTTATTCTTAATAGCGTGGCTTCGGCCCAAGTAATTATTTCTGACTGCCATAAGTCGAACTCGGAGGGGATAATGTTAAAATTAGATTTTGAGAAGGCTTATGATAAGGTGAGTTGGGATTTTCTGTTCGATATCCTTCTTCACCGAGGCATCGGCCCAAAATGGATTGCCTGGATTAAGTCCAGCCTCTTCGCTGGCACATCGTCCATTCTTATTAATGGTTCGGAGGGTAATAAATTCAAGTCTAAGCGTGGGCTCCGTCAGGGAGACCCTATTTCTTCTCCCCTTTTCACTCTCGTCGCTGATGTTTTCAGTAAATTGCTTTAGAACGCTTGGGATGCTAATGTCATCGAAGGGCTTGGTGGATCCCACAGTTTTCGTGGGGTCCTCAACATTCAATACACCGATGACACCATTATATTTGCCAAACCCAATGGGTGTACCATTCGAAACCTTAAACTCCTTCTTTATCTCTTTGAAAATGTTTCGGGTTTGTCGATTAATTTCCACAAATCTTCTGTCCTTTGGCTCGGCGGTTCCAATAACCGCCAATTAGAGATTGCCCAATTGTTCAACTGTAATGCTGCATCATTCCCTATTAAGTAAATGGGGATCCCTTTGAGGTGGGGAAAACTGCATAAATCGGACTGGCTTCCGATGATTGATAAAGTTGAATCCAGACTTAATGTGTGGACGGGTAGGAACCTCTCTCAAGGGGGGATATTGATCCTAGTCAATGCGGTTCTCTCCTCTATTCCGTTATATATGATCTTTCTTCTATGTGCCCTCCTGGGTTATCAACAAAATTGATCAAATTAGAAGGAATTTCTTCTGATCGGGATCTGACATCTATAAAGCTGGTTCCCATCTCTGTAACTGGCAGAAGGTCTGCACCTCCAAGGCAGCTGGAGGTTGGGTATCGTTAATCTTAGAAGCCAAAATCTTGCCTTATTGGCTAAATGGCTGTGGAGGATTCTTAAGGAGCTTTAATTACCTTTGGCTCGCCTGATTACGGATAAATGCTTCCGAGTTTGGGAATTTTGCCCCTCTCTCTCGTCTAGAGCTTCCTCGTTCTGGAAAGGTGTTTGGAAGGTGATTGATCCCTTTCGTTGCAGTATCCTACATGTTTGTGCTGACGGTTCAAAGACCAAATTCTGGAGTGACCTATGGATAGGCAACCAGAAACTAGCATTGGCTTACCCGACTCTCTATCTAATTGCTCTCGATCCGTCTGCCCCTACGTCGGATTACCTATTGACACATAACAATATCAGAAACTGGACTATTCCTTTCTCTTCCATCCTCCCACCCTCTCTTGTGCCAGATTACCATCACCTTATTTTTCTATTAAATAGTTACGCTTGGCATCCCAAAGAAGACTTCATTTGGTGTTGGACCGGCTTTGGCTCTTTTACGGTTAAATCCTTTTATAACTTCATCAACCACGGTGGCGTAAACTCCCCGTTCGCTAATCGCATTTGGAGCTGTTGTGCGCCATTGAAGGCTAAAATCTTGGCTTGGCTTGCTATTAACAACAGACTCCTTACTGTTGAGGTTCTTAATAAGAGGAACCTAACAATAGGTCAGTTTTGTTCTTTGTGTCACCATAGTTTTGAAGACATCAATCATCTATTCCTTCACTGCGCTTTTACAAGACAATTATAGCAAATCAATCTTTTGGCATGGCAGGTCCCCTCTCTCCCTTCTTCTTTTCGAGATATCTGGAGTACTCTGTCAGTCTGCAAGGAATTTCGTAATTCTTGGTTTCTTTCGACGATGGCTATTATTTGGGTCATCTAGAAAGAAAGGAATAACTGCATTTTTAATCTCTCCTAAACCTATTAACACGATTATTGATGAGTTTATTTTTTTTGCTAAGCATTGGACCTCTTATCTCCCTATTCACAAAGTGCACAATTACAGTCTTCATCGCCTAGATAAGGCTTTTCTTTATTTACGTTCTATTACTTCTAATGTTATTCAATCTACTGTTCATATGCCCTAATTGGTCTGATCTTTTGCTTTTCTTTGCAGGGCTGAATTTCTGAGACGTTTATGTCTCGATCCTTTTGTTTTGAGACTGTTCCGTAGGGGAGGTCTGCCTCTTTCTTTTGTGCGTCGGCTTGCTGTGATTAGCTGTGGGTTTGTTTGTTTTTGAGACTGGGCACCTTTTGTGCCCATCTTTTTCCTGGTCTCTGATTTTTTGGGCTGTGCATGATGCTCCTTACTGCTTGGTGTATATGTTCTTTTACCTGTTTTGTTCTTTTACTTACTATGATGTTGCCTCTTTGGCTGCGGACTGCGACGTCCACTGTGACCTCAAGGCGTCTCAGCTGTCGTCTCCTTTGTTGTTTGTTTTTTAGGTGGGGCATTTTTTGTGCCTATCATCTTTTGTGTTTCTGATTTTACTGTGTGAATGATTTTCTTTACTGCTTGCTGAATATGTTCGTTAACTTATTTTGTTCTTTACTTTAGTTTATTCTGTTGTTGCACCTTTTGCTGCGGTATGCAATTACCTGTTTTATTTTTTAGCGGAGCAACTCTATGCTTCTGTGCTGTTTTTTGTGTGGATCTCATGTTTAGGATTGTTGTGACCTCGTTCTATTTTTGTTGGTGAGGTTTGGGTTATCCTAGCTCCTGTCTTGGGGTGTTTCTGTCTCTCTGGTTGGTCTGCTCTATTTTATGCAGGTGGTTTCTTTTACCTTTGTCCCCTCCCCCTGGACCAAGCTGAGATTCAGTGTCCCTATTTTTTTGATTGGGATGGTTTCAAGATGATCGTCATCTCTGAAGGTGTTCATCGCTGAGCCAGCTGTTGCGAGCTTTCCCGGTTGTCGATGGTTGCCAGCCGCGGACCGAGCGTAGTGCTGTCTGTGTGGTTGCTTTTGGGTGACCCGCGTGCGTCTTGTTTGTGACTGTTGCGGTTCCCTTCGGCTTCTGGCACTTCTCAGTGTGAGGGGTGTTTGGATCGGTTGTTTGTTTTTGTGTTAGCGCGTTCGCATCAGCAAAGCTCTCCTTTGTCTGCTGGTCTATTCTTTTTTGTAGTTCTTTAGCTTTTGTTGCTCTTGTTATTTTACCCCTTGCAAAATTGTACGTTGTACCTACTTTTTTATTATATATCTGGCTGGAGTCACTAGACTCTATCCGTGTTATAAAAAAAAACATCAAAGTTTGTCAGAAGAATTCCCACGAAAATAAAGGAGACAACAGAAACATACTTTTGAGATGCACATCAGCCCATCCGGTTGAGGCCATACACTAAGCCATATAAATCTATGAAACTGAGAGAGACTTTGAGATAGGAAAGAGGAAATCTCAGAGAGACTACCCCCCCCCCCCCCCCCCTTCCTCCTGCACCAGAGATCATACCCCAGCGCACAGAGGCTTCAAGAACTCCACTGGGGAGATGGCAAAGAGAGTAAGGGAAACTAAAAGGTCTGAAGCTTCCAACAAACGTCGGTATCAAAGCTTTGGAGCAGAGAAGGGGAGAGATAGAGAGCTACAGAATTACTCCCACTTAAGAGCTGATCATAGAGATCACTCAAGAGATGCTGGAAGAGATATAGATGCTAAGAAGCTTCACCGTGAAAAGTTTGAGAGCAGGGGAAGGTCTTACGCTAAGGTAACAAGAGGTAGCTTTCGAAGGGAGGAAGAGCACAGAGCTCCGAGACCTCATTCGAGCTCACCGGAAATGGCTGCCATCACAAAAAAAGAAGACGAAGAAGGAGAGTGGGTTCTCGTCAAGGCCAAGAAGCACACCTCAAGAGACAAGCCAGAGGGGAGTAGGAGAAGCAATGGATCATCGGAAGGCAATGGGAGCGGAGGCAAACAACTGTGTCACAAATGCACTCAAAGGGGCCATACCATTTACCAATGTCAGAACGATTGGTTCTGCTTCAGATGCAAACGATCAGGTCACATCTCCACGGCATGTCCTAACTCCATTACTCAGAGCCCACGTCCTCGCAAAGAGCCAGTGATTCCGACAACGATAGACAGATCCGGAAGTATTAAAACAGAAGAGAGCGAAGCTGGGAGGAGGAAAGTTGCTCTAGCTAAAGTTTCTCCGACTCCAATCATGGCAGAATTCGAAAATCGATATAAGAATTCGGTGGTTGTTAGAGCTCATACGGGGAACCCGAAGCGCATCGACATTGAAGAATTGCTTCAAGCTACGACTGAACCTCAGATGGGATGGAAATGGGAGGCTAGGACGAGAGCAGAAAACAACTTCCTTGTCCATTGTCAAAACAAAGAAAGAGTTGCTGAACTTGTGCTTATGAAAGGGATTGAGGGTAGAGACAGAGATGGCATGGAGTTCTACGTGACATTCAAACAGTGGGCTCGCGATACTGGGGCATTGAAGGCTGATTCCCTTTACTCAGTTTGGTTACGGTTATACAATCTCCCCTACCAATGTTGGATGCGATCGGGGTTTCAAGACGTAGTTAGAAGCTTCGGAAGGGTTATCGACATCGACAGAGGAACTCTCAGTCACTTGGACATTGAATTCGCTCGAATCCGCGTCGGAGTCGTAAGCAAGCAAGATATCCCCTCAATGATCGGTGTCGACTTTGAAGATGAAAGATTTGAAGTTAAGGTTATTACCGAAGTTTAAAAATCAGTATCATTTCGGGGAGAATCAAAGAGAGAAGAAGGAGAGGGCGAACCTGAGGTTGAAGACGTCCGAGCGCCGTTGGATTTTGAGAGATTAAATCAGGGCCACTCAAAAGCGATGGCGAGGGAGTGCTTGCGACAGCCGGCTGATCGATTCAAAGCGAATCAGGGGCGTCCACTGCTTACGAATCCTGCTCGGGGCTCTCCAACAGATCCATACACGATCGTACAAGAGACAGCGGCGAAAGGAAATTGTGAAGGGACGAAGGGACGCGATGTTTCCTTAATACCGGGAATCTTGAAAAGGGAAGCGACGTTCTAGCGGCGCGTTGGGCATAGCGATGAGGTAGACGTCAATCAGATGGTTAATTTCTCAAAAGATGAAGTGGAGTGTTCAATTCGGCTTGCCCTAAGGGCTTTAATGGCTTCTAAAGTGGCTGTTGGGCCCAGTGGGCTGAAGCAGATTGCTGCTAACCCTAAAGAAATGTTTCGTGGGCCTCCTGCTCAGGGAAGTAAGGAAAATTACATCATCCAGATTGAATCCGAAAAGGGTGCCAACCTCGATCCAGGGTACGGGGAAGGGGAGAACTCCTTTGTTGCTGCTGTAGATCCGAAATTAAGTTCATCTCTAGTACCCTTCCATTCAGAGGATGAAATGATAGGAGCTTTAGATGGGATCAGAGAGGACAATCTCATTTCAGTAACTGAGTTTGATGCAGAAGAAAAAGAGAGTGCACCTCCAGATTTGGGAAGCACGGGAAAGAAAGATATAGAGCTTCCAAGAAAAAGTAAGAGACAATTAGATATGTGGGGGAAAGAGGGACCAAGTGAGGAAGATCTTATTAGGGCCGCGGCAAAAGGGAAAGAGCCAGCATCTGCTTGTGGAGGTAATCCTGTTAAGATTTTTTCAGCTTTAAATTTACTTAGAGATGAATCGCTTATATACTTTGCTAGCTTATATGGGTTGGACATGGGCATCACCAGGGTAGAGCAATATCAAAATGCCAATAGAATTAGACAGGACATCAAGTTGGTTTAGATCTAAGGGATAGAACTTTCCCAAGGAGTGATGTAGATAGGGGTAAATTTAGTTTTTTATGTCATACATCTTTTGGAATGTTAGAGGTATGCGTCAAAAGGGTAAAAAGAGACTGATTAGTGAGTCCATTAGTAGATTAAATCCATGCATTTGCGGCCTCCAAGAAACTAGGATCGAGAACCCTACGGCAGACGAATTTCAGAAGCCCATATGGGCCAAAGACTTCGAGTGGAGATTCAAGGCGGCAGTTGGATATTCGGGGGGTATAGCATTAAGAGTGGACAATACACTGTTCGAGGTTGTAGATCACAGGATAGGAGAATTCTCGGTTTCTATTAGAATCAGAAGGAGAAGCGATGATTGGGAACAAGTCGTTACGACGGTATACGGTCCGTATGACTCTAGAAAGAGAAGACGATTCTGGGATGAACTTAGAGAAATCAAGAACTACTGGGCGGGTCCTTGGGTCATAGGAGGGGACTTCAACATTACTAGGTTCAGGCACGAACACAAAGGGAGAGGGCCAACTCGCATTGATCAAGATAATTTTAATCTTATCATAGATGAGCTGGAGTTAATGGAGATGGTGCAGACAGATAGGAGGTTCACTTGGTCTAATATGCAGTCTTCCCCGATTTTGGCAAAGTTGGATAGAGTGCTCGTTTCCACAGATTGGGAGGATGTGTATCCATTGGCCAAAGTTAAGACGATCTCGAGGTACACTTCGGATCATTTGCCGCTGCTTTTGGATTATGGAGGTGACTATGTCAAACGAAGGTATCCCTTCAGATTTGAGAAAGCTTGGACGGTGTCTACAAATATCAAGCAGATCATAGAGGATTCTTGGGTGGCCGGCACCACTGCAGTCTCCGCGGTGGGAATATGGATCGAAAAGATGAGAAGACTACGAAAGTGCATCAAAGTCTGGGCTAGGAGTGAATTCGGGGCAACTAAGTTGAGATTGCAGGATTTGGGCAAGAGGGTTGCAGAGCTTGAAGTTATCCAGGAAGGGAGGGATCTTTTGGAAATTGAGAGCAAGGAGTTGTCTCAAGGCAGAATCGAAATACAGATTATAGGCAATAGGGAAGAGCAATATTGGAAGCAACAGTCAAGGATACAATGGCTTAAAGAAGGTGACGCAAATACAAAATACTTTCATAAGGTGGCTAATGGAAGGAGAAGACAAAATCACATTGGCAGGCTGCTGATTGATGGGTCATGGACGGAGAATGAAGGAATAATTAGACAAAAAGTTGATCAAAGCTTTAAGGAGCTTATTGGGAAAAGTAAGGAGTTCAGATGTAAGATGAACCCTGACATGTGGATTGACTCCAGAATTGAAGGGAGTGAAGACATAGAGGGTATGTTCGTGGAGGAGGAGGTTTTACTAGCTGTGAAAGCTTTGGGTCAGGATAAAGCCCCAGGGTCGGATGGATTTCCAATCTTCTTTTACAAGCTTTATTGGGATATCATTAGAACGGATCTTATGAACATCTTCTTCGAATTGCATCAAGGAGTGGTCGAGATAGATAGGCTGAACTATGCGAATGTAGTTCTTATCCCTAAGAAAAAAGAGGTCAAAGGGGTAGATGATCTAAGGCCGATAAGCCTGTTGAATGGATCCTTCAAGATCATCACGAAAGTTCTGGCACAAAGGCTATCACCGTTTATGGATGGGATCGTAGGGGAAAGCCAGAGCAGTTTTATCAAGGGAAGAGACATCATGGATAGTGTGGCCTCGGTCCATGAGATCGTATATAGAGGTAACAAGGACAACTCGGACGGATTTCTTTTGAAAATAGACTTCCAGAAAGCATATGACTCGCTTGAATGGGAATGTGTCGATGAAGCGCTTCAGCTAAAAGGGTTTGGTAATATATGGCGACAGTGGATTATGAAATGTGTACGAGGAGGGAAGTCCTTTATCCAACTCAACGGGAAGTGTGGAAAAGAAATCAAATGCAGAAGGGGGCTCAGGCAGGGAGACCCGCTTTCATCGCTGTTATTCGCCATTGTCGCAGACGAACTGGCAGAAATGATCGGTAGGGGTAGGGAGAAAGGGACAATTCGGGGTATCACAGCAAAGGGGATACCACAATCAATTTCGATATTGCAATACACAGACGATACGCTATTATTCGGAGCTGCAATAGAGGAAGAAATGAAGGGTATTAGTATGGCTCTCCAGTGTTTCCGGCTTTGGTCGGGGATGACGGTTAACAACGCAAAGATTTGTGTTCTACCGATTAGTAATCAGATCTCTATTCCCATCGACGACATCAAGAGTTTCTTTGGATGCGAAGCGAGCAACTTTCCTCTGGTATATCTAGGTGTCCCGATAAGACCGGGAGCACTACTAAGAGAAGACTGGCAGCCATTGATAGATAAAATTGATAAGAAACTTTCAGGTTGGAAAGGAAGACTACTGACGCTAGGTGGAAGAATCACACTGTTAAACTCAATTCTTAGCAGTCTACCAGTTTACCTTATGTCAATATACGAGCTTCCGCAGTGGGTTATTCACAAGATTGACAAAGCTCAAAGAAGATTCCTTTGGAAAGGTACCGGGGAATGCAATGGAGGAATACCTCTAGTCAATTGGGGTAGTGTGCAAAAGAAAGGAATATGGAGGTCTAGGTATTCAGAATTTAAGAGATATGAACAGAGCTCTGCTGAGCAAATGGTGGTGGAAGATGCAGAGGAGGCAGAAGAACTGGTAGTGCAAATCGTTTAATAAGTATAGATGGAGGAAATCAAGTCGATTCGGAGGGAAAGCCATTTTCGGCAAGTCCTCGCAAATATGGAAAGGAATTGCAAAGGTGGGAGTGATGTATCACTCTCACACTAGATGCGGAGTCGGAAGCGGTAAGGGCACTAGATTTTGGAGGGATAAATGGTGTGGAGATAGGACTTTGATGAATTTATTCCCGGGAGTGGCAGAGGCTACGGTGGACAATGATACGTTGATATCGGATGTATGGCAGAATCAGAGTCTGAAGCTGGTTGTCAAAGGTAATTTAACCAGTGAGGCGGTTTCAGAGCTGTCGGAACTTAATTCGTTTATTAGAGCAGAGGGGCGATTCACCAACGAAGAGGACGATGGTAGAGACTGGATGCTTCATCCATCAGGGGAATTCTCAGTAGCATCAATGTACAAACGTATCAACGATGGTGGATTTCGATGTAAGAACTCGGAGATCATTTGGAAGTTATGGGTACCACTGAGGGTTAAAGTCTTTGCTTGGCTAGTCATGAACGATGCCATTCTATCGAAGGTGAATCTCAGGAAAAGGAATATGCAACTGGAGATCAAATGCGAAGCATGCTTGACGGAAGACGAAGATACGAATCATATATTATTCTCTTGTAATAAGGCAAAACTAGCGTGGGAGGTGGTCAGTCTTGGTTTTGGGATTGTAGAATTGCCAGAGTCTAGTGCACAGTTATGGGGTCGGTGGTGGGTAGAGTTAGTTAGAAAGGAAGATAGAGAGGCGTGGGGGGTGATGGCTACAGCCACAATGTGGTGCTTGTGGTTAAACAGAAATGATCTATGTTTTCGAAAAATTAGCTGCTCAATATCTTTTATCATGCATAAAATTATATCTTTGTCTCATGATTGGACAGGAAACAGGGGGGCTATGAAAAGGCTAAGGATGGAAGAGGAGGAATAGATGGATCAGGAAGTTGCAGAATGGGAGATAGACCTTTATTCCAAAAACAGAAGGTCTTAGAGGCAGATGCGGTGCAGTGAATCATTAGGGGTAGTCAGATAACTACCTTTGTATCTTCTTTTGCTTTCATAGTCTAGCTGATGAGATGTATTTTGTATTTTGAATTTTAGATGGCCGTCTTTGGCAGACTTGTATATAGTACTACTATGTTTCTTTAATTTCGCATTAATGAAGCGATGAACGGGTCATCTTTTTATCAAAAAAATAATAATAAAACACAAAGAAAGCTATCAAGTGGCTCTCTTGCAATCCCCTCAAAATCAAAGGCCTTGATCTAATCTCAAAAACACATTTTTTCCCCAAAACTCAAATTCAAATTCCCCCCCCCCCCCCCCCCACCACCACACACACACACCCACCCACACACACACACACATATATATATACTAGTAAATAAATAAATACGCACGAAGTACAACATTCCGTCAGTTAACTAGCTTGCCAGTCATAGTAAGCTTGTTGTCATTTTAACCTCCTCTTTTTGGGTAGGATTGATTACTTGCTCGATTCAACTGCCTCTCTATTCCAAGGTACCTTCGTACTCGTACAATTCCTCAAACATTGCCATACTGTCTGTCCCTCGAGATTTATTTTTTTGTTACAGTAGCTCTGAATGCTAGCTGTTTGATAGATTGCCTGAACGAGATTATCCTAAATTATTATTGCATTCATTCACTGTGATAATGGACTACAAGATTATATCACATATTGCGTGTTCTCGTGGCATCAGTTCATTGAGACCAGGTCTCTTCAAGTTAACCAGAGCATTCTACCATGATAATGGACAAGAGCTCGACGATGAGATGCTTCCCTCAGAGTGGTACAGAGCAGCATATGGGAAGTTAATCAAACTGACCCATGTGCTAAAGAATGTAGAAAAAATTGATGGGAGGCTAATAAACACCAAAGATGGTTCGATCGTCACAGATACTAGCATCATTACCCAAATGCAGTCTTTCAGTTCGCTCGCAAAAGCTTTCATTCGAACATTTCCAGGTCGATTTCAGAAACCAGGTGAAAGGAATTCTCAGACACTCAACTCCCTCACCAAAGTCTGCAACTTTTTGAACATCTCAGCGCAGAAGAGGCAGAGTGTTCGCTTATCGATATGCCCACAAGTCACGCAGCATCACATATGGAAGGGAGCAATAGAACAAGTACTTTCAGATTTGAAACAGGAAATGGAGAGTTTGAATTGTCATTCTTCTTCTTCTTCTATGCAAATGGGTGAACAGATACTATCAAGTTGCATCAAGTTTTTCTCTGAAGCAACAAATCTTTCGAGCTCAGAGTCTCCTTCTTGGATGAGACCAGTGCCTGTGAAGAAGGTTGAGAAACCCGTATCCTCACGCACGTGGGAAGAAGTTGTTGAGATGTTTGTAGACCTAACAAAGTGTTTGGAAATGGAGGAAAAGTTGGCAAGTTCTTTCGCAAAGCTTGAAGCGATGAAGGAAGGGCTTTATCAGATAAGAGACATTGTGGTTGAGAGGGATATCAGTTATAAGGAGGTAAGAAGGCAGGACTGCCTAGTACAGAGGAAACTCTCTAAAAGCCTGGGGCATTCTTCAAAGTGTTTGTTTACACTCTTGCTCTACTATTTGTATGGAACAGTTAGAGATGTTGACATTGAGATTTGTGGAGGTGTTCAAGTCCAAAATGGTCGGTGTTTTGTGTACATCGGTAAGATTCTTACTTGCTATGATGAAGGGATGATAAGGAATGGGATTAAGCAGTTGAATAAGGCACTTGGCGTCTTCAAGTTTGTGTGGGAAACTGCGGAAATGGCGGGGAAGTTGGAGTTGGAAGGGCATTTATGGTGTGTTGGGGCTGAGGAGAGGACTATAACACGTAGAGGGAGTGTATTCTTTGTGCATGAAATCAGGCTACCTTGACAATGTATTTGCGAGAGGAATTTTGCATAAGATTGTCGTAGTTTGCTTGGATTTACGGAAGATCTTTACCATGTGTTGTGCATTGTGAACCTGGTTTCTTGGATAATTTAATAGGGTGGGAATTGACAATCTATGGAGACTATAAGTGCTCTTGAAGGAGCAATTAACATGAATAACCTTCTTAATAAGAATACTCATGGTTTATTTTGAAGGCATGCATGTGATAATGTTGTAGTGGCCTTATTTTGTTATTTATGATTGGGGAATGCTTGTAGAGAAAATTCTTTCTTTTGTTTCTGGAAAGGATTATTGTACAACTCAAATTACCATTCATGAAGCTAGCTAGTTTGTAATTTTCAGGATTTTCAGCCTTTGATTTCAGAGAAACAACAAAAATTTCATATTTCAAGCTTGTTAGGTCAGCTACATGAATCCTAATCCTGACGAATTTAATGTTCAATATATGAAATCATTATTCAATTTCTTTTCTTACTTGGTATTATATAATTTTTCTGTTGGGAACTTTTGGGATTAGACTGGCCAGCCCAGGATAGCGGGTGGATCCTCTGAGCAGAAACTCATTAATGATGGCACAACATCAAGCACTGATAAAGAAAACCATGGCCCCATTAGCAGCAGACAATGCGAGTTATTTCAGGTAATGGCTGTTACAAGATTTTTAACTACTCTAGAAGTAGGCCAATGATCGAAGATAATCGAGTTGAAGCAAGAGAGGTTTAGGTCAGGTAGTACTTCCATCATAAAAGAGGGAGGGGGCCGACTTCTCCAAACTTTAGGAATCCTTTTAATCTAGATAGCAACGACAACCCAAACATCTCCATCAAGTTTCTTAGTCAAGGAGGATCAAATTTTGATTCAAACAGAACTACAGAACATCTGTGCCAAATCTCAAACAAAGGTTCCAGGTACGGGGCATCTGGAAAGTAAAATCAGGATATCAATCCATTCTTTGAACACATTTCAGCAGTACAGGTATTTTTTTTTTTTTGATAAAAGATGACCCGGTCATCGCTTCATTAACGGGAAATTAAAGAAACAGTTCAGTACAGGTATTGTATATGCTTTGTATGACAATTAACTTCAATTGTGCAACTAAACTATAATAAATCCAAAGGCTAATCAATGTCCATGTTCACTGTAAACCCAGGCTGTAGGAAAAACTTTTGGATTATAAAATCCCCTATGCTCTAATCATTTTGCTGATGATGATACCAAACATTCTTGAATTCTCAATTGCAAGTGTTGACCATTAACCATTTCTTATGGCTCACCAAAAAAAAAGAAAAAAGAAAAAAAGAAAAAAAGAAAAAAAGAAAAAAAAAAAAAAAAAAAAAGAAGATGCTACCCTATTATCTAGGGTTGTAGGGGGTGTCTTATATGGAGGTGGCATTGGTTATGGACAAACCTACCAAATCAAAAACATACCATCAACCTTCCACCGAACTTCCACCCCTTTCCCATATTTTGAAAGCTCTGCACATGGGGCTGTTACTGCTAGTGCTAGCCCTTGATAAGCTAACTTATTCAATGTAAATCTCTGGTATAAGACCTGTTGCATCTGGCTTCAATATTGAATCAGAAATGGAGACATACAGTCAAAGACCAAAGGCATTGAGTGATAGAGCCAACAAGCTGATTATGAGGTCTTTGACCGTCTCAAACTCTGGCTCAGAAAAATTGGTAGATGGCCATGAATCACCTGCAGGGAAGACTGTGAAAGCGCGCAAGTCATTTTCTCACTTTGAAACAAGTTCTCCTGGGAATTTGGTGACTGGCCGGAAGTCAATTTCCCAAATCGAAACGAACGCTGCTGAGGTGACAGCTGCATTGCTTGGGGTGAAGGTCATGGCAGCTGAAATGCCGGCATTCATGCAGGGGCATGCCTTTCGATGCGCACGTCGAGCCTATGATGGACTGGAGAAGTTCAGCTCTAGGCAGATTGCCCATGATATTAAGAAGGTTTGTGCTGATATCAACCTAACATGAACATTAACACAGGTAAATTCGATTAATCAACAATATTGTGTTCTTTTGATTCCTCTGATGCAGGAATTTGATAAGGTGTATGGGCCCACATGGCATTGCATTGTGGGGATGAGCTTTGGATCGTTTGTCACACATTCAAGAGGCTGTTTTATCTATTTCTCTATGGACAAGATAATTGTAATGTTGTTTAAAACAGGGGTTAGAGTTAGAAGTTCTTGATACATAAAGATGCTCCTTCAATTAAGTGATTTTAAATAATATCCCAAAATTTTCTATTTACACATTACTGTTTCATAAATTAACAGTCTGTGTTTCTCAATTTTTTTTAGTATTTCTGGTTTTTTTTTCTTTCTCTTTCATATCAAGGCTCTGTATTCTGAAGTGAAGACAACAAGAGAAAACAAGAGAAATCTTTCTCTTGCTTCCCAGCTATTTCAGATCGAACAAGGGGGCTTGCCCTTTTCAAGTTTATGAGGTAGCATGTCGGTTCGATACCAAAATCCTATCAAGGAATGCTGCGGAACGAACAAGTTAATGAATCTACCTGACAAGTGATAGTGTGATACTACTGTAACAGTTTACATGTTCCCGCCCATTCTCTTCTCAGAACAAACAATGCCTAAATCTTTGTAACCATCGTCTGAAAAACTCCAGCTCTAATAACTGTATTCGATACAGGTGTATATGTATGTGTTAGAAACAATCAACGTCTTTACTAAACTACATATACTTCATACGAGGAGCACGACTTTCACAATCCAAATTAGTGGTAGCACTCAATTTTCTAAAAGTTTTTTTTTATAAGACTGCAATTATGCGGAGGAGGAATAATTACATTCATATAGAGCAGGAGATTAGGACTCATATTAAGAAGGTATACCGTGATCTGTTCGGCAGGAGGGGGGACACATAATGCAAGTTGGCAGCTGAGACATGGGGGGTAATGGAAGCGGAGAGACATTGAGAGAAATTGAGGTATTAGAATGCCCATTTACTGAAGATGAAGTAAAGAAGTTGGTTTGGGGTAAGGGTACTTACTGACAAGGCACCAGGATCGGGGAATTTTTTTAAGGAAAATTTTAGAATACAGGCTAGTAATTAACATAACTTCTCACAAATTTTATAACCGTCCTACAATTGTTCTAAGGCATAGGATCTGCACTTGTTTGTTTATTAGACTGATTTGTTCACCATGTAAATAAAGTGAAATTTAAGATTCTATAATGTCTGAAAAAAATATTTTGATAATTTTACATCTCTTCCTCAAAAAAAAAAAAAAATGTAAGTGCTTTCTAAGAGCATCCACAATGGTATTTCTCAAATATGAGAATATGGAAAAATAGCATATAGCAAAAATCACAATTTGCTGCAGTCGTGATTTGCTATAATTTGAGAAAGACAGTACATGTTGTTTAGTTTCGTCCGTTTTTTTGTAGTTAATTAACTAATGATTAGATATTAAAATAGATTAATTAAATATATTAAATAATAAAATATATACTAACCTACTTAATTATAACACTAACCTTAGAATTAACACTAACATAACTCACCAAATGGGCTAGACGGGACATGTTGTCCCGTCCAAGCCAAAAATGGCTTCAAACGGGACAACATGTCCCGTTTGTTAATTTTTCGTTTTTTTTTTTCAGATGGTACACGTTTGATCATTAAAAATAATAAAAAGGGGTCAGACGAAACAACATATTTCGTTCGATCCCATTAAAAAATAATAAAAAAATAGTGACAGAACAACATGTTTGGTCCTCTATAATTTGATAATCGTCAATTTCGTTTCTCAAATATGAAAAGCGACTGTAACGTTTTTGTTAAAATATGGCAAAATAACAAACGACTGCAGACGCTCATTTCTCATAAAATGAGAAAATGATAGCAAACGACTGTGGATGCTCTAATCTTTCATCTCTTATTTGCTAATTAATCTCTTCATCTTCTCTCTCTCCTTCTACACAGTCATCAATGCCACTTCTTCTCATCCTCGACGAACGCCCAACCCTTACGCCCACTTCTTCTTCTCCTCTGCCGCACCGAACGCCCCACGCCCCCTTCTTCTTCTCCTCTGCCTTCAACGACATCCACGCCCCCTAATTAAACTGATGATTATGTTCAGCATGTCTTTTAGTTTTCAAACCCGACCCTCAAACCCGCTAACTTACCTCCATCCCCAAACCCCAAACATCTCCCAAAAAACCAAAACCCTAGAATTTGACAGCCATGTCGTCTTGCGGTAGCGGAGGCGAGAGTTTGGTGGAGGCGAAGGAGGATGAGAGGAAGAAAAGGGCATCGACTGTCTAGGAGGAGATAAAAAGAAGATGAAGATATTTTTTTAATAAATTCAAATATAAGAAAGATTAAAAAAGTAGCGGCCCTAGTTTTTTTTTGTTAGATTTACTAACCTAACTTAAAAGAAAATAAAAATTAACTCAACTTTTAATGAGGCTGTCTAGTTGTTAAAGTAGTTAAAAGATAAGTTGTTAAAGTAAGAGTTTGTATCATAGAAGAACTTTCTTTTTAGTATATACCCTTTTTTGAAACTATTTGCAAAAAAAAGACACTTGCCAAACTAATTGCGCTGAGAGACTAAACAACTAATTCTCAACAATAAGCTTAGTTATTTCGTGCACGTTGTTGTCATACGATGAGTGTAGGTTTTTTTTTTGTTGGAGAAACTTGGCGTTCCCAACAGCGAGTTTAGTTAAAAGATAAGTTGTTAAAGTAGTTAAAAGATAAGTTGTTAAAGTAGTTAAGAGTTTGTATCAAGAAGAACTTTCTTTTTAATATATACCTCTTTTCGAAACTATTTGCGGAAAAAAGACACTTGCCAAACTAATTGCGCTGGGAGACTAAACAACTAAACTCGTCGTTCTCAACAATAAGCTTAGTTATTTCGTGCACGTTGTTGGCATACGATGAGTGTAGGTTTTTTTTTTTTTTGGAGAAATTCGGCGTTCCCAACAGCGAGTTTAGTTCAAAATTTTCAAACAAGACTCGCTGTTGGCAATGGCGAGGTGCTTTACACTAGACTCACTGTTCCCAATGGCGACTTTAGTTCACAAAAAAATTCGATGAATTTTTTTCCGAAAATTTACCAAGTCCAATAGATAGTTTTTTAGTTCAAAATTTTCAATTAAGACTCGTCGTTGGGAATTGCGAGGTGCTTTACATAAGACTCGTTGTTCCCAATGACGAGTATAGTTCAAAAAGAAATTTCAATGGATTTTTTTTCTTCAAAAATTTACCAAGTCCAGCATAGAATGTTTTGCTTCAAAATTTTCAAACAAGACTCGCCGTTGGGAACGATGAGGTGCTTTACGCTAGGCTCGCTGTTCCCAATGGCGAGTTTAGTTCAAAAAAAAATCGGTGGATTTTTTCCCCCCAAAAAATTCACCAAGTCCAACAGAGAGTTTTTTTTGTTTAAAATTTTGAAATAAGACTCGTCGTTGGGAACGTCAAGGTTCTTTATACTAGACTCGCTGTTCCCAACGGCGAGTTTAGTTTTAAAAAAAAAATCGATGGACTTTTTTTGAAAGTTCACCAAGTACATCAGTTTACTCTCTGAAATTTTAAAGAACATCACTATTCCCAACAACGAGTCTAGTATAAATAACCTCACTATTGGGAACGACGAGTATTGTTTGATAAATTTGAACTACACTTGCCATTGTGAACGGTGAGCTTCTCCAAAAAATAAAACTAGGCCCGCCGTTCCCAACGACAAGCACGAAATAACTAACCTCGCTGCTGGGAACGACGAGTTTAGTTACTGAGTTCCCCAGCGCAATTAGTTTGGAAAGTGTCATCTTTCTGCAAATAGTTTCGAAAAAGGGCATATATTAAAAAAAATCTAGGATCGGATGGTTTCCCAATTTTCTATTAGATGTTATGTGAGGTGGTCAAGGATGACCTTTTACAAATGATGGAGGCTCTCCACAATGGGGCCCTCCAGGCAGATTGCATTAATTATGCCAACGTCACCCTTATTCCCAAACATAAGGTGATTAGGCAGGTCAAACACCTCAGACCCATCAATCTCATCAACTGCAACACCCCGTACATAAGAGATATATATGGATTAATGTAGTGGGCCTATAGGATGATTATGGGCTTGGTTGTATAGAAAATGGGCCATATATATGAAATGAGAAGAAAAAAGATCCTATATCGGATGTGGGTAGTGAGATTAGAGTGTATATAATTAGTTTGCCTATGATAAATATATACCAATAAGATATGACACCTTTTATGAGCAAGCCTGTGGTGGGCCGTTGTTAGGACCTGTTTTTCGTGTGTGCGCGCACACGTAGTTGAGTGCGCAGCTGAGCCGGGCTCGGGGCATTATAAAATGGTATCAGAGCCGACTTTCGATTTCGATCATGGGTAGGAGTGGATTAGAGGTACGCCTGAAATGGAGCTAGTGATATACAATGGTAGAGAGACCAATGATGTACACTAGCAGAATCAAGGTACTCCACTCCACGTCGGCTAGAAAGGCAATCCTGTGCTAGATTGCATGTTCCGGCCTCAGCGAGTATGTTGAGTTCTTAAAGGCGGGTGTGTAACACCCCGTACTTAAGAGTTATATATATATATATATATATATATATATATATATATATATATATATATATATATATATATATGGATTAATGTAGTGGGTCTATAGGATGATTATGAGCTTGGTTGTATGGGAAATGGGCCATATATATAAAATGAGAAAAAAAAAGATCCCACATTGGATGTAGGTAGTGAGATTAGAGTGTATATAATTAGTTTGCCTATGATCAATAGGTACCATTAAGTCATGATACCTTTTGTGAGGCAAACCTGTGGTGACCCGTTGTTCGGACCTGTTTTTCGCATGTGCTCGCATGCATAGTCGCGTGCGCAGCTGAGCCGAGCTCAGGGTGTTACATCAAATGCTCCTCATCATTGAACATCTCCAAAGTTCTTGCGAATAGACTATAAAGGGTCATCAGAGACAATGTGGACGACTACTAGACATGATTTATCACAGGACATGACGTTTAGACATTATCGCAACAGTGCAGGAGATTATTCAGAAGTGTAAGAGGAGAAAGACTCGAGTTTTTCTATTAAAGATGGACTTTGAGAATGCCTACAACTCTGGAATAGAATTGCATTATGGACGTTCTGCTAAAAAGAAAGTTCGTTAGCCGGTGGGTGCAATGGATTCGTATTTGGTTGGAGTCAGCAAAGGTGAAGATCATGGTCAATGGGGAAATGAGTAAAGAGATTGTTTGTCGACGAGGCCTTAGACAAGGCCACCCATTATCACCTTTTCTTTTTACTCTCATGGCCAATGGACTCAACAAGATGCTAGCACAGCTTCATATGGCAGGGATTCTTCGGGGGCTAAGCAAAAGAGCAAACTTATCTACCATAATAAATCTACAATATGCTGATGATACGTTGATTTTTGGTGAATGTAACCTGACACAAGAAACTCTTATGAAGTGGGGGCTATATTTCTTTAAAATGTGGTCCGATCTCAAGGACAATTTCCATAAGCACACAATCATCTTTCTGGGCTTCATAGATCGACATGAATTGCTTGTTGCTACCATAATGAACTGTCCAATTCAGGGCCTCCTGCACAAATATTAGAGCTTGCCTATCCGAGATGGTAAACCGAGGAAGGAGGATTGTAATGAGCCCACTGAACACATACAGACAAGACTGGACGGATGGAAAGAAAATACACTCTCACTCGGAGGTAGGATCATAATGCTCATTGTGGTCGTATCGATGATTCCATTATATTATCTATCATTCTTTGAAATACCAAGGCAGGTCCAACTGAAGATCGAAAAAATGTGCCAAATATTCATATGGCAAGGTAGCACCACAGATCGAAGAGGTCATCCACTGCTGCGATGGGGACGGGTATGCAGAAAAAAAGAATTTGGGGGTTTGGGAGTCCTAAATCTTAGACAAATGAACCATGCCTTTCTCTGCCAATGGATGTGGAACTTACACAAGAGGAAGAAGGCTAAATGGGCTCAGCTTGTTCGGGAGGCGCAACTTCGGGGTGGTAACATGCAAGGCAGGACCGAGAATGTGGGGACTATGTCGGGATTCTAGAAAGGAGTCTACAACAACACAAACATATTTCTTGTTAGGACAACCTTCAGTCTTAGCGACAGAGTGAGTAGTAACTTTTGGAAGAAAAAGTGATGTGGATTCATTCCACTCAATGACAGGTTCTCGTTGATCAATAATATTTTATTCTACAATATGGTATCAGAGCGTTTCGATTCCCCATAAGCACTCTCTTTCTTGAGTAGCAAGAAGATAGTAATCTCTCTTAAAAAAAATCTCTCCTTTTCATCTTCTTTAGTTGTTACACTTCTCAAGATGCGGTTTTTCAGATCCGGTCCTCCTCCAAATTCAGATTTTCAGATCTGGTACTCCTTCATATTAGGATTTACAGACCTAGTTTTCTTCCATATGCAGATTTCTAGATCCAGTCCTTCTCAAGATGCGAATTTTTAGATTCGATCATCTAGATTCAAATTTTCAAATGCGATCTTCGTTCATATTCGGATTTTCATATATGATCTCATCTAAATTCAGATTTTCTATGCGCTATTCGGTTTCATCCACAACGTGCTAGATTTCTTCCATGCTATTTGGTTTCATCTGCAATGCGCATGATTTTCCCTGGCTATCCGGTTTCATCTGCATCATGCTTAATTTCCTCTGTGATCTGGTTTCATCTGCAACATGCTCAATTTTTTTTGCGCTATCTAGTTTTATCCCCAACACGCTCGATTCCTCTATGAAGTTTGATGGGAGTATTGACCCATATAGTTGAATTCCCTAAAGTTTTCTTTGCTCAGTCTAGATTTCGGCTCCGTCGCACTTCACTTTACTCTTTAGTTCAAGTTGGGTTTCACTTCATCTACGCTCCAAGTTGAGGGGGGGTGTTGGAATATTTACCATATCTTCCATATTTAGTAATAAATTAATATATAAGAATTTTCATTTTCGTTGATCTACATTCTACATGTGGACTTTTTTGTTGAAGAAAATGTAGTGTATAGCCAGTTAGCCACCCTGTTTTATTAAAGAAAGTTTAACAAAATAACTCAGAGTACTGGCTCAAATTCAAGAATTACTAAGCATGAAAATAAAACATAGTCATAGATCCTCCAACAAAACCCTGGAGCATGGGAGCTATCCAAATTAGCTTCAGCAAAAACCAACATACAGAGTACTACTAATAACAACATTCCCTCCAACATAACTGTGGAGGGTGGATCTCAAGAAAACCGATCAATTGAGAGTAGAGCCGAACACGACTTGTCATCGTACTCATCCACCTAGAAGGTCTTGACGATCCTCCCCTTTGGACCCGATGTTGCTATTGTAGTCCAGAATGAAATAAGATACATGATATGAGTTAGATTACCAGAAATAATATTACAAGACGAAAGTAAAAGCTATTTTTGTCTAGCCATAAAACCCAGGTCGTTGCAGTGATGACGATGGACCATGCTTATTTCATGTCTTTCCTTTTTGAGACAAACGTAGGACCAACCCACGCTCCTCATAAGAATGTGGGTATGTCGTTGTACCAAGGGCTCTAAGAACCTCAGAGAACACCAATCTGCTCCTATGACAGTCTAGGAAAAGGTGGTTTTTCGACTCCAGATCAGTATTGCAGAAGCCACAGTTTGTCCCAATATGTAGTAATCTCTTTACTAAGTTTTCTTTAGTTAAAATGGCATTATTAAGGACTAACCACAAGAATACTCTAACTTTCAATGGGGCCTTCGCCTTCCAAAGAATTGAAGCCCAGCTCGGTCTACAGTCCTCAAAGTGGATGCAGTTATAAAGAGAGCGGACTGTGAAGGAACCCATCTTTTCTAGTTCCCATGATTTCCGATCAGGGCCCAGTAAGCACCTCACACCTGATTGTGTAATGTACTCCTGCAATGATTCAAATTGAGCTTAGGCTTCGACTGACAGGCGGAATTTGAAGGAGGATCTCCACGACCCCCTTTTCCAAGCCTTGGCCACAAAAATGTGAGGTTGAGTGGCAGTCTCATACAGATTAGGGAACAGATCGTGTAAGGGGCGTGGGATCCACACCATTTGTCTCACCAGAATTTGGTCGTCAGTCCATTACCAATGAAGGAAGTTACTCCAGTACAAAACGAGTCGTGGGCATTTGAAACACCCCTCCAAAACCAAGAGACCCTGGGACCCACCCTGAAACCCCGATTACGTGAACCCTTACCTTGTAAATAAGACTGGACAAAGTCTTGCCAACCTTCCCCGTTCGTGTGGTAAATTTTCCTCCACAATTTTCAAAGGAGGGCCAGATTCATGTCTCTTAAATCAATAACGTCCAACCTGCCGTGAATCTTTTTCATGCAGACCTTCTCCCACCTGATAAGATGGTAACCCCCTCTATTTGAGTCCGCACCTTGCTAGAGGAATCTTTTTCGAATTTAGTCAATCCGTTCGATCACCCATCTTGGCATTTCGAACACGGACATGTAATCTGATACTTGTAATCTTAACATAACTGCAAATATACATTCTACATGTGGTTGATTTATATTTATATTTATATTTGATTACATTAGGTTAGAAGGCTTTCTTTATGTCCAAGTTTTGTAATCTTATATAAAGGCCTCTTTATTTCCTATTATGTATCTCAATAATATCAACAATATTTTATTTCTTTACTCTAATATTTTTATTCTACAACATTTCTCAACTGGCCATTCTGTAGTGCTATTATGTACTTGCAATTATGTATATTTGCAGTTATGTATTTCTAGTCATGTACATTTTGGTGGTATGAAGATCATGATCCTGACATGGGGATGGATGACTATCATGTCCACACCTAAATGAGATATGGAGAAAAACAAAAGAAGCATGGGAGGTGAAACTTTTCCAGAGAGATAACAGGGGATCGTGCCCTCAGTTTAATAATCAGTCAAGAATGGCTGTTGGGATATGATTCATACTCAAATCCAGCTTCATTTGTGTTGTGTCATATGATGTCAACGAGCTAAAAATATGAAGTAACGTTTATTTAGATCCTCTATACATTCTCAAGAAGGAAGCAAGCTATTTCTGATATATGGATTTGAACGAGGACAACATGTGCTTTCCCCATGCTAATCATGCCGCACCTAATAAAATTAGAACCAGAGAATACTGTCTTCGGTTTTTGTTTTACTTGTGTTCCTTCGTTTTTCAAGTCCTGATGAAATTGAGTCTACAATAGCCCGAAGTTGATAGTAGTTTCTGATGCTAGATGGAATGTCTTCACAGTATTCATCACTGTCTATGTTTTTGGGGTCTGAAATCTGATCAATGCGCATAACATTAGCGAGAAAATGAAACCATGATTTTGGTGAGCTATTGTACGGATTAGGATCCTTGATAGGAGTCCAAAAATACATGATATAACTGTTGATCAATACTTTGGAGGCACGCCTTCTTCATCATGATCTGAAGGACAGGTGGATTCATCTTTGCTACTATTGTAGGACAATTGATGCAGACTGAAAGTTATAAAGATCGTCGAAGATATGATTTTATATGCTAGCAATGGAAGCACTGATTCTGGATAGTAAGGCAATTCTGTAGATTAGTCACGCATAAATCCCTACTCTGCAGTCAATTTGGCAAGCGATAGCTAATGCAATAACCAATATATTATATTTTATGATGATAGGTGTGATTCATACCCCCATAACAATCTGTTTAGCATACTTTATTACATCTGCTTTGATTCTGCAAATATTCTCAAGGTTAGAACAGGTATTATCGGTATCTTTCCTCAAAAGAAAAAGTATGTTTATTATCATAGTTGTCAATATCTCTTCTCTTACCTCATCTAAAACTATAGATCAGCTACGGAAATCTAGCATATGAAACTTGAAGAACTAATGAGAATATTCTCCATCCAACATGAGTTTACTTGAAGCTGCAATATGTAAGGAGGAAAGAAATATTACTTTGAGATGCATCAGCCACTATAAATATATTAAACCTTATTTATGTAGGGGGTCGAAACCTCATATTCATATAACTAGTTCAATTTGAGATTAATCCGAGGTTAAAGCAAATAAACTAGGGGTGTATTATTCAATTAGAATACAAGTGTCTGATACAAAATATTAATTTGACCAAACTATGGAATATGTAACACTCCATAAGCAATAAAGCCAGCTACATCTATACTTTTTCTCCCCCTTTTTTTTGAATAAAGTCGGACACGCATCCACACTTTATTTTGAATATATATTAATTGATAAATTTTTTTTTAGTAATTCGAATTCCCAGCCTATTTCTCACCAGTCACATCTTTACTTATGTCATGATGACATGATTGCCAAATATTAAATTGTTAAGAAGAATCTTAAAGTATTGACCATGATTGCCAAATCAAACCCAAATAAAAATTGTCTATTTGGACATGTGTGGATGCAGGAAAATTGTCCTATACGCGACCCACCGTGGCATACAGATCAGCCTAAAGGAATACTTGGATCGAAAATTGAGAAAATCATGCACAAAGTACAGTTCTTGAGAAGATTCTTTAACTTTCATTTTTTTGAGTATTGAAATTGAAAACAAGTAGTGACTTGAACAAGGAATTCAAAATAAGAGGTGTAAGTATGCCAGCAAGAGATGGTGGCTGTAATTGTTGTCAATGTAGACGTTTGGAAAAATATGAAGGGAGTTATGGGGGGTGGTGCGTTATCTCGGAGGTTTTTGAATTCCATATTAGACTTTTGTGGAATCCAAATTACATTTGGGAGAGATAGGCGGGAGAACATGATACAGAGGCAGCGTCGACAAGTTTAGCTAGGAAGAGACTAGTTAGGGATGTAGGCTTAGTTTTGTAATTGTTCTCCACTGTTCCGTTTAGGAACAGATAGATGTATTATTTCTGTACTATTTTTATCATTAATTTTTTATTAATGAAGCGGTGATAAGGTCACATTTTTCTTTTAAAAAAAAAACTTGGCAAAAAATAAAAATAAAAATAAAAATAAATAAATCTTTTTTTCCTTTTCCAAAGTTTTCAGTAATGGCTTCCCTATTTCTGTCATTGTTAAAAAAAATTATCGAATATTGAATAATAGAGCTGCAAGACCAGATGCCATCTATATCACTGACTCGTCATTTAAGGTGATTTTGGTGAATATATGGTTGTATAGATTGGCGAGGGTTTTTTTTTTTTTTTTTTTGAAATAAAAGATGGCACGAGAGTTTCCATCGGATCTCATAAATAAACAACCAGTTACAGTACAACTCAAAGTTACATCAAAATATTCTTACAACCATTAGAACACTCTAAATACCAAAATACCAAAAGCAGCAAATACAGGAACTCTAGTTGATCAACACACACCACCGGGGTGAAAACCAAAAGAGCTCTCTGTAGTCCCCGACCTGTGATCTACGGAGAGAGAGACGATCAACCTGGGTCACTAATGCGCACCACCTGGACCGGCCTCCTGGCTTGGGAACAACGGTCCCTTGCGAACTTTCTTCCTAGCATCTGGAATGGAAATCCAAGAAGTTAGGCCGGAGATTTTTTAGACTAATTGAGCGGTATTACAAGTACTATTTCTAAAGCAGAAATCATTCCTGTGAATCCAAATAACCCAAATACATGTAGCAACTAAAATATCCCACTCCTGACGTCTCTCTCTAATAATCTCCGAGTCTCTAAGGTCACCCCATAACACTAAAACCCAATTTGAATGCCTCTGAAGCCCAAATCCTAACAGCAGAAAATCCCAAACCCTTCTACTATTAGTGCACTCAAGAAAAAGATGGTTCACCGTCTCTATCGCAATGTTACAACGAGGGCAAGCCATAGTATTAATGATTCCCCTTTTAGCTAAGTTCTCCCTGGTCAGTATAGCATCCCTAGAGACCAACCAAATGAACGCTTTGATCTTGTGAGGAACGCTCGAATGCCAGATAATCTGATAAAAGGGGCTTCTAATCCCACCATCACACAGAGATGTGTACATCAATTTGACCGAAAACTGTCCATTTGGAGAAAGTCGCCAAACTCTCTCATCCTCTACACTCTCTATGACAGCCACATTCTCCACTAAGAAGGTGCGCAGGTGGATGCAGCGGGAAACTCGATTATTGTCAGAAAAAAGTCGCAAATACCATCTGCACCTACTCCAATAATCGGTGACCAACGCTTGTTTATCATTGGCAATCTCATAGATATCTAGGTAGAGCGAAGCTAACGTATTAAGAACCGACCAGGAATCTATCCAGAATCTGGTACAAGTTCCCATACCCACCCGATAAGAAGACTGAGAATGGAAAACATCCCCTAACTTGTCGATTGCTTTCCACATTGGTGAAATGCCTCTGTGGTGTTGTAGTCCATCGAACATAAATCACCTTCGCCTTCTATACTGTCCCCATACATGTCCAATCAGAGTCGCCCTCCGAGAATGGATCTTCCACCACCACTTACAAAGAAGTGCTTTATTCATTTCACGCAGGTTAATAATTCCTAAGGCCCCAAACTCTTTACGTCTACAGATGTGGCTCCATTTAACAAGGGAAATTCCCTTTCCATCCTCTGTAGAACCTTTCCACAAAAAATCTCTACGGATTTTTTCAATCTTAATGATAACCCATGTAAGAAATCCGTATAACGACATCCAATAGATTGGAAAATTAGAAAGAACCGAGTTAATAAGAGTAATTCTACTCCCCAAGGATAAGTGATTTCTCTTCCACCCCAGGAGTCGTTTCTCAATTCTGTCAATAAGTGGAAACCAGTCCGAGCGTATGAGTCTGATGGGTCTTAGCGGGACTCCCAAATATTTGATGGGGAATTTCCCAACTTTTCAATCCAAAACCCTATCCAAGAGAAGTTGGGACATCTCATCGCATCTCCCTAGGCTGACAAGATTGCTCTTGCTAAAATTAACTCTCAGTCTACTCCACGCTTCATAGAAGAAGAGGATTCCTTTGAAAACAAGGACCCTAAAAATCTCATTTCTCCCAAATAAGAGAGTATCATCAGCATACTGCAGAATAAGAAGTCCATGACTTCTATCCAGTCCTCCCACTCCCCGAAGCAGGTTCGGTTTAGGTAGTGGAGGGTCATTTCAGATAAAATATCTGCCACTAGGGTGAAAAGGAGAGGAGAAAGAGGATCCCCTTGTCTAAGTCATCTTTTACAAGAGATGAGATTGCTCGGTACACCGTTACAGATAACCGAGGATTCACCGCTGCTAAACACTTAAAAATCTAAGCTCTCCATCGAGGGCCAAACCCTCTAGTCTCTAAGGTTTCAATAATACTTTCCCACTATATTGTGTCGTAGGCCTTCTGAAAGTCGAGTTTAAGTAGAAAACCCTCTTCTCTATTAATGTCACACTGAAAAATAGTCTCATGCACAGCAGCGACACTATCTAGAATTTCTCTACCCTGAATGAAACCACTTTGAGCCGGATAAACAATAGTGTTAAGACAGGGATTCAGTCGGTTCGGTAAGACTTTGGTAATAATTTTGAAAGAGCTGTTCAACAGACTGATGGGTCTCAAGTTACCAACCTCATTGGTGTCTTCGTTCTTTGGAATAAGAACTACAGATGCATGGTTTAGATGCTCTATGTTGGCAGAGTTCTCAAAAAGTTCCTCAAAAATATGGAAAAGGTCAAACTTGATAAGATCCCAGAATGCGAGATAAAAGAAAACCGAAAAACCATCAAGGCCCGGAGCTTTATCCCGACCCAGGTCAGAAATGGCCTGGAAAATCTCACTCATCTCAAAAGGTTCATCTAAAACTTCTAATCCAGATATTGGGGGTCTAGACCAGAAGGAATCACCAAGCGAACACAGTCGTCCTCTAAATTGACCCAGTAGTGAGCGGAAATGATTTTCAATGTAATTGCTAACTACTCGTGGCTTGGATACCCACTGATCGTTAATGAACAGCCCATTAATTTGGTTAGATCTTCTCCGACCATTCGCGGTCCTATGGAAATATGCTGTGTTAGCATCTCCCTTTAAAAGACACCGGTCGCACGATCTCTGACGCCAATAGTCTTCTTCCATTTGGAAAATGCTATCGAGGTCGCGTCTAAGTCTTACAATCTTAGCGAGTTCATCTTGGGACCAGATTCTACCCTCCTCTAAGATCTCGAGATCGAGAATATTAGAACAAATGCTATCCTTCTCTCTTTTGGTACGCCATCTCTCCTCTCTATCCCACTGCTTCAAAGTACCTCTAGATCTCCTAATTTTGGAGTTCCAAATAGAGACAACATCCCCCTACCCTCTCTCCCTCTATCGACAATGGGAGCAATCCAAGATTGCGAAACAATCTCATGGAAGTTGGGCTTGCGCAACCAAGCTTTTTCAAAACGAAAGTGTTTGGTTCTTCTACGGGTCTTTCCTCTAGAGGAGAGAATAAGCGGCACGTGATCGGAGGTGATTCTATAGGCATTCCTAACAAAGGCTATGGGAAAACGAGCCGCCCACGCGTCTGAAACAAAAATATGATCGAGCTTCGCAAGAATAGGGTCATCATGCATGTTGGACGAAGTAAATTTACGATCAGAAAAGTGGATTTCTCGTAAATCCATTTGATCGACAGCCCTATTGAATCTGGTTCTCTCATTGAGACTACAACCCCTCCCCAAATATTCATTAGAAAAGTGCATAATGTTAAAATCACCCCCAATGACCCACGCATCGTCCCACCTCAGACGAATGGCCAACAACTCATCCCAAAAAGTAGGACACTCTAAAGCGGTATTGGGACCATAAACCATCGTCACAATCAGACATAAATTCACTCTCTTATCTCTAAGTTTCACGGAAACCGAGAAATCTCCAATGAAGACGTCCATACATTGGAAGAGATCCTTGTTGAAACCAACAATAATACCTCCAGACATACCGACCGAAGGTTTGATACACCACTCCCCCGCCCTACCACGAACAAGTTTGTTAAGAATGGTAGCCGATGGGTTTTCCATTTTCGTCTCGCAAAGTCCTATAACCATAGGCTGGTGATAGGAGAATGTCTCAAACATTTTCCTACGTTTCTTGGAGCAATTCATACCTCTCACATTCCAGAAGGCGTAATTCATAAGAAAATAATAAAAAACACTCTAGGCTACTTTCAATCAAAGATTATTGGGTATTTTAACCCAATCTCTGATCCTCTTGGCACATTCTAATTGGGAAACATCATCGGAACCCAAATCCACCTGATAGACCTTAGCTAAATTAATTAATAATAAATCAGGAATGAAATCAATAATTGCGCAATTATTAGTATTCGTACCTGGCCAGGCAGAGCTAGGGATCTTAGCTTTGGCCGCCGATGCAATAAGGTCATCTTTGGATAATGGGCGGTCTCCGTATTTCTCTCTCTGTCTCGAACTTTGATGAACATCCTCAACGACATTTTCCTTCCCTTTCCTTCTCACTGGGATATTTCTTCTAAACGGAGGAGATTCTTCCTCTCTTCCCGCTTTCTCAATCTCCCAAACTTTTGCCGCACATGCAAGAGGGGAGTTATCATCAATGTTCTTCAAAGCATCAATAATATCGTCATCGGTGGTGAGTTACACAAAGCTTGCCTACCCTTCACCTCTGCCTCACCCTTCCCCATACCTTCCAAGTTGCTCTCTAAGAGTCTCTTCCTAGGTCCTGAAGTGAGCAAATCTCCCAATTTGGCTGCTTGAACAGAATGAGACGTAAAAGGCTCTAAAGGGGAGTCCTCATCTGAAATAGGATCCACCATCTCTATCTCTTTGCTAAATCCCACAAGGTTTCTGACTGAACCAAGAGTCAATTCCACACTGGAGATGGGCTTAGAAGGCCTGAAGGAATAAGCCCCCATTAAACTGGACCACGAATCCATTTGCTCTTGGTTCAAAGTGCTGACATCGCCTCGCAAGAATTTCAGGAATGCCTTCTGAATAGAAATCTGAAGCTCAGAATAGAAAGTGTCAACGTTGACTTCTCTTCTAATTTCTTTTCCTATTCTCTTCTCAAAGTATACAGACTCTACACCCACATTGGTAAGTCCCCTCCCATCTTTCTACTCAAGAGTCGTACAAACCCTGACCCTACTCCTTCCATCTCTCTCCTTAACACCAGTACCATCAATATGTGAGCTATCAATCACCTTACACACAACATTAGCCCTGACCCTACTTCTTCCTTCTCTTTCCTCCCATACCATGCCCTCAGGTCTTGTAGAAGCACTACCTCTACGCCACCCTACTCTCTCCTCGACACCCGCATCATCAAGAAAAGGTCTGGCTCCTCGATCAGCTACAGCTTTGCACTCAATACCCCGTACGACCATGCGACACGCCGCGCTGTTGCCCTTCTCAAGGGCTGAAAAAATGACAGCCCCCTCATCTTATCTCTCTCTTTCTCGATGTGATCATCCCTGTCCATTAGACAATTCTCCACTGAACCAGCTGTTACGCTTCCCCTCTTTGAAGGATCAGCGTCCAAGTCTTCGCCGGAGCTTTTCGATAGAACGAACCTCTTCACTTCTGTTGTGCGGAATACAAATCAAACCAACAATCAAACCAACGCGGAAACAAAGAGAGAACCAGCGAGAAAACACAGAAAAGCAAGCAACACAAGAACACAAGATTTACGTGGTTCGGCAAAACGATGCCTACATCCACAAGGGGCGGTTGGGGTTTCTTTACTATGTCCTCCAATGGGCAAACAAAGCCTTTACAAGAGATGACGGCTGCAAAATCCGAATAAGGTGTTACCATTTACAAAACCCTAACGGGTGTATTTATAGGGAAACTATTGGGCCTTTCGAATTGGGCCTATTCTGGATCCAAAACCCGCCGACAGTCGACTGGTCTTCATACCAGTCGATTGATTCCTTCGGGACGGTCGACTGACTCCCACATACAGTCGACTGCTGCTGCTGTATTCTCAGTCTTCGAAAACTCCTCTCTGGACAGTCGACTGCTCCTCCATCCAGTCGACTGAAGCTCTGAAACTTTCGAACACTGCAGATACCAAATACCAGAATCGAGCCATTATCCTACAATCTCCACCTTGGCGAGATCTTCCAAGTCAAGTATCCAACAATCTCCACCTTGGTGAAATCTTCCAAGTAGCCCAAGCAATCTCCACAAATACTTCAAAACAACTGCTCATCACCAAATGCAACAAACGAACCCAAACTCCATCTTAGTATGATATCACATACTAAACAAACCAATAGCAAAGTACTATCCCAACTGCCCATGCCAAATTATCAAACATGCAAAATATTAGCCAGGTTCATGCAATGCTTGAACTTGGCTGTCCCAACAACTTTGGTCAACATATCAGCAGGATTATCAGCTGTTCCAATCTTCACCAAATGAATATCACCATCCTTTATCAAATCACGCACAAAATGATAACGGACATCAATATGTTTGGTCCTCGAATGATGAACTTGGTTCTTCGCTAAATGAATAGCACTCTGACTGTCACAGTGTACCTCCACCTTCTCCTGATGAATTCCCAAGCTCTTCAAAAGTCCATGAATCCAAATAGCTTCCTTCATGGCCTCAGCAACCGCCATGTATTCAGCCTCAGTAGTAGACAACGCTACAGTGGACTGCAAATTTGACCTCCAACTTATAGGTGCTCTAGCCATAGTAAACAAATAGCCTGTAGTAGACCGCCTCTTATCTAGATCACCTGCATAGTCCGAATCAACATAACCCACCAATAACCTGCTAATATTGTCATCCCTTTCAAACTTCAAACCCACATCTGTGGTGCCACTTATGTACCTCAAAATCCATTTAGCTGCTTGCCAATGCTCTTTGCCTGGATCATGCATATATCGACTAACCATACTCACCGCCTGAGAGATGTCTGGTCGAGTACAAACCATGGCATACATCAAACTGCCAACCACACTAGTGTAAGGTACATTCGCCATATACTGTCTCTCTTCATCTGTACTTGGAGACTGAGAAGCACTAATTCTGAAATGACTGGCTAAGGGTGTGCTAACTGGTTTAGTTTTCTCATCTATACCGAACCGTTTCAGCACCTTCAAAAGATATTGCTTCTGTGTCAAACTCACTATGCCCTTTGCTCTGTCTCTAGCTATCTCCATCCCAAGTATCTTCTTGGCTTCACCAAGATCCTTTATCTCGGACTCAGAACTCAACTGATTCTTCAAATTTTGAATCTCCTTAGTATTTTTAGAGGCAATCAACATATCATCCACATATAATAACAGATATATAAAAGAACCATCCTGCAATTTCCTGAAGTAGACACAATGATCAAACTCACTTCTGGAATATCTCTGCACCTTCATAAACTGGTCAAACCTCAAATACCACTGCCTTGGAGATTGCTTCAACCCATAGAGAGACTTCTTCAACCTGCAAACACAACTTTCCTTCCCAGCTGTCTTAAACCCATCTGGCTGCAACATATAAATTTCTTCATCTAGATCCCCATGTAAGAACGCAGTTTTCACATCCATCTGCGTCAATTCAAGATCAAACTGTGCTACCAATGCTAACAAAATCCGAATAGAAGGATGCTTCACAACTGGAGAGAACACTTCATTATAGTCAATACCTTCCTGTTGAGCATACCCCTTTGCAACTAGTCTAGCCTTGAACCGAACACTGCCTTTTGGACCTTCTTTCTTCGTATACACCCACTTGCAACCAATTGCTTTCTTCCCCTTTGGTAGTTGCACTAAATCCCAAGTCTTATTCTTGTGAAGAGAGTTCATCTCTTCATCCATAGCAACTTTCCAATCTGCATTTTCTGAACTTCTAGTAGCTTCTTTGAAGTTGGAGGGAACTTCATCATCCACAATGGGAAGAGCAAATGCAACTGTATCTGTAAAACGAGACGGTCGTTTGATATCTCTTCTTTGCCTTCTTACTGCAATTGATTCTTCCTGCTGGATAGGAACTTCTTCATCATTCTCAGTATCAACCACATCATCTTCATCTTGGACAGGAACAGGATTTTCAACTGACAACTTTTCTAACTCTACCTATTGGAAAACTCTCCTACCAGTCGACTGATTATTGCCAACAGTCGACTGTCCCGAGCTCCCACTCTTCTGCTGTTCTAGACCACCAGTCGACTGCTCCTGTACATCAGTCGACTGTCCCGAGATTCTGCTACTCACCTGTTGGAGAACTGTCCCACTCTTCTGCTGCTCACCAGTCGACTGTCCCATACCACCAGTCGACTGTCCCGAGCTAATCATGCTGGTCTCATCAAAAGTCACATCTCTGCTGATTACTAACTTCTTCTGTTCTGGACACCACAACCTGTAACCTTTGACACCAGTACTAAAACCAACAAATATAGCCTTTTTGGCTCTTGCATCAAGTTTAGTTTCAGTTACATGAAAATAAGCAGGACAACCAAATATATGCAAAAAACTATAATCAGATGCAGGTTTACCACTCCATACCTCAATAGGCGTCTTGCCTTCAAGTGCTGCTGATGGTAAACGGTTGACAATGTGGCTTGCATATATAACAGCTTCTGCCCAAAATGTTTTCTTCAATCCAGACTGTGCTAACATACATCTCACCTTCTCAAGTAAGGTTCTGTTCATCCTTTCTGCAACCCCATTTTGCTGTGGAGTCTTCCTAACTGTGAAGTGCCTCTGGATCTCTTCATCTTCACACAATTTCAGAAACGGATCATTCTTATATTCCCCTCCATTATCTGACCTCAGAACCTTAATCTTCCTACCAGTCTGATTTTCAACTTTCTTCTTCCAACTTGTGAACAATGTCAAAACTTCATCTTTGTGCTTCATGGTATATACCCAAACTCGTCTGGAGTAATCATCAACAAAAGTAACAAACCAGTGTCTTCCACTCATAGAAGGTGTCTGAGTAGGGCCCCAAACATCTGTGTGCACATAATCGAGGATACCCTTTGTCTGATGTACAGCTGTACCAAATTTCACCCTAGTTTGCTTACCCAAAACACAATGTTCACAAAATTCCAACTTGCACCCTTTAGCATCTTTAAGCAACCCTTGCTTCACAAGTCCCTGCAAGGCCTTTTCTCCTGCATGCCCGAGTCGCATATGCCACAACCTAGTAGAGTCGGGAACAACCTGTTTAGGCCTCTCAGTTACACTGGCAGCCTGACCCAAATATGTTTTTCCCTGCAAGAAAAACAAGTTCCTTTTTCTTTGCCCTTTCATCACCACGAGTGATCTGCTAGTCACCTTCAGAATGCGACCTTCACTAGCAAATTTCAATCCACTGGCCTCCAAAGCACCAAGTGAAATCAAATTCTTTTTCAAATCTGGAACATACCATACATCTGAAAGCTCCCTAATAAGACCATCGTGCATTAGCAATTCAATCTTCCCGATTCCTACCTTCTTACAAGGTGCATCATTTCCCATCAAAACTACACCACCATCCATATACTCCAAAGAAGTAAACCACTCCTTTTTCCAAGACATATGATAGGAGGCTGCTGTATCAAGAAACCATACTTCTTGATAAAGTGAGGGACTAGAAGCAAGTGCAAAAGAAAAATCCTCGCCACTTTCTAAATTATCAACAGTCACATTTGCAGTCGAATTTCCCTTATTTCGTAGCTTTGGACAATCCTTTTTCCAATGCCCCCTTTCATGACAGAAAGCACATTCATCTTTGGCCGGTATTTTCCTGTCCTTCGAAACTCCTCTCGATTTGGAACAAGATTTGTTTCCCTTTTTCCCAGATTTGGACTCAGATCTGGTCTCAGTCCTGCCCCTTACAATCAAAGCTTCAGAAGTTTCTCTATTAACCATTTTATCCCTTCTCCTAGTTTCATTATTCAACAGAGCATTTGCAACATCTTCATATTTCACAGTATCTTTTCCATATAATAAAGTAGTTGCTAAATGATCATAACTTTCAGGTAATGAATTCAACAGAATTAGGGTTTTATCTTCATCCTTAATTTGCTCATCCAAATTTAACAAATCAGCCAATAATTTATTAAATGACTCAACATGAGCGTTCATAGACATACCTTCCGTATAGGTGAAGCGAAAAAGTCTCTTCTTCAAATACAGCCGATTTTCCAAACTTTTCCTCATGTATTTGTCTTCGAGCTTCTTCCACAACACCGCAGCAATGGTATCCCTCATCAAATCGTACTTCTGAGCCTTCTCAATAAAGAGCCGAATAGTCCCACACGCAACTCGATTCAACTTCTTCCAATCTGCTTCGGACATATCCTTAGGTTTTTCTTTCTCCAAAGCAACATCTTGTTCTTGTTGAACAAGAACATCCAACACCTCACATTGCCACATCCCGAAATTGTTTGTCCCATCAAATTTTTCAACTTCAAATTTTGCGTTGTGAATCGTTGTTCTTGACGAACTTGATCCCACAACATCCTTGGTTGCATCTGCATCACCCGCCATCTCCCTCTAGGTCGAACCAACAGCTCTGATACCACTTGTTGTGCGGAATACAAATCAAACCAACAATCAAACCAACGCGGAAACAAAGAGAGAACCAGCGAGAAAACACAGAAAAGCAAGCAACACAAGAACACAAGATTTACGTGGTTCGGCAAAACGATGCCTACATCCACAAGGGGCGGTTGGGGTTTCTTTACTATGTCCTCCAATGGGCAAACAAAGCCTTTACAAGAGATGACGGCTGCAAAATCCGAATAAGGTGTTACCATTTACAAAACCCTAACGGGTGTATTTATAGGGAAACTATTGGGCCTTTCGAATTGGGCCTATTCTGGATCCAAAACCCGCCGACAGTCGACTGGTCTTCATACCAGTCGACTGATTCCTTCGGGACGGTCGACTGACTCCCACATACAGTCGACTGCTGCTGCTGTATTCTCAGTCTTCGAAAACTCCTCTCTGGACAGTCGACTGCTCCTCCATCCAGTCGACTGAAGCTCTGAAACTTTCGAACACTGCAGATACCAAATACCAGAATCGAGCCATTATCCTACAACTTCTACATTAATAGAGGCCATGTAAGCTTTCGATTTGTAGGAGGTATAGATTACAGAGGGGATAATCGAACCAGGTAAGAAGCTGACACGAATTCTCGCAAAATCATATATATTGAGAAACTTAGTAGCTTGATTGATCTCCTCCACCTAACCAAAGGAATTGATCAAGTTTTGGAACCCTTCCTTATGCCAGCACTCTAATGGTAGATTGGAGATCAACAGCCATTTGGAATCGAGGCCCTCTCTTTTAAACTAGCCAGCATCGAGGGTCCATCGGGAGAAAACAATGGCAAAACCCTCACCTTTAAAGGAAGTTTTTTGGAGGACCATCTGCACTCTCGCTTCCATCGAGCAAGGGATAATGAAAGCTTCATTGCTTAACCTCTTGATAGACCAATCTCAGTCGAAAGTTTTCGGCCATCTCATCAAAAACTCATGCTTAATGTTGGCTTCGTTTGGGTTTCCATAAGCGATCCTCACCACCACGCAAACATGTAACCATTTACTCAACTCTTCCATCTCTAGGTTAGGGACAATGATGGATGAATGAAACGGAGGCACCGCAGGTGTAGGAAGCTCCAGTATAAGTGGTGGAACAACAGGCTCAACTTCCCCCAGAATCAAAGAAGGCCGGTCCACCATTTCACCCTTCTCACTCTCTGAATGCATCTCTAAAATGAGTTTCTTAGAATGGGATGTTTTGCTGCCGAAACCACTGTCCAATGACCGTGCTTCTCCCAAACGGCCTGAGCGACGAGTGCACTCTGTTGACAGGTGGCCTCGTCGCTTGCAAAAGAAACATTTGGTCTCCTCAGTGCAATCGGTCTTCCAATGACCCCATTTACCACAATTATAACAATTGGGTTCTAGCACCCCGTTCTCGTTGAATCTGAAACCCTTCAGGGCTTGTTTGCTGCTAGAAAAATCCTCCACCTTGCGCTTGGGGCTTACGACCCTAGTCTGAGTTTTCCAACCGTCACATTCATCGACGAACACCAACTTGCCTTGACTCTTGGGAGCATCCTTCTTAATAGGTGGGTTGTCCACCTCCGAGTTAGAGTTACTCTTCACTGCTTCTTTGAATGAGAGTCTGGACTTGAACCCCCCCCCCCCCCCCCCCTAAACAGTTGGCGGTGCTAGCGAAATAGAAATGGTTCTCCTGCTGCGTTCATCTCTTTCCGCTGGATGCTTCTCAACTCTAGTATGAATCTTCAATTGTTGCTCTCTAATATAATAAGAGTGTAGAGGAACCTTCGCTGTAACGATCAGCTTACTCACCTGAACGAACTCTATGTCCCCCTCACTGTGGAAGCGGAAAGGGCCCGCCGGTCTGGCCTTCGGTTGGCTAGGCTGCCTCTCCTTCCCGACATGCCTGGAAGCTCTAGAGTCCTTCATAATCCTGTATATGTGGAAGAAAGGGTGAATAGTTCTTTAGATTGGGGTGAGAGTTATTCAACGGGGTTGTCCGATTTACACCTTTGCCTCTTCCAGTTGTAACTGAAGAGTAATGCTAGTTATTCCTAGCCAGTTCGTTCTTTCAAGAGGAATCTCTTGGACTTGACCCAGACATTCAACGATGGAAGTTAGTTGTAAACGATGCAACTAAAAAATTTCTGAAGCATCTGTCCAGTCTTAAAAGCTAGCTTTGCATTTGATTGTCTGATGTCTTATGACAATTCTGCGGTCATCCAGGCTCCCCGAGATGGGTATGCCACGCCTGGGTTGAACCAACAAATGGTTACTGCTGAAATCTATTTTGTAAAATCTTGATAAGAAACTAGCCCAAAATAAGGAAATTCCAGGAAATGACATAAGTTCACCGACAATCGCTTGAAAATACTGAGGAAGCACTTTCAAGACTAATGCAAGGAGCACCTGGGGTTGGAAGAAATTTTTAAGGAGATGCTTAAGTATATGATGGAGATTGGGGAGGTAATAGAATTCGATTTTTGGCCTTACAAAGGCGTTATAATATTTTGAGGGGAATAAAGAGCTGTAAAATTCACTTAAAAAAACACTCAGAACTATGTCCAAATCCTTATTGGACATGTGTGAATGCAGGAAAATTATTCAGTAGTACACGACTCTGGGGTACAAAATAGCGTATATCGAAGATTGAGAGGTATAGTTCTTAAGAAGATCCATAAACTAACACTCATTCAAAAATCATTTGCTAAAACTTTCATCATTTTGAGTATTGAAATTGAAAAGTAATGACTCTACATTCAATTTCTCAAAGATCAATGCTGTAGAAATTTCAGGAGACATCTCTAAAAGAGTAATTATGTACAATATCCTCATAAATAATAGCCTTTGGGTTAAGAAAATAAATGAAATGTCCGGACAAAGTCATCATCAAATTCCACAAACAAATACAAGGAAGCAATGATAAAGAACAAGATATGGAAAATTAAAAGAATCCTCATCATTGATCATTCAATATAGTAGTAATCAACATCCTGATTAGTGCCATGAAAAACATATACTCATTGGATTTACATGTGATGATGGGATAAGCATAAGAGAAAGAGAGACAAAATAATGGGGTTGGTAGTGACATGTTGACCAATCAATAAACAATGAAAATAAATTTCTCTTAACTAATCTCTTTATTAATTAACTTAATTTAGTTCATGATCAGGACATGTGCATGACTTGTAATTAACAAAACAATGCACCAAGTCCTTCAAAGAAATTTTTAAATGATTTATTTGTTTTCTCAAACTCCAAACAAAAAACAATCTTCTTTTTTCCTCCCCTTCTTTTGATATCTTTTCACTTTATCTCATAGAGATTAGGGTTTAATTGATTGATTTATTTATTCAACAGGTGTTCATAATATATTTTTTCTCGAAAATTGTCAAGTTGCAGGAAGAACTGAGAGAATTTCAGTTGAATTGTAACATATAATTTGAGACTAAAACCACGTACGTGAAATAAGCACATATAGACTTCATACAACATAAGACAAGTTTACACAGAATATACAAATAACAAACCTCAATTTTCTCCCTACAAATCATGACACGAAATAAGACATAATCCGAAACCCAAGAATTCACTAACCTCAATCACCAAGAAAAGATTCAAAATAATCTCACATCTCATATGTATATGTCTAACAAACATGAAAATTTTAATATAAAAAAAACTGGAAAAAAAAAACATGTGAACTATAAACATATGAAGGAGAAAAAGAGAAGTCTAAACCTAACCTAACAAACCCAAGAATTCAACTCAACGCCTTCTGGGCTTGGCATTATTAGCAGGCGCCGGCTTCGCGAAAATCCCGCAAAACCCACAACCACCAACCTTCGGCGACGGTGGGTCCACCGCCGGCTCGACAGGTCCGGTTCGGTATCCCTTATTGGACCGGCTGCGGGGTAAAACGGCCGTAGAACCGGTGCTTCGTGATCGCTTCAGTTGGGTTTCTCCACCTTCCTCTGGTTTCTTCGAGTCGTCTGCGAGGAACTGGTCCTCCCATACTAGACCGGATGAACCGGACCGTCTGAAGGTTTCGTTGGACCTTTGTAGACCGGCCATGAATTTTCAGCTGATTTTTTTGAAGGGATTCAGATGATTTTCTGACAAGTTTTTTTATTGAAGGAAGTTGCAGGTGGAGTAAATAATATAGAGGAGAAGAAGAATAGAAAATTTTGCCGTACTGACCCACTTTTTAAAAATAATTTTTTGACCGACTTCTGAAAATAGTTAGCGATCTGATTTAATTTTGGACCCATCAGCAAAATCCGTTATTGGAAATAACGGTATAGATTATTTACATACCGTTATTGAAAATAACGGCATCTATATTTAAAAAAGTATCATGCCGTTGTTTGGAGTAACGACATAGGATATTTTGTTTTTCGACAGCTTGTAGTCTCCATTTAGAGAAAAAATTATAAGTGTGAAAACCTTATAACAGATGTTGTTATTTCAAATAACGGCATTCTCAATGTTGATGCCGTTATTTGGAATAACGGCATCAGTTATAAATTTTTTTTTATAAAAAAGTAACTTATTATTCATCCTCTCTGACGAATAAGTTAAATTTTTTTTTTTTAAAAATAACTTATTATTCATCATCTCTGTTTTCAAACTACGGCAAGAGTTCATTTATATATAACTGGTGTCGTTATCTCCAATAACGACATCAGTCATTCGAATGCCGTTATTGGGGATAACGGTATTATTTATAAGTTTTTTTCACACATAGAATTTTTTAAAGTTAGAAGATTCACACTTGTAAGAAAAATATATTGATGTCGTTATTCCAAATAACGGCATGAAAAAAAATGTAAAGTAAATGCCGTTATTGAAAATAACGGCATGTAAATAACCTATGCCGTTATTTTCAATAACGGTTTATACTGACGTGTCCCAAATTAGATCAGATCGCTAATTGTTTTCAAAAGCGGATCAGGACGCTTAAATATTTTCAAAAAGTGGATCAGCACGGCAAAATTTTCAGAAGAATAAGGGAGGTTTTGGAAGGTGAGTAAGCTTAGGAAAGAAATTTAAAAAATAAAATTGTTCTCAGTTCCTTAGTTGACCTTTACTTTTCATTAGGTTGGTAAGGCGTTCACTGCATGTGTCCTTGTGTTCTTATGTTCTGGTCAATGCTGACTTCACACATGCATATGGTTATACTTGCAATTAATTAAAATCAATTCTCAATGTTCCTCTAAGTTAACCAACTTAAAGTTTCTCTCTCTAAAAAAAATCTAGCGAGAAAAATCAACCCCCAAAAAAACTTAGAGGTTAACCCTAGATCTGAGTTCGCGGGGGCGGCAGCTAGGCCTCGTTGCCGCCGCCCCGACGCGATGGTCACTGTCGTCCCTCCCTCTCGTTTCTCTCCTTCCTGTCGGGCTACCCTTTACCTGTCCCTCCATTGACGAGCTCGATCTATTCGCGAGCAATACCCTCGCAATCATCCAGTCGCAGTCGATCTCGTCACGCCACCGACGAGGATCGACAGATCTGACGACGACGACACATCGTCGTGCCCTGATCCGTCCAAGTCCCAGACGGGGACATTGACGTTGGGTGGAGATGGCGAGCTCCTATGGTGTGGAGCTCACGTTGACGCCGTCCCCCGAACCCGCCGCCATCGAAACCGGCGCTGATGACCCGGTCTGATCATTTTTTCGGATCTAATCCACTTTTCCAGTGATGAAGACCCAGATTCGCCGCTGCCGATACACGCTACTTGAGTCGCCGCCTACTTTCGAGCTCTTAAGCTTCCTCCAGCAAAGGTCACTGCCCTCTTGACAGCGCCACCTCTTCCTTCATCAGCATCCTTCACATCGGCAAAGCCACCGCCCGTCGTGGTGCGATGAGTCAATTGTTGTTGTATGGTTTGAGTTTCTGTTTGAGAGTGAGAGTCTGTGAGAGAGATGAGTTAATCTCTCTGTGTGTGTTGTGTGGTGAGAAATCGCCTGAGAGAGCAAGTGTGTGAGAGAGGTGAAGGTATCCTCTCCACGGCTCTCTCTTGGGTCGTGGTTTTGGTTGGAGTGATTGAGAGAGTTCCATTGGTGAGAAATCGCCTGAGAGAGCAAGAACATGAGAGAGGTGAATGTATCATCTTCACGGCTCTATATCTGGTAGCGGCTCTCTCTTTGGAGGCGGTGCTTCTAGTTGGGATAAGCGTGATGTGTGACGTGATGGTGGGAGAAGAGGAGGAGAAGGTTGGGTTCGGCGGGTGTCTAATCCTGCCTGAAGGGAGTAATTATATTTTATTTGTTGCAGCACGACTGCGGGGCTTGGGCCTGAAGAGGGTCCCCCCATTGAGGAGACAGCAGGGTTCGGCGGTTGATAAAATCCAGCCTGACTAGCTTTAGGTGGGTGAGCACGTGCCGTGGAGGCAGTGTACGAATCTAAAGTGACGTACATACAATCTTGCTGAGCCGAGCTTTGTATTTGGGCCCAAAATGTGGTCCATTACAATATTTGAGGAGTAGGTTTGTTCTCTTCGATAGTGAGTTGACTATCGGTTTGTCGGCCCACCCTCCAGAGTTGTTGGAAGAATATGGTGTTTGTATGGATCATGCTGTTTTATGTTTTATTTTTTGTTCTTAATTTGTATATTTTGTTAATTTTTGATTAATGAAACAGCGTGACCATATTTTACGTTTTCCTTTAAAAAAAATGTTCCTCCAAATTTACTAGAGAAGATAGAAGGTAAAAGCACGTGAAGTACACATGTTCGGTAGAGAAGATAGAAGGTAAAAGCACGTGAAGTACACATGTTCGGTAACACTTATATATAATGTCGAGACGGTCTTGTCTCAACTCTTTATATATAATATTATAATCTCAAAACATTGATGATACTTCGGCTATGGCGGTTCTAAATAAATTAATTAATTAATTAATTAATTAATTAAAAAGAAAAAAAAAACTCTTAGAGTTTTACTTTGAACTGTAGCATTCGCAATATTTATAAACCTCTTCTAGCATAGAACTCTGACCATCGACTCCTATAATTAGAAGGGTCGATGGAGATTATATCCTACATGTAATGAAGTAAAGTTTGTGCATAAAGATTGTGGATATAAAATTATTTTCCTTTTCCCTGCAAAAAGTTGTTCGTTTTGTAAAATGAAATTCAATTAAAATAGTAAATTTCAATAAATAATTGTACCCCACATTTTAACCAGGAAGACATTTTCTTTCCATATATATAGACTAGATTTGTCCGTTGCCACGTGTCTTCAGAACGATACAGCATATGAAAAGTCTTGTAAACAGTAAATCAATAATTATGTAGCTGAAGTTTAAATAGTATGACAATAATTAGTTGTAAATAAATGTCCATGTTTCCATTAGTATATGGTGAAAAATAATTATAGATTGGGATATAAAAATCCATGTTTCCATATATCTATATAATAAAACACAAAGAAAGCTATCAAGTGGCTCTCCTTCAATCCCCCCAAAAATTAAAGGCCGAGATCTAACCTCACAATACATATTTTTTCCCCCCAAAACTCAAATTCAAACCCCCCACCTAAAACAACTCCTATATTTATTTAAAAAAAAAATTTCTCTCTCTCTCCCTCCCTCTTCTATTAAGAAAATAAAAATTTTAAAAATTTTTTTAAAAAAATAAAATTTACAAACTTTAAAAATAATTCAAAAAAATCAAAAAAATCATATAATATGTTTTTTGCTGGACCCCCAAAAGTTTCTCATATAATATGTTTGCTACTCAATTAATTTACTGGACCTCCAAAACTATTTTATATGATCAAATAAGGTGCACCGTTCCGAAGACGTGCCGTAGGCACGTATCAACGGGCAAACCTAGTATGTATATATATTTATAGAGAGAGAGAGATAATTAAATAAATAAATGAGTTGTTTTAGGGGGATTTAAATTTGAGTTTTGGGGGGAAACTTTTTTTTTGGGGGGGGGGGGGGGGGGGGTTGGGAATGTGTTTTGTGGGGTTAGATCTGGGCCTTTGATTTTGAGGGAATTGAATGAGAGCCACTTGATAGTTTTCTTTATGATTTATTATATAGTATACTATTAATTTGCACGTGCAATGCACACCCTAATATTGTTATTTTTTAAGTAAAGACTATAACGTAGTCTGACCTCGAACTGAGACCTTCCTTTACCCATCCCAAATCCGTATTATACTCTTTACAAATCTCTACTATTTTAATGGGAGAGTTGGGGTTTGTAACAAACAAACCCTAACTTTTTAACGATATAAACACGTATAATACACGTCCAAACTATATCCAACAAATATAAATGTACATCACACGTGTAGCCCAAATCAAAACATTCAAATATAAACATTTTTTATTCAGTATTGATGCGGTTTGTTTCTGGGAGACGTGTGGATGCACCAGGTGTGAGTTCGGACTCGATTTGTATTGAAGGAGAAAGCTACTTGTCTGCCGACCCTCGGTTGACCGAGCGGTACCTGCGACGGGCTCGGAATGAGGTGGATGTCTGGGCTCGGATCAGAGGGTTCGGATCCGAGGTCTTGTGTACCTGCAGACGGTCTTGAAACACCGGGGTTTATCCCGGTGGCGGACCCTCCGACGATCTAGTCAGTCTCTGTGAGAGAGTAGCAATAACTAGGTGAATTTAAGTGGCAAAAGATTGGTTATCTGAAAGGTGGGTGAGGGTCTTGTATTTATAGGGAATCCCAACCGGGTTTGGATCCGCTTGGGGGCCGGGTCTGGACCCGAAAGCCCATGGGCCTGACGTGGCAGGAGGCCCAAGGGGTTTAGGGCGAACGTGGCAGTGCCCAGAGTGGTATAGGGCTGACGTGGCAACGCCTTAAGTGGTATTTGGAGCTGACATGGCTGATCATGGGTCTCCGGTGCCTCTAGGAGAATCGGAGGGCCTAGGCTGTGCCAGGTCATCCTCATACTTCGCCAGGATGGGGGGACGGCCCGTGGGCTGTCACGGATCGGAGGCCGAGGACCACTGAGGCTCGTCGGATACGAGGAGACCAGTTCTGTGGGGGTGAACTTGAGGCTCGGTGCCGACCTTGTAGTGGTCCGAAGCCGAGCCGAATTGTTATTTTTCATGTATTTGGGCGAGAGCAGCCCCGGGCCCAGGTTGGGCCCCAGGTCATTTTTACCCTACCACACAAGCCCCCCACTCCTGCGGGGGTGCGGGAGTTAGCCGTGGAGGAGTGTGTTATGGTCGTGGAAATGAGACGGCGGATCACTGAGCCTTCCTGAGAAGGTTACCCTGGTGCTAGACCGAACCTCGGGCTGGCGAGGGATTACGGGTCAGCAAGGGTGATGGCAAGCCGTTGCGTCTTCCTGAGAAGATTACCCTGGTGCCAGACCGGACCTCGAGCTGGCGAGGGATTACGGGTCGGTAAGGGTGATGGCGAGCCGTTGTGTCTTCCTGAGAAGATTACCCTGGTGCCAGGCCGAACCCTGAGCTGTCGAGGGATTACGGGTCGGCAAGGGTGATGGCGAGCCGTTGCGTCTTCCTGAGAAGAATACACTGGTGCCAGACCGAACCTCGTGCTGGCGAGGGATTACGGGTCGGTAAGGGTGATGGCAAGCCGTGGTGTTTTCCTGAGAAGGTTACCCTGGTGCCAGACCGAACCCCGAGCTGTCGAGGGATTACGGGTCGGCAAGGGCGATGGCGAGCCGTTGCGTCTTCCTGAGAAGATTACCCTGGTGCCAGACCGAACCTCGTGCTGGCGAGGGATTACGGGTCGGTAAGGGTGATGGCGAGCCATTGTGTCTTCCTGAGAAGGTTGCCCTGGTGCCAGACCGGACCCCGAGCTGTCGAGGGATTACAGGTTGGCAAGGGCGATGGCGAGCCGTTGCGTCTTCCTGAGAAGATTACCCTGGTGCCAGACCGAACCTCGTGCAGGCGAGGGATTACGGGTCGGCAAGGGTGATGGCAAGTCGTTGTGTTTTCCTGAGAAGGTTACCCTGGTGCCAGACCGAACCTCGAGTTGTCGAGGGATTACGGGTCGGCAAGGGTGATGTCGAACTGTTGTGCCTTAGAACGTTTGAGCGGGGGTAGCCCGCTGTTTCTGCAGAGCATTGAAGACATTCCGGGATCTGTGTGATGTTCCAACTTTCTAGGGGCCTTAATTGCGCCGCCTAATAAATGCATGGCGCATGGGCTTCCGTCGTTTGGCTTTCCCAACGCCATAGTGGTAGGTCTATGGTGGAGGTTATAAATACCTAACTCCCCCCTGCGGATGTGATCACAGCAAGGGTGGTCCCTTGGCCACCAGAGGTGTCTGCTTCGGCGGACGTCTCTTTCTTGCAAAATTTTGTCCCTGCGTATCGGAGTGGTGGTTACTCTGTCGTCCGGATCTTCTCTTGGATCTGATGGCCCCGATACGGTAGTCAGATCTAGGAGAGATCAGGGCGAGAGGGATAGCGACCAAAATCCGGACCGGGGAATAAGGAGCCTCGGATTGGTGGTGACTCTGCCGTCCGGATCCTTTTTCGGGTCATCCGGCCCTCACACGGTTGTTTGGCCCGAGAGAGATCAGGACGAGAGGGGTACCCACCGTATTCTGGACCCGATGCTGAAGAGCCTCGGATATGCGGGTCGATCCGCTTTTTGTTAGGGTTCTAAGCGATGGTGGCTTTCCTCCCACCCTCGAACAATTTGGGGTTTCGGCTGACGAGACCGTAAGCCCCGAGCTGCTCGCGGGTGAGAGGGGAGCCGACCGAGCCCTGGAGCCCGGGGCGCAGGCGATGGTGGCTTTTCTGCCACCCGGGAACAATTTGGGGTTTTGGCTGCCGAGGCTGTAAGCCCCAAGTTGTTAGCGGGTGAGAGGGAGCCGATCGAGCCCTGTAGCCTTAAATCTTTTAAAAAAGAAATTTTTCCACCGAGCACTTCATCCGAACCGACCCCTGTGTCTGGCTGCCAGCCTGGCACTGGATGACGTCAGCAGCCCACGTTTCGAGGACGTGGCGCGATTTTCCAGGCGACAGTTACATGTCAATCAGTGAACAGTAATTGCGGAAATCGAGGAGTCGTTTTCGTCCTCTATAAATGTTCCCCCCTCTCCTCCTATCGCCCACTTCTTTCTTGCTTCTTACTTTTCCAAAAATCTTCCAACTCTTCAGCGCTCGTCTCCTCAGTTTGCTGCAGTAGGCTCGTTCTTCCGAAGCGACCCCAGGTTAGTTGGTAAATCTGTTTAGCTTAGGCACAGATGGACAGGGCTCAGTCTGGCTCGTCAGCGTCGACGTCTGGGGGGGGGAAGTGAAACCCGCCTCCAAATCTACTTCGTGGGAGGAGCCGGTAGGCGAGGAGGAGGTGGTACATCATGTGAAGCCGTTGCGATCTCGGAGGCCTTTTGTGGTGGAGAGTAGCGACTCTGAGGAGGGGGGCGGTAGTTCAGACGAAGTTCAGATTCTAGGGTTGGCTTCCAGAGAGGAGGGTGGTCCCGAAGGGGGCGAAGCCAAAGGGTCTCGGAATCCGACCGGTCTGGGGCGATTATCTACACCCTCGCCGGAACGAGCTAAGAAGAAGAGGGCTCCGAAGAAGAAGGGATCGAGGACCGGTGGCTCGAGTCAGGTGCCTGTTTATCGTAACTTGATGACAGGGTCGTCCGTACAACCCAAGCCGTTCCGTCGATACCCCGACGATCTCTTCGATAAGGAGCTTTTTGGGGTCCAGCCGTCGTCGCCGAGCCGGAAGAGGGTGAAGATGGACACACTCCCGACCGTTCTGGAGGCAAGTGACTTGGAGGTTTTGCAGTTGGCATACCATATAGGGTCCAGCTACGAGCTTATGCTGCCGAGCTCTACTCTTCGGCCGACCGACCCTCTGCCGGATAGGTATTGTGTCCTCCCCGTGGACGCCTTCATCTCTGGACTGAGGCTGCCAGTCCACCCATTCGTTCGGGAGGTGCTGAATTGGGCATCCTTGGCACCGATGCAGTTTGGGCCGAACTCCTGGAAGCAGATCATCTGCTTCGTGCTGATGTGCGAGGAGCAGAAGGTACCCCTACGGCTGAATGTGTTTCGAGCAATGTTGATGATCAGCTCGTTGGCAGAGGGTGTATACTACATCTCGCCTCGGGGTAAGGGGAAGGTAGTCCACGGTCACCCAGATTCTATCAAGGATTGGAAGAAGAAATATCTGGTGATCCGGAGTGAGGATCCTTGGGATATCCCTACTCGATGGAACCACTCTAAGCCGAGCTACAAAACGCCGAGGCCGAGGGACCTGACGGCTGAGGAGTGGAGGTTTGTTGAGCGCCTCTGTCTGTCGTACAGCATCAATTGGACGAAGGTGACAGAGGCCCACCTGGCGAGCGTCGGACTGAGCCCGGCCGTGCTTAGTATGTAGTTGTTTCTTTTCTCTCGATCTTCTCGTACTTTCTTGCTCATTGTTCTTAATGGATCTTTTTACAGATATGGATGAAGAATCGATTAAGGCACTGAGGCTCGCCATGAAGAAGAAGAAGGCCGAGAAGAAGGGGGACGCGGTGAAGACGACCGAGTTGTCCCAGGCGGTCTCCGAGGCCCCAATTCAGCCGAGGGCCAAAAGGACTCGCTCGGAGACAGGCAGGGACGTGGTGGTTCAGGGGGGCTTGGATCAGGGCAAGGCTCCTGACCTTGATAAGGGGAAGGGTCCCCTGGTGGATCCTGGGATAGAGGAGAGACTTCGGCGACCGTGGGTGCCGAATTGGTCGATTCGCGAGGGTGACTGCCTGACCCGAGGGCGCCAGGCCGTGGAGGTTGCAGATAAGCTGGCGACCCCCCGGGACCGCTCGGAGATGAAGGCGAGACCCTGGACGAGGCGTACGTGCGCCTTGCGCAGGCTAATGTGCTGGTAAGTCAACCGAACCCACTTATCTTGAGATTATGTTGCAAAGAAGGCTTTCTTAGTAGTGTCTGGCTACTGCAGGCGACCGTGCAGGGGGCCCACGTGAGAGGCCTTTATGAGGCGGCTTTGCAGCGAGAGCGAGACCGGGCTGATAAGGCCGTGCAGGAGGTGAAGGAGTTGAAGGTAGAGCTCGAAGGCTCGCATAGGAGGGAGACGGAGATGAAGACGGCCTTCGACAAGGAGAAGGAGGAATGGGCGAAGACGATGGCGGCTCAGAAGAAGATGTCTGCGAAGGAGAAGGATGAGTTGACGGAGGCGTGTCAGCTCCTGGTGATCAAAGACCAGGACGACTGTTATGCAAAGGCCCTCAGCCATGTGAGGCACTTCTATCCGACCGTCGACCTGTCCAACTTCGAGTTTGACATGGAGATCGAGGGGACACCGAAGACTCCTGGCGAACAAGAGCCCGATGATGACCCGGCTGCCGACCCCCCTGTGAACCCGGCCGACACTGAGGTGGGAAAACAAGCTGTATAATTTTGTTCTTCTTTTTCCATCTCTCGATTGTATTTGCCTTCCGCGGACTGGCCACCGCATCTTTTGTATGGAGCAACTAAATTTATAAAAAGAGGGTTTTTGACTCGCCAAGTGTTTTGACCTCGGATATTTCCGAACCTCCTTACTTATATGTTTTGAGTGGGCTGGTTCTTTTGTAGGTTATGGTTCCCCCTCCTGAGGCGGACCCCCGTCGTTCCGACGTGGCGTGGCTCCGGAGCAAGGTTGAGGCCCTGGAGGCCACTTTGGTTCGGTACCGTAAGGGGGCCCATGACACTGATGCGGCCTTCAATTATTACAGGAACAAGTCTGAGGCCCTTAGTGAGGAGGCAAGCCGGCTGAGGAGGGCGATGGTGGATCGGGAGCTCGGGGGCATCGGTCTCGGATACACTATGTCTAGTCCCTCGGTGCAGAGGCCCTCCTCTGAGAAGCTACTTCGTGATGTGATAGTAGAGAAGGAGATGGAGATACACCGTTACAAGACGATATTGGACGTCTCGACCTCTTCCTCGGGGGGTCGGCGAGCGGAGGGGGTTCCCCCTGCGTTGCTGCTGATGGAGCGTATGCGACCCGTTGATGCCCAGAGCTCCGTGGCCGGTGCGTCGACTGTGGCTGAGCCGAAGGACCATCATGACAAAGAGAGAGTTCCAAGTCGTTCGGTCGGAGTGACCCCGCCCTTCGTCGGACTCGAGGGGCCCTAAGGTGGTGGTTTCCTCCAGCTTGAGATGAGTGGAGTGGTCCTGTAACGGTCCTTGTTTGTTTTCCCAGAACAAAATAAAAGAGTCTGAATAAAGAATTCTTTTCCTTCTTTGCTCTGGTTAGTAGTGTAGTGAATGGCGGCGGAGGCGAGGTTTGGCTCCGTCGATTCGTGAGGGATCGACGCGGGGTATTAGGAAGATTCCCTGGTCCGAAGCTGGGTCGAACCTACCAAGACGTTTGGGGATGATACCGGAGTGAGAACTCGGGTGCCGATCCCATTGTCCGGTATTAGGTCGGAGCTGCCGAGGCATTTGGAGTTTGACAAAAAGAGACTTCTTTTATACAAGATAGGGAGGGTCGCTTAAGTGGCCCTTTACACATGAAAGCTTACAAAAGATTTAATTTACTTTAGCCAAGCTAGAACCTAGGTTCGCTCTTCCAGGAACTTCATTAGGTGCTCGGCGTTCCAGGGTCGGCTGATGGGCCGGTCATCCATATCTGCCATTCGGTATGTACCAGGGCGTACAGCCTCGACTACACGGTACGGGCCTTCCCAGTTGGGAGCCAATTTCCTCTTCTTGGTTGGATCAGAGACAGATAGTTTTCGTAATACGAGGTCCCCTGCCTTGATGTTTGTGGGGCGGACCTTCTTGTTGTAAAACCTCTCGATCCGTTGTTGGTAGATGCTTCTCCGGATTGAAGACTTCTCTCGCACCTCGGCGACGAAGTCCAGGTTGGCCCTCAGGCCGGACGCGTTGTCAGCTTCATCGAAGGCTATGATCCGGGGAGAAGGTAATCCGACCTCGACGGGGATGACTGCCTCTGTCCCATAGGTCAGACTGAACGGCGTCTCCCTCGTGAGGATCCTCTTGGTGGTTTGGTGTGCCCATAGCACGCTAGGCAATTCCTCGACCCACAGCCCTTTGGGGGAACTGTCGAGGCGCTTTTTGAGACGGTCGAGGATTTGTCTGTTCGCGTTCTCCGCTTGGCCGTTGGACTGAGGGTGGCAAATGGCGGAGAAACACTGCTGGATGCCGATGTCCGCGCAGAAGGTTTGGAAGTTCTGACCTTGGAACTGGGTTCCGTTGTCTGTGATGAGGACCCGAGGGATTCCGAACCGGCAAATGATGTTCTTCCAAAAGAACTGTTGTACTTGGCGCTCGGTGATGCTGGACAGTGGTTCGGCTTCGATCCACTTGGTGAGGTAGTCGATGGCGACTATCAGGAATTTCTTTTGTCCTACCGCTGGGGGGAAGGGCCCCACAAGGTCCATACCCCACATGGCAAATGGCGCAGGGCTCGCCAGGGATCGGAGATTGGCCTGAGGAAGCCTCTTGATAGCGGAGAATCTTTGGCAGCGGCCGCACCTCTTGACTAAGTCTTGTGAGTCTTAGAGCATGGTCGGCCAATAGTACCCCTGATTCAGGGCTTTTCGAGCAAGTGTCCTGCTCCCCATGTGGCATCCGCCGATCCCCTTATGTAGGTCTTTGAGGGCGTAGCTGGCCTCGTCGGTGGTGAGACAGCGGAGGTATGGTTTGCCGTCAGCCAAGGTGTATGAGCGTTTGAAGAGGATGTCATCAATCACGACAAACCTTTCAGCTCGGACTCTGACTCGTCTGGCCTCGGCCCTGTCTTCAGGAAGCTCGGCACTGATTAAGAATCTTCGGATGAGAGTGGTCCAGTCGTCTGGGCTGGTACCATCTTGCACACACATCGCCTCCGGCTCTGGGTTACTGATACTTGGTTTCAGGAGGACTTCTATGAGCACCGTCTGATCGAGACCCTCGAAGGAGGAAGAGGCGAGTTTGGACAACGCGTCTGCTTGAGCGTTCTGTTCCCTGGGGACTCTGATAACCGTGGCGCAGCTGAAGGACGCCAGAGTTGTCGGACTGCCGCCAAATACCTCACCATGCGATCATCGCGGGCTTCGTATTCTCCGGTGATCTGATTGACCACGAGCTGAGAATTGCTGAAGGCCTGGATTTGCTTGGCTTCGGCTCGGTGGGCGAGGGTCAACCCGGCGATCATGGCCTCGTATTCTGCCTCGTTGTTGGAGGCCAAAAAGTTGAGGCAAGGGAGTATTGAAGTAGGAATTGGTCGGGGCCACGAAGGATGATGCCAGCCCCACTCCCCGTTTTGCATGATGAGCCGTCGACAAAGACCTTCCAGGTCGGATCCGAACCCTCGATGCTGGGCTGCTCGGAGACGGTGCACTCAGTTATAAACTCAGCGAGGGCCTGTCCTTTAATGGCCACCCTCGGCTGATAGCTGATGTCGAACTGACTCAGCTCAATTGACCACTTGACTAGACGGCCGGAGTTTTCGGGCTTGTGAAGGACAGCCTTTAGTGGCTGGTCGGTCAGTACTTGGACCGAGTGGGCCTGGAAGTAAGGACGAAGCTTCCGGGCTGCCATGACCAAGGCATAGGCCACCTTCTCTATCTTTGCGTACCTCGTCTCGGCTGGGAGTAGTACTTTGCTCACATAATACAATGGCCTTTGGACTCCTTCCTTTTCTCGGACGAGGACGGCGCTGAGGGCGCTATCCGAGGCGGATAGGTAGAGCCAAAGCGGTTTGCCTGGCTCGGGCTTGCTGAGGAGAGGCGGGTTGGCGAGGTATTGCTTCAGCTGTTCGAAGGCTTCTTGTTGATGGGTACCCCACTCGAAGCCCCCTTTTCCGCGCAAGGCCTTGAAGAAGGGGAGAGACTTCTCCCCTGACTTGGAGAGGAAACGGCCGATTGCCGCCAATCGGCCCGTAAGCCTCTGAACCTCCTTGATATTCCGAGGCGGGGACATGTCAATAATGGCTTGGATTTTCTCGGGGTTTGCCTCAATGCCACGTTGGCTGACGATGAACCCTAGGAATTTCCCAGTGGAGACGCCGAAGGCGCATTTAGCCGGGTTGAGTCTCATGTTGTGACGTCGGAGGACACCGAAGGCTTCCTCGAGGTCGGCGACGTGGTCCGGCCCGGCCCGGCTCTTGACGAGCATGTCGTCGATGTAGACTTCCACGTTGCGGCCGATCAAATCTTTGAAGATTCTGTTGACGAGCCGCTGGTACGTGGCTCCGACATTTTTCAACCCGAAGGGCATAATGCGGTAACAATAAAGACCCTGGTCGGTGACGAACGAGGTCTTGGAGATGTCCGATGGAAACATCCGGATCTGATTGTACCCCGAGAATGCGTCCATGAAGGACAGTAGCTCATGCCCCGAGGTTGCGTCGATTAAAGCGTCGATGCGGGGGAGGGGGAAAGGATCTTTCGGACATGCTTTATTAAGATCCGTGAAGTCGATGCAGATCCGCCAACCCCCTGTTGCCTTCTTCACCATGACGACATTGGCTAACCACTCGGGGTAGCTGACTTTCTGAATGAATCGAGCGGACAAGAGCTTGTCCACTTCTGTCTTCACAATTTGTTGCCTCTCCGGGACGACTTTGCACCTCTTTTGGACGACCGGCTTAGAGTCAGGGATGACGCTCAACCGATGCATAATCAAGTCTTCGGAGATCCCGGGCATGTCGGAGGGCTTCCAAGCGAAGAGATCAACGTTGCGATGGACGCAGGCGATGATGCCTGTCTTCAAGTCCTTGGTGAGCGAGCGGCTCACCCGAAACCACTTTGATTCATCCTCGGCGTCGAACAGGACCTCTTCTAGTTCGTCGACAGGCTCGGGAGCTGGGCTATCCCTCTCGGGTTCGAGTTCAACGGCGTCGAGGGGGAATACACCCCCTCCGATGGCGGTTATGTAGCACGACCGCGCTGCTTCGTGGCTACCTCGGACGATGCCGACCCCTTGGGGGTGGAAAATTTAAGTTTCAGATGGTAGGCCGAAGGTACCGCTTGGAGGGAGCTCAGTCCGGATCGGCCGAGAATGGCGTTGTAAGCTGCCTTGATGTTGACAATCATGAAATCCATGGACTCGGTCCTCTTGACAGGAGCCGATCCTGCGGTAACGTCGAGGGTAACAATCCCTTCTATTACGACAGGGACGCCGGAGAATTCATGCAACGTGTATCCGGCTGGCTTGAGCTTCTCTCTGGGTAACTTGAGATTCTCGAAGGCTTAGAGGAAAAGAATATTTACCGAGCTGCCGTTGTCGACGAGGATTCGGCGAACCTCATAATTAGCCATGTGGAGGCTAATGACGAGGGCATCGCAGTGGGGTAGGTGAACGCCTTCGAGGTCCTCTCCTGAGAAGGAGACTGGCCTTGGTTGTAGCTTGGGCGAGGGGTCATCTTGGACAGTATTCACCTCTCGGATGAAGGCTTTTCGGGACGTATTTGATCCTCCTCCCATTGGCCCCCCGTGGACACAGTGCAAGATGAAGGGCGTATCCGCGGCTCCCTTGGAATCGAGATCCCGACCCTGGATGCGGTTCGAAGTAGGGTTCGGAGGCGAAAGCCCCCGGTTCCTAGCATCTCGCCGATCCCGTCGGCCTTCTCGGGTGAATTCTCGGAGGTACACTCGTGAGACGAGTTCCTCAATTTCGTCTTTCAAGACCCGACATTCGTCGGTTTCGTGCCCATGATCTCTGTGGAAGCGGCAGTAGAAGCGCTGATCTCGATTTTTGTTGTTATTAGGTCGGGGAGGTAGTCGGACGATGCCTTTGTCTTCGATTTCTAAGAGGATGGCAGATACGTTATGTGTCAAGGGAGTGTACCTCTCGAAACGGGGGACCGGCGGGACCTTCTTCATGGCCCCCGCGTCCCTCGGAGCTTTCTTTGATGGTTCGACTTCTTCGGCCTTCCGTTTTCCCTTCCCGGTGGCCTCCCCGGCATCTTCGGGGTTAAGGGCCTCTTCTGCCCTAATGTATTTCTCGACCCTGTTGAGGAGGTCGGGAAAGTCGACGGGGGGTTTCTTTGCCAGAGAAGCCTTCAGCTGTCCATGACGGACGTTGTGCCGAAATGCCGCAGAAGCGACGCCTGGATCAAGGGAGGAGACCGACCTTGCCTCTGCGGTAAACCTCCGGACGAACACTCTGAGTGACTCCCTCTCTATCTATCTGAGCCCAAGTAAAGAGGCGCTGGTCCTTTCGGCCTTCCGGCTGGTGACAAAGTGGGCAAGAAAATTGCCCTCTAGTTGGTCGAAGGAGTAGATGGAGCCGGGGGTGAGCTTTGAGAACCATTCACGAGCCGGACCCCGAAGGGTGGCAGGGAAGGGTCGGCACAGCAGGGGATCCGAGGCGCTGTGAATCATCATGAGGGTTTTGAAACCCTCCATGTGATCAGCAGGATCTCCCTCGCCGTCGTAGGTCTCGAATTGAGGTGTTCGGAAATTCCTGGATATTTCCGCTTGGAGGATGGGGGCGGAGATGGGAGGACGGACAGGTCTGTACCCCTGAGCCGCTCGTTGGTCACCGTCTCCTATGTGATCGAGGCGATCTTCCATTTCTTGGAGGCGCCTTAGGAGCACGCCATCGTCCTCTGGCTGGATTGTTGATGGGCGGGACATGCTGGCCTCGGCGTCCGACCCGGTTTAGGAATGGAGGGCTTCCTCCCTGGGAGCCCATCGGAGAGCCCCAAGAATTTCTCTTCGGAAGTCCTGGAACTCCTTGTGAGTGACGGGGGCTCCCTCGACCCTGTTTGGTCGGTCTGAAGGTTGCCTTCCGACGCGGCTGAGCGATGGCCTCCGTCCCTCGGGCGGCGGTCTTGGATGGTTCGGGGCCGGGTTGGAAGTGGCCCTTCCCTTGCTGCGGCTAACCTGTCGGTTGACGATTATCCCCCGTAGGTCGGGCTAGACTTGACGGGTGACGCTCCTTTGGGACCCCTGATGGGGAGCCCTGTGTTTTGAAATGCATGGCCCGGCGTTAGCAGATGGTGGGGGCGAGTCTCGTCGGTTGACGGAGGAAGCAGCCCCCTTGCCCTTGGAGGCCGTGAGAGTTCGGCTGTCGAGGTCCCTTGATGGTCGGGCTCGGGTCGGCTTCTGAAGCAGTGTTCCCACAGACGGCGCCAACCTGATGCGGTTTGTTTCAGGGAGACGTGTGGATGCACCAGGTGTGAGTTCAGACTCGATTTGTATTGAAGGAGAAAGCTGCTTGTCTGCCGACCCTCGGTTGACCGGGCGGTACCTGCGATGGGCTCGGAATGAGGTGGATGTCTGGGCTCGGATCAGAGGGTTTGGATCCGAGGTCTTGTGTACCTGCAGACGGTCCTGAAACACCGGGGTTTATCCCGGTGGCGGACCCTCCGACGATCTAGTCAGTCTCTGTGAGAGAGTAGCAATAACTAGGTGAATTTAAGTGGCAAAAGATTGGTTACCTGAAAAGGTGGGTGAGGGTCTTGTATTTATAGGGAATCCCAACCGGGTTTGGATCCACTTGGGGGCCGGGTCTGGACCCGAAAGCCCATGGACTTGACGTGGCAGGAGGCCCAAGGGGTTTAGGGCGGACGTGGCAGTGCCCAGAGTGGTATAGGGCTGACGTGGCAACGCCTTAAGTGGTATTTGGAGCTGACATGGCTGATCATGGGTCTCCGGTGCCTCTGGGAGAATCGGAGGGCCTAGGCTGTGCCAGGTCATCCTCATACTTCGCCAGGATGGGGGGATGGCCCGTGGGCTGTCACGGATCGGAGGTCGAGGACCATTGAGGCTCGTCGGATACGAGGAGACCAGTTCTGTGGGGGTGAACTTGAGGCTCGGTGCCGACCCTGTAGTGGTCCGAAGCCGAGCCGAATTGTTGTTTTTCTTGTATTTGGGCGAGAGCAGCCCCGGGCCCAGGTTGGGCCCCAGGTCATTTTTACCCTACCACAAGTATATATTCATTTAATTTGATGATTTTACTTTTTTTTGACGTGCATCGCACGTACATTATACTAATTACCCTTAATGACACTAATTTTTATTTTATATGAGTGACATTTTTGTAAATAATTATGTCGTAAATAAATTTGAACTTTAGGGTATTATGGTAACTGACAACAGTTGAATAAATTGATGGTTAACATAAATCTCACTTAAAATGAGTGGTTGAGATTAGAAGATTGGTTGTCTACAAATGACAGTTTGTCTACAAATTACGCCACCCCAGCTCTCGCATTATAGTATTATAATAATTTACACATGCGATACAGGTCTTTATAAATAAATAAATAAATAAATAAATATATATATATATATATATATATATATATATATATATATATATATATATATATATATATATATATATATATATATATATATATAAATTCAATATTGTCTGGCATCAAACCTAAGACCCGCTTTATATTAGTTATGCATGTGCATTGCACGTATTTATTGGGGTACAATGCATGTGTTTGTTTAGTTACAATTGAAGTGTGTTCGGTGACACTCTCTCATTAAAATAATACTAGTATGTAACACGTGCGATGCACGTTTTAATAAATATATGGTTTTTAAAGTAATGTAATATAGCACGAGTTAATAAAAATATTTTTTTTAAAGTAATATAAAGAGTATAATGGAAGAGTGGGAGTTGTACCGATGCACGTAAGTTTGTAGATCGAAAGTGTATAATGGGAAAGTTGGCGTTGCACGTGCAATACACGTAAGGTTATAAATTTATTAATGACAACTCCTCTTCTCCCATTATAATAACTAGTAATTTACACGTGTGATGCACGTCTTCATAAATATATATATAAATATATATATTTTAAAATTCAGACATTGTTTGGCATCGAACCTAAGATATTATTTATATTAGTTATGCATATGTATTGCATGTGTTTGTTTGGTTACAAATAGAGTTTGTTTGGTGACAAACTCTCCGATTAAAATGGTATATATATATATATATTGCACGTGTTTGTTTGGTTACAAATAGAGTTTGTCTGGTGACAAACTCTCCGATTAAAATGGTATATATATGTGTATTGCACGTGTTTGTTTGGTTACAAATAGAGTTTGTTTGGTGACAAACTCTCCGATTAAAATGGTATATATATATATATATATATAGAGAGAGAGAGAGAGAGAGAGAGAGAGAGAGAGAGAGAGAGAGAAAAGTGAGCCTCATATTTGTATGAGAAAATTTTTCTCATACAAAGTGATTATACTCACTTGGTGGGGCCATTATGGAAGATCCACTCCGTTCATCATGTTTATCATGCTAATGGATGTATGTGTAAAAAAAATCAAGTGGTGTGGAGGTCATGCACCCATGCATCATGTGGTTGAAAAATGAACGATTTCAATAGTAATATAAATCGAACCACAAATTAGACCCACATGATACATGGGTGAATGATCTCCAAACAACTTGATTTTTTCTACACATACATCTATTAGCATGATAAATATGATGGACGGAGTGGATCTTCCATAATGGCCCATAATCACTTTGTATGAGGAAAACTTCCTCATACAAATATGAGGCTCACATTACTAATATACATACATATATATATATATATATATATATATATATATATATATATATATATATATATATATAAGTGAGCTTCATATTTATATGAGGTGATTCTCTCATATAAAGTGGTTATAGCACGCGTGGAGCCCTAAGATCCAAACTGTTCGTTATGATTTATATATATATAAGTGAGCTTCATATTTATATGAGGTGATTCTCTCATATAAAGTGGTTATAGCACGCCTGGAGCCCTAAGATCCAAACTGTTCGTTATGATTTATATGTCATAAAATGTATGTATAAAAAAACAACTAATTTGGAGATCTTTTTCATATGCATACGGGGTGCAAAATTGACGATTTCATTAGTATAATAAATTGTACAACAGATTGGACAAAAGATCATCGAACCACTTGAGTTTTTTACTCATACATAATTTGGCATATCTTTAATCTCTAATATTATAATGGGAGAAGGTCTTAGTGTCAATTGTAAATCTACCAACATGTGCAACACACGTACATAACTAATATAAAGGAGGTTTCAGGTTCAAGTCATTTCTACGTTAGAGTTTTTATTTTTATTTTTTTTAAAATTATTAAAACGTGCATCTCACGTGTACATTACTAGTAATATTATAATGGGAGAAGACCTTAGTGTTATTTGTCAATCTATCAATGCGTATGATGCACGTACATAACTAATATAAAGGAGGTTTCAGGTTCGAGTCCTCACTACGTTAGAGTTTTTATTTTTAAATTTTTTTATTAAGATGTACATTGTCCGTACATAACTAATATAAAAGAGGTATCAGGTTGAGACCAGACTATATCGAAATTTTTACTTTAAGAAATATATATTATTAAGACATGCATTGCATGTGTAAATTATTAGTTTTTATAAATGGCGAGATCTTTCATGATGGCCACTTTAAGTGATTATAATCATTTTATATAAGGAGAAATACATTCTACAAATATGAGTTCACATTTTTCATATATATTGAATGAAAATTGTATAGAGTTCATTAAGGTAATTTGATATGAAAATCAAATAAATGCAGTTAAAGCATATATGGTAAGTAGAGAAGGCTAATATTTAAAGTGATGGTGAAATGAGGGGTCCATTAAATATCTGCGCAGTCACCGCTGGTTTGTGTTCTGATTGTTTGTATCAGTGCAACGGCTTTGGACTTTTTGGGTATGCTATCATTTTCATCGTCGTACTTTTTCGACCGTTTCTCCACCAATGGCTTTGACTGGCTACTTCTTTCCCAAAAGAAACAAATAATTCGGCAACAATCAGATTTTGCGATAGACTCTGGATTTAATCTCTAAATTTATTCTGTAATCTCTAATCTCTAATCTCTAATATTATAATGGTAGAAGGCCTTAGTGTCATTTGTAAATCTACTAGATTTGTCCGTGGGCACGTGCCTACGGCACGTTTTCGGCACGATACAAAATACGAAAAGCTTGTAAACAGTAAAACAACAATTATGTTGCTCAAATTTGAATAGTATGACAATAATTAGTTATAAATAAAAGTCCATGTTTCCATTAGCATATGTTGAAAAATAATTATAAATGGGGTATAAAATCTAACTTCTTATAACTTTAAGTGTGGAGTTGAAGAGATATTTACTATTTTCAATATAACATGTGCAAAAAAAAACATTAAAATTCTGAAAATCTAAATTTCTAAGTAAATATAGAAAGATTGGGAGAGAGATAGGGAGAGAGAGAAAAGGAGAAATATGAAAAAGTGAAGAGAGAAGAGAGAAATAGTAGTAAAGTAATAAGTTTTTTAGTTTTGGGGGGAAAATTTTGGTTTGGAGTTAACACGTATAACGCATGGACATAACTAATATTAAGGAGGTTTTAGATTCCAATCCTCACAACTCTCTAGTATGGCGTTTGGTACACGGATTGAAAAATTTCTAGGAATGAAAGGATTCCCGGAAATGTGAGGGTGTGAATGAAGATTCCTGTGAAAGTTGCATTATCGCGTTTGGTATAGTACATTGCATTCCCGGTAATCTTTTATTATTATAATTTTTTATTCTAGTTTTTTGGGTTTTTTTTTTAATTTTTTGTTAGGGAAATCACATGAGAATGATCAAATCCCATGATTTTAGGGAGAAATATATGTTTTTATTCTAGTTTTTTGGATTATTTTATTGTTTGTTATAGAAATCTCATGGTTTTTGGAGGAATGAAAATCCTTCCCAACAAAAAATTTTGATTTCCTTTGGGAATCTATTATTCATTCCAAAACTATACTCGCCACATATCAAACAAGGTAATCTAAAAGGGAATATGAGATTCTCTTGTACATTTCCACGTACCAAACGCCCTCTTAGAATTTTTTTTATTAAAATATGCATCACACGTATAAATTAGTAATGTTAATTTAAAGTAAAAGATAAGTTTCGACTCTCAAATTCACAAACAATGTGAAAGGAAAATTATTATTGGAGCATATGATTTCACATGAAAGCAGAGGGCAAGTCTTTAGAGCTCTAAGAATATGTTTTTTGTATGTGGATAAATCAGTTTGTCCCAACATGACTATATTTGATATATGTTAAATCCTATGCTGAAGACGGCGTAATTTTTTTTCCCCGTTTGGAGTAGATGTCTCATTATTTTATATTTTCTTGCTTCGGGTAAGCAGCATTAAGAACTTATCTATTACTAAAGACGGACATGGAACAGGGTGGCAAAATTAATCCCGATTGCAATATTTTGGTAAGCAACTTTATGGTAGCAACCTCCCCCGCCGTGCTACCCTACTTCCCTCTTCTTTCCGGTGCGCCGCCCCTCTTCGACGATCACGGTTCGACGAAGCCCAGATCGCAGTTCGTTCCCTCAGTTCCTCCCGCGACGGTGACGCAAACGCCATGGACCTGGGGAAGGGGGCGAGATCGCCGTGGTCGTGGCCGATGGTGAGGTTCGCCGCCAGATCGGATGACCCAGATCTGATTGCCTAGATCTGAAGCCAATGGTGAGATGTGCCGATGGCCCAGATCCGATCTCAACTATGTGAGCTCAGTGGTTCGGCATGGAGCCCCCCCCCCCCCCCCCCAACGACGACCCTCTGATTGCCCAGATCTGATCTCAACTGTGTGAGCTCGGTGGTTGGCATGGGGCGCTGCCCCCCCCCCCCCCCCCCGTGACGACGACCCAGTTGCCCACCTCAACGGTGTGAGGTCGGTGGTTCGGCATGGGTTGGGTTTGGTGGGCTTTGCTAGTTGTTTGCCCGGTTGTTCTTCGTGCTTGCCACCATGCCCACACTCTTGGGGCCAATCACGGCGATCTGTCGCTGTGATTGGTTTTTCCGAGGGTTGGTAGTGCGTGTGAAGATGCCGAGTGTACTTGGATGTGCCGTAGTGCGATTCTAGAGAGAGAAGCTCTAGAAAGGTTAGGTTGTCTTGCACGATTGTGGAGCTTGGGCCCAAAGATAGGGTCCCTCCGTGATGTGCACTCACTTGTCTCAACTTCCGGGATGCCTGTCTCAACCGTTGCGGAGCGACTATCTCGCGCCAAGGCATCCTCCCGCGCCTGTTGTCGCGAACACCATGGATCTGGGGTTCAAGTGGGTGAGGTCGGTGGTTCGGTTTGGGGCCCATGGGGCCAGACTGGTAGTTTGTTGGTGTTGGGGGTGATGGGGTGTGGGGTTTGGGTATGGTTGATCTGGAATGTCCTACGATGTCGCCGGTGAAGTCTTCACAGCACCTACTATTAGGCTATTGAGTTTCCTCCAGCTTAGGCCACTGACTCGTGACATCGTCGTATCTTCCCTCGGAGTGGGAGTATGAGTCGAGATAAGTCTGTGTGGTGAGAAATCGCCAGAGAGAGCTTGAGCGTGAGAGAGGTGAAGGTATCCTCTACACGGCTCTCTCCTAGAGCGTGGTGTTTGGTAGGGTGAGCGAGATAGTTGTGTGGTGAGAAATCGCCTGAGATAGCACTATCGTGTGAGAGGTGAAGGTATCCTCTTCACGACTATCTTTTTGGTAGCAGCTGTGGGAGCTACTGGCACGTTCGTAGGATGAGTGGTGGAGATGGTGGGAGGGTGCGATCATTGTGCAAGTGCCGTGGGGTCAGTTTTCGTTCTGCGGGGTTTGGGCCCAAAGATGGGGTCCCCCCAGCGAGGTGAAGACAGGGATCGGCGGGTGATAAAATCCTGCCAGACTTGTCTCAGGTGGGTATGCATGTGCCGTGGAGGCACTGTACGAAGCTAGACTGACGTACTTATAATTTTGCTGGACCGAGCTTGCTTGTCGGCCCACCGTCCAAGATTGTTGGAGGAATTTTTTGTTTGTACGCGTCATGTTTCTTCATGTATGTTTTATTTTCTGTATGTAGTTTGTACTTGGGCGCAATACTCTGGGTTTGTTTCGTTAAGCTCTTATTAATGAAACAGGGTGGCTAGATTCCACTTTTTCCCTAAAAAAAAAAAGACGGATGTGTAGCTCAACTGGAGCCTGGAGGAATCTTTTAGTAATCTTCTAATAAGAGATCAAGAAGGGAGAAGGTGTTGAGTAGTTGAGAGAATGAAAACTTTTGTTATTAGAAAAAAAGACATTCTGCATTTGTTTGCCATTTTGCAATTTTTTAGCTCGAGCAGGAACAATTCGCTGTCAAATTAGGCAACGCAAATGACAATTGTCAAATTATAGAGGACGAAGCATTATTCTTCGTCCGTTTGAAGATTTTGCTCGAAATATGGTCCGACGAAACATGAAGTTTCGTCCAACCATAATTTTGGCTGAAAAAATTGTTTCCATCAATTTTAAAATTAAAAAAAAAACAATTGTGATGGATAGAAGAACTTCTTTCGTCCATTATATTTAAAATAAAAAAATAATGACGGACGGAAGAAGTTCTTCGGTCCGTCAGATTGAAGAAAAAAACAAAACAATTGTAACAGATGGAAGAATTGTGAAGAATTGTGATGGACGAAAGCATATAAACAAATTGTAACAGATGGAAGAATTGTGAAGAATTGTGATGGACGAAAGCACTTATGTCTATATATATATATATGGTAAGAGCATCTGTAGTCGTTTGCTATTTAGCCAAAATATCCAAAATTTGGCTCGAATCCTGCTCTAGTCGTTGGCTATTTTGCCAAATTTTGACTTTTGGGGAACAGTAGCGAGCTATATTTGGCAGATGATTTGGCTAAATGGATAAAATAGCCCGACAAAACATTGTTTTCTGTTTGTTGATCGGACGATGTATAATTTACCGTCTGAATTCTTTTTTTATTAATAAAATAATCGGACGGAAAATTATACACCGTAAGATTTTTTATTATAAAGTTTTAGGACAGCGTATAATTTACCGTCCCATTATTTAAATGTTAAAAATGAAATGAAAGAAGGGAAATGATACACCGTCCTTGCATCTGGGGGATTTATTTTGATTTTTTAAAAAAACTTCACTATCAACACTTACATATTTTTTTTTAAAGAAATTAAATTCTAAAAAAAGGGGAGAAGGGAATTTTTTTTAAAGAATTTTCTTTTTCTGAAACGTCTGACGGAAAATGAATTTCCGTCCATCCTATTAAGATTTCGAAAAGCCAAATTTTGGCTAACAACAACTACAGACGAAAGTTATATAGCTATTGGCTATATGCCAAATATGCAAATTTTTGCTAACAACAAGTACATGTAGATGCTCTTAGTTAAATTTGGCTTTGACGACTATAGCAAACACCTCCATTTGTCATATGCCAAATACTATTTTGCTAAATACTACTACCTAAAATCCGGACACTCGCGCAATAGGTGTTTCTCTTTGCAACAACTGCTTGGCCTCTCCATTGGAGTGCCTATCTCTGATCAAGTGCTGAGTGCTCTAGATTTTCCCTCTCTCCAAGCCAAACTAGCCGATTTGCATGTCAATAAGGCCAAGTGCCCCAAATTAGCTATTCAGTCTCCCCTCCTCCCTACTCCTCCCGCCTCGCAGCTGATTGCTGTTCCGTCAGCTCCTCTTCAGAACACTCCTTCTTCCCAGCAACTAGAAGTCACCGCTCCAACCTTTCCCTCTGTTCAATCCCTATCTTCTACTTCTCCCTCCTCGGCCGTGGTACCCAGGGCCCAGGTGACCCTCATTTATGTGCCATCCCCTGAGACCTCTGCCAAAATGCACTAGGTTGATTGTTTGGGAGCGGTATATTTCTATGGTGGATCCATCTCCAATTACTCCCTTGAATCCTTTATTTGCAAAAACTGCAATATAGCTGACTGGACTTGGGCTGTGAATGCTTGCTCCAACGGCGACGTTGTCATCAAATGCCCCAACTCCAAAGCTCTAGATGATTTGTTAGCCATTAAATCCTTTTCCATTGGCTCCATTACTCTCTCCATTCGTAAATGGGTCAATCTGGGTTCTCCTCATTCTGCTATGCGGCCGACGCCGATCAAAGTCACCTTATTAGGTCTCGCTCCCTTTTGTGACTCTCCTCGGCTAGTAGCTGATATGACCAAATGTATCGGAGACCTCGTGTGTACCTCTTCTACTTCCCTCCTCGCATCTGGGTGTCTACAAGTTGAGGCAGATTTCCTTTGCCCTGATTTGCAGGATAGAGTCGAAGCCTACTCACTTCGTATTGATCAGTCTGTGTTCATCGTCTTAGTGAATTATCATGATCACTCAGCCCCTGTTCAGTCTCTCGCTCCCGTTCTCCTGACTGTTCCTTCTTCTGCCCTATCAGAAGGTATGACTCCCAAGACGTTCTCTGTTGGTGTTTCCTCTCTCCCCTCTACTCAGTCTGCTAACTGAAAGGAAAAACTCCAGTTGAAAAGAAATTTTCTTTCCCAAAGAGAAGTTTTGCTCACCGTCCCAAGGCTTCCCCCGCGAAACCGCCTAATCTCGTTTGGATTAATCCTGATATCTCTTCTCACTCACCCTCCAAAATGCAGTTCTTGTTCCGGAGGCATCCCTTGCCAATCAAGTTTTCGTGCCAGTATCGTCTCAGAGCGCTCCGGTGTCTGATTCCAAATGGCCAGTGTGGGACGTTAATCCCCACTTCGCGGCTGACTGGGACAAATTCACCAAATCAGTCCACAAATCCCTTGAACCTCACTCCACTTCAAAATAGGCTTCCCTCAAATCCCCTATTGCTATATCGGCTCCGGCTCTTGATTGGATGGACCAGGATAATCTCCTTGCAGAGGAGGAAAAGGAGCTTGAAAACATGGATTCTACGCGAAAGGTAATATACCTATTAGCTCGTCAAAGTTTATTTATTTTTCTGTGGCCTTTAATTTTCTGTATGGCCATTTTGCTTTTAGTTTGGGCCCTTCCTCGCCCCTCCCGTACCCTCTTATTCTATCTTTTCTTTTTCGTTTTAATGATCGAAGCATAGATTCCCTCGAATGCCACTCCGAGGGGTTTTACGCTGACGATTCTCCTCTCTCTACCTTTCACCCCGTCTCCTCCCCCCGATCTCTTTCTAATTGGTACGCGTCTATCCCTCGCTTACGGCAGGCGATGATATTATCTACCCCTCTGTCCTCTGCCCCAAATCCGATTCTTCCCCTATCTCATCTCCCTGTTAATGGCCTGGTTGACGCTCCTTGTTCTATTGTCGCACCCTCCTTGTCTCACCACAAACAATCTCCCAGCTCTGATAAACTCCATTCTACCGCTAAAAATTCCAAATCTTCCTTCCCTTTACTCCGTTCAAGTGCTAGGATTAAAGCCAAATCTAATTCTCATTTATCGTCCAAGTCCAAAGCCTCATTAGCAGCGCAGATTCGTAATCTTGAAATTTCGCTGCCGGTCCCTCAAGTTCTGAACCAATCCTCTTTAGGCTCTGTGTACCAAGTGCATTTTGATTCATTATCTAATTCAGACTTTCTTCACCTCGCTTCTGATATGGGCTTTGTGGTTAGTCCAGATTCCTTATCGAAATTTGAAGCCATTCGTAGATTGGAAATTTCCAGAGCTGTTGAGTCTATACATTATTATGATTAGTGTGTCTTGGAATATTCGGGGTCTTCGGTGTCCAAGCAAACAACAATCCGTGTTCCATCTTATCACCTCTTCTCATTGTGATATGATTTCTATCCAAGAATCTAAACTGAATTTTATCTCCCCTGCTATTATGTGCTTCCATCATTGGATCGATTATTTCTAATTGGATCCCTCTTGACGCTATTGGGACTTGTGGGGGGATTCTTTTTGGATTTAAGGATTCTCTTTTCGCGCTTATCTCAGTGCGACGTCTAACCTTTTTTCTTATTGTCTGCCTGCATTGGTTTGAATTCAATTGTTGCCTTCACATTGTTTCAGTTTATGGTTCGTCCACGGCGGACCGTCGCAATCTCTTTTGGAGCGAATTTGATTCTTTTCTTTCTAATACCAACGGCCTCTGGATCTTCTGTGGTGACTTCAATGTCACAAATTTCTCCAACAAGAGGTCGGGAAACGCCTCTAGTGGCGCAGTTCTAACCGTTTCAACAACCGTATTCGTTTTCTCAATCTTATCGATCTGCATCTTAATGGTAGATCCTTCACTTGGTCCAATATGAGACTTACTCCTTCTATGGCTCGATCGCTTCCTTGTTTCTCATGACTGGATATCCTCCTTTCACAACTCATTCTCGTGTGCCCTCCCGAATCCCTCTTCGAACCATGTTCCAATATGAAAACATCTGGCTGCAAGATCAGATTTTTGTCAACATGATCTCAGAGTGTCTATCTGCCATTACCGGCTTGCACGACCTTGGTAGATTAATTCTTAAACTTCATGCTGTAAAGCATGGGTGCAAAATTTGGTGTAAGGAACGTTTTGCTAATGCGAACGTACTCAAAAACAACTTCTTATCTTGCATTTTCGCCATTGATCTGCTGGAAGAGCAGGGTCCTATTTCTGACCCTCTCTGTAACACGTGGAATCATTGCAAGCGTGAATTTGCAACTTTACTTCATAATGAACACCTCAAATGGGCTCAGCGGGCCAAAATCCGTTGGCTCAAAGAGGGTGAAGCCAACACTTCCTTTTTCCATAATTTTGCGTCTCATCGGCAACGACGCAATCGTATCTCTTCCATCGTTGATAATGGCATTGAGCTCAACTCCAACGGGGAGTTTCATGCCACCTTTCTTAACTTTTTCAAAAATCTCATGGGTTGCTCTAAACCTCGTACCATCCACCTTGATTGGGCTCAGCTTTATGTTCATGAACAACATGATCTGTCCCCCTTAGAAGCCCCTTTTCCCCTGAGGAAATTAAAACAACTGTGTTCTCTTTAAAAAGAGATTCTTCGCCAGGTCCCGACAGTTTTTCGACCTTTTTCTTCCAAAAACTTTGGGAATTCCTTAAAGAGGACATCATTGCGATGTTTTATGACCTACACCAGGGACTCTTTTCCTTCAAGCATATTAACTACGCGCATATAGTTCTGATTCCAAAAATCTTGGGCGCTAATTCGGTTGCTTCCTTTCGGACAATTAGTCTTCTCAATAATTCCTTTAAGATCATCATGAAAGTTCTCTCATCACGCATCAGTTTAGTAATTTCTCCTCTTATTGATCCCGTCCAATCCGGTTTTATTAAGGATCACTTCATCCTCGATAGTGTCGCTACTGCTCAAGAAGTGATCTCTGACTGTCATAGATCCAATTCCGAGGGTATCCTTTTAAAATTTGATTTTCAAAAAGCTTATGATAATGTGAGTTGGGACTTTCTATTTGACATATTGCTCCATCGAGGTTTCGGTCCGAAATGGATCGATTGGATCAGGTCCAGCCTTGCTGCAGGCACCTCCTATATTCTCATTAATGGGTCTGAAGGACACTAATTCAAATGCAAGTGTGGCCTTAGGCAAGGGGACCCTATCTCTTCCCTCTTGTTTGCTCTCGTTGCTGATGTTTTTAGCAAGCTTCTTTGTAATGCTTGGGATGCCAACGTTATTGAAGGTTTGAGTGGGTCTAATAGCTTCAGGGGTGTCCTGAATCTGCAATACGCGGATGACACCATTATCTTCGCCAAACCCAATGGTGGCACTCTCAGGAATCTGAAACTCCTCATATATATCTTTGAACAGGCATCTGGTCTAACTATTAATTTTCAAAAATCCGCTGTTCTTTGGCTTGACGGATCTAACGATCGCCAACACGAAATCGCTTAGTTTTTCAACTATGTCGTCGCGGTTTTTCCCGTTACTTATCTGGGTATCCCCCTCAAATGGGGGAAGTTGCATAAATTTGACTGGATTCCAATGATCGAAAAAGTGGAATCCAGAATTAATAAGTGGTCGGGTAGACAGCTATCTCAAGGTGGTAGATTGATCTTGGTAGACAGCTATCTCGTTCTTTCCTCTAGTCCATTATATATGATGTCCTTTTTCTATGTCCCCTCCTGGATTATTAAGAGGATTGATCAAATTAGAAGAAATTTTTTCTGGTCCGTTTCCGACTCTTATAGAGCAGGTACTCATCTCTGTAACTGGAAAATTGTTTACTCGTCCAAGGTAGCTAGTGGATTGGGTATCCTAGATCTAAGGAACCAAAACCTAGCACTGCTAGGCAAATGGTTATGGAGAATGCTAAAAAATGATGACCTTCCTTGGGCCCGATTAATTGCTAAAAAATGTCACTGTCGATGCAAAGTTTAGGCGTTTCACCCTTCCCTCTCTCCAGCGGCCTTTACTTTCTGGAAAGGGGTGTGGAAAGTTGTTACCCCCTTCCAGTATGGTCTCTTCAATGCGTGTGCCGGTGGTACCAAGACTAAGTTCTGGTCCCACTTTGGATTGGCAATTACAAGCTTGAGCATGCCTTCCCAAATCTCTTTCGCCTGGCCTCTAACCCTAACGCCTCGGAGGCAGATTATCTCACTTCTCTCCATGAACACAGGGAGTGGCATATCTCGTTCACTTCTGTTCTTTCCCCTTTTCTCTTGCATGAATATTCCATTCTTCTTGAATGTTTATCCAGCTACTCATGACATCCTAAAGATGATTTCAGTTGGAGATGGACCTCTTCGGGCATTTTCTCTGTCAAATCTTTTTATAACTTTCTGAATAACGGCGGGGTCTATTCTCCCTTTGCTAAGTACGTCTGGGGATGTTGTAACAAATAACAACACCACCACCTGTCAAATCTTTTTATACTGTCAAATCTTTTTGTAACAAATGACAACACCACCACCTGTCACAATGTTCTAAGCCTCCGACATGGTGCTACACTCCAACTGATGGTGAGCCACAAATCGAGAGGAGACAAAAGAATGGGTCGCCCCGGAATCAAAAAGAACATGAGCAGGGAAAGAGCAAACAAGGACGATACCTAAGATAGAATCAAAAGACAAAAGGAAAAGAATGGTTGAACAGGGGTGAGGACAACAAAATGCCGAAAGATAAAATGGAGGAAACAAATGCAAGAGAAAAGAAAAGAAGCAAAAGAAAGACAACAAAACAACAAAACAATAAGAGCAAAATATACCTGCAACAATACCTTCAGCTGACTCCGCGTCTGCAACAGTCAAATTGAAAGCCTGACCTCTCCTCGGAACAACTGTCCTCTGACCGAAAATCTGGCACTGAGGAGGAAGCGGTGGCTTAACTGGACCACGAGCTGGGGCAACCTACTGAACGGGACCCCTGGCTGGAAGAGCCAACTGCTATTGCGGCTGCGGACAATCCCGAACTGAGTGATTAGCAGAGCCACACCTAAAGCATAGACGGCTGGCACGAAAACAGTTCTTGCGCTCATGCCCAGACACCTGGCAGTAGTCGCAAAAACCACCCATCGGAACCCAACAGAAGGGTACGGAGCTGCCCTGATAGGACGGGCGGGAACAAGACTCCGAGCAGGACCACCAGAAGGCCTAACAACAACCGAGGAGTGCAGAACAGTTTGCTGAGAAAGAGCCAAACTATCACGAGCCTGCTCCTGAGCGCGGGCTGCCTCAAGAGCTTCTGCATAAGTACGCAAGCGAAGGGAGACAAGATGCACCCTAATCTCACGCTCAACCCCAAAATGAATCTACGAGCTCGGTCCTATTCGTTCGCCACAAGAACGGCTGCGAAGCGACTGAGTCTAGTAAATTCAGCTGCGTACTCGTCCACAGACCTGGAGCCCTATTTCAAGAAAGTCTGATGTTACAACATTGCATGGACAATATGTAACAAAATTCTATTACTAGAAATAACGACCAACCTATTTCAGGACCAAGAATTGTTGCTCCATCTCTACTCTAGTGCTACTAGGAAAGAACTTCTCCAAGAAGCCCCTAGTGCAAGTAGCCCAAGTGATTAGTCTTTCGAGCCTTTCGGACTCGGGCCTCCACCAAATATGAGCCAAGTCCACCAGCTAAATGGCAACCACGTCCACTCGGTCTGCATCTGCAACTCTAGCTGCCAAAAGCAGTTGCTCTGTCCGAATCAACCACTGTTCAACCTCCGAAGGCGTCTCAGTGCCTGAAAACCTGTCGGGATGCAGCCTCATGAAATCCGTGACTGTACTCGGACGGGGAGGAAGAGGTGCCTACATAGGCGCAACGGGCAGAGGAACTCGAGCGGCTTCCAGAGCAGCCATCACCAAATCACTATGGTTCTGCTGCTGATTAATCAGCCGTTCAAGCACAGCAGTGACAGCCTCAATCGGATCAACCTGCGACTGAGAAGTAGAACCCCTGCGAGCCATAGTCTGCACAAAACCAAAACAATCAGCATCCAGATCAAGGTTGATAATAATTAATTTATTTATGCATGCATGGTTGGTGAAATATTGAGTCAATACCAGTTCGAGCCAAGCATGTCTAATATATCAGTAAAACTAATATATTAGCCAAATTTGGGCTCTGATACCACTAAAAATCTTGTCACGCCCCGCTTTCCAAAAAAATACGGAATACGAGCACGTAACATTGGCTCAACGAATGATTTTCATCATCCATAAGCTGTTCAGGAATCTTTACAACATCTCACAAAATAATCAGAGTCGGAAGCAAGATAATCAACCAATCATACACAATTGAATCAAATAGATCAACAGAAATTTACTTGAAATCCAAAATGTAATATAATCTCAAATAAATCAAGTCTGGACAGTTAATAATATCCTGGGTCATATTGCCTAATTACAAATAAATCCAAATATCAAATACAATTATTCAAGTTCAAGCAACAAATAATAATAATAATAAAGTAGAAAATCTAGCACTAATACATCATTTTGCCAATGCCATCTGGCAGCCGACCATCCATATCTGCAATCAATAAATTGCAGGAGAAGGAAAAAGAAAACAAGTACCCGTCAATTGCAAGTTACGAGTCACTTATAATGTAGGATACAAGTACATGGGGAGAACTAAACAAATCTAATAATAGCAAAAACAGATATAGCATGGTATAGCAGAATCAACTAGCATGGTATACTAACATGTGTCAAGTGTCAGATAGTATGCAGACAGATATACAGATGGTAGTGTCAGATGATAGTCAGAAAGATAACAGATAATCAGATAACAGATATCAGATAGCAGATACAGATAACAGATTCAGATTCAGATATAGATTCAGATGTCAGATTTAGATTTTTACAAGTCTTGTATTAATTACTAACTAGGTAGCACTTCATGTGCCATCCTTTTATCACATAGTTGCTACATTCAAAACAGTTTCGTTTGTAGATTTCGTAGGGAATCATATAGGGCCGTATACTCAGGGTTCAGACAGATATCAAATAATCAGATCAGACAGATAGAACTTAGGGGTTCTCTTCTTCTCTACACCTTCTATAAGAAGTAATGTAGACAGGGTCAGATAACAGATCCAGACAGACAGATAAAACCTAGTGGTTCTCTTCTTCCTTACACCTTCCTATAGTAAGTAATGTAGACAGGGTCAGATAACAGATAACAGATAATCATATGGGAAACACGGGCCCCCTTCTAAGTACACATTTCCATGCTTTCCCACTACTAGATCTTTCCCATAAACTCCGACTTGATTACTTTTATTATGGTAATCAACAGACATGATAGTGCATGAAATAGTATCGAACTAACATGGTATAATCAGAATTAGGTTCAGGGAAACAAATAAATAATCATAGATAATATACGGTCACATAAACGAGCAAAACAGTGTATGTTCATATTCAGGACAGCATGACAGTACAGTACTAAAACAGTGATTCCCGTTACTACAGAAATCCAAATATGAATCTGTCAAAGAATCTGGAAAATAGACTTCCACACGAATCCATAGATTATAAATAAACCATATAGTATTTCACAAAATCATAACTCAAAACGGATTTGAATCCAGAAAATACGTTCAGTCAGAAATTAGTAAAACAAATTCTCAGTCAGAAAAACAACATTAAAACTCCTCGAATAAATCCAGGAAAAATCTGGGGTATTTCCCTATATGTCTAGAATCAGAATATAAAGTTTCATAATTTTTCAGTAAAATTAGTTTAGCCAACAAAAATAAGAAAACATCAAGAAACGACAGTTTAGCAAATCTGGAGTTCCCAACACTGCTGTACGAAAACAGTAATATCTCGCAATCCGTGAAACGAAATCCAAATCCTCTAAAGGGAGATGAAAATAGACAAATTAACTTAACTTTCATAGTTCATAAATATTTTCCATATAGTAGAAGGAAATAGGGTGAAAATACGATTCTTTACAGAACAGTGAGTAAAATACAACAAGTATAGCTTTCATAAACAAGCATGAAACGGAATATAAAACTCATCAATAAAATCCACCAAAATTCTGGGTAACCCCTAGATAGATATAGAAGTACTAACCAAAGTTTCAGATCAAAGTAATATGTGTAGCACAAGTATCAAAATAATTTAGTCATCAAAATCATCAAGAAACGAAATCTAGAATTTACCTACACATCTGTAGTAAAACAGTCATATCTCACACATACGAAAACGAAATCGGGCAAAATCAAAGGGGTTGGAAAGAAGACGAATTCCTCTAAAACTCATGTTTTATACTGAAATTAAGATTCTGACTTTAATATGGTCTAAATTACTGATCAAGACAGAATATCGGCAAAACCCAGAATTTTCCCAAAAACCAAAATCAACATAGATCCAACGAAATTTGATCCAAACACAACCAAACATGAAATCGAGTCTACCAAGTGTCCAAACAACATGAAATAAGGTAATTAACATATCTAAAACAAGTCTATCACAAGGTTCTTCACAAATACCCAAATTCTCACAAAATCCGTCATTCATGATCAAATCAAGAACGGGCAAAACCTAAGTTATTTCATGTCAATATTGTGTCGTGAGGCAACTATGATCAAATAGCACAATAGAGAAAAAATCCATCAAACATAACACACACACTAGTTGTCTCTAGAACCCAACTACACTATAAGCGATATTTTTGACTTGTATCATACAAAGGAATTTGAGTACAAGTTACTTGCCTTAACCGAAGACGAAAACGAAGAACACCAAGAATAACAGGAACGGATCCTGACAATGAACGAAACCCACGAACGGAACACAACCCAACAACGAACAAATACCCGAATGAAGCAACCAACCAACACGAACGAAGAATTTCGAACGAACCCAAATAACACGTGCAACTCACGCACGTATTAATCAAGAGTGCGAACGGACGAGGGAGACGGCAACACACCGCGGAACTCGGCATTGCAAGATGGTGCGACCATGAATCGCAGGAGCAAGGTCGGGATCGCTTGGAGTGGACGGGAGAGAGGACAGGAGGCAAGGGTCGGCCAGGTTAGTGTAGGGGATGGGGAAAAAAAACACAGAGAAGGCGGCTGGGGTAGAGTATGCATGGGTTGAAATTACAGGATGATAGTTATATATATATATATATATATATATATATATATATATATATATATATATATATATATATATATATATATATATATATATATATAGTGATCTTCGGTTGCAAACGGGCCGGAACGGGTCGGTTCGCACGGACCCGTGCGAACATCGATCTCGACCGTTGGATCAAAGATCCAACGGTCCAGATTTTTTTTATCAGATCTTTCCTTAACCCGTCGTTGGCAAGAACGGGTTAAGGCAAAATTTTATTAAAAAAATGGCCTTAACCCGTTATTGGGAAGAACGGGTTAAGGCTATCTTTTTTCATTTTCGTCGACATACAGTTCGTCTTCTTCAGCTCTCTTATTCTTTCTTCGACGAACCCAAACCCAAACGACGGAGAAAAAAACCCTAAAAAACCCTAGCTCAGTTCGATCGAAACCCTCGAACTCCCTCTTCTCTCCCAACTCCGAAGATTGAAACCCTCTAACTCCGACGATCGAAACCCTAGGTTCTCTTCCCCTCTTCGATACGAAATCGGAACCCTAGTTCTCTTCCAAAACCGATTGCTTGGCTTGATTTCGACCTATTCCGTAAGGTATACACTATTTCTTGAACCCAATAATCTACATTTGTATTTTTTTTGTTGAATTTGTGTGTAGTAATTTTTTTAGAAATTGGAAAAAAAATTTAAATGTGTTAGTAGATTTTAGATGTAGAATCGGGTTGACCTCAAGTATATTCAATTGCCGAATTATGTTTCTTGCATTAGTATCTTGTAGAATTAGAATTGTATATAGGAAATTAGTTAGAATTTTCAGTGCGGTTATGGTTGAAAACCCTGCGAACGACCGTAAAAAAATACGAAACCTTCCGAGTAGGTTCGTCTCACGTAGTACAAGCCACACCAACTTGTAGAAGCAAGTTTCGACTCACGGTTCGAGAGATACGGCCGCGTATCGCTTACAGTTGGAAAAAAACAAGTATAGCGGTGCACGGCCGTATATCGCAAACCGTGACTCGAAACTCGCTTCTACAAGTTCGGGTGGCTTGCCCTACATGAATTCGACCAAGTCGGAAAGTTTCGTATTTTTTGGAGGCCGTTTGTGCGGTTTTGCTCAACTTCTTCGCATGATAGTTTTTCGACTTAGAATTTTGTAAGTGCGGTTAGATTAGATTAGAAAACCCTTCAAACGACCTCCAAAAAATACGAAACCGTGCGAGTTGGTTGGTGTCACCTACGAGAAGCCAAACCAACTTGTAGAAGTGAGTTTCGACTTACGGTTCGAGAGAAACGGCCGCGTACCGCTTACGGTTGGGAAAAAACCGAGTAAAGCGGTAGACGGCCGTATCTCGCGAACCGTGAGTCGAAACTCGCTTCTACAAGTTCAGGTGGCTTGCCCTATGTGAATCCAACCAACTCGGAAAGTTTTAAAATTTTTGGATGCCATTTGCGTGGTTTTCTCAACTTCCTCGCATTACAAGTTTTAGCCTTAGAATTTTCAAAGTGCGGGTAGATTAGAAAACCCTTCAAACGGCCTCCAAAAAATACGAAACTTTGCGGGCTGGTTGGTGTCCCCAAGGAGAAGCCACCCGAACTTGTAGAAGTGAGTTTTGACTCACGGTTCGTGAGATACGGTCGCGTATCGCTTTCGGTTGGAAAAAAGCTATTATAAAGCGGTATACGGTCGTATCTCGCAAACCGTGAGTCGAAACTCGCTTCTACAAGTTCGGGTGGCTTGCCCTACGTGAATCCGACCAATTGGGAAAGTTTTAAAATTTTCGGATGCCGTTTGCACGGTTTTCTCAACTTCGTCGCATTACAAGTTTTAGCCTTAGAATTTTCTAAGTGCGGGTAGCTTAGAAAACCCTTCAAACGGCCTCCAAAAAATACGAAACTTTGCAATTTGGTTGGTGTCACCTACGAGAAGTGACCCGAAGTTGTAGAAGTGAATTTCTACTCACGGTCCGAGAGATACGGCCGCGTATCGGTTTTGGTTGGAAAAAAACAACTAAAGCCGGTACACGGCCATGTATCGCAAACCGTGAGTCGAAACTCGCTTTTACAAGTTCGGTTGGCTTGCCCTACGTGAATCCAGCCTACTCGAAAAGTTTTATAATTTTCGTGTGCCGTTTGTGCGGTTTTCTGAACTTCCTCGCACTACAAGTTTTAGACTTAGAATTTTCTAAGTGCGGGTAGATTAGAAAACCCTTCAAACGACCTCCAAAAAATACGAAACTTTGCAGGTAGGTTGGTGTCCCCTATGAAAAGCCACCCGAACTTGTAGAAGTGATTTTCGACTCCCGATTCGAGAGATACGGCCGCGTATCACTTTCGGTTTGAAAAAACTATTATAAAGCGGTATACGATCGTATCTCGCAAACCGTGAGTCGAAACTCCCGGATTACAAGTTCGGGTGGCTTGCCCTACGTGAATTCCACCTAGACGGAAATTTTTATAATTTTCGGATGCTGTTTGTGCGGTTTTGCTCTATTTCCTCGCATTATAAGTTTTAGAATTAGAATTTTCTAAGTGCGGGCCGTTTATAAAACACTTCAAACCACCTCCAAAAAATATGAAATTATTCTCCATCCTCAAGTTGTGGTGGCTTGCGCACTTATAAAAACACCAAATACAACGGTTTAGTACCCCTAATTATTCTCCTCTTCACGGTTTCTTAGGTATGGACAGTTTCGAAGGAAGTTCTGTTGCCGGAGATAAATTTGTTCGTGCGCAACAACTTGACGAGTATCTTCCTCATGTTGACGAGCACCTAAAACCGAAGATTGGTATGACATTTCCCACCCTTGAGGATGCGGAAAAATTTTATTTATCATATTGCAAATGTGCGGGATTCTCTATGCGTAAGGGTGGAAATAAATATAAGGGAAACGATATAGTGGATAAATCATACGTTTGTAATAAAGCCGGGGAGTCACCGAATAGCCATAATGAAACCAGACGAGGTACAACTTCTAGAACGGGTTGCAAAGCTTTCGTCCGTGTGAAAATAAACCCATATAGTACTTCACAAAGTAATTCGTGGATTCTTTATTCGTTAATTGAAGCACACAATCACGAATTTATTTCACGCGGTAGACGTCACTTGCTACCTCGAAACCGTGAATTGACTAAGACAGATAAAAATGTAATTGGTCAACTTACCGAAGCTAATGTCCCTGTATGCAAACAAATGCTATTCTTTGAAGGTGCAAGTGGAGGTAATGAGAAAATTGGATTCACCGAAACCGATGTAAGAAATCTCAGGAGAGACGAGATGGAGGGTTTAAAAGGACACGACGAACAAATGCTACTTGAGTTTTTTGAATCCAAAAAGGCGACCGATCCCTTATTCTATTTTGATTACCAATGTGATCCCGAAGGGCGATTGACACATTGTATCTGGGTGGACGGTATCGCTAGAAATAATTACAAAGTATTTGGTGATGTTCTCTGCTTCGACGCTACCTACAATACAAACCGATACGGGATGTTGTTCGTACCATTTGTCGGATTCAACCATCATTGGCAATCAATATTCCTAGGTTGTGGGTTCATCCCCAATGAGACGGCATCCTCATTTGAGTGGTTCTTTGAAAAGTGGCGTGCTGCAATGCCTTTTGATCCGATCAACATCATGACAGATGAGGATCGCTGGATAACTTCTGCAATTTCCAAAGTTTTCCCAATCACGTCACATAGATATTGCATTTGGCATATTCTGGATAAGCTACCGCATGAAGTTCGAATGTCGAATAACGTTGATGAGTTCAGGGATGCTTTGAAGACTATCATTTATACGGCGGAATTTAAAACAGAATTCGAACAGAAGTGGAAAAATTTGATCTCTCAGTACAAACTAGAAAATAACAAATGGTTGAAGGAAAATTTTGAGATCCGTGAAAAATGGGCCCCTGTGTACGCAAGAGACTCATTTTGGGGGGCATGTTGAGTACCCAACGTAGCGAATCGCTACACTCAACCTTGAAGCACCATACTCATAAAAAGTACTCACTACATGAATTTGCTATCATCTTTGACCGACTCTTAGTAAAACAAAGACACGATGAACTTAAAGAAACACATCGTAATCGCGAGGAGCGGCCAAAATTGAAGACCGAGTGGGCATTGAAGTCACAAATGGCAGGGACATACACTTTGAAGATTTTCTACAAATTTCAACAAGAAGTTGTCAAAAGCTTATTACTTAATGTGAGTTTAATTACGAGTATGGATACACCGGATAGTGCAGCTTATTCTGTAACAGTTTGTGGAAATTCAGAACCGGGGAGGGTGATTTCTTATTGCAAAATCACTAAAATTGCTAAATGCCCTTGTTCCATGTACTACTTCGTAGGCATTCCCTGCAAACATCTACTTGCAGTTATTCGGTTCACAGATCACACCGCACTACCCGATCAATATATTTGTAGGCGATGGACCAGGGATCAACTGAGGAGAAGCAGTATACCGGTTCCCAATAATATGGACGACAATTTTGCTTCGCGTTATTGTGAACTAAGTATGCACTCACGACATTTGGTCGATCTTGGTTGTTCTTCAGAGCGAAGATACAAGTACATGCTCGACCACATGCTGAAGGGAATTGAAGGCTTTGCTAAGATTGAGTCAGTGAACAGCACACCACACGAAGGTAGCGCACAACCTGAGAGTGGTGGACAATCACATGCACATGCACATGTAGGTGACCCTGTACAGTGCACCACAAAGGGGAGGCCCAAAGGGAAACGGTTGAAGTCGGTAAGAGAAGGTCAAAAAACGAAGAGGCCACGACTTTGCAGGACATGTCTTCGTGTCGTAGGCCACGATTCACGGAATTGCCCAAAAAATGTAGCAAGGTATTATATCAGAGATTTTGTATTTGTTAATTGGACTCAATAAATGTTAATTTGGTTGGTACTAACTCATTCTTCTTACCTTTTTTAGTGGATCGGTGGGGAATGAAGAAGCTCCAAACGCTGTAGAGAGTGATGATGACGAAGGCGAAGGTTCGTGCTAAGGGGGTTTTAAGAAATTTATAAATATGTATGTCATATCAAACAATTTCAAAATAATCACCGAATAATTGCTAAAATTTTATATTTATTCGTGCAGATAATTATTAATTTCGACTAGATTGTTAAATTTTTGTTTTTTTAATTTTCTGGTATAGGTCAGGAATGAAACAAGAAAAACGCGCCCAATGGAAAGAAGCAATGCGTTGAAAAATGTGTTGCTTTTGGATTGTATATTTGTGTGGATAATAGCTGTAGGCTTGTTTGGTACAAGTAAATTAATGATGTATTTAATCATAATGTAATGTCGGCCAATGTCAGTTTTTTGTGTTATTGGTATATGTGTGCAATTCGAAAAATGTGAAATTGGTATATGTGTGCTTCTCGAAAAATGTGACACAGTCTGTCTGTGAATTTTGTGTTAACGAAACTTGTCTGCATGCCGATGTGAACAGATTTGTTATTTGTGTTGGAGATTGTGTATTTTGTGGATGATATATCTATATTGTGGAAAATTGTGAAAATGTATGCAGTATCCAGAAGAATAAAGGCAGTCAGATATTGTATACCTTAACCCATCATTGGCGATAACGGGTTATGACACTTAACACGTTTTCCCCAATAACGGTTTAAGGGGATAGATATTGCCAGTCCTTAACCAATACTTCGAGTGCAGGGGTTTTAGTTCGGCCAATATCTCTCCACTTAATCCGTTATTGGCATTAACGGTTAAATATAACCTAACCCGTTATCAGCAATAACGGGTTAAAAAGATAAATATTGGCAGTATTTTGCTCCAGTACTTCACATATAGGGGTTTAGTTCGGCCAACATCTCTCTACGTAACCCGTTATTGGCGTTAACGGTTAAATATAACCTAACCCGTTATCAGCAATAACGGGTTAAAAAGATAGATATTGGCAGTACTTTGCTCCAGTACTTCACATATAGGGGTTTAGTTCGGCCAACATCTCTCTACGTAACCCGTTATTGGCGTTAACGGTTTAAGATAACCTAATCCGTTATTGGCAATAACGGGTTAAGGAGATAGATATTGGCAGTACTTTGGTCCAATGGTTCACATGTAGGGACTGAAGCTCGGCCAATATCTCTCCACTTAACCCGTTATTGGCATTGACGATTTATATCCTATAAACCGCAATTGGGAATAACGGGTTAGGTTAAGAATTCCTTACATTGTTTTCAACTCTGTGCTATCTTCTTTTGTTGATACATATACATATTTGTGCATTCTCCGCTTAAAAATATGCCGAATAACTTTCACGGGTGTTGGACATATCTTCTTTTGTTGATACATATACAAGATATTTCATTCACAACAAGCCATTTGCAAAACAAAATTTATTCATATAAAGGAACATTACAAACTGGCAATAACATATTGTTTGAAGAAACAGAAAATTGAAGTTGAAATTAATTTAGTATACAAGTGCATGCTCGCTTTCTTCTCGGAAGTGGAAGGAAGGACTGCTGACTCTGCCTTTTTTTGAATGCATAAGTAGCCAGTTGTACCCCCTGCATACAATTTCGTTCTCTATTGTTATACAGAATGTAAAAATTCTCGGCTTCCTTCGAAACTTACTAGTAGTGGGTGTAACCATATATTCAAAGTACTTAACGACTTCTTGACACGCACTCCTCATATTCGTACTATTTTGTGGCACGATTGTGAGGTGTGCATGCCAAGAAGTCGAAAAGTACCATGAATACACCGTGACACCCACCACTACTCCGTCCGACGAAAGCCGAGAATTTCTACATTCTGTGTAACAATAGAGAACGAATGTGTATGAAAGGCGTACAGTTGCTACATATGCAAACACATCTAAAAGCTAAAAAAATAGAAGACTAAGAGAAACACTGTGAAAAAAAAGGCAGAGCCAGCGGCCCTCCCTACCGCTTGAGAGAAACCGAGCATGCACTTGTACACTGAAACAAGTCTCTCTGCTCCTGCATCTCCATACACAAGAACAATTGTAGGCGACCATCCTTGAACTCAAGAGGTATTGAATGCATAAATAGCCAGTTGCACCCCCTGCATACAATTTCGTTCTCTATTGTTATACAGAATGTAAAAATTCTCTGCTTCGTCGGCCGGAGTAGTAGTGGGTGTAACCGTATATTCAAAGTACTTAACGACTTCTTGACACGCACTCCTCATATTCGTACTATTTGTGGCACGATTGTGAGGTGTGCATGCCAAGAAGTCGAAAAGTACCATGAATACACCGTGACACCCACCACTACTCCGTCCGACGAAAGCAGAGAATTTCTACATTCTGTGTAACAATAGAGAACGAATGTGTATGAAAGGCGTACAAATGCTACTTATGCTAACACATCTAAAAGCTAAAAAAATAGAAGACTAAGAGAAACACTGTGGAAAAACGGGTAGAGCCGGCAGCCCTTCTCTAATCTTGCCATTCTTCATACACAAGCACAATTTTAGGGGTCTTGAAGAGAAGAAGACAACATTGATTACACCTCAATTTTCTTCTACAACTCAAACTTTGTCTTCCCTATTGGGAAGAAAAGATGGGTCTTGAAGAGAAGAAGAGAACATTGATTACACCTGGTCTTGAGGAGAAGAAAAGAAGAAGAGAACATTTATGAAGATTGAGGAGACTCCTCTTGAGTTCTCTGGAAGAGAAGAAGAGGAGACTCATTCTTGAAGAGAAGAAGATCAATGGTCCATCATATAGGCTAGAAAAAAGGAAGGGGAGCATGATAAGATAGAAGATTGTAGCCTATGCTGCTCATCAACAGAGAATGGATCAACACAAAACGGAGAAGGACAAAGATGGATTAAACATAAAGAATAAGAAGACAATATGAAATTACCTGTTAGTCAACGAAGTTCTGAAACAATATTTGAAAAAGGAGCAGCAAGGACAACAATTGTCCCCACCAAATTGATACACATCTTAACTTGTACAGTCTCTATAAATTAGCCCTGGTTAACCCGTTATTGGTGATAACGGGTTAATTACAACTAACCCGTTCTTGGCAACGATGGGTTAAGTACTTGTGAACTTCTGCCAATATACTTTAACTTAACCCGTTAATGATGATAACGGGTTAAGTACTTGTACCCGTGATCGTCAGTAACGGGTTAAGTGTACCTAAATCAGTTGTACTTGTATAGTATTAAATTGCATGTAAAAAAAATGTGTAAACAAGTATGTCAATATAACTTATAGTTCACTGAATGTAAAAAAAATTTATGATAGACTACAAATATTAAATACGTTAATATTTGTAGCTGGGATGTGATAGATAATTCCAGACGCCTCTCCACTGTGGAGTTTATAGATATTTAAGTTCTATCATTAATCGCAGCTGTCTCTCCACTCTTTGCGTATATTGCCTTCTGAACTCTACAAAATAGACAGTCATATGTATGTTCTTTTTTTTCAATATTTTTTTTAATTCCATTCCTAGCCACATAACTAACCAATATAAAATTGATATCATCAAACGAATATTAAAATTAACGCACATTATTTTGTATTTTGGTCCATAAAAAACAATAAAAAAAAATTGGTAGGTTAGGGTTAGGGTTAGTCTAGGGTTACTAGGGTTACGGTTAGGGTTGGAGTCTCCACTCTTTTTCTCTTCGTAGCAGACACTTTAATATGGGAAAAACCGTCTACATGTAGTCTATATACGGAAAAACTACATGTAGAATCCCACATGTAGCCTATATAGGCAAAAAACCACATGTAGATCCCACATGTACTCTGTATAGGTGAAAAACTACATGTAGGTCCCTACATGTAGCCTATGTATGGGAAAAACCATATGTAGATTCGCTAATGTGGGTACATGAGGCATGCACTTATTGTGGAAGGACTAATAAGAATCATTTTAGGCTTTCTTGCTGGTCCTCATTCTAATTTGCCGTTGACTCTCACTTCTGCTTGTCTTCATAGTAGAACAAGTTCAATATTAGAAAAACCTAAAGTGCAATAAGTTTCCAATGTGGAGTTTATAGATATTTAAGTTCTATCATTAATCACATACGCCTCTCCACTTTTTACGTACATTTCCTTCTGAACTCTACAAAATAGACAGTCATATGTATGTGCTTTGTTTTTTTATATTTTTTTTTAATTTCTTGGCTAGCCACGTAACTAACCAATATAAAATTGATCACATCAAACGGATATTAAAATTAACACAAATTTATTTGTATTCTGGTTCATAAAAAACAATATAAAAAATGTTGTAGGTTAGGGTTAGGGTTAGTCTAGGGTTAGTAGGGTTACGGTTAGGGTTAGGGTTAGGGTTGGAGTATCCACTCCTTTTCTCTTCGTAGCAGACACTTTAATATGGAAAAAACCTAAAGTGCATATACAAAAGTAGATCGCCACATGTAGCCTATATATTGGCTACATCCACATGTATATCCCCAAATGTAGAGTCTCCACTCATTTGACTTTTAATAGTGTCTACTTTGAGATTGAGTTCTACTTGTTTAGCTTGTTATGGAGGGAACGCCACATGTAGATCCCACATGTACCCTATATGGGGAAAAAACCACATGTAGATCCCACATGTACCCTATACAGGGGAAAAACTACATGTAGATCCCACATGTAGTCTATATGGGGGAAAAACCACATGTAGATCCCCACATGTAGTCTATGTATGGGAAAAACCATATGTAGATTTCCTAACGTGTGTACATGAGGGATGCACTTATTGTGGAAGGACTAATAAGAATCATTTTAGGCTTTCTTGCTGGTCCTCACTCTAATTTGCGGTGCTGAGATCCCTAATGGAAAGGCCTAACCAGATGCGTCACGTGATCCGCATCTCGTCATCAGATGAGATTAATTGGTGATCAAGAACTGGATCTGTACATGGGATCCGCATCCAATATTAAATAGTGTCTGCGATAATAGTAAGCGGGTGCTGAGTTATGCTTGTTTAGCTTGGTGCTTTTTCCCACTTAGGTGTATGTTCAAATTTTTCTGACTTGTGGTGGTCACTTGGCTTAGATGACAACACCACTTCTTGTGTGAAGACCACATGTAGATTCCCACATGAAGTCTATATGGGTGAAAAACCACATGTAGAATCCCACATGTAGCCTATACAGGCAAAAAACTATATGTAGATTCCCACATGAAGTCTATATGGGTGAAAAACCACATGTAGCACTTAATATGTAGCCTATGTATGGGAAAAACCATATGTAGATTCCCTAATGTGGGTACATGAGGCATGCACTTATTGTGGAAGGACTGATAAGAATCATTTTAGGCTTTCTTGCTGGTCCTCATTCTAATTTGCCGTTGATAGACTCTCACTACTGCTTTTCTTCATAGTAGAACAAGTTAAATATTAGAAAAACCACATGTAGATCCCACATGTAGCCCATATGGGGGAAAAACCACATGTAGATCCTAAAATCCACGTACAAAAAGACCAATAACGGGTTTGGATCAACACTGATGATGGGGGTATTCCTAATGGAAAAGCCCCTCTGTGTTATTAGAGCGCAATGCCACCAGATCTAATATAGATGGCTAACAAAAACTGGATCGGATCACATGTGTGGGCACGAGTTCACATGTAGTAGCACAATAAGTGCATGTGGGAGGAGATATATTTGATTGACTGATGGATCGATGGATTCATTAGTGTGGAAATTTAGAACGGCCTGTTAATGTACTACAAGTTAACGACTCGTACCACAAATTAAGATACTTGCCATGTTTTACATATTTTTCCATATGTTACGAAGTCAAATATAGATGTGGGGATCCACAAATATGAACCGAATTAACCAAAACAAAACACATGCACTCACCAATAACCCTATCTTAACCTAACCGTAACCCTAACCCGACACTAACCCTACCTTAACCTAACCCTAACCCTCAGTACAAAAAAACGCGTAATTTAATTTTTTTACTTTCACAAAACTTATTATGGTAACAAATTTAGAGTGGTTAGTTACGGGAGAATAAATGGAAAATTATAAAAATAATAAACAATTTATGGGCATATTAATGTCACCTTGCACACTTCTGGAGACAGTTCTCGCAAAGAGTGAAGAGAAATTTGTAGAAAACCCAAAATTTCAAATGCCTTAAACCGTTATTCACAACAACGGGTTAGGTAACCTTAACCCGTCACATATAAGAACGGGTTAAGTATGTACATTTTGGCAGTATAATTTAAAAGCTTGTATAGGGTCTTGGCAATAACTCTCTACCTAACCCGTTCTTGTGAACGACGAGTTATGGAACTTAACCCGTTATTCCCAAGAACGGTTTAGAGACAGCGATATTGGCAGTACTTTAGTCTGTATGAATTATATTACTGCCAATATCGCTCTACTTAAGCCGTTGTCGTGAAGAACGGGTTAAGTTCACTTAACCCGTTGTTCACAGTGACGAGTTAAGAAGATCCATATTAGCAGAACTTTACCAAGACATGGTATGTAGGCTTCCAAAGGACTGTCAATATCTCTCCACTTAACCCGTCCTTGCTGATAACGGGTTAAGTTAATTAACCCGTTATCGTCAATAACGGGTTAAGTGTTTATATTTGTGCAGCACTTAGCCTATGTTTTGGGTGGTTTACATTTTTTCTTATACAGAAACGACTTCATCAAATGTTGTTCAAAAATTCACAAATGAAAGCACATCAAAGTAAATAAGACAACAGATTTATTCACAAGAAACTTGAAGGCGTACAAAAGTCCAATAACGACCAACCACTTAATTACTTGAAATAAATTCAATATTCACAAAATCCAAAAATTTACAACAAAATTATACATATAAGATTGCACATGGCCAAAAGACAATTATTCACAAATGACGCCGTTCTCGATTTTGGCTTGCATCCCACGCCCCAAAATTCACCTACAACAGTTTATCAACGTAGAAACAAACAATACGTTAGTTACTGCAGTAACAAAATCACCAACCAAAAGATACGCTATTACAGAGTATTACAGATTACCGTCTACGGCCATCCCGCTTGCAACCGCTTGGTGTGAATTGATTGGGAGGTTGCCGCGTCCTTTTAGGATTTCGCCGTGCGACATGTGTTTGGGGAGAATCAGAATCATCCGACGACTGTTCCTCATCAGTACCTTCGGGATTTGCCTCTTCTCGTACTTGTTGTCGCTCGCGGATTATAATTCCCCTACTAACAGTTTGTTTTCGCCTTACACTTATTGGCGGCACGTTGGCGCTCAAATAGGCCTCAACCTGTGGACCTTCACCCGCGTCCTCCAGAGTACGACGGCACGGGGCTAACATCTCCTGGATTACCGCCTTGAAGTTGTCGGGTATCCTAGTCTTCAGGACGCGAGCAGCTGTTCGAACAACCTCCCATGCATTTTCAATCTACAGTTGGTGAAAAATTCCAATTTAAACATCATTCAAAATTAGTGTACATCAATTAAACACAGTACATGCGTACAAACTATATGAAATTGGACTGACCGCTTTTCGATGTGTCTCAGCCCTTGGTTGGTACATCGGCTGGGAGGAGGAATATGCTGGAGGTGGTTCTACTTGGGTGGGGGGAATCGAAAGTTGCACCCCAGCTGGTACGGCGGCCGTTGGAGAAACGAACAACCGGGTTATTCGCTTGTACCACATCATGTATGCCTGCTGGAGGGAGCCATCGTATGGTATCGCGACAAACATCAAATTCGGTGTCATTTGCCGCCGCATGGTGTTCCAGTTGGCTACATGGTAACGATGAAAATCAGCCCAATCGAAGTTGGGCACCCGTCCCGTTTCCCTGACGTCGTGCAACTTTTTATCGTAAGACCTGACATCGGGAATCTTCTGTTGATATCCGAATTGCCACAAGACCCTGTCAGGATACTGGAACTCCACAACCGAAAAGTTCACAAGAGGTGCAGCCGTCAACCAAATGGATCAATCTAGGCAGACTGGAGGAACGCGTTGCAACCTGTCGGCCGAGTACGGTTCCAGTTGACGAACTCGTCCCGCAGGTTGTCCAACTCATCTCTGTAGTAGGTCAGCGATTGGCGTGGGTTATCGGCCCACGTGTGTCGGCCGGCCCAATATGCTCCTACAGGAGGTAACAACTCTGCTGCCCCCGGGTCGGCCAAAAATTCCGGTGTAGGCTGAATAATACGGGGACGTCCGATGTGGATGCGTTCCCAACTCCATATCTGCATCAGCACCATTGGGCCACCCATCTGTACGCCACCTAAAGAACATGTGCACAAATTCCTGTATAGTAGCGCCAGTGCCGCACTCCCCTAACTAAAGCGACCCGCATACCGAAAATCCTCCAACAACCGTAGGTACATCAGCGGCACGGTTGATCCGGATGAGTTCGGGAAGATAAGTCCCCCTATCAAACTAAAAATGTATGCACGTGCATAGTACGTCAGGTCATCCTCATCCGACTCGGCATTCAAATATCCCTCCTCGAACTGAAATTTTAACCAGGTGATGTAAAGTGATTTACCCTCGAAAGCGTCATCCATCACTTCTTCCTCCGCTTTATCTTTCGCAGCTTCTATTTGTTCATTCAATACATCTTCATCAGAATCTGCGGGGGCATTTTCGCGGATATCTTTTTAGGCGGCCTCTTTCATTTGGAGAACTACCAACTGCAGGTCGATACCGAGTAAGTCCCGAACAACTTCACCTCGATCGAAGTCCATGTTCCCCGTCACGGCAAACCCATCGACTGGTAGTCCTGTTATCATTGCCACATCCTATAGGGTCACAGTCATCTCACCCACAGGTAGGTGGAATGTGTGGGTCTCCGACCTCCATCGCTCGACTAGAGCTGTAAGGAGTGGCCAATCTAGCTTCACAGAGTGAATGAATCTTGCTCCGTAGAAACTGGCCTCTACCACATACGGCGTGATACGGTCATCCCAAGGAAGAACTGTGTGCTTCCGGAAATTTAATTTTTTATCGGACCCATTCCACACGGCTTCCGATCGGTGTTTGGGTTGCAGGGTGAGTACGCTTGTGTCCACAGGTCCGGGTGATGTAACCGAGGACGACGGACCTGCCTCAGCCGATGTGGATTGACGGCCACCAACCTACACGAATAAATATAACAAATGTTATTATTGAGATAATGTTACATGTTTGTATTTAAAACCAATAATAGTAATCGATCTTACCTCAGTAGTTGGTGCGCCACTAGTGTTACCGGACTCGATTCTCGGTTGCCTTGTTCTAGCCATTTAGCTACCTGACAAAAAAATTAAAATGTTGTTGATAAAGATGACAACAAAACAAACATACCGAGATTATACTGAAAAACGCACGAATGAAAACAAAAAAATCTATAAAACTTTCCGACTAGGTCGGATTCACATAGGGCAAGCGACCCCAACTTGTACAAGTGAGTTTCGACTCATGGTTTGCGAGATACGACCGTATACCGCTTTATTAGGTTGTTTTCCAACCTTCAACCGATACGCGGCCGTATCTCTCGGACCGTGAGTCGAAATTCAGTTCTACAACTTCGGGTCACTTCTCATAGGGAACACCAACCAACTCGCCAAGTTTCGTATTTTTTGGAGGTGGTTCGAAGTGTTTTCTAATCGGCCCGTTTTTAAAAAATTCTAAGTCAAAAACTTCTCACTTGAGGAATTGACGCAATACCGCGCAAACGGCATCCGAAAATTTTAAAACTTTCCGTCTAGGTGGAATTCACGTAGGGCAAGCCACCCGAACTTGTAGAAACGAGTTTCGAGTCACGGTTCGCGAGATACGGCCGTCTACTGCTTTACTTGGTTTTTTCCCAACCGTAAGCGATACGCGGCCGTATCTCACGAACCGTGAGTCGAAACTCACTTCTACAAGTTGGTTTGGCTTCTCGTAGGTGACACCAACCAAATCGCAAAGTTTCGTATTTTTTGGAGATCGTTTGAAGGGTTTTCTAACCTACCCGCACTTACAAAATTCTAAGTCTAAAACTGGTCATTTGAGGAATTTGAGAAAACCGCACAAACGGCATCCGAAAATTTTAAAACTTTTCAAGTTGGTCGGATTCACGTAGGGCAAGCCACCCGAACTTGTAGAAGCGAGTTTCGCGTCACGGTTTGCGAGATACGGCCGTCTACTGCTTTACTGGGTTTTTTCCCAACCGTAAGCGATACGCGGCCGTATCTCACGAACCGTAAGTCGAAACTCACTTTTACAAGTTGGTTTGGATTCTCGTAGGTGACACCAACCAAATCGCAAAGTTTCGTATTTTTGGGAGGCCGTTTGGAGGGTTTTCTAACCTACCCGCACTTAGAAAATTCTAAGGCTAAAACTTATAATGCGAGGAAGTTGAGAAAACCGCACAAACGGCATCCGAAAATTTTAAAACTTTCCGTCTAAGTGGAATTCACGTAGGGCAAGCCACCCGAACTTGTAGAAGCGAGCTTCGAGTCACGGTTCGCGAGATACGGCCGTCTACCGCTTTACTTGGTTTTTTTCCAACCGTAAGCGATACGCGGCCGTATCTCACGAACCGTGAGTCGAAACTCACTTCTACAAGTTAGTTTGGCTTCTCGTAGGTGACACCAACCAAATCGCAAAGTTTCGTATTTTTTGGAGGTCATTTGAAGGGTTTTCTAACCTACCCGCACTTAGAAAATTCTAAGTCTAAAACTTGTAGTGCGATGAAGTTGAGAAAACCGCGCAAACGGCACCCGAAAATTATAAATCTTTTTGACTAGGTCGGATTCACGTAGGACAAGCCACCCGAACTTGTAGAAGCGAGTTTCAACTCACGGTTCGTGAGATACGGCCGTGTACCGGATTTAGTTATTTTTTTCCAACCAAAACCGATACGCGGCCGTAGCTCTCGAACCGTGAGTCAAAATTCACTTCTACAACTTCGGGTCACTTCTCGTAGGTGACACCAACCAAATCGCAAAGTTTTATATTTTTTGGAGGTCGTTTGAAGGGTTTTCTAACCTACCCGCACTTAGAAAATTCTAAGTCTAAAACTTATAATGCGAGGAAGTTGAGAAAACCTCACAAATGGCATCCGAAAAATTTAAAACTTTCCAAGTTGGTCGGGTTCACGTAGGGCAAGCCACCCGAACTTGTAGAAGCAAGTTTCGACTCACGGTTTGCGAGATACCACCGTATACCGCTTTATAATAGTTTTTTTCAACCGAAAGCGATACGCTACCGTATCTCTCGAACCGTGAGTCGAAACTCACTTCTACAAGTTCGGGTGGCTTCTCCTTGGGGACACCAACCAGCCCGCAAAGTTTCGTATTTTTTGGAGGCCGTTTGAAGGGTTTTCTAATCTACCCGCACTTAGAAAATTCTAAGGCTAAAACTTGTAATGCGAAGAAGTTGTGAAAACCGCGCAAATGACATCCGAAAATTTTAAAACTTTCCGAGTTGGTCGGATTCACGTAGGGCAAGCCACCCGAACTTGTAGAAGCGAGTTTCGACTCACGGTTCACGAGATACGGTCGTCTACCGCTTTACTCGGTTTTTCCCAACCGTAAGCGGTACGCGGCCGTATCTCTCGAACCGTGAGTCGAAACTCACTTCTACAAGTTGGTTTGGCTTCTCGTAGGTGACACCAACCAACTCGCACGGTTTCGTATTTTTTGGAGGTCGTTTGAAGGGTTTTCTAATCTAATCTAACCGCACTTACAAAATTCTAAGTCGAAAAACTATCATGCGAAGAAGTTGAGCAAAACCGCACAAATGGCCTCCAAAAAATACGAAACTTTTCGACTTGGTCGAATTCATGTAGGGCAAGCCACCCGAACTTGTAGAAGCAAGTTTCGAGTCACGGTTTGCGATATACGGCCGTGCACCGCTATACTTGTTTTTTTCCAACCGAAAGCGATACGCGGCCGTATCTCTCGAACCGTGAGTCGAAACTCGCTTCTACAAGTTGGTGTGGCTTGTACTACGTGAGACGAACCTACTCGGAAAGTTTCGTATTTTTTTACGGTCGTTCGCAGGGTTTTCAACCATAACCGCACTGAAAATTCTAACTAATTTCCTATATACAATTCTAATTCTACAAGATACTAATGCAAGAAACATAATTCGGCAATTGAATATACTTGAGATCAACCCGATTCTACATCTAAAATCTACTAACGCATTTTAATTTTTTTTCCAATTTCTAAAAAAATTACTACACACAAATTCAACAAAAAAAATACAAATGTAGATTATTGGATTCAAGAAATAGTGTATACCTTACGGAATAGGTCGAAATCAAGCCAAGCAATCGGTTTTGGAAGAGAACTAGGGTTCCGATTTCGTATCGAAGAGGGGAAGAGAACCTAGGGTTTCGATCGTCGGAGTTAGAGGGTTTCAATCTTCGGAGTTTGGAGAGAAAAGGGAGTTCGAGGGTTTCGATCGAACTGAGCTAGGGTTTTTTAGGGTTTTTTTCTCCGTCGTTTGGGTTTGGGTTCGTCGAAGAAAGAATAAGAGAGCGGAAGAAGACGAACTGTATGTCGACAAAAATGAAAAAAGATAGTCTTAACCCGTTCTTCCCAATAACGGGTTAAGGCCATTTTTTTAAATAAAATTTTGCCTTAACCCGTTCTTGCCAACGACGGGTTAAGGCAAGATCTGATCAAAAAAAAACTGGACCGTTGGATCTTTGATCCAACGGTCGAGATCGAAGTTCGCACGGGTCCGTGCGAACCGACCCGTTCCGGCCCGTTTGCAACCGAATATCACCCACATATATATATATATATATATATATATATATATATATATATATGTATATATATATGAAGGTAGAATTGGGTTTTTGGGAGAGTTGGTGACGGCTACAGGGTTGCGGGTAGGGAAAGTAGAGTTCGGGTATGGGTAGGGTGGTTAACGGTTGGGATTATAGATTATTAGGCCCATGGGTATTAGGATTATAATTAGGTGCATTAGACTAGGATAGTATACTGATGGTAATGATAATTAGGATAGTATACTGGTTTGGTTGGACATATAAAAAAAAACAGGGTATAGGATTTCATTAGGGTAATTAATGGTTATTTGGTGGTTTATAGGTTCAGAATGGGATAATGGGTTTTTAGGTGGGTATTGAGTATATGTGTGAGTTTGGTATAAAAGATCCAAAATGTGATAGGGCACAAATGGATGAATTAAAATAACAAAATGGAATATAAAAAATAAATTTAACAGTGAGAATAAAAAATAATGGCACGAGCAAAAAGAGACGAATCAAAAGGACACAACCGAAACAAGAATTCAAATAAAAATATGATAATAAAGAAAAATAAATATATTGAAATAAAAGGTCCGATATATGGTCCAAGAAAAGATACAAAGAGAGAAATATACCAAAACAAAAAATACACTCAAAAATACACAAAACGAAAAACAAGGGTTACAGTTAATGTCTGCCCTCCCCCCCCCCCCCCCCCCCCCCCTCTTTTGTGTCGCCCGCTCCATCGGAGAAAGGATTGGGACCCTGTTTTGTTTTTAATTTTGGCTGGTTGATATTTTGGCTATGTTCCCATTACCGAGCAGCGGCCCAGACTTTCTTTCTCTGTATTTTTGTTCACTTGGGCTTTGTTACTGTTTTCCCTTCGGCTTTGAACTTTTTTTTGCACTGGATCGGTTACTTTGCTCTTGTCTTTTTTTACTGCGATGGCCTTTCCCTGGTTGTATATATCAGGTTTAATATTAATGGCTTCGTGTGATGTTCGTATGCTGCTGTCTTTACTTTTGAGTGTGCTTTCTTTGGGCCTTTAATTCTTGACGAGGGAGGGTGCTTACACTCCCTGTGCTCTCTATTTCATCCTCTACTTTTGATATTGATGATTATCTGTGTTTTGCCTCTATTCTGAGTGGCCATTGATTTTTGGTGCTTACCTTTTGAGCTTTGGACCTTCTACAGCTTCGTTATTGTCTTTATCTATGGGGTGGACTTTTACTTCTGTTTCCCCTCTTGGTTGTGAGAGGGTGGCTCAGCTTCGGCTGAGACTGTTGCCACCTTCGGGGTTTTATTTGTTCTTGTGTGTATTTTAATTGCCTGTTTCCCTGGTGGGATTTTGGTTGTGGTGTTTTCCTATCTTCTCTCTTCTGGAGTGTGTTACGCAGGGGGTTGCTCAGTCGAGCGATTGATGGAGGCCTACGGTCGACTGAGGGGATTCTGTTGGATTGTGGCATTGGCTTCCTCCTGTCTTTTAGGTTAGCCTTGGGCTCTTCTGCAGAGCGTTAGTGGCTCCAGCGCGATTGTTTTTCGAACTCTGTGCAAGCACAGGACAGTTCTTTCTTGCTGGTTCCTGCTTATGTCCTCCAGGGTCTGATGATGTTTCCCCAGCTGCAGGGCAATGCCCTCCATTGCTGGTTGTCCTGCTTGTTTTTTGTTTTAAGGTTTTTGCCCTATGAGTTCTGTCCTATTTTACCCCTTGTAAAATTTGAATTCGGCATTTTTTTGTTATTGTATGGACTTATTCTTTATTTATTTATATATGAGGCTGGAGTCGTCTGACTCTATCCATAATATCCAAAAAAACATTGGACAACTACATATGCTTCTATGTAGAGAAAATTTGGTTTTTGCATCATTATGATTTTATCAGCACTCGGATGCACAATGTACTGGAAGGAAGATGCATCTCCCAGGTCATAGAGCAGTTACGACTTGAAACTTGATAGAGTAGCTTCGTGTATTATTTCCCACTGGTATATTATATACTATATTCAAGCTTTATCAGTATCAATTATTTAGCACTAGTATTTTTCACGTGCGATGCACGTTTTGATAAGAGGTAGAGGATTTTTACCTGCGATTTGCGTGTTAAGAAATAGTTTTGGAGTTGGACGTGCGTTGCACGTAATTGGCAAAAATATTTTGAAGAAAAAGCTATAATTTGTACGTGCAATGCACGTATTTATAAATAGAATTTGAGTTGTACGTGCAACATATGTGTATGTTTAGTGTTAAAAAATATTGTAAAATTTTTGTGCACATGCGTTGCAAGTTTTAAATAGGTAGAATTTTTTTATTTGTTTGTTTTTGTTGTAATTAATTAGAGAGTTGGAGTTGCACGTGCAACGCACGGATTTGTATGTTGACAAATGACAGCCTCAACTCTCCTATTATAATATTAGAGATTAGTAGGGGTGTAAAAAGAATAGGATGGTCCGTCATCCGTCCGAATCCGGCTCAAGAAATGGTCCGACCGTAGACCGTCCGAACTGTTATACGAACCGAGCTTGAACAAATTATTAGGTTCGATGTTTTACCGAGCTCGAGCCGGACATAAGTCCGTCCGAGTATTATTGCGGTTCGATGCTTTACCGAACCGAGTTCGAACTATAAATTTTTTGTCCGACCTGGACCGAGCCGGACATAAGCCCGTCTGAGTAGAATTTCGGTCCGAGCTTGAACATATGGTTGTCCGATCCCGTCCGGTCCAATTTACAGTCCTAGAGATTAGAGATTAGAGATTATAATAACACTAGTATTTTTCCCGTGTGATGCACGTTTTGATAAAGAGTTGGAGTTAAACGTGTGATACACTTAAGTCAATAATAAATAACACGTGCGATGAATTCTTTAATTTTAAAAAAAATAGAGTTGAACGGGCGATACACGTAATTTTTAAAAATTAAGAAGAAAAAATATTGATGTGTACGTGCGATGCATGTGTTGAAAAATAGATTTGGAGTTGCACATGCAATGCACATGTTTGTTTGGTGACAAAAGTTGTATTTCTTTTGTGACAAAAAATATTAAAAATTGTTTATTTGTGACAAACTCTTTTATTAAATAGTAAGTAAATATATTATATTATAGATAGATAGATGGATAGTAATTTATACATGTGATGCATGTTCAATAAAAAAAAAAAAATTAAGTAAAAAATCTGACATAGTGAGGACTCGAACCTGAGACCTCCTTCATATTAGTTATGCACGTGTTAGTAGATCGACAAATGACACTAAGGCTTTTTTCCCATTATAATATTAGAGATTAGAGATTAGAGATAGATGGATAGTAATTTATACATGTGATGCATGTTCAATATAAAAATAAAAAATAAAAAAATAAGTCAAAAATCTGACATAGTGAGGACTCGAACATGAGACATCCTTCATATTAGTTATACACGTGCAATGTACGTGTTGGTAGATTGACAAAAGACACTAAGGCCTTTTCCCATTATAATATTACTAGTATCATGCACGTGCAATGCACGTGGAGGAAGAAGGAAAAAGACAACAAAAAAACCTACCAACACGTGCGCTGCACGTATTTTTTTCGCACGTGTGGAAAATGGGGAGGGAAATGAAAAGGACCCCAAAAAAATCTAGTACTATACACGTGCGTTGCACGTGGAAAAATGGGGAGGGGAATGAAAAGGATTAAAAAAAAAAAGCCAACAAGTGCGCTGCACATGTTGACAAAATGACACTAAAAGACGAAAAATGACAAATGACACTAACCCCTTCTCCCATTATAATAGTAGGGATTATTAGAGATGTTATGTACATACAAGAAATTTTTAATATTTGAATTTTACGGATGGTTGGTTTAATTTGATATTCTACATAATTAGTTGAATTTAAAAGTGAATGGTTGCTACAGTTTGATAGTTTGGAAGTTAAAATGTGCACCTGAGATTTGAGATTTATGTCGGTTGTCATAGAATGTACTACTCTATGATCATAATAGTGGAGATATACCTAATAATTTAGTTCCTTGTTAATCAAGTTTGTGTTAGGAGATGATTTTATTTTCGATTCTCCATTATTTTATTTTATTTTATTTTAAAGAAAAAATGCGAAATATATCCACCATATTTCATTAATAATTCATTAATAAGATAGTAACGAAATGGCTCGATAACTGTTAAGTTTAGATGGCTGGATAACTGTACAAGGAAACAAGAAAAGCTACGTTAATACACTCCAACATACTTCCAAAGGGTGGGACAATTCCAGAGATAGAGCAACATTTTCATTTTGTGGGGGGGGGGGGGGGGGGGGGGGGGGGGGGGGGGGGGGGGGGGTGGTTCAGCCGTCGCAATATCTGTGGCTTAAGAAAAAATAAGATGAATTATCAGAAAAACTATTATTAGTACCGGCTCTAGTTCTCCATTATTTTTAGTACTTAGAATGATTACATAAATTTTACAAACTACAAAAATATATATATATATATATATATTTTATCATTATAAATAAGTTTTTCTCACATGAGTCACTAACAAATGTTTTAATTCCATACACCTCACTCACTTACAAATACCTAATTCCATATAACTTACTTATAATATAAAATCGATATCAAATAACCACTTGTTATCAAAATCTAATTCTATATAACTCATTCAAAATTACTTATATAGAATTAAATATTTGTAAGTGAACTATGTGGAATTAAAATATTTGTTAGTTACCCATATGGAAAAACCCTAGAAATAAACAAAAGAAACTACTTATTTTCATCATCTCTCCGTTCTCCAATCAACATCTATCAAAAAATAAAGCGAAGTGGGAGACATGGCTTCTCCTCCTCCTCCTCAACCGTCAAAGAAAGGTGGATGGACAAACGTTAGAGTCTCCACCATCGCTGCTCGCATCTTCTTCGTCATCATCATCTTCCAAATCCCTCTTTTCAGGTAACCTATCACCCGTCTTCAATTTCTTCTCTTCTGTCTCCTGCAATTTAACCGTAATTAGTCTACAACTAATCATTCCTATAATCAGTTTTGTTATACCTCAATTTGGGATTAGATCTGCACTGCTCTTTAGAGATAATGACGAATTAAAGATAATACCTTGTGATCTCTGTATTCATCCATATATACTCAAGACTTTGGGGTTTTAATGCTACGAAACATACTCTTTTTGGATTTGGAGCGGGAAATTTGCTTAACTCCGTCTGTATTGTGCTTCAAGTCTCAATCTTTTTTCGCTGCAGTAAGGAAAAATGTTGTGTTAAGTTGCCGATATACAGCATGTCGGATACATACATGCAATTAATTCTAAAGATAACCCGTCCTCGTCCTCGTCCTCGTCCTCGTTGTAGTGGGTGATAGGCTTAGGCCTGTTGAATTTGTCAGTCAATTCTTCCAGTAACACTCGAGTTTTGTTGAATCTGACCTTGTTGCCTTCAAATTTAAAGCATTCGGACCAAATAGTCTCTCCAAATTGCGCAAAATTTTTATTTAAATGCGATTGGTATATGATTCATAATATATCTTTACCAAAGATAGATGTATTTTATTTGTTGAAATAGGTTGTTATATTTCACGGTTTTAAAAAAAAAAAAATTAATACAGAGAGTTGTTATTGAGAGTGTAGCTTGTTCTTAGGATATCTGTGGGTGGATTCCAGCTTCAATTGTTACTCAGATCACTTCTTTTACTTGGGATTGCCTATCAAACCTACTACTTTCACTAAATTTGATCGGCAACCACTCCTTGACAATTTTGATGGTAGACTTGCCAATTCGAAAGGCTCTTCTTTATCTCATGGTAGTAGAATTGTTGTTGTGAACCTTGTCCTATCGATGATATTACTCCATGTTATTTTACTATCTTCCGGAGTTGGTTATTCTTTTTGGTTTGTATTGTATGTTTGAAGTTTTGTTTTGGAGAGGTAGTAAAGAGGTCTATGTTAGTCCTTGTTTCATGAAACGGATAAGAGTTCTTGTTAGGATCATGGATATATTGGTTTTCCGTTGTGGATTTCAATATCATTCATCTGGACAGATGGTTGTGGCGCATTTTATCTTATCGCTAAAAACCCTTGGCTTGTTTAAGATAACCATTTAAGTGATGTCATATTGTATTCATTCTCCCCTTCAGTGTCTCGATAGCCTATCCCTGCTTCAGGTAAGTATCCTTAGACTGTGTTTAGCTTTCTCATCCAGCATTGAAGTCTTGGTTGTTGATGGCGACCCAACCTGATTGGACCTCATCATTGGATTGGGAACAACAACTTTGCTTATGAATTTGCTCAATTTGTTTACGTTCGTGGGTTCAAAATGCCACTATTGACGCATAAGTCACTGCAATTCATCCTACATATCCTGAACTTGGTCCCCCTGGCCCTAAGTATTGAAGATGGATTAGCCAAGTATACACTCAGAGCTGCAGAAATCTCTCTCATGTTCAGTCAGATATTTGGAGTTGCAGACTGAACAGCCTGATAGTTGAAGGGAAGCTGAAATCCTCTCTCATCTCTCATCTTCATCTTCATCTTTATTTATTTATTTATTTATTTTTTAAGTCTGCGGATGCACTATGCTGGCAGTAGTGATCTTGGATGGATCAGAAATTCAAATGTCTACTGAGACCTTTGAAATAAACTATGTGCAGGAAACTTTCAGTCTCATAGAAACTTAGCTTAGAGAGTCTCATGGGTAGATCCTTACGGTACTCAGTATATGGTTGTGAACAAGTTTGGATGAACTAGCATGCTTTTAGCTGGCTAATGGCCATAGCCAATGCGGACTAGTTAGCTATATAAAATGACTAAGAAATGAAATGTAGATCTCTTCATACATATTCCAATTTTCTGAATGCCCTATTTCGTGGATTTGTGAAGAAGTGAGAGCAATAGTATTGCTCATTATGCAGGTGCAGTATGTAACATGTCATCTGACTTCCTCAAGTGCTATATGGTTCTAAAATTAAACTTGAGCTCAATCAGTTCATGAATGGTATTGAGTTGCTGTAACTTGTTTAAATGTCTTGATTGTTTCATGCTCTTCAGTTTTCCTTTTCCTTGGTTATATGAGCTTAAACAATACGATGGAAAAGTTGATCTGTACATAGTACCATGCTAATTGCTATACTGCCTTCATTCGAAATGCATTGTTATAGGTAGGCCCTTGTTTGTTGTTTCTAAGGCTAGGAATTTGACATAAAATTGAAGGATTTGATGTCCATGTTGACTTATGGGGTTTAATTTTTGTCCGTTTTCCATTAACTTATAGTCATGGCAAAAGCCTCGAACGAGCTAGGCAGTTAAAATCGGTTTTTGGAACTAATCGTTTTAGGAGCGATTAGTGATTAATCGGTTAATCAGAGGGGATTAAATCGAAAAAATCGTTATATATATAATTAAAAAAACATATATCCTCATTATGTATCAGCCCTAAATCCTAACATAAAACTATTATGAGATTATCAATAGGAACATATAGTTATATAAAAAATGAAAAGAGTACTTGGTTTGAGCTAAGTTTGGTATCTGAATGTGGGTTGGGTCCGGTTTGCTGGTCGGTTCCATCGAACAAAAACAATCGGGGAGGAAGAGCAGTGCGAGCAACAAGAGAAGGAGGTGTAGATGCGGGCCGAGTCAAGTATGCGATGGTACAGGATGAGTGACGACGGGTCGGGTTTAGGTTTGCTTGAGGAAGAAGAAAATTAGTTTGGGTTTGGGTTTGGGTTTGCACGAGAAAGAAGAGAGCGCGATGTGTCGGATTGAGTTTGCGCGAGGACTCGAAGGGGTTTGAATTTTGAATTTGGGACGGATTGAGCCCAAATAATGCAAACGATCATGAAAATTAGAGGAGATTTAATCGGTTAATCGGCCACTTAAAATCGGCCGATTACCACTAATCGGCCGATTATTCCCGGTTAAATCACTAACTATTGAAATATTATAAATCGCTAAAAAAATAATCACTTAGTCTCCGATTAGCGATTAATCGGAGATTAATCCGGCATAATCGGGGATTTTAACTGCTTAGCGAACGAGGATGGCTGTGAATTGTGATAATGATGTTTCCACTTACCATTCATCTGATAATTGGAGATAAAATTTTGACCCTTGCTTGATGAACTTGAAATCTTGTTATGCAGTGGGTGGTTTACAAGTATTGTTGGTATATGTTTGGTACGATGAATTTATAAGACTGCTAGACTACCAGACCAAACATGTTTTATGGGATTTTAGGCAATTAAAAGATATATACAAAAGGCGAGTGCATCCGAAATAAGTCTTGTTGAGATGGATGAGTGAAAAGGCATCAAATAGTTTAGGTTTAATTACGGGAAAACCTCTATCGATGGTTCAAACATGTGGAAAAGGCTTTTTAACTTCACAAATTACGAATGTCAGTGGAGTAGATGTCCCTTAACAGAACTAAACTGACAAAATTATTCGTGTTACCGACCTCAAAGATTTGAAATAATGGATTTTTTAAATAAAATTTTAAATTTATTTATAGGAGAATTTGGTTGTTGTAAACCATTTGGTTGGTCAATATCTTGGTATGGAAATTCGGTGTCGGACTGTTATTTTTTTATCAGCATTATCAGATGCCAATGTCAATATTTTCTCAAAGACTGTTATCACTTGTCACCTAACCAAGTTACGTAATTCACAAGTTCTTCAATTAAATTTTTTTGCGGTCATTCTATTAATCATTACAAAAACAATCTGTCTTGTTAGTTATTCTTTATGGCTAGCTGATTGTCTATTCCTCAATTTCCTTGCCACATTAGGGTCCAATGCAGAGCTGGTATGTGCATGACACCAATCCAGGTTACCTCTTCACAACTGGTTGCTAATGAAATATTCCCACCTGTTGTTGTGAAGACTCTTCTCTACCCAGGAGCCGCCGTAAATTCTCTCATTTCAAACATGACCCTGCCCAATTGGAACGACTTGCCTCACTTGTATAATCTCACCGAAGTGAAAAATGCTTCAGCTGTTGTCGATCTTCATCGCCTAGAGGTTTGCACCTCCATACTTGTCAAGAAAAAAACTTGATTATCTCATTTCAACAAACACACTCTTGCTGATGTTTATTGTTATTTTACTGTAGATTATTGCGGGAAGCTACTTTGCTGTTGCGGGAGCCCTAATTGGCATTATAAACCCAGGAAGGATGAGTATGTTTGGGACCCTTCTTGTAGTTTGGGGCCTCGTGAAGGAAGGATTTTTGGGAAAGCCAGTGAACCCGGATCCAACAAAAGCAGTTTATGTTTATCCCACGATACTGCTTGCAATATTTTCTGCAGTTTTCTCTGTGCGGTATAACCTGAAGAAGGTAGCAAAAAGTACTCAATCTCGGTTTGTTGCTAAACCATTGCAAAGCTCTGCCAAGTCAAAACTCAAGTAGATTGCATTGCAATTGATCAGATGGTTTTTTGGGTTTAGAATGTGATGAATTCTATTCAGTTTGTGTCAGGAGCTTAATTATCGTTCAACATTTTATGTAGAATTTCTGAATCCTTGTCAGACGGGGTTAATTGAGGCCCGAGATGTTGGATTTTTTTTCTTATGTTATACGGAGGGAACTAATTTGTTGTATTTATGCTCATAAATATGTTATATCATTTTAAACCTAATTAATGGCTTGTTTTGCTTTACAGTCTTTTGAAGGCTTTTGATCATTTGCGTATTTTATGCCTGAAGTTCATTTTATTCATCTTAAATTTGGATATTGAAATCTTTTCAACAGTTTCTTCAATTGAAACAAATTTATTATTCTATCACAATCATAAACAAGGGATGCAAACCCTTTCTCCATGCACTTTTTGCCCTGGATGCGTGCCCTCTCTGGGGCCCAAGTAGTTTGCACAGAAACAAATACACCGCCCTAGATATCTCTACTATTTTAGATATCTCTACTATTTTAAAATAGGAACTATTTTAAGGGGAATCTCTACTATTTTAAAATAGGAACTATTTTAAGGGGAGAGTTCGGTTTTGTAATAAACAAACTCTAACTTTGTAACTATATAAATACGTATAATACACGTCCAAATTATATCCAACAAATATAAATGTGCATTGCACGTGTAGTCCAAATCAAAATATTCAAATATAAACAATTTTTTTTCTTATTTGATATATATTTATTTAATTTGATGACTTTATTTTTTTAGACGTGCATCGCACGTACATTATACTAAAGGGCACAGCTAAACATCTGGTATTACAACAGTAACATCACCAAACTCGAACTCAAACAAATATTAAGTAAATATGTTCATAGAATATGTTAATCATATAGTAATATGACATAACTTTGTCTGTAACTTTAAGTGAACATAGAAACATATCTTTGTTGATAACTTTAAGTGAACGATAGAACTGAATAATGCAACAAAAGATTGAGAGAGGTGGAGATCAAGAACCAATTAAGCTACAACAAATTTGGATTCTATTTATTCTCAAGGCCTTAACAACTCACACACAATTAAGAAGGTGTTGAATATATTGGTATATTCTCTCTATATAAATATTACATGTGCATATGAGTAACACGTATATTGAACGTACAGTTGATTGGATATTGGAACACTGGTTTGTGGGTTTATAACCCGATACCCAACCAGTATTTAGAGATAAATACTGGCTTGTGATAGCAGTCTAGGTATTCCAATCTTGATAGCAGTCTAGGTATACCCAATCTGCCAAGATGAAGAAGAGAGAAGATGATCGGAGTCGGCGCCTAAGGGGGAGGCTGTCGTCGACTGCAATCGGAGAAGAGAGGGGGTGGAGCGGCCCCGGCGAGTCGAGTCCCGTTGGGTTCGTGAGTCGAGTGCCTCGACTCAGGGTCGACTCCTCGCGACGCGATCGACAGGGGAGGAGGCGAGAGGCGGAGAGAGAGACTTCGACGGTGGGTTATCTACGATCAGCGACAGCGGCTACTAGGGTTTCGACAAGATCCGACGGCTCCAACAAGATCCGACGAGATCCAACAAAACTCCGTTATCCCTCTTAATTAATCTCACAAATTGATTAATAATATCTCAAAAGTGGGGATATAGTGATTGAAAGTGTATTTTGAAATACCTTATGATTATGATATGTGAGTCATTATCTCATTTAGCGTTATGAAGATGATGAAGAACGAATAAAGGAAAGAACTCTTCGCTTAATGTGTTTAAGCAAGTGGACATTGTTAGAACCATTAGAGAAAGCAAATATTTTTTGTAAAATGTGATAGAGTAATTTTGTATTAACTCTTATAAAGTGAATATATTATCAATCGCATGTATAAGTTGAGTTTAACAAATGAGACAATTAATAAAAATAGTTCTAATTGTGTTCCTGAACATAGCATAATTGGCTAGGATTTGAGAACTATATATTCAATTGTTTGTGAGGAGATGTGATCTAATTATCAAAACTGTGGGGGAAATGGAGTTAAAAGCTATTGAGTAAAAAGCTTTAACATCCAAGTTGTTTTGAAATTTAGAATCACTATGAACTATATATTAAATTGTTTGTTCTTATTAAAATTCATAACTCTACTAAATGACACTCCATTAAAATATGACAAATATGAAAGTTGTGCTCAGATTATGATCACTAGAAAATCATTTAGTATGGTTTCTAGGAGCACACAACTTCTTGAGTCAATACATTCTGATATTTGTGATCTCAGTAGCTTTGTGACTAGATGAGACGATTGTGGTCAGAAGTATTTAATCGCTTTTGTAGATGATTAATAAGTCTGTCATATATATGAAAAATGAAGCACTTGTTATTCTTAATGAATTAAAAATTATAGTTAAAAGCTAAAAATCAAGGGTTCAGATGTGATAGAGATGGTGAATATGTTTTAACAACTTTAGAGAAGTTTACATTGGGTATAATCTCTACTGCACTCTACTTACAACAATTAAACGATATTGATAAAAGTTAGAATCAAACACTTAGCGAAATGTTGAATTCTATATTATTGACTGTTGTTTGTCTTGTGTAATTATGAGTGAGTGATGTTGTGTTGTTAATCATGTCCCTAATGTGTTACTACACTCTAAATTGAATATACCTTGTAGATCATGGCATGAAAACACAAATAATTTTGTTAAAGTGAAAATTTGTGTTGTGATATATTTGTTAGAGTACACGACCCTAGAAGGCCTAAAGTAGGACCTATAACAAATATTTGTGTGTGTTTAGAAAGTGCAGAATGTAGTTCTGTGGACAGAATTTAGATCTATCTATTTTGTGTTAGAAGAATCTAGACTTGCAGAGTTCTTTGAGGATATGTTCATCAAAGATAAATATTTGAAATAATCTAGTCCTACAGACACGTTCAATGATTCACAGCTGGAATCAAGAACCAGCCTTACTGACACTTAAAAACCTGAATGACAAATGAGCTAAGAAGAGTTTTTAGTAGACAATGAGATGATTTTGTATCATACAATAATACTTTAATTTAGTTGACCTACCGAAAGGGGCTAAAACTATAGTAAGTAAGTGGGATTTTGTAGAAGAAACTTAATTTTGATTGTTCAGTAACAATTTTAATGCATTTTAGTAGCTAACAAATTGACTGAGTAAAATGGGGTAGATTTATTTGATGTCTACTCACATGTTTGTCATATTGCTACAATAAGTATTCTTCTTACCCTTACATCTATTTAAAATTTTGTCATTCATAAAGGATATTTAAAAAGTTTTGTACTTGATGTTTTGTACTGAACAGTTTTGTACTGGAAAGTTTTGAACTAATATGTTTAGTAACAAGATTTACAATTTAGTAAAATTATTATATGTTCTTAAAACATGTATAGCCGACGAATAAATAATTTGACAAATTTTTGAAAGAGCCCAGTATATGAATCAAGTAATTCAGATCAGTGCCTTCAACTTTTTGGTGTGTCAAATATAGTGGCTATTATTTACTTGTTTTGTTCACATGCATGTTCTTGGAAGTGATCTCTCTATTACAAATGAAGTTAAAATTGTGCTATCCAAAGAATTCAACATGAAAACCTAGGTACTGTGGACACCATAGGTATAAGGGTGAGTTTCAGTTGGCAAGAGATAACTCTTAGTCAAACTCATCAAATCAAAATGTGTTTCAAAAGTGGGGATATAGTGATTGAAAGTGTGTTTTGAAACACCTTATGATTATGATAAAAGGTTGACACCTAATGATGGTGCAACTATGAGACAGGTAGATCATTCTAAAGAAATTGACAGTCTCATGTATACAAAGATCTGCACTAGAATAGACATATATAGCCTTTGAGGTAGGTATGATCTGTAGATTCACTAATAGTCCCATACATATTTAAGTGCCTTTAAGAGGCTAATGAGATACCTGAGTGGTATTCAAGAATTTGCTTTGTGCTACTCTAGTCATTCTTCGAATGAATGACTGATCTAATACATTATGATGCTCAGAATTTAGTGAAAGTCGATAACTAGTATATATGTATTTACACTAGGAGAAACAGAAATGTAATGGAAATAAAAAGCAAACAGGCACTGTGCTATCATCCATGAAATCAGACCTCTATGTGTTATCCTCTGCAGGGGAAAAGGCTGAGTGGATTAAAGAAATTGTTGCTAGTTATCCATTAAGAAGTTTAAGTAACTTTCTAATTCTGTTATGCGACTATCAAGCTACAATGCATTGTAGCTCATAACTCACTCTATAATAGTAAGAGGAGTATATTAAGACTGAAAGAAGCCTAGTTGAACTTTCTCATAGATAAAGTGCAATTGCGACAAGTATGGCTAATGCTTTTGCTAAGAGACTTGAAAGTGATCTAATTATCAAAACTGTAGGGGAAATAGAGTTGAAAGCTATTGAGTCAAAGCTTTAACATTCTAATTGTTTTGAAATTTAGAATCCAATTGGAGCCATAGAGAAGTTCAAACTTAAGCATCAATTTTAGGCAGTTGACATATTTTAGATAATTTTGATGATTCCACATAAATTCCATAAATATATAATGTCATTCCAATTTTGATGATATTATATATCTAGAAAATTTACTTAGAATAATCATATTATTCCAATACGAAACATGAAAACTTGTCGATGTGTTTCCGATGATTAAATTGTCCTAAATATCATTCCAATTTTGATAATATGTCTTTTATGGATACATGTTTCATTCCAATTTTGATGATTCAATGTTAAACCATGATTGAAACAGCAGTCTTTTCATTTCAATATGAAACATAGTATGGTTCTTGTGTAGAAACTATAAAGTTCATGTACTTTGTTTATTAAAGATACTTGATTGTGATACTTGCGTTACATTTTTGCTAAGCTAATTATGAATTGTACTAAGTTCTCTTGTGGAACTAGATACTTTGTGGAATTCGTTGGAATTCTTAGAGATGTGTCTCTTGATATTCTTGTTTTCAATAAGCTAGCAAAGATGGAGGAGTTAAATCTGTCAACATAGATTTCAAAAATAATGATTTGCTCAAAATGAAGGAGTAAACATAAAGTAATGTGCAAGGATAGAGTTTCAGTTCATTTCTTTCAAGAATAAATTAGTCACTTGCTTGGTAAAACTTCTGTTGAGTTTAAGACTCTTGTGTTCATGAGCTTAAAACTCATATTTTGTTCTTGAAGTTTATTTGCTTTGTTTGATTTTGGAACTATGACAGATTATTCCAGTTGGTTTAGTCTTTGTGAACTATTCTGAATTGGATATGGTTTGGAACTATTTAATTATATTGGTTTAGTCTTGATTGAACTATTTAGTTTCATAATTCTATTAGTTCTTATGACACTATACCTTTATGATGCTTTTTTTTTATGGACTGCTATCAGCCAGTCAGTTTTATACTGAACTGATGAGATAATCTTGTACTTTATATATTGAGAATATAGGAGGAAATTGTTGAAAATATTGGTATATTCTCTCCATATAAATATTGCATGTGCATATGAGTAATACGTGTATTGAACGTACAATTGATTGGATATTGGAACACGGGTTTGTGGGTTTATAATCCGATACCCAAACCAGTATTTAGAGATAAATACTGGCTTGTGATAGCAGTCTAGGTATTCCAATCTTGATACCTAGGGTGAATATCTCAAGCAACTTAGATCTAGATATTAACCATAATTTCCAATTGTTAATTTCTCACAAAACCTAACAGAAGGATCATAGATCCAATCACCATAAATAAGACTTAGTTTTGTCGGCCCTCTCCACTCATATGGATTCTTATCCTCATCCTTAGTTTGCTGCACACAAGCAGGTGGTTGTGCGTTGGTTGCAGAGGCATCATAAGCTGGCGCCTGACATGGATTTGTTAGAGTTGCTGCCCCGACATTTGATCTTGTATCCACCTTGTATCCTTCGAAGCTTCTTAAATCTGCTTTCGGTCACAAATTAAATGTAAGCAACTAAGATTTGATGTTATAGAACTCACATTAAACAATTTAGAAGCAAGCATTGCAATATGATATAAGATGGAAGTAACAATTTTTTTGTGTGTGGAAATTATACAAGATTCTGAATGGATAAATGGTGTGGTAACAATACTCTTCTAAGTATGTCCCCGGAAGCTGCAAGAGCCACACTAAAGGTAGACTCGTTAGTTGCGGATGTATGGCGAAATGATAGACTTAGGCTACAGGTGGGGGAGGAGTTGTCACATGAGAATATGTAACTGGATCTACTGTATTTCGTTAATCTTTCATTAATGAAGCGATGACGATGTCATATTTAATCTGGAAAAAAAACAGTTTTTTTTTTTTTTTGAATGAACAAGTTGGTTAGGAGACAAGAGTTTTGCAGGAAACAGAAGGGAAGATTGAAAAAGTGTACACTGTAAAATTTTAAAAAGATTATATACATAAATTGGTAAAACAAGTAGCAAATATTCTACATAATTAGTTGATAGAATAATATTGAATTATTATAATAATATTTGGCTAAATGACTCACTAATATTCTTCTGAATAAATAGTGATAAGGCAGTATCTATTACGAACAAAGAAGAAACAACATAAAAATAATAATGGCACGTAATAAACAAACATGTAAAAGTTTTAGGATGAAAACATTCAGAAGAAAAGGTATGATTCGAAAAAGAAAAAATAATTAAAAGAAAATGCAATGTGATATCTACACAGAATTGGGCATGTGAAAGATTACGAGTTAAAATGACAACAGATTTACCTGCATCCCCATGAGCAAACTGACACTGATCACCATTTCGGCAAGTACCATCCCTGTCATATGCATGGCAACGCTTTGTCTTATAAGATAACACCTTCTGATTTCCAATAGCATTAAAATTCTTATTAGAATTCTCCCCCTTATTATGCTTCATATTTGCTTCTAAATCCCTCAACTGCATCAATCCTACTTCCCCTGTATCTGAAATTGGATCGTTATGACGGAAAAGTACACACATCGCCATATGGGCAACAACTCTTATATACATGCCTACACAGCTTAGTATGTTGCTCGTTTCTGGCAACGTGCTCTTTCCAACCGGGTGGTGGTTTACGCAGTTCTTCGTGTCCATGAGCATACTTGCAGTCATTACCACTCACACAATAGCCCTGGTTGAATTGTATGCAAAGTCGTGTTTTAAAGAACATGCCCTTGCTGTTTTGAGGTGGATATACGGGAGGGGGATTTCGCGTCATTGAATTAGGTGGATGCATCATGGGGATGAGAAAGAAGTTCTGCGGCAAGTTCTGGATGGGATTGGAAAGTCTTGGTTTCTTCTGAGGTGACATTTCAGATCCTTCTTGGGTCGAACTCCTTGTGGATTGTGGAGGAAAGAAGCCATGACTGTAGTCGGCATTAGGGCGAGCACTGATGGGTGGTTGAATAAATTGATTAGTAGGGAAGGGTGAATTTTCAGACATGTTAACCACTTTTCTTCCGACAGTTCTTGAATCTCTAACAATCTGTAAAGCGAATAAAAAGAAATCAACATGAAAAAATTGGTAATATGAAAGAAACCAGGATCGCCAGTGTATAGAAATCACAGTCTATCAAAAACATTATATAACACACACACACACACAAAAGGTTATTTAAGATCAAAAAATATTTTACTTTGACGTTAGTTTCATGGTAATTATATCTTCGCTAATCCTTTTCATAATTTGCCAAATATTAAATTTCAAGAATTTTTACGGCAATCATAGGCGAACTTACTTGAGCAATGTAGGGTAGAAACAAGTAGTAATACAATAAAATTTTAGAATATTTTACTTCAAAAAGGTTTCTTGTTTCTTGTTTCTTGGTTCTTGGTTCTTGGTTCTTGGTTGCAGTGGAATAATTAACGTGAATTAGAACATATGGTATCAGAATACATAAACTTGAACATAATTTTTTTTTAATATAAAAAATGCTTACCTTAGATTGAGGGAGAGAGAAGGGTAGAGGACGAAGATGATGAGGGTTTTTATTGTTTTCCTTTTACTTTCTTATATGAGGAATTTATAAAATCGTTAACAAAGGCAACCATCTGCCCTTTTGATGCAGAAGATGGGTCAGTTTTGATTTAGAGTTTTGATTGGGGTGTGTGTGTGTGTTGAGACTAAGGGCCCATTAACTTTCGCCCGCACTAGTTAAGATAAATATTCGAAAATTTGGCACAAATAGAACTCTATATGGGTTTGATTATCCCAATTTTTTTAAAAAAACCCTATGGGTTAGGGTACGAAAAGGACAAAAAGGACTTTCCTATGATAATAGACGACGTAGTCAATTCTAAATAAGTAGTACAGGAAATTAAACCTCACTAAGTTACAATGATCAAAAGTGAAAGCAGGGTGAATTCCCTACCAAAACATGAAAACTCAACTGGTTTCCTGAAATTTACCCTAAAACTAGTATAATGTACATACGATGTAGTGATGTACGTCAAAAAAAAAAAGTAAAATCATCAATTTAAATGAATACATATCGAATAAGAAAAAAAAAAGTTTATATTTAAATTATTGATTTGGACTACACGTGCGGTGTACATTTATATTTGTTAGATATAATTTGAACGTGTATTATACGTGTTTATATAGTTACAAAGTTAGGGTTTGTTTGTTACAAACCCCAACTCTCTTATTAAAATAGTAGAGATTTTCAAATTTGTTTCCTTACTGATCCTCTTTTTGAAAATATTGAGCAATCTGACCCACTTTCGCAAAATATTTATCCAAGTGATCCAGTTTTAAACATGTCAGCATTAACCGATATTGAAAATAACAGCATAAGTTATTTATATGTCGTTGTTTTCAATAGCAGCATCTGTTAAAAAAAATCGCATGCCACTATTTGGAGTAGACATCAATCTGTTTATTTATTCTCAATCGTGTATTCTCTCTGACTTGAAAAAAAATTGTAAGTGTGCAAAAATCCTATAGCTAATGCCGCTATCCCGAACAACGGCATTCGCATTACAGATGTCGTTGTTAGGGATAACGGCATCAGTTATAATATTCATTGTTAGGGATAACTGATGTCGTTGTTTGGAACAGCGGCTATATAGTTCATTTTGTTACTTATACTTGGCTAATCTATTTCTGTGAATTGTTGCTGCTGTTTTCAAGAACAGCAACAGTTATCTCATATCGTTGTTTAGAATAACGATTATGGAGGAAGAGAGTTTAATGAGTATTATAACTGATGCTGTTAATTCCAACAACAGCATCAGTAATGTGAATGTTGTTCTTGGGGATAACGACATTATTTATAAGTTGTTTTAACACTTGAAAAAAAAAATCAATTTAAAAGGTTCACATTTGTATAAGAAATGTACTGATGTTGTTTTTCCAAACAGCGATATGCTAAAAAAAATTATGCTAATACCACCTTTTGGAAGAACGACATGGAATTAATCTATGCCATTTTTTCGAAGAACGTATTATACTGAAGTGTCCAAAATCAAAGTTAGTTGGGTAAATATTTTCGAAAGTGGATCAGTTTGGTTAATATTTTCAAAAATTGGGTCGGGAAAATTAAAAAAATTATTAAAATTTCAATAAAATTTGAGCACCCATATTTACAAGTTAACTATCTAGCTAGCATATCCAATCTGACTCTAATCGTACTTAATCCCACTGCTCAGAAGATGAAAACAAACTAATAACTCATACCTGTCCTCAATAATCCTAACTAATGCGGTTTGCTTTTGGGAGGCGTGTGGATGCACCAGACGTGAGTTCTTACTCGATTTGTATTGATAGAGGAAACTCCTATGCAGACGACCCTCGACTGGACGAACGGTACTGAGATAGGTGGTAGTGAGGTGGAGGCTGATGCTCGGCTCGGATCTTTGAGGCTCAGATCCGATGGTCTCGTGTACCTGCAGACGGTCTCGGAACACCGGGTTTGGTCCCGGTGGCAGACCCTTCGACGATCTAGTCAGTCACTAAGGGAGAGTAACAGTAACTAGGGTTTTGGTGGAAAAAGATTGATTACCTTGAGAATGAGTAGGGGTCTGGTATTTATAGAAGATGCCAACCGGGTCTGGACCCGTTTGGGGCCGGGTCTGGACCCGGTTGCCCGTGAAGCTGAAGCGATGGAAATCCAGGCGGTTTAGGGCTGACGTGGCGGATGCCCGAGCGGTTTCCGGGCTGACGTGGCAGCGGCCCGGGCAGTTTTCTGATGCTGACGTGTCGGATCCGGAGGATCAGGAGGTGAGCGCATCCTGGGGGGATCCTGTGGCCCAGGACGGGCCACGTCATTCCTAACCCATATCACAAGCCCCACACTCCTGTAGGGCTGGGTGAACCAGCCATGTAGGAGTGATTCTTCGCCTCCGTAGGAAGAGCAGGGTGGATGTTGTGGTGAGAAAGTAGGATCTGCTTCCCGAAGAGGCCAGGGGGTAGGAGGAAAGGATCCCTTCTTGGAGTTTCCACGGGAGGCTAAGTGTAGAAGAGTAGGAGAGTCAGAGCGACGCTTGCCGAGGCTTGGAGTCGGCAGACGAGCCCTAGGGGTCGGCGGATGAGCTCCAAGGGTCGGTAGACGATCCCCTCGCTAGTTGGAAGAGCGAGGGGACGTCGAGGCCTCCCGTTGGGGCTCGATTTGTCGAGCGCTAGGGGCCGGCAGACGAGCTCCGAGGGTTGGTGGATGATCCCCTCGCCAGTTGGAAGAGCGAGGGGACGTCGAGGTCTCCTGTTGGGGCTCAATTTGTCGAGCACTAAGGGTCGGTGGGCAAGCTCCGGTGATCGGTAGACGATCCCCTCGCTAGTTGGGAGCGTGAGGGGATGTTGAGGTCGATTTTGTTGGGGCTCGGTTTGTCGAGCAGTAAGGGTCGGCGGGCGAGCTCCGGTGATCGGTAGATGATCCCCTCGCTAGTTGGAAGAGTGGGGGGATGTTGAGGTCGATTTTGTTGGAGATCGGCTCACCGAGTACTTGGGGGTCGGTCGACGAGCTCCGATGGTTGATGGACGATCCCCTCGCTAGTTGGAAGAGCGAGGGTGCGTTGAGGTTGATTTTGTTGGAGATCGGCTCACCGAGTACTTGGGGGTCGGCAGACGAGCTCCGGTGATTAGAGGGGGCTCATGGGGCTCACGGTGTCATCCGAGCTCCGAGCCCCTCTGAATAGTAGGGGGTAGTTGGGGCTCGCGGTGTCATCCGAGCTCCGAGCCCTTCTGAATAGCGGAGGGTAGTTGGGGCTCGCGGTGTCATCCGAGCTCCGAACCCTTCTGAATAGCGGAGGGTAGTTGGGGCTCGCGGTGTCATCCGAGCTCCGAGCCCTTTTGCATAGCAGAGGGTGGTTGGGGCTCGCGTTGTCATCCGAGATCCAAGCCCCTCTGAATAGTGGTTTGCAGTTGTGGCTCGCGATGCTATCTGAGCGTCGACCCTTCTGTGAAATAGAAGAGGAATTATTATCTCGCGATATCATCCGAGTTCCGAGCTCCATTGAGCAATAGAGAAAGCAGTGTGGCTCGCGATGCTATCCGAGCGTCGACCCTTCCGTGAGATAGAAGGGGAATTTTTGGCTTGCGATACCATCCGAGCTCCGAGCTCCCTTGTGCAACAGAGAAAGCAATGTGGCTCGCGACTCTTCTGTAAAATAGAAGAGGAATTATTGGCTCGCGATACCATCTGAGTTTCGAGCTCCCTTGAGTAATAGAGAAAGAAGTGTGGCTCGTGATGCTATCCGAGCGTCGACCCTTCTGTGAAATAGAAGAAGAATTATTGGTTCGCGATACCATCCGAGTTCCGAGCTCCCTTGAGCAATAGAGAAAGCAGTGTGGCTTGCGATGTTATCCGCGCGTCGACCCTTCTGTGAGATAGAAGGGGAATTATTGGCTCACGATATCATCCGAGCTCCGAGCTCCGCTGACTTGTTGAAAAAAGTCTGTAGGAGAAAAAGTCCTGGGGGGTAGTGGAGTAATTTCACGCCCATTGCTGACATCAGGAGCACAAGGATCAAAGCGTTTCTAGATCTTGGTGGCCGTCAGATCTTGGTAGTTAAGATCCAACGGCCAGATCTTTTTTGCGGAAATCGAGGAGTCGCTTTCTCCTTATAAATCCCCTTCCCCCTCCTCATTTCTTCTTCTTCACTTCTTTACTCACTCTCTAATTTTACAAGAGCAGGATTTTACTTGCCGTCGGCGATACTTTCCGGTGATCGTACACTTTTACGCTTCAGGTTAGTATTTCCATTTTAGTAATGTCGCGCACTCAGTCCGGATCCGAGGTTATCTCGTCAGGCCGTTCTGCGGAGGAGTCCAAGTCAGAGATGTCCTCGTCTTGGAGCAAGTATAAGATGGAGAAGGAGGTCCAGACCGACCCTGGGTCGGATGGTGGTGACGACGTAGTCTTCGTGGTGTCCCCGTTGAGATCCAGAAGGCCAGGAAAGGAGCCAATGGACGAGGGCAAAGAGGAGGAGGAAGCGGAAGAGGGGGACGGCGAGGGCGAGGAGGATCAGGAGGAGGGGGCGACGAGGAAGAGGAGGAGCAGGGTACCGAGGGTGAAGAGGAAGACGAGGAGGATCAGGATCTCGAGGCCCAGGATGTTGACGATGAGGAGGATGATGGCGACGAACGGGAGGCTGCTCAAGAAAGCGCTGGCCAAGGTACGACGGGAAGGTCGGTTGGGGTCGGATAAGACCTCCCATCCCTTCCCCCTTTGTCGACGCCATCTCCCGAGCAGAAGGCTCGCCCTCGTCGGAAGAAGAAGGTCTTGACCATCCCACACAGCCCTTCCTTACCAGATGAGTATGCACCTAGACCAGGTCTTGAGTTTTCCCCGGTCTCCTTCAAAAATCCGGGATCGATTCGGATGTATCCTGATGATATCAAGGACATCGAACCAATCCCTCCTGTGCCGGGCGAGGACACTCGGGTGAATATTCATATGGATAGCATCCCTTGTAGGTGGCGCGCCTGAAGTCTAGGGAGCTCGGTCTGGAGGTGGCACGCCTGAAGAAGGCCATAGCCGACCGGGACTGGTGGGTAATCGAGACGGACTTGTCCCTCTCGGATGCCTCAAGCGGGAGATCGGCTTCGGAGTCCTTCCTTCGTGAGGTCGTGGTCGAGAAAGAACTGGAGATTCGCAGGCTGAAGCTAGTGTTAGGCGCGGCCCTGATCGAAGAGGCCAGCAACTTGACCCCGGGGCGGTCTCCGACATTTCTGTCGGATGAGGCCCAGCCTGATGACGCAGGAAGCTCGGTGGCGAGGGTATACTCGGCGGTCGGTCCAGCCGAGCGTCAGAAGAGCCCCGAAAGAGGCACCGAGTTTGAATTTCAAGCCGAGCGCGAGTGAGTGAGTTGTTCTTTGTAATTGTACCGACGTTCATTGAGTTGTAAGCAATGAGTAATAATAATAACATTCTTTTTCTTGAACCTTGACTGTCTCGGTCGTCGGAGGTGGTTGCTGTGTCCGTGGCGAAGGGTCGCCACCGAGGCGACTACGTCCTTAATGGCGACGCTTCGCCTTCCCATGAGCCTTAATAGCGACATTTTGCCTTCCGTCGTTTCGCATTCCCAGGCGTAATAACTGCCCCCCTCAGGGGGTTATATAATCCCCACTTCCGCCAACTAATTGTTAAGGAGTGAAAGCCGCTTGGCTTGGGTGTCTGCCTGAGGCGGGCGCCCAGAAACAAAATATTCTCCGAACGCTTCGGATTGGTTGCACACCAATCACCCTCGGACTATTCGGGGTTCGGGCAAGCAGAGCCGCGAGACCCTGGGTTGTTCGTTGGTGAGTGGTGGGCCGGCCGATCGTCTTGGGGGTTCGGGGAGAGTTGAGGCCTGGTGGCTCTCCTGCCATCCTCGAACAATTCGGGGTTTCGGGCTCGCAAGAGCATGAAACCCCGTGTTGTTCGTGGGCAAGAAGAGGGTCAATCGAAAGCAGAGGGTCAGTCTGGGACGGAGGAAGCAGAGGGTCGGCGGCTCCCCTGCCGTCCTCGAACAATTCGGGGTTTTGGCTTGTGAAAGCCATAAACCCCGAGTTGCTCGCGGACGAAAGGGTGGTCAACGAAACGACTCGGAGCTCGGGGCGTCTGCCGAAGGCGGACGCTCTAAACCTTAATATAAAATTTAGCTGGGCGAAAGACGGTGCAAGCGTGGCTGGCAGTTGTCGCCTCGTGCATCGGTTGATGGGCTTGAAGAAGCCCAAACCGAGTGAGGGACGGGTGCCGAGCCCCCACACTAGGGAGAAAGCCAGTAGCAGGTATAGCAGAGGGTCACAGCTGAGCGTCAAGGCCGTGGAGCTTTGAAGAAAGCCCCTGCCTTGCTCGAGGTCGACGCCGAGCTCACACACTTGTTCTCCGAAAAGACGGTGCGGGCGTGGCTGGCAGTTGTCACCTCGAGCATCGGTTGATGGGCTTGAAGAAGCCCAAACCGAGCAAGGGACGGGTACCGAGCCCCCACACCGGGGAGAAAGCCAGTAGCAGGCGTAGCAGAGGGTCGCCGCCGAGCGTCAAGGCCGTGAAGCTTTGAAGAAAGCCCCTACCTTGCTCGAGGTCAATGCCGAGCTCCCGCACTTGTTCTCAGGAAAGACAGTGCGGGCGTGGCTGGCAGTTGTCACCTCGGGCATCGGTTGATGGGCTTGAAGAAGCCCAAACCGAGCGAGGGATGGGTGTCGAGCCCCCACACCGAGGAGAAAGCCAATAGTAGGCGTAGCAGAGGGTCGCCGCCGAGCATCAAGGCTGTGGAGCTTTGAAGAAAGCCCCTGCCTTGCTCGAGGTCGACGCCGAGCTCCCGCACTTGTTTTCAGGAAAGACGGTGCGGGCAAGGCTGGCGGTTGTCGCCTTGGGCATCGGTTGATGGGCTTGGAGAAGCCCAAACCGAGCGAGGGACGGGTACCGAGCCCCCACACCGGGGAGAAAGCCAGTAGCAGGCGTAGCAGAGGGGCGCCGCTGAGCGTCAAGGCCGTGGAGCTTTGAAGAAAGCTCCTGCCTTGCTCGAGGTCGACGCCAAGCTCCCGCACTTGTTCTCAAGAAAGACGGTACGGGCGTGGCTGGCGGTTGTCGCCTCGGGCATCGGTTGATAGGCTTGAAGAAGCCCAAACTAAGCGAGGGATGTGTACCGAGCCCCCACACCGGGGAGAAAGCCAGTAGCAGGCGTAGCAGAGGATCGCCGCCGAGCGTCAAGCCCATGGAGCTTTGAAGAAAGCCCCTGCCTTGCTTGAGGTCGATGCTGAGCTCCCGCACTTGTTCTCAGGAAAGACGGTGCGGGTGTGGCTGGCGGTTGTCGCCTCGGGCATCGGTTGATGGGCTTGAAGAAGCTCAAACCGAGCGAGGGACGGGTGCCGAGCTCCCACACCAGGGAGAAAGCCAGTAGCAGGCGTAGCAGAGGGTCGCCGCCGAGCGTCAAGGCCGTGGAGCTTTGAAGAAAGCCCCTGCCTTGCTCGAGGTCGGTGCCGATTCAGGCTCTCGCTGTCATCCGAGCACCGAGCCCCCATGCTTGTAAGAGAAGCTTTTCAGGCTCGCTCTGTTATCCGGGCGCCGAGTCCCTAAGCTTGTAAGAGAAGCTTTTCAGGCTCGCTCTGTTATTCGGGCGCCGAGCCCCTAAGCTTGCAAGAGAAGCTTTTCAGGCTCGCTTTGTTATCTGGGTGCCGAGCCCCTAAGCTTGCAAGAGAAGCTTTTCAGGCTCGCGCTGTTATCCGAGTGCCGAGCCCCAAGCTTGTAAGAGAAGCTTTTCAGGCTCGCGCTGTTATCCGAGTGCCGAGCCCCAAGCTTGTAAGAGAAGCTTTTCAGGCTCGCACTGTTATCCGAGCGCCGAGTCCCTAAGCTTGTAAGAGAAGTTTCTCAGGCTCACGCTGTTATCCGAGTGCCGAGCTCGAGAGGTCTTTTATTGAGAACAAAATATGAAGCCATAAACTTGTTTTAAGAAAGTTTGGCATATTTACATCATAAGGGATTCTTACAAAAAATAAGGCACGACGTGCCGATTACATTTCATAATTTACATGGGGGAATGGATGCTAATCTCCTCCTAGGAACTTGATGAGGTGTTCCGCATTCCAGGACCTCTTGATGGCTTTGCCCTCTGAGTTGGTCAGGCGGTATGTTCCTGGGCGCACGACCTCTGATACTTTGTAGGGGCCCTCCCAGTTCGGGGCCAATTTTCTTTTCTGGACGGGATTTGATACCGCCAGTTTTCGGAGAACGAGGTCTTCGAGTTTGATGTCGGCGGGACGCACCTTCTTGTTGTAGAACTTCTCAATTCTTTGTTGGTAGATGCTTCTTCTAATGGCGGACTTCTCCCTGACCTCGTCTATGAGGTCCAGGTCAGCTCGCAGCTGTTTGGAGTTGGCGGCCTCGTCGAATGCCATGATTCGGGGTGAAGGGATCCCGATTTCCAAAGGAATGATGGCCTCCACGCCGTACGTCAGATTGAAGGGAGATTCTCCCGTGGGGATCCTTTTTGTTGTTCGGTGGGTCCAGAGAATGCTTGGCAACTCATCGACCCATAGCCCCTTAGAAGAGTTATCGAGTCGTTTCTTGAGGCCATCGAGGATTTGGCAGTTCGCGTTCTCGGCCTGACCGTTAGACTGGGGGTGGCAGACTGAGGAGAAGCGCTGCTGAATCCCGAGATCTTTGCAGAACTTGCAAAAATGCTTACCCACGAATTGAGTCCCATTGTCGGTGATGAGCACCTACGGAATCCCGAACCAACAGACGATGTGTTTCCAGAAAAACTGCTGGGTCTGTCGCTCGATGATCGTTGCTAATGGCTCGGCCTCGATCCACTTAGTGAAGTAGTCGATCGCCATAATGAGGAACTTTCACTGGCCCGTTGCTTTTGGAAATGGGCCCACCAAATCCATCCCCCACATTGCAAAGGGGGTCGGACTGGCCATTGACCGGAGGTTCGCCTGAGGAGCCCTCTTCACGGGGGAGAACCGTTGGCAGGGGCCGCACTTCTTCACTAGGGCGAGGGCGTCTTGCAGCATAGTGGGCCAGTAGTACCCGTGATTCAACGCCTTCCACGCTAGTGAACGGCTTCCCATGTGACACCTGCCGATCCCCTCGTGCAGCTCCTTGAGGGCGTATTTGGCTTCGTCTGGGGTTAGGCAGCGGAGGTAGGGTCTGCCATCCATTGTTGTATAGGTACTTTTGAAGAGGGTGGCATTGATGACCGTGAATCTTTCAGATCGGACCCTGATCTGCCTTGCTTCAGCTCGGTCTTTGGGGAGTTCTCCTTTGACTAGGAATTTTTTGATAAGGGTGGTCCAGTCGTCGGGAGGGACTCCGTCTTCGACGCACAGAACCTCCGGGGAGTCTGTACTTGGCTTCAAAAGGACTTCAATCAGGACCGTACGATCGAGGCCTTCAAAGGATGAGGAAGCCAACATTGACAGGGCTTCGGCCTGGGCGTTCAGCTCCCAGGGGATCCTCAGGACAGCCGACTCGTCGAAGGACGTTAATAGGCGTTGTACCATGGCCAGGTACTTGATCATCCGATCGTCACGAGCCTCGTACTCCCCGGTGATCTGGTTGACCACCAGCTGAGAGTCGCTAAAGGCCCTAATCTGTCTGGCGCTGGCTTGATGAGCCAGGTTGAGCCCGGCGATCATGGCTTCGTATTCAGCCTCGTTGTTAAAGGTCGAGAAGTTGAGGCGGAGGCAATATTGAAGGAGGAAACCATCCGGACCCTGAAGAATGATGCCCGCACTGCTCCCCGTTTTGCAGGAGGAGCCGTCGACGTAAACTTCCCACGTCTGGTCGGCTACTTTGCTCGCGGGTTGCTCGGAGATGGTACATTCTGTGATGAATTCGGCGAGGGCTTGCCTTTTGATGGCCGTTCTTGGTTGGTAGTCGATGTCGTACTGGCTGAGTTCGATCGACCATTTGACTAGTCGACCGGAGCTCTCGAGTTTGTATAGCACAGCCTTCAAGAGTTGATCCGTGAGTACCTGGATCGAATGCACCTGAAAGTAAGGACGGAGCTTCCGCGCGGCCACGACCAAGGCGTACGCTACCTTCTCTATCCTGGAATACTGGGTCTCGGCGTCGAGCAGGACCTTACTTACATAGTACAGGGGTTTTTGAACCCCTTCCTCTTCTCGGACGAGGACAGCGCTGAGCACGTTCTCCGAAGCGGAAAGGTAGAGCCAGAGTGGCTTCCCTGGTTCCGGCTTGCTGAGGAGATGAGGGTTGGCGAGGTACTCCTTCAACTGTGCGAAGGCCTCTTGCTGTTGAGTAACCCACTCAAACCTTCCGGTGCCGCGTAGCGCCTTGAAGAACGGAAGGGACTTCTCTCCGAACTTGGAGAGGAAACGGCCGATGGCCGCCAGTCTCCCCGTTAGCCTCTGGACTTCTTTGACGTTCCTGGGAGGGGCCATGTCTATTATGGCCTGGATTTTCTCGGGGTTTGCCTCGATGCCACGCTGGCTGACGATGAACCCTAAGAACTTTCCCGAGGAGACGCCGAAGGCACACTTCGTCGGGTTGAGCGTCATGTTGTGGGTTCGAAGGACCCCAAAGGCTTCTTCCAGGTCGGCGACGTGGTCCTGTCCTTGTTGACTTTTGACGAGCATGTCGTCGACGTATACCTCCATGTTACGTCCGATTTAATCTTTGAAGACTCGGTTGACGAGCCTCTGGTAGGTGGCACCGGCGTTCTTCAGCCCGAAGGGCATAACCCGGTAGCAGTACAATCCCTGGTCTGTGACGAAGGACGTCTTGGCAATATCGGGAGGAAACATCTGGATCTGGTTATAGCCCGAGAAGGCATCCATGAAGGATAAGAGCTCATGGCTCGAGGTGGCATCGATCAGGGCATCGATGTTGGGGAGAAGGAACGGATCCTTAGGGCATGCCTTGTTAAGGTCGGTGAAATCTATGCAGATCCTCCAACTCCCGCTCGCCTTCTTGACCATGACAACGTTCACCAGCCACTCAGGGTAACTGACCTCTTGTACGAAATGCGCGGACAAGAGCTTGTTCACTTCTGTGTTCACTGCCTGTTGTCGCTCCGGAGCAAACTTGTGCCGCTTTTGGACAACTGGTTTCGACCCGGGGATCACGCTGAGTTTGTGCCTGATAAGATCCTCGGAGATACCGGGCATGTCGGAGGGCTTCCAGGCAAAGAGGTCGACATTTCGGCGAATACATGCGATTAGGACGGAATTGAGGTCAAGCGCGAGGGAGCAACTTATTTAGAAGTGCTTCGATGCATCTCCTGTCTCGAACGAGACGTCTTCTAGTTCGTCCGCCGACTCTGGCTCGGGCTGGGTCCTCTCAGGCTCTAGCTCGACGGCGTCGAGGGGAAATACCCCGCTTCCGATCGCAGTCATGTAGCATGAACGTGCAGCTTCTTGATTCCCTCGGACAACTCCGATGCCGGTGTTGGTAGGGAATTTCATTTTCTGATGGTAGGCCGAAGGAACTGCCTGGAGGGAGCAGAGCCCCGGACAGCAGAGGATGGCATTGTAGGCTGCATTGACATTCACAACCATGAAATCCATGGACTCAGTCCTTCTGTTCGGGGTCGCACCTGCCGTGACGTCTAGGGTGACGATCCTCTCCATAGTCACAGGGACGCCGGAGAACCCGTGCAGGGTATATCCGGCCGGCTTTAGTTTCTCACGGGAGAGCTTCCGGTTCTCGAACGCTTCCAGGAACAGAATGTTGACCGAGCTCCCGTTGTCCACGAGGATTCGCCGGACCTCGAAGTTCGCCATGCTGGGGCTGATGACAAGTGCGTCACAATGAGGGAGCCGGACCCCTTCCAGATCCTCTCTTGAGAAGGAGACAGGAAGTTGCTGGACCTGGGGGAGAGAGGGCCCTGGACGGTGTTGACATCCCAGATGAAGGCCTTGCGGGAAGTGTTGGATTCCCCTCCCATGAGCCCTCCGTGGACGCAATGCAGGATTGCCTGACCCTCAGGCTCCTCGGGCTCCGGATCTCGCTCGAGGAGGAGGAGAATCCCTCCTGTTTCTGTTGTCCTTCTGCTCCCGGGCACCTTTCCTTTTGAATTCTCGGAGGTACCCTCGTTGAATGAGGGCCTCAATTTCGTCCTTCAGGGCACGGCAGTGATCTGTATTGTGCCCGTTGTGCCGGTGAAATCGGCAGTAGAACCGCTGATCCCTCTTCTTGTTGGTGTTGTTGGACGGTCGAGGAGGGTACTAGACGAGATCGTTGTCTTCAATCGCTAAGAGGATTTTCGACACGTTCTGCGTCAGGGGAGTGTACCTCTCGAAGCGAGGGATCGGCGGGACCTTCTTCGCGGCGCCCCCATCTTTCGGAGCTTTCTTCGCCGGTTCAATCTCGTCGGCCTTGCGCTTCCCCTTCCCGGGAATTTCCTTCTGGTCCTCTGGATTAAGGGCTTCTTCGGCTCGGATATATTTTTCGACCCGGTTGAGGAGGTCAGGGAAGTCTATCGGCGACTTCTTTGCCAGGGAGGCCTTCAGCTGTCCATGTCGGACGTTGTGCCGGAAGGCTGCCGAAGCAACCCCGAGGTCGAGGGACGAGACCGACCTCGCCTCGGCGATGAACCTTCGGACGAACACTCGGAGTGACTTCCCTTCCTTTTGCCGAAGTCCAAGCAGGGACGCACTCGTTCTTTCGGCCTTTCGGCTGGTTACGAAGTAGGCGAGGAAGTTGCCCTCTAGCTGGTCGAAAGAATAAATGGAGCCAGGGTGAGCTTGGAGAACCATTCCCGAGCCGAACCCCGAAGTGTGGCGGGTAAGGCTCGGCACAGGAGGGGATTCGATGCGCTGTGAATCATTATGAGGGTTTTGAAGCCCTCCATGTGATCAGCAGGATCGCCCTCGCCGTCGTATGTCTCGAACTGAGGTGGACGGAAATTGCAGGGTATCTCCGCCTGTAGGATGAGGGCGGAGAAAGGAGGGCGAACCGGCCTGTACCCCTGAGCGGTCCTTGGGTCGCCATTGCCAAAGTGGTCGAGGCGATCCTCCATCTCTTGGAGGCATTTCAAAATGTCGTCGTCATGCTCTGGTGGGATTGTTGAGGGGCGAGATACGCTAGCCTCAGCATCCGACCGTGTGTGGGAACGGCGGGCGTTCTCATTGACGGGGACCCCTCGGATGGCCCCCAAGATTTCCCTCCGGAAGTCCTGGAACTCCTGGTGGGTAACCGGGGCCCGCTCGGCCCGGTTTGGTTAGCGGGCTGTTGTCGACCGACACGGCTGAGCGTCGGTTCTCTCCCTTGGGACGGAGGTTTGGGGTGGTTTGGAGCCGAGTTGGAAGCGGCTCCTCCCCTGCTGCAGCTAGCCTGCCGATTCACGATCACCCCCCGTAGGTCGGGTGCGATCGGACGGGAGGCATTCGGCTGGGGCCCGTGGCTGATCCCTCTGTTGTTCGATCCGTGAGCATTGGCAGCGATGCCTTGTGGAGGCACGTCCTGGGGACGTGCGGAGGTAACAGTTTTCGCGGCCTTGGGCGCCATGTGAGCTCGGGTTGACGGGGGTACCGTCGGAGGCAGAGCTTGTGTCGGTGTCTACAGGGGTACCATTGGAGGCAGAGCTCGGGTTGGCGTCTACAATAGATTGTTTCCCACAGACGGCGCCATCCTGATGCGGTTTATTTTTGGGAGGTGTGTGGATGCACCAGGCGTGAGTTCTTACTCGTTTTGTATTGATAGAGGAAACTCCTATGCAGACGATCCTCGACTGGACGAACGGTACTGAGGTAGGTGGTAGTGAGATAGAGGCTGATGCTCGGCTCGGATTTTTGAGGCTCGGATCCGATGGTCTCGTGTACCTGCAGACGGTCTCGAAACACCGGGGTTGGTCCCGGTGGCAGACCCTTCGACGATCTAGTCAGTCACTAAGGGAGAGTAACATTAACTAGGGTTTTGGTGAGAAAAGATTGATTACCTTGAGAAGGAGTAGGGGTCTGGTATTTATAGAAGATGCCAACCGGGTCTAGACCCGTTTGGGGCCGGGTCTGGACCCGGTTGCCCGAGAAGCTGAAGCGGTGGAAATCCGGACAGTTTAGGGCTGACATAGCAGATGCCCGGGCAGTTTCTGGGCTGACGTGGCAGCGGCCCGGACGGTTTTTCGTTGCTGACGTGGCAGATCCGAAGGATCAGAAGGTGCGCGCATCCTGGGGGGATCCTGTGGCCCAGGACAAGCCATGTCATTCCTAACCCATATCACTAACCACTATAGACTATTCTCAAATCCTTGAAAATTTTAATAGGCAAGATTTGCAAAAGGAAAAAAAAATCATCAAATTTTCAAGGTCATGCATAAGGTAGAATTAATAACTTTAATCAAGCAGGAAAGATTAGTATTACAGTTAAGTTAACAAGCACGGATAATTGTTAATGTGACAGAGTAGATGATCCTTAGCAAACTATAATGATAAACTATCGACAAGCCAACCTCAAACAATTGGAATAATGGATTATTTATATATTTATTTGTTTCTTTTTTGGAGAATTAGCTTTTTTGTTCTGGTAGACCATTTGATGGGTGAATTATATTTATTTATATATTATGCTAATTAGAGAGAGAATGTACTTTCTTTTTTTTCTCTATTTTTAAATAGAGAAAGAAGTGCAAAAGTAGGAATACACACAAACCTTAACACGTGCATACATACAACCACCAACTCTGCTCAATTTTCAACCGTCCGATCATCCAGATGTGAGAAGACGTGCGTAATCGAGGCTCCCAATCGCGCTACATCGCTACCCAATCACGCATGTCCAATTCACTCAGCGGGCGAGCCCATCACGTGATCAACGTCCCAGGTCGCGCCACGTCATCACATCATCCTGGTACCTCATTTCACTCAATGGCGAGCCCAAACTTGATGGACGATACAGATCACTCAAAAAATTGCACCAGCTCGATAAATCAACAAAAAATCACTGAAAATGATTTAAAATTAGGAAATTAAATTAAAATTTCAAAAATTATTATTAAATACATAAATTTAATTAGAAATTTTGAAAAATAATTAAAATTTTGGAATTATATCTATATATTATACTAATAGGAGAGAGAGTGTCAATCTCTTTTCTTTCTCTATTTTAAAATAAAGAAAGGCGAGCAAAAGTAGGAAATCAAATTTATTAACACGTGCATTATGCACATTTTCATTAAAAAATAATAATATAAAAGCCCAAAACCTATAAATCTAGAACTTAATTACTAGAACTGTGCTTTGATCATTATGTATTCGATGAAATGCCTATGTAGCACACAACGAAAAATATATATATAAAAGCCCAAAACCTATAAAATTAGAACTTAATTACTAGAACTGTGCTTTGATCATTAAGTATTTGACGAAATGCCTATGCAGCACACAATGTGTTTGTGAAAAAATGGTTTTGAAAAAACTTTGCTTAACTAAATCAATTGTATCTATGTATGATATATGTATTAATTTCTGAAACCCTAATTTACTACCTCATTTTATTTTCAATTTCTAATTTGTGTTTTTGAAATCCTAAAATTTGAATTTGGGGAAAAGTATGAGTTGAAGATGGAGATGACTGTAGTATCGGGCTCAAGAATGAGATTTTGTAAGGAGGTAGGTGGCAGAGAGTATGGTGAGGTGAACAGAGAGGTGGAGGAGGCTGTTAGAGAAGGGGATGTCGCTGCGGTCAATGACAACAAAGACGTGTGAGATGGGGGAAAAGACATTTGATAGGGTGTGAATTTAGAGGGATGGGGGGGGGGGGGGGAGATGGTTGAGATGAGGCGGGTCAAGACCTAAGTATTGCCAGTCAGAATGTATACAAAGGCCGGACTGTGAGCGTATTTTTTAGGGTAAATTTTACTAAACTATACACTTGAAGAGTTAATTTTTCTCAATTCTCTCACACTTTTTTAAATTTCTATATAATTTTATGAGTCCATTTGAATTATTTTAGTCTGTGCAATTTGCACAGGGTAACACTAGTCTATATTATGTTAAACAACTTTTGTCTATGATTTTTCTCATTCTTCTTTTTTAAAATAAAAAAAGAAGGACAAATGTAGAAGATAACTCCCCACTCTTAGGCACTGTTTGGTTGGAGGGGAATGGAGGGGAGGGGAATGGAGGGGAGGGGAGGGGAGGGAAGGGGAGGGGTTTTTTAATACTTTTCTTGTTTGGTTCATTTTTTAGGAGGAGAGGGGAGGAAAATGGGGGGGTGCAACACCCCTCCTGAGCCAATTTTGACTTCCCTCCAAAAGTGGGGGGATTTGGAGGGAAGAGAAAATAGGACTAATTTTTAAAGTGGCTGGACTAAATTGCCCTTTAAATCTAAATCCTAATCTAATAAAAAACCTCTTTCTCCCTATCTTCTTGGCCTTGGCTATGACGAAAATGTGAAGCAAAAGGACATTGAACATGCAGCAGTTTTACACTACAATGGAAACAAAAAGCCCTGGTTGGATATTGGAATAGAGAAATATCGCAAATACTGGTCTAAATATGTCGACTATGATCAAATCTATCTACGACATTGTAACATCGTCCCTTAGGTGTAAATGGTACTTCTTTCTATGTTCTTTGCACTGTGAGCATTGCATATAATTTTTTGAAGAGTTCGATTCTTTGATTCATTGCATTTTTAGTTGAATCGTATAGTTCAATTGATTTGAGTCATTTTTTTTGCGCCCACTCTATGGTATACTGTAAATGTACAGGATTTATAACAATGTAGATGTTACTGATTCTTCTTCTTGATTTTTACATTGCAATTTCTTACTGAACTATGTACAGTGTTATCGTATTTTTAATTATTATTTGTTTCCTTCATGTTGTTATTTTTTGTTAAGAACATGTAGGTAATAAGACTTGAATAATGTGTTGACCGAATCCTTAGTTGATCACTTGATGCTATCAATTGCTGAAAACAAAGAAGTAATAGCATTTTGTAATTGTCATGTTAATTCTTTCGATAGAAAGATATATGATCAAAGGATTGATCATATGAATGAAGACTTCATCAGAAAGATAAGTTGTGACTTCATCAGAATGAAGACTTCTCTCCTATAAATCAATTTGCGTGGAGAAGAGAGAGATATATGATGATTAGCAGTCCATCAGAACATATGATGCAAATGCAGGTCCTTAATTATGGTTTTATTTTGTAGTAACTTTGAGGAACAGATGCTATTGAACAATTTTTTTTTAATGCTTTAGATTAAGCCTGATGTTCTAAAGTAATATTAACCGTTGCATACTAATTTGGAGAATTAATTAAAATTTACTATTGATCAGGGTAAGCAAGAACGGTGGCAAAATCGATTTGAGGGACCAAATTGTTCTTTCTGTTATTTCTTTGTTGATTTGAATGAATCCTGAGCACAGTGGGTTGTAGCATCCTGTAGCTTTATATGCATCACTCTGAATAATTGTTCTTTTGATTGTTCTTTTGATTGATAAATCAACATATTGAATTAATATATTTTGAATTAATATGTTTCAATTCTTATTGTATGAAGTGGTTGTATGAATTTTTTATTATATGCAAAAGGGTATAAAAGTAATTTTATTATAAAATCCATTCCCTTCCCTTGTGAACCAAACAAAAAAATAATTATTTTCCCTCCCCTCCCCTCCTTTGAACCAAACAGAGTTTTCATTAAATCCCTCCCCTCCCTTTCCCTCATCTCCATTAAAATCCCTCCCCTCCCCTCCCCTCCCCCATCCACAGTCGTTTGCTTGTTTGCCATTTTTGCCCTTTTTTTTTACTGTAGCGCACACAGTCGTGAACTATTTTGCCATTTTTTGGCAATTCAGCTACAGTAGAAAGGAAAAAGTAGCATTTGAAATAGCAAAATATATATTATAGCAGACGAAACATCATTATTTAATTATATTTTTAATTGATCGGATGATTGATGTTTCGTCCGAAGTAAAAAAAAATTAAAAACCAAATAAAATAACCGGTTAAATGAATTTAAGGGTGGGAATGGGACGAAACAATGGGATGTTTCGTCCCACATGGGACGAAACATCATGTTTCGGCCCAATCCAATTTATTTTTTAAAAAATTAATTTTTAAAATTAATTTTGTAAATTTTTAAAATTAATTTTGTAAATTTTTGTTTTTGCAATTTTTTAAATTGATTTTGCAAATATTTTTACAAACTATTTATTTAAAATTGTTTTTGCAATTTTTTTTTGCAAAAAAACCCAGACAAAACATGTTTCGTCCGGTTATTTTGAATTTTTTTTCTTCTCTTTGGGAAGAAACATCGTGTTTCGTCCCGTATTTTTTATTAATATTTTCTAAGTTTCGGCATGTATAATTAATTTTTAATGACAAACGAAACATTATGTTTTGTCCTTTTTTTTTAACGAACTTATACATTTTTTGCCATTCGACGGCTGCAACGTTTCGTCGAAATTGATTGTCAAATTATGCATTTTGTCATTTTTTACATTGAACGACTGTGGATGCTCTTACTTCATCCAAATTGAAACTGGAATCTTCATTATTATATAGATGTTATTAGATGAATTTTTTTTAAATAGTTTTATTATTTTCTTATTTAAAAAAAATATGTGCACTATTGCAGGATTATACTACATATTATATTATATTATATTATATTATATTATATTATATAAGTTTATACAATATTGCATAAGGGTACTTGGTATGGAAAGTGGAAACTCGGTATCAGTCTGGTTTTTCTTTTATGGGATCTGACGTATACCAATGTCAATATTTTCTCACAAACTGTCATCACTTATCATCACCTAACCCAGTTTCATAATTTACAAGTTCTTTAGATGTATTTATTGTTTAAGAAAAGAGTAATGCTTTAGCCACTACCAATTTCACTACCATTCTCTTCACTACCTTAAGTGGCATACTTCTATTGGAGAGTTTCTCCACCTACTCTATCTTTCCCTACCTATTGGAGTGTGCCACCTAATATAGTGAAAAGAAATGTAGTGAAATTGGTAGTGGATGTAGCATTACTCTTAAGAAAAACAATCTGTTACCTTAGTTATTCTTTACTGCATGTTGATTGTCTATTCCTCAATTTCCTTACCACATTAGAGTCCCGTGCAGAGCTGGATGTGGATGACCAGGAGCGGATCTGGGGAGCCCCCGCCCCTGCCCCCACCCCCCAACATGTTGGGAATGCATTATAATTTTTTTTTAATTTTTTGGAATATTTTTGGAATATTAGTGGTATATGATTCATAATATATCTTTACCAAAGATTTTATATATATATATATATATATATATATATATATTTGGAATATTAGTGGGTGCTTAAAAAAAATTTCTACTGTATTTTTCTTGATTTGATTGATAGTTTGAACTTTGAATTCATCTCTTATCTGGTAAATTTTGTTATATACGTAGTATTTTGAAAATATTAATTGTCATGTTGTAATCTTTCCCGAGTTCCGTCCCGCAACCCATCCCTTCCGACAGCACAATCATCATCTCCTTGAACGGATAAACAAATGGTTTTACTGAATTTGACCGTTACAGGAGTGGAACACAACGTGTTTGTTGAATTGCCACAAAGAAAATAACTTACTTTTAGTTGTTTAGATTAAGTTTTATATTAAATTAGAGATTTATAAATTAGTTTTTGATGTTAATAGTTGAAAATAAATTAGTTTTTAGGGCGGATAAGATAGATTTAAAAGTCACTTACTTTTAAGATGGATTAGTTTTTTTAACCTTAGATTGCTCTATTATATTGGTGTCAGTTTCTTTTTTGGTTATTGTTTTCAGACATTACTTTATTCAGAACTACACTGGCATAGCTCAGATGATACCTGATCAGTTTTATTTGGCTCGGATATATATAGTTTCTCCAACATTGATGTCGCACATCCCGCAACATACACATGTAACAACAAGTCCCAAGGAGTCATCTCCAAGGAACCCAAAAAACCCCCTTTCTCTCCTATCTACCCCCGAACCCAAAAAACCTCAAAACCCTAGTTCTATCCTCTTGGGGCGGCGGCGGCTTACCCTCAGCGCCGCTGCCCCCCCCTCCCCGTCGTCTCCCCTCTACCACTCCACCAACGCGACTCCTCCCTCCCTTCCAGTACGGCGACAAAGATGGGTTCCACGGCATCCAGTCGTCCACTCTTCTGCGCGGCTTCAGCGTCCTCCATTGCGTGACGGGGCCAGCGGCGTGACGGCCTGTCGCTCTCCATCGCAGCTCTGGCAAAACCGGCAGCGGGGCGGCGCATCCAGCGGTCGGTGAGGCGGATCGCCTTGGGTGCAGGCAACTGCGCCCCACTCCCACCCCCGATCTCCAGTCCCGACCTTCTGGCGCCGCGCGATCTCCTTCGCAGCTCTGGCAGAGCATTCGACGGGGCGGCGCGTCCAGCTGGCAGAGCTGCGGTTTTGTATGGGGCCAGGCAGCCCCCCCTCCCCGATATGTTGTTGTGGTTGGAGGTGCTTTTGTTAGTGCTTTTGCTGGGGTTAGGGGTGGGAAGCATGTAGTTTTGTGCGATTGATGTTTGTGGAGTTTGGGCCCAAAGATGGGGTCCCTCCGTGATGTGTGAAGTCGGGATGTTGGGGGTGTGGAGTTGGGGTGTGGTTGGTCGGGTGTGTCCTACGATGTCGTCGGTGCAGTCTACACAGCGCCTACTATCTGGCTATTGAGCTTCCTCCAACTTAGGCCACTGCCTCGTGACAGCATCGTCTCTTTCCTCGTATTGGGAGTTTGAGGCAAGATAAGTCTGTGTGGTGAGAAATCGCCGGAGAGAGCTTGAGCGTGAGAGAGGTAAGGTGTCCTCTACACGACTCTCTCCTGGAGGGTGGTGTTAGGTGGGGTGAGCGAGATAGTTGATCGCAGGAGATAAGCGCTATCGTGTGAGAGGCGAAGATATCCTCTTCGCGGCTATCTCTTTGGTAGCGGCTGTAGGAGCGGCTGGCGTGTTTGTAGGATGAATGGTGAAGTTGGTGGGAGGATGCGATAGTTGTGCATGTGCCGTGGGATCAGTTCCGATCTGCGGGGCTTGGACCCAAAGATGGGGTCCCCCCAGCGAGGTGAACGCAGGGAGCGGCGGGTGATAAAATCCTGCCATACTTGTTTCAGGTGGGTGTGCATGTATCGTGGAGGCACTGTACGAAGCTAACTGACATACTCACAATTTTGCTGGACCGAGCTGGTTTGTCGGCCCACCCTCCATGGTTGTTGGAGGGAGTTGTTGTTTGTAGTCATGTTGCTTCATGTATGTTTTATTTTATATCTGTAGTTTGTATTTGGGTCCAGTACTCCGGGTTTGTTTCGTTAAACTCTTATTAAAGAAACAGGGTGGCCTTATTCTACCTTTTCCCTCAAAAAAAAAACATTGATGTCGCACAAATTTTCTTTTCAAGATACTATAAAATATAAGCTACCTCTAGTTCTATTCACATGCAGATTCAAGCTTGTGTTCAAGAGAAAAACTACCAACTGGACATACTCATCTTCTGAATAGAATCTAGTATGCATACAAGGACTAACAGCTAATGCTATTTGTTATACTCGCACTTTCTTTTCAAAATTCTTCCGAAACTTTGCAAGTATGATTTCTAACCTAGAAAGTGACTCGTTTGCCATCCTTAAGTATCAGTCCCTGAAAGTAGTCAAAGAGTTTGTGTTTCCTTTAGCAAAATGTCCCCTTTAATTAGCAACCTTTAAAAAAAAATTGCCCTCCAATCCAACCTATAAAAAAAAAAATTACAGCCCCCCTCACTTTTCAATCCTGGATCCATGACACCAATCCTGGTTACATCTTCACAACCGGCTGCTAATGAAATATCCCCACCTGTTTTTGTGAAGACTCTTCTCTACGCGGCAGGGCCGGCCCTGAGTTTCCGGGGGCCCTAGGCGAACTTCCAAAATGGGGGCCCCTAATAGCATACATATTTTTTTCCGCGCAAAATACGTGCCTATATTTATAAGGGAAGTTCAAATTTGGGGCCCCTAAAATCGCAAAATCTCCGGGGGCCCAAGGCGGCCGCCTTACCCGCCTCTTGGGTAGGGCCGGCCCTGCTACCCGGGCGCCGCCATAATTTTTCTCATTTCAAACATGACCCTTCCAAATGGAACAACATACTTTCACCTGTATAATCTCAGCGAAGTAAGAAATGCTTCAGCAGTTTTCGGTCTTCACAGGCTAGAGGTTTTGCACTCGATTAGCTAATTCCAACAAACAGTCTTGTTCTTGTTGATGTTCACTGTTATTTATTGTAGGTTATTGCTGCAGGAAGTTATTTTGCTGTTTGCAGGAGCCCTAACTGGTGTTATAAACTTATGATGGATGAGTATGTTTGGCATCCCTCTTGTTGTTTGGGGCCTCGTCAAGGAAGAACTTTTGGGAAATCTAGTAAACCATGATCCAACAAAAGCAGTTTAGGTTCATTAATGAGATATGAGATCGGTGACTGCGGTCACTTTTATTTCAAAAAAAATAAAAACAAAAGCAGTTTATGTTTATCCAATGGTGCTTCTAAAAGTTCACTTTTTCATCTTCGTGTAGAATTTGAATATGGAAGCCTTTTCCAAACTTTTCTTTTCCCTCGTTATATGACTTCAATTGAACTATGATTCTATGACATTCATAACATGCAAACCTTTCTCCATGCGTCTTTTAGACCCGTGCCCTTCTTGGGGCCCAAGAGGTTTGCACAGAAACAAACACACCTTATAGATATATGTAAATAGAGTGTTGCACAAAAGATCTAAGGGTACCTCACCTTGTTATAACATAAGTAAGAAACATCTACTATTACAACAATAACATCACCAAAAGTTGAACTCAAAGAAATATTAAGTATGAATAAATTATGCTCATAGCACATGCTAATTATCTAGTAATATTATATAAGTTTGTCTGTAATGTTAAGTGAACATAAAAACTGAACAGTGCAGCAAAATAATTAGGGAGATGAAGATCAAGAACCAATATAGAGAAAATTAGCATTGTAGTTTTCTGTAAGGGTCTTAACAACATAGACACAATTAAGAAGGATCGTAGATCCAATCACCATAAATAAGACTTAGTTTTGTCGGCCCTCTCCACTCATATGGAGTATTATGATCCTTGTCCTCAGTTTGCTGCAGCACACAAGCGGGTGGGTGTGTCTTGGTTGGGGAGGCATGAGAAGCTGGTGCCGGACATGGATTTGATAGAGTTGTTGCGTCAACATTTGATCTTGTATCTACCTCATTGTATCCACCGTAGCTTCTTAATTCTGTATCAATCACAGATCAAATGCGAGAGCCTAAAGATTTGATGTTACAAAACTACTTATTTAAACAATTTAGAAGCAAGTATTGCAGTCTGATGTATGAATAAGTTGGTATTAGGAGACACAGTTTGCAGGAAACAAAAGGGAAGATTGAAAAAGCTGATTCTTTCTATACAGATAAAAGCTAAACCAACATGAAATTGTAGACTGTAATTTTTTTTAAAAAGGTTGTACAAGTGACACCCCCCTATACAAATATTGTACATAATAATATTTGGTTAAATAACTCACTAATCTTCTTCTAAATAAAGATCGATAAGTTGGTATCTATTATCAACAAAAAATAAAGAACATAAAGCAAACAATGACATGTAATAAACAAACATGTAAAAGATTTAGGATGAAAACATTTAAAAGAAAATTAAGGTATGATTTTTTTAATTTAAATAAGAAGTCAAATAAAATGAAATGTGATATCTACACGTTGAGTCGGTAGAAGTTTACGAGTTAATCTGACATGATGTTTTACCTGCATCTCCATGAGCAAATTGACACTGATCACCCTTTCGGCAAGTACCATTCCTTTCATATGCATGGCAAAGTCTGGTCTTATAAGACACCGGCTTTTGATTTCCAGTAGCATTAAGATTCTTATTAGAATTCTCCCCCATTTGCTTCACTTCTTGATCCCTCAACTGCATCAATCCTACTTCCCCTCCATATGAAGGCGGATCGATATGACTGAAAGTACACGCGTCACCATATGAGCAAAGACTCTTATAAATGTGCCTACATGGTTTAGTATGTTGCTCATTTCTAGCCATTTCTTGCCAACCAGGTGGCGGTTTACGCAGTTCTTCCATTCCATGAGCATAATCGCATTTATTAGCATCTGTGCAACGACCCTGGCGAAATCCTGTGCAAAGTTTGGTTTTAAAGAAAATGCCCTTGGTGTTTTGAGATGGATTTACGGGAGGGGGATTTCGCATCATTGGATTAGGTGGATGCATCATAGTGTTGGGAAAGAAGTTCTGCGGTGAGTTCTGGATGGGATTGGAAAGTCTTGGTCTTTTCTGAGGTGGATGTTCAAATCCTTCTCGGGTCGAACCTGCTGTGGATTGTGGAAGAAAGAAGCTATGATTGTAGTCGGTATTAGGGCAAGCATTGATGGGCGGTTGAAATTTTTGATTAGCAGGGAAGGGTGAATTTTCAGACATGTTTGGAGCTTATTTTCGATAGCTCTTAAATCTCTGATCAATCTGTAAAGCAAATAAAAAGAAATTAACATGAACAAATTTGTAATATGAAAGAAATCAATATGCTAATGTGATATATAAATTATAGCTAACCTACAAAAAACGTGCATTATATAACACCAATAAAAAATATTATATAAACATTAAAAAAGATATTACTTTGACATTAGTTTCATGATAATTATATCTTCACTAATCTTTTTCATAATTTGTCAAGTATCAAGAATTTTTACTACAATCATCGGCGGACTTAGTTAAGCAATGTGCAGTAGAACGAGAAGTACGAAAAATTTATTCTTATCAATAGAATAATAATTTCCTTCCGAACAAAAAGGTCTATCTTTTTTATCTGGGCTGTAGCAAAATAATTAACTTGCAGTAGAATATATAGTACTTATCAGATTACATAAACTTGAACTAATAAAATAACAAAGTGTCAAGAAAATAAAAAATACTAACCTTTGAAGGGAGAGAGAAGGCCAGAGGAGAAGGATTGGGACTGGGAGGTGTTTTTTTTTTTTTTTTTCTTTCTTTCTTATACGAGAAATTTATAGAGAGATGAGAGATTGATAAATATTATTTTCCTTTTTTTTCCAATATAAAATTTTCCTTAGTAAAGTTTCTATTTAAATTCTATATCGAAATCTAATTGTATCTATCATTAAACTAAAATAAATCTAACTATATCTATTTTTTATTGTTTTATGCTCCGATGCATTTCGGATATGGTTTGTTTTTATAAAAGCATCCTACATAACTGGCATGTATATTTTTCTTCTCTGAAAGTCTCCTTAGTAAAAAAAACTTAACTTTAATATATCGGAATCAAAATTAGTTGAAGAAAAAAACTACTCCCGTATACTATTATATCTCTATGTAATATCACACAGACTTCTTTTAAAAGTAAGTTTTTAAAATTAAGTTATAAAAAAAAAACAAGTAACTGCATTTCCACACTTTCCTTATCTTGGGAAATTTAAAATTTGAAATTTGAAAAAACACTCTTACTCTACTTTTCCTATCCTTGCTGCATTTCCAAATAGAGACAGAATAGAGGGGTAGACCTTTTTGTTTAATATATAGTTACTAGATTTGCCCATGGGCACGTGCCTACGGCACATCTTCGGAACGATACAGCACACGAAAAGACCTATAAACAGTAAAACAACAATTATGTAGGTAAAGTTTGAATAGTATGACAATAATTAGTTGTAAATAACTCATTGCGAGGTTGCGGTGAGAGTCATCGAGGGTGAAGCGAGGGGATGAGAACGAGGACTCAATCTTGACATGGAGTTGTCAGATTGGTGGAGTGCCTGCGGGGTCTCTAATATGGTGCTTACGCTGGTCGTATGGGTCACTGTTGGGGGCGATGAGGGAGAGCGTACGATAGTTGGAGAGGATAAACGGCGTACAAGCGAGGGACTGAGTGAGAGAGTGAGCCCAAATTGGCACGAAAAAGTTGTTCTGGCGGGGGTGGCCGATCAATAGGACTAGATTTCGTTGTATTTTTGTTTGTTGGTTGGGGTGTATGAATTCCAGAACCCAGCCTGTTGTGATCTGAACTTCATAAGCCTTATATTTAGTTGTTTGTTTTGTTAAATTTTTTAATGAAACACGGGAGAGCAATTGCCAACCTTTTATGATAAAAAAAATAGTAAATAAAAGTCCATGTTTCCATTAGTATATGTTGAAAAATAATTTAAAATGGGGGTGTAAAATCCAACTTCTTAAAAATTTGAGAGTGAAAAATGATGAAATTTAACTCTTAAAGAGATATTTGCTATTTTCAATGTAACATGAGCAATAAATTAAAACATAAAAATTCTGAAAATTTACAAACCTAAAATCTGAAAATCTAAATTTCTAAGCAAATAAAAAAAAAATGAGAGAGAGAAAGAGAGAGCGAAAAATATGAAAAAGTGAAGAGAGAAGAAAGATAGTAAGAAAATAATGAGTATTTTAGTTTTTGGGGGAAAACTATTTAGAGGGAAAATATGTTTTAAGATAGTGAATCTGAACCGTTGATTTTGTTTCAATTGAAGGTGAACCACTCGATAGCTTCGTCTTTTGTTTTATTATATAGATAATTGATGTTATGCGTGACACCCTCTCTTAATTTTCTTTGGATTCAGGTTTTCACTTACAGTTAGAACAAAAAGGTTGATTGTTTGACGGTTGGACCAAATGATTGTTGGAGCATATATCAAACCATAGTGGATTAGTAAGAAATTTATCCAGCTTCTCATATATTCATACATATGATACAACAACAACAACACCACAAAAAGTCTTTTCCCAACTACTCTGGAGCTGGCTATATAAATCATGGTTTTCTATTCTATTCTGCTCGGTTTAGTACAATATACCACAACTTATTACATCTTTTTTCATCATTTTCACCTAAGTAACTTAAGATCTTTCCCTACCTTTAACTTTATCCTCGATACTTATTAAATCACTCTTTTTAACGTGTGCACTATTAGGTCTACATAGAAAAACAATCCGGTTTTCCATATATTGGTATGATAATAGCAGAAAATGTATTCATCCTGAAATTTTAAGTCAACAACACCGATAGTGAATAGTTTTTCAATTCCTTCTCGTGATAGTTGCAGACTTGCAATGACATTGAACAATAACTAAAGGACTAGGTAATATTATTATCTTCTTTGTGGACTATGAAATATTTTTGTAAATCATGAAGGTAAGTAAGACACTAGGCGATGTTTTTCCTCCCCGTCCATTGAAACTGGATATCTAGATGTACCAGGCATAATTGAGAAAAGGCTGCTCGATGCAGTGGATGTTGAAAAATAAGAGCATTTGTATCAGGAAGCATTTGTACCAGGAAGTCCAAAACTCAGCATATGCAAAAAAGAATTCATATCGTGCATCAATCTTCATATCTGGGATGTCTCATATATGCAAGGAACGGGGGAGACGGAGGGGAAATAGTAGTGCTTTATCTAATAAATGGCCATGGCTTTCTCACCAAAAAAAGAAGAGAAAATAAATAAATAATTTAAGATATTCTTCACATATAATAATTTTTCTTCGAACTAGGAAATAAAATAATAAAACCCGCATTCAATATCTTCTTGCTACGAGCCAACATGACTGTATGATAAGCAAGCCAATCTCAACCTTTTTAAAAGATAGCAACTATAGAAAGCTTTCTTTCATATCAAATCCAACAATTCCAGAAATTCATTAGTGATCATAACAAGTGCCTAATTCCTCGAGTTACTGTTGATGAGCACCATAATGAAAAAAACATCAATGTCTATACATCGAAGGCCGATGATGGCGCAACATATAACACGAAGAACGAGGCAAAACCAACGGGCAGGAATGGTTTCTAGATATATCCAGTGTAAAAAGCAAGTGCAGTTACAAGTATTTTCTTGCAAGGGCTCGAACTTTGGTGTCGAAGTGTGAGGAAGTAATCCTTGACCCGGGCAGGTAGAGAGGATTTAGAAGAATCTACATTTGAATTAGCACAAAAAGTTAGTTAACTAAAAATTTACAGGGCAAACAAGACATAGATGAAATATTCAAATGAGACTAACTAGGTAAAAATATCAAATGGCAAACATATAATCAACACTGCCTGAGATGCAAGCCTATACTTTATTATCCAACAGCTAACAATCTTGCGAGTTGTGACCGAAAGAAATGAAATTAATAGAAGCAATCATAAAGAAGGGTTAATATCTACAACAGCATGGGTCGTGTTAGTCCAACAAGGTAAGACATATCCTATATTCTTCAACTAGGCATATTGTAATATTACCAACAGCTTGTTACAGATAATCCGCTGTTCTTCGGCGTAAATTTCTGGCAAGGATGTTCACCAACATCATAGTAGGCAGAATTTTCAGGTATCTTCACCAACATCATAGTAGGCAGAATTTTCAGGTATCGCAAGCACTCTTTCTCACTGGGATATGTTGCAGCCCGATTATATTCAATTTAATTACCATAATAGCTAATCTGATATATGAATTTGAAATTTTGCCCCTGACTAACTTTTATACCCCTTATATATAGACAAAAGAATTTGAGTCTTCTTCGAAGACATCCGATAACAGAATATTTATATTTTGCAATATGTAGTTTTTCATTACATGGCAACCTAGCTCACGTGCTCCATTAATTCAAATGAATTACATCTAAAAACCAACTTCGTCCATGACTTCTAGCATCATATGTAACTAGTAATTGACACGTGTGATGCACGTTTTAATAATTTTAAAAAATAAAAATAAAAACTTTGAACCGGAAACCTCCTTTATATTAGTTACATATGTACGTTGCACATGTTGGTAGAATGACAAAATGACAAATGACACTAAGCCCTTCTCCCATTATAATATTAGAGATATATCTGAAAAAGGCTGATATAAATGTACTAGAGTTCCTTAATATGCAGATAATCACATATGCAATGTGGTGCCAGTAAACGTATTTGGGATTTAATCCTCTTTGGTTTTGGATACAGTAGAGCTCCTTTTAATGTTTCCCAGTTGTGGGGAGATTTTAGAGGCTCAGAGGTAGCTAAGGAGAAGTTGAGAGAATGGGATTGTGTTGTAGCAGCATCAATGTGGGTCATATGGCTAGATAGAAATGATTTATGTTTTCGTAACCATTCTTCTAATTTCCTGCAATGGATTTTTCGAATCTTCTCGCTTACAACTTCTTGGTTGCAAATCCCAGGTACGAGGAAGAAAGCTCGAGTGGGACCACTGTTCCGTGAAGATGGTGTTAACAACTGATCAGGCTCGGTCTGCCCGAGGGTAGACATGGACTTGTCGTCGGGTTAGGGTCGGTTGTTATTATATCGGCTCTTTTTGATACCGATATCTTTTGTATTTTGAGTCTACTTGTAACTCTTTTGATGTAACTCTTTTGATGTTGTTTATTTGCTTCGATGCATCTTTTGATAGTACTTCTTGATGTTAAGTGGATGTATTTCTGGTGGTTATTTATAAGAGCCGGATGGCATTTCTCATGCCATCTTTTATTTCAAAAAAAAAAACTTGCCAATTATCATACACGTCGTATATCAGCCAAAGTGCATACATGCAGATATGAACACCAACAAACATTGTATAATATTACATACACAATACAATACCCTAATATGCCCTAATATTCAGACTCCCAAGTTTTGCAGATTTTTCTTCAATTTAGAAATTTAGCAATTATGAAAAGATGAAGATAAGCAGCAGCAGACTCACCTTAATGTAAAGTTCGTGAACCTCTTGGAAAAAGCTTTTTATCCCATCCTCGTTACCCGAATCATGAAGCAACATCAGCCTGGTGTGTAAATAAGGCTGATTAAGGGAAACAAAAGATTTGTACTGTCCACAGACAATAAAATAGATATCAGTGTAGTCAAAGGTGTAAGGTGCAACACAATTTCACTAACCCCGTAAAAAACCTGAGACGCAAGGCGCAATTTGAGGTGTAAGTCTCACTTAACTGAAGCGCACTATTACTTTTTGGAGTTTTTAAAATTTATAAATAAGATTATATAAATAAGATAGCATCATAGCAACAAAATATATCATACAATCACCATTTACTTTAAAAAAAAGTGTATACAGTAAGTATCAAGTAAAAAAGTGTATACGGTAAGTATACAATGTATTTCTTACCCCGAAGAAGAAGTGATGCAATGTGATTTGATAAAACTGCAATGTGATTTTTGTAAAACTACAATGTGATTTCAGTTGCTATCATTTTTTGTAAAACTACAATGTGTTTCTCTCTAAAACTACAATAAGTATCAAGGTAACCATCAATTCATATAGTATGTAACTAAGTATATTCCATCCTCACACAAAACCACAAGATACAACTCCTCTCTCGACTACGACACAACCAAGAACCTCGTTCATCAATGGCACAAAAGCTAAGTATATTCCACTTCCTTAATCAGCATACAACAACCAAAGTGTATACAATAAGTATCAAGGAAAAAGAAAGAAAAGTAATCTAAATGCACAACTTCAACAATTAAATAAAAAAGAAGGAAAAGTATAAAAGAAGGAAAAGAATGCACTACTTCAACAATTTGAATAAAAAGAAGAAAATGTATAAAACAAGAAAAAGAAGGAAGTCATAGAAGTATAAAAGACGCAGCTGCTGTTGAGAGGGAGGAGGAGGAGGATGTTCAGACTATGAAAGGTTGAAGAGGAGTGGAGACTGAGGAGGAGTGTTGCCAGCAAGGTGTTGTCCGTAGTCGTCGCCACTGCTGTTGAGATGGAGGAGTGGAGATGATTGAAGTTCTGGAGGTGGAGATTGAGAATTGAGAATGGGGTTAGGGTTTGGAATTGGGGATCGAAAGTTGAGAGAATTGGGGGGTTACTGGATAGGAGATAGGGTTGAAGTCGGGATGGGTCGAGTTAAGTATGTAAAGGCTGAGCCTTTTCCTGAGGCGTGCGCCTCGTGCCTTTGCTAAGGCGCACCGAGATGCACACTTTAGTGGCACTTTGAACAAAGGTGGAGCATCAACACAGGTTTAAGGCTCAAACTACTTTTACGCCTACGCCTTGAGCTTCAGGCGCGCCTTCGACTGCATTGATAGAGAATATAATGACCAAGTTCATTAATTAATTATTATCAGATTAACACATTTGAATCACTTGTATCAATATAAGCACAGACTTTGACAAAATGGGTAAGCACTTAAGAAATAAAAGTTGAGAAAGCTCCATAAATGAATTGGAGAAGTGTTTGTCAATTGAATATCAACCCAACAAAATCCACTATGAATTCGTATCAAATTCAATCAAATGTGAGCAAGAGAAGGCCATGAAATAGAAATAGCAAACTGGCCTCAACAAAGTCCAAACATTTTGGTCATGTAGTTTATCTCGTGAAGGATGCAATCTGAAAAAACCCTATATTTCCCCTGGACAAGGAAAGTCACGACAAACGAGTTGGATGATATAATTTGTGTCCATTTTAAAATTTGAGGCATAAATAATGCAAAAAACCTAATTGAACCAGATCCTAAATTTTTTTAATGATTTAATGTCAAACAATTAACTTATGTTGTACAGCGAGTTAAGCACATTAACTTAATGTAAATGATTCACAATTAGAAACAAGTGCAGTGATGTTCGTATTGGAAGGATATGACCAACAGTAACATAAACAGACACCACCAACTCGTGTATCTATCCATAGCCTTCAAAAACCTGCACATGCCCACATAAATCAGAAGGAAGTATTAATAAACTACTACAAAGGCCCAGTAGGTTTATGATTCCATAAATTTGCAGTCCCAGCAAAACTATGTTAGCAAACATCAATGTAGAATTACAAGTATAAAAAATACTCACATGGCGCTTGTTGTCCATGCAAGGTCCTGAACAATATCTAAAGCTGCATGCAAAATAAACTGGTGTTGGTGCGCTGCTTCTTCTTTCTGTCACAACACCACGAAATAGCACATAGTGCAGTTAGAAGACCGCTAGTCTATGATTAGCAATAAGTGGAATTTTACTTCCAGTCAAAATTGAAGGACATCATATTTAATTTTGATCGGTGATATATCTTTGCAAAATCATTGGATAAAAGGAATCCCATCTACATCTGTAATTCTGTATTCTATAGTTCTGTACCCCATTACTTCCCACAGCACTAAATGCAGCACAACCTTCACCATCTGCAAATACATACAATTGTACCCAGCACCGCATGTTATCTAGAAAGTGTAGTTCGTCTTTCAATAACATTAATGTTTATTCCACATTGAAGTTTACATTGATCTGAACTATGTAAGGTATTTTTAGTATCATTTTAAATTAATTTATTCCAATCATACCCAATATACTTGGTACTGTTTCCATTCAAAGATTTATAGTAGTAGTTCTTGTTTAGCATCGTTAAACAACAACAAAGCTTTTATCCCACAATTTTGGGGTGGGCTACATGAATCCTTCTCTACCCATAAAAAATCAAAAACATACCACATTACAAAACAAAAAAGGATTCATCTCATAGTAGGGGTTATTCAAATGAATCCCATTTCTCCATTCACATAAATCTTGTTAAGGAGTATCTCCTCTGTAAAACTAGTACCCACCACATAATTCTCAACTGACTCGATCAAACTTCCTGTAGGTCTGTCCCTTCTTCCAGCTCCACATGATATCCTACCACACCTAATGATTAGCACCATTGTTGATTCTCAATTATACATGCTTATACATGCCTAACCATTGGCCCCGCAAAAGGCAGGGGAACTATAGCCGCCTGAACTCATTAAAGGGATTACATGACTGAATTTAGCAGTTTGCGCAAGGAATATGGCACATCGAATCGATGAAAACTGGATTATGCTTTAGCTAAGCAGAAAGTCAAATGCTCACAGTCACTAGTCAATTTATTGGGTGGACCATAACATATTTGAAGTATTAGGTATATCTACGCTACAACATAAGCATACAAAACCAAAAATGAAAGAAACCCAAACAGGCTACTAGAGAGCTCACAAGAGAGAAAGTTATCAAAGCACCAACCCACATAGAGCGATGGCGAAGAGAGAAAGAGAAGAGGAGGGTGTTCAACGAACGGAGTTTAGAGGCAACTCCGGAGGTGGGGCTGGCGAACCATCGAGAGTTAGAGGACACTCTTTGACGAAGGATTCCCGTGTAGACCATAGAGGGCTACTCAAGTGTGGAGATAGAGAGTTCAGAGAGAGAACTCAGGTGCAGGAAGGGCGACACCACTAGCTAGAGGGTATGAGCGGGGTTCCCCGACCACAGTTGGCGAAGAGGAAGTCTTATCTAGAGGCAACTAAGAGGGGTAAAGAGGGACCCGATCGTGTATACCATCGAAGGGAGGACAGCTCGCCGGAGATAGAGGTGATGAAGAATGAGGCCGCCGAAGGGGAATGAATTTTATTCAAACCTAAGCAGGTTAAGAAAGCAGAGAGGAAGGCAGAAAAACAACGGTGTTCAGCTCTGGCGATAGCAAAAAAGAACGTGCAGTGTCATAAATGTGCTGAGCGAGGCCACATGATCAACGAATGTGTGAATAATTAGTTTTGCTATGCCTGTAAAAAGCATGGGCACATCTCTAAATCCTGTCCTAGAATCAAACATGCGGGATGTATCTCCAAATCGATTCCAACGATCGTTCCTGACATGGGAACCGACAACAAGAGGAGCCAACCCAAGTCGGAGGAGAGTAAAGATGATGGAAGGAGAACAATCAAAGCTGTGATTGTGCCGACCCCTATCATGTCAAATTTTGAGCATCGTCTACAGCTATGCATTATGCTCAAAGTACACACGGGTAACCATTCCATAGATGAGTTGACTGAGAAGATAGCGGAGAGTATCAGGCCATCGACGGAATGTATTTGGGAGATCCAAAAAGTGAAGCAAGATGTGTTGATGGTGAATTGCAAGACTGAGGAAAGAATTAAAGAATTACCGACTATGGGTAGTCTTGAAGGAGAAGATTATTATGTTACAATGAGTAGATGGTTGAGGAAATATGGTGCTATGAAGGTAGATACGTTACAAGCGGTATGGGTCTGTTTGTTCAATATGTCGTTCCATTGCTGGGTGCGGTCGACGTTTTAAAACATCGTTGGGGGCTTCGGGTATTTGATTTCCATTGATAAGAACACCAACGTGCAAACGAGACGTGAGTATGCGAGAATTCAAATCGGGGTGGAAGATAGTAGCCTAATACTGCCAGTGATTGTAGCTGAGTTCAAGGAGGAGAGGCATGAAATTAAAGTTATTATAGAGAGAAAGAAGAGGGTCTCGTTTAGAGGATCTCCGGAGTTATTGTCGTGCTCAAAGGTGAGATTCAAAAAAGAGCTTGAGGTTGACGATGATCTACATCCGCTGGATCATAAGCGGGGACATCCTAGCCATCGGATGCAGTCACTTAAGGGAAAAGCAGCAGAAGAGCAGCCACCGTTGGATCAAACTCAAAAAAATCAGGACCACACAAAACAGCGTGCACTGGATTGAAAGGGCCCAGTGGATCAGAGATGGTACAGGGGACAATTGTTAGCTGATGGGGGGAGTCAAATCGGTAGGAGTACGAGGCTATGAAGAAGAGGCAGGTGGCAGTGAGGGGTTGACTGCGACAGAAGTGGTGCAGGATGAGGTCCTTGTGTACGTTCAAGGAGCTGTATACGCGATAGAGAGGTCTTCGACAGATGGGGGAGAGCAGTCAGGTGGCGGGTCCCACAGCGGCAGAAACGTCAGTTTTGATGTTATCTAAAGTACATTTTCAACAAGCTTTAGAAACAGCTATGAGGGCGACTACTAACAAGATTAATTTAACTGGGCCTAGCCCAAGTACTGACGAGCCTACCTTAGATGTGGGTAATAATAATCTTGGCCTGCACCTTGGTCAAGTTACATTAGGTGATAATCGGAGAAGAATTGTTGAGCTGGCTGTTCAGGAAGGTAATCCCATCAGCGACCTTATATATACATTCATGATTCATTTAAGATCGCTAATCCCATCAGCAACCTTATATATACTAAGGTCGCAAGTAGGAATAGCGACAACAAACAAAAAATCAAAAAATTTAAAACATAGGCCGATATTCCCATTAGCGACCTTGAAAATGAAGAGGCCGCTATTGGGAATAGCGGCCGCTACTGACGTGGCACAGAGTAGCCCACAAACGCTAATAGTTGGGAAACTGGTCCTTAAACACAAATATTTTCAAAAAGTAGCCTATGAAGGCAAAAACTCCAATATAAAGATTGTTGCAACCAATATTTGAAAACTCGACCCTCTTGCTCACTAGCAACGACTATTGGACCAACAACTAGGGCGGGAAATGAGTAGGTTCTTGACCCGACGCACTTAAACTGAACAAATTGTGACCCAATTTTTAAACATGTGATTTGGATTGGCCAATAAACCAAAGGTAGTAAAGAAAATAGTAATAGATTTGGTAGGTGTAGCATTACCCTAAACTAAAATAACTCGGCCAACAAAACAAGGCCAGAGGGGTATCTTGAAAATTATTATTTGGTTGAGGTGGTTTCTCATAAATTTACCATTTTCGAGATCTGACGATATAACTGTAAAAAAAGGGGAGCTCTCCCCATCGATCTTCCGATCCTCCTCCGCTGCTACCGCCTTTTCTCAGCCGCACATCGGTAATCTCTCTATCTTTTTCTCTATCTCCGTCTCTCTGTAGATCACTTCCTTGATCATTGTAATTGTATGGTCTTTATTTTGACTCTTCTCCGAATCTGCCGACGAAATCCATCTTGGTTTTCCGCCATTACTAAACCTACCCACAATTCAGTTCAGTTCAATTCAATTTCTTGATTCGATTTAGATTGAAAATTTGAGAAGATGATGAATTGGAAGGGATTAGGGTTAACAGTGGAAACGGTTCAGATCCTACTAAATGCAGTTGCTGAACCGATTATCTCTTTGATTACAATCCGAAACCCACTAGGAGTTACTATTGCAGTTGCAGATCCTGAAATTATTATACCCTATAAATAATTCCAGTAACATTTTGACTTATTTTAGATACTTATTATTGTTGGTGTGGATAACTTGTACTGAGATAAGTGTATGCACACAAGGTCATAAACGGCGTTAGGCGGTGGCGATTCGGTCAAGGGGTGCCTAGTGCCTAGGCGGTTGAATTTTTTTTTGCCGATTATGTTAATTTCAGCCCATATTCTTCAATCGTAAGTATAATTATGCAATGTAATTGCAAATATTCATCATGTTCCTGTGTAATATGTGTAATTAAAGGGTGTAAATAGTCATGGTTCAAAAAATACCTTAAACTATGGATAAAAATCCGTGGAACTAGTGATCATTTCATGTATACGTGTCATATTTGGAGGAGTAATGAGAACTGTTGCTACACTGGCCAAACCTCTCAACACATCCTTAAAATGTCGGTTTATTGTATGTGTCGAGTGTTGAAACCGATCAGAAGCCACTCTTTGTCTGTGACTATAACCGACAATATACAAAAAAAAGGCGACACTTTCTTCAAGAGACACGTGTCTACGTTGGGACTCCGGCTGCGTCTCCTCGAGGTAGTTGCCATTTTTCAAAAATTCACACAAAGCCAAAAAACAATCTTGATTCATACGGAATATGCGATGAAACTTAGATGTGGGACCATCTAACATTTCTTGCAAATATTCTCGTCCTGTTAGTGCAAGAGTGGAATGTGGTTCTTTTTGTATGGACCTTAGGAACTCGAGTGACCTCAAGTCTTCCAATCCGTCACTATCATCATCTGACCAGTCCATCACTATGGTAGCACGTGCAATAGTACTTCACTGTGAAAAAGTAGAATTCATTTGCATAAAGTATGTTGCATTTTTAATACTACGACAATAGTTGATGTTATATAAAGAATTGCCGTAACATATTATTTTTATCTAACATTGACAAAGAAAATAAAACCAAAACATAACATAGTAATAGTTCAAGTTCATTCAATTAAACCGTTACAATTAAACATCCACCTCATTGTGCCATGAAATAATGAGAAAACAAACTAATAAATCATACACAAATAATAAATGTAAAAACAAAGTGAGATCCCTACTCCACGAGACTCCTAAGCCACATCCCCCTAACCTCCTCGTTCATACAAATAAAGGCTTGACGCATATGAGGACATTGGGAAAACAACTGAACTGCCTTCCCAACCTGTTGGTAAGTAATCCCACTCATCGTATTAATTATTTTCATGCAATCTCCAATGGAGAAAGGATCTTCTACAACCGGGGGTGGACTTGGCTGCGGTTGACTTGGCTCTCGGCTTCTGCCCTCGTAGTGTTTTTGTTTTGCAAGATTGGCAGCGGTAAACAAATCGTAAGCCATATCCCTCGAGCTTTTTATTGCTCGACCACTTGAATGGCCAGATTTCCTTTTTCGAGACCCCTGCCCTCTCGGTGCATCATCACCCTCATCATCTTTTTGTATGGACATTAGGAACTCGAGTGCCATCACGTCTTCCAAGTCTTCCCAGTCTTCCCAGTCACTGTCATCATCTGACCAGTCCATCACTATGGTAGCACGTGCAATAGTACTTCACTGTGAAAAAGTAGAATTCATTTGCATAAAGTATGTTGCATTTTTAATACTACGACAATAGTTGATGTTATATAAAGAATTGCCGTAACATATTATTTTTATCTAACATTGACAAAGAAAATAAAACCAAAACATAACATAGTAATAGTTCAAGTTCATTCAATTAAACCGTTACAATTAAACATCCACCTCATTGTGCCATGAAATAATGAGAAAACAAACTAATAAATCATACACAAATAATAAATGTAAAAACAATGTGAGATCCCTACTCCACGAGACTCCTAAGCCACATCCCCCTAACCTCCTCGTTCATACAAATGAAGGCTTGACGCAAATGAGGACATTGGGAAAATAACTGAACTGCCTTCCCAACCTGTTGGTAAGTAATCCCACTTATCATATTAATTATTTTCATGCAATCTCCAATGGAGAAAGAATCTTCTACAACCGGGGGTGGACTTGGCTGCGGTTGACTTGGCTCTCGGCTTCTGCCCTCATAGTATTTTTGTTTTGCAAGATTGGGAGCGGTAAACGAATCGTAAGCCATATCCCTCGAGCTTTTTGTTGCTCGACCACTTGAATGGCCAGATTTCCTTTTTCGAGACCCCTGCCCTCTCGGTGCATCATCACCCTCATCATCGGACACTACGTACGATACATCGTGGTGGGCGAGCTCATCAACTCGACCCTATGTTCCTCATCGGATGTAAGGGGCTGTAACACCCTATTTTTTAATTAAAAAAACTAAATCTCTAAATTCACTTCTTTCGATTTCTATATCACTTTAAACATAAACAAAGATAGGTATATATCAAATAAAATTTTGGCAGTCTCCCCTGAAATTTTTGCCCCGATACACAAAAAGCTTATGGAATTCTGCTCAAAATTCCGTAGCTCACAACACAGGCAATATAATCACGGGCTCCCCAGGCCAAAATGAGCAGAATCACACAAGCAATATAAGTATCATGCTCTGGGGGCCAAACTCATAACATAATATCAATTATAAATTAAAAACCATAAATTTCCTTTAAAAACTTCTGTAAGTATTAGAAAAACTGTAGAAAAACTTTTCAAAAACCAAACACAGAACCCAATACTCCACTACGAGGTGGGTACGGGCTTTCTCACCTCACCACAGTACTATATCAATATATTTTTATCTTAATACAGAATAATACATTCACTGTTCACATTTCTTCATATGCTAAATACATAAATAATCCATCATCTCAACAAAATGTAATATCTAACTCTATATCTACCTCACCGGGCCGCTAGCAAACCTACAGGAGAGTTAGGGTTATCCACCCTCAGAGAGGGACCCTCCTAACCTCCAGAAAACAATAGGGGTTAGTCATTTCTGGTGTGAGTATAATTTAAAGAGTAACAAATAAATTACTAGAATAAAGAAAATGAATTGGACTTACAAATACCAAGATAAGAAGATTCAACTAAAACATCCCAATTACTGCTTTACATCAAAGTATTCTTCGAATCTGCATCCAACCAACTATATATATATATATATATATATATATATATATATATATATATATATATATATATATAACTTCACTATATACATCCCACTAACCTCATATATACTTTAATTGTTTCTTATTCACATAATATTGTATCACACAAGTATCACACAAATGCACTTTCTTTATTTCTTGTTCTCTTTATATGAAAATGAATTTGGTTTCGGTGGGTTTGATCGGGATCAGAAGGAGGAAAGAAACGGGGAAGGAGGAAAGGTGGGGAAGGGAGTTTTAGGAAAATTTAATAATATAAATATATTTTTATGGAATGTTTCATCCACTACCAATTTTACTATCATTTTGTTCACTACCTTAGGTGGCATACTCCAATTGGAGAGTTCTCCTACCTACTCTATCTCTTCCTACCTATTGGAGTGTGCCACATAAGGTAGTGAAGAGAAAATGTAGTGAAATTGGCAGTGGATGTAGCATTACCCTATTTTTATAAAGGAATATTTACAAATAAGCCCCTCTCATCTCCAAATATTTCAAATAAACTCCAACTTTATATTTTAATCATACGAACAATACAAAATACATTAAAATTATCTTATAATAATCTCCCAGAATCATGAAATAAAATAAACAATATTTCTTCACATAAAATCTCGACTCTTAACTCTAATATAACAATAATACCAATCTAACACAAATCTTGACACCAACATCAAAATTTAAAATTAAAAAAAATAAAAATACACCAAATAAAATTCTCACCAGTCCAGGAAAATAAAAACGGGTTTTTCGGTATTTTGCAAATTTGAGGTGTTACAGGGGCTTTTGTGTTGAAGCCCTAGCAAGTAAGCCCTGGGCAGTAGACCCCTGGAAAATTTTGGTCAAAGCATCATAATTCGCCAATCCCTTCGAACGAAATTTTTTTGCCCCCGGGTGTCTATCCACAAAAATTTGTGGTGTTAAAATACAAGTAATAATCTTACGTTTAAATATAATAAAATGTGAATCACATACTATTACGAAGATAAAGATATATATGAACCTTAACATATGTTTGTCAAACTTCCGGCTCCCAATTGATTGTTTGGTTATCTTCATCCCAACCCAAACCACTCTGGTTCTTCAAAGTCTCAAACTCCCCCCATTTAATCCTAAGTCTCGAATGTTTGTCCTTTAATTGTCTAACCGAAAATTTTCGATGAATAATGTGTTGCATATCAACGGTAAACTGTTGCCAAACTTTTGCTTCGAATGTGGAACTTTTCAAACTATTTCGGTCTTCCGCATCCTCCATCAACATAACAAACACCCGTTCAACATTTGGATTTCATAACCCAAAATCAACATCTACCTTCATCTCTTTCCCCTTACTAGTCATCTATATTAGGAACATAAACAGTATAAACATAAATGCAACAATGAGAAACTGCTACACTACCAAAATGTTCTGGAAAAAAATTCCCATTAACAAATTTGGAGATGATGGATTTGTCTGACTAATTTTCGCAGTCACAATTTTTCACAGCAACAAAATGAACCGAACAATTTTGTCGCTCCGTAAAAAATGGACAGCGATGCCAAATTTCACAAGCATCACATCAGCCAGATTTAGGCATATAGTAATATACAATCACAAGCCGTCATCTCCAAATTCATCTCAGACCCCTCAAAACAGACCTTAAAATACTAATAAAAAATTTTAAAAAAACCATTTTGTGTACAGAAGTTGTCTCCAAAATCCATCTCAGATCCCATCTCAGAAAAAAAAAACCCATCTCAGATCCCAAAATCCTCGACTCTTGTAAGCAGTACAAAATTGGGTTCCGAAAAATTCATACCTTGCTTTGAAGAATAGAGAAGTTGTCACCCCAAGATTCAAGCTTCAAACGACGTTTTATGCGACTGCACCTTGCTCGAGAACACCTTCTACTGTAAGCAGATCGGCTTTCACAAACCATGAACAAGAAGAACGAAGTAGGGGCACCAAATCCGACAACCTCTACGGCTAAAGGCTCTCACCGAGCGACCAAATCAAATGGTGGAGTAGATTTGGTTAAGACTGTGTCAAGAATCGTTGAAAGTGTACGATTTTGGGTAGATTTGGGGATAACGAGACTACCGGTGTTTTCGACAAGGGAGAAAGAGAGGAGGAGCGTTGAAGAGAGTAATAAGAGAATGTTGAAGGGAGTAAAGGAGAGGAGACGATTTGGGGAGGACTTCGGTAGAAGATCGGGTATTTTAGGAAAGAAGAAGAAATAAAACGAAGTAAGAAGAAGAGCTGATCTCAGATCTAGACCTGAAGTTGATCTGAAAGAGAGTTGAGAAAACACCTTTTTCCCCTTTTGGGAAAAGTGTTTTTAAAAGGTCGGTTTTGCAAAAATTTTCACAAAAGTTTTTGCCAAAAAAACCTATGCCAAACAAGTTTTGTGACGGTTTTCATTTCCAAAATCCAAAAACGGTTTTAAAAAACCTAAAGAAACAGATCCTAAATTTCTAAATTGAAGAAAAATCTGCAAAACTTGGGAGTCTGAATATTAGGGCATGTTGGGGTATTGTATTGTGTATGTAATATTATACAATGTTTGTTGGTGTTCATACCTACATGTATGCAGTTTGGCAGATATACGACTTGTATGATAATTGGCAAGTTGTTGAATTTGCATATGTGATTATCTGCATATTAAGGAACTATAGTACATTTGTATCAGCCTTTTTCAGATATATTACATATGATGCTAGAAGGCATGGACAAAGTTGGTTTGTAGATGTAATTCATTTTGAATTAATGGAGCACGTGAGCTAGGTTGCCATGTAATGAAAAATTACATATTGCAAAATATAAATATTCTGTTATCGGATGTCTTCAAAGAAGACTCAAATTCTTTTGTCTATAAGGGGTATAAAAGTTAGTCAGGGGCAAAATTTCAAATTCATATATCAGATTAGCTATTATGGTAATTAAATTGAATATAATCGGGCTGCAACATATCCCAGTGAGAGCGTGCTTGCGATACCTGAAAATTCTGCCTACTATGATATTGGTGAAGATACCTGAAAATTCTGCCTACTATGATATTGGTGAATATCCTTGCCCGAAATTTACGCTAAAGAACAGCGGATTATCTGTAACAAGCTGTTAGTAATATTACAATATGCCTAGTTGAAGAATATAGGATATGTCTTGCCTTGTTGGACTAACACGACCCATGCTGCTTTTTTTTTTTTTGAAAACAAAAGTGACCGAAGTCACCAATCTCATTAATGATGATTAACGGGATTACAACAAAAGTCGAACTACATCATATAGTACTCGTCGGTACTACCTACATGATTTCACATACAGTGCTCGTCGGCACAACAAAAAGCAAATCTAAAAACAACATAGCATCTATGCAACAAAGAAGTCATCTGACATCACAAAAGGTTGCTGTAATTGCGGCTCGCAGCTATCTCCTCTCTGATAGATCCCAAAAAGGTGCTACTCCTTGGGTACCTGCTGCTTGCCCCCCTCGTTCAGTCTGCCCTGTCGACTCTGTTTCTCTTCCTCGGGTCTGTATGACCTGCCCAATCATGAATGAGGACAACAATTTTTCGCAGCAAAATTTGAAATTGACATCTAATGTTACAAAAGCATAAGCCATTTCTATCCCTCCATAAAGACCACAGAATCGCCTCCGCAGTAATATCCCATAGTGCCTTTGTTCTTTCCAAATATTCTTATTTCTCCAGGCTCCCTAAATGTCTTGAACACTCTTCGGCGTCTCTACCGTATTGAATCCCAACCAAAAACTTCCCAAACTAAGACGGCTCTGCGGCATAGAATGAATAAGTGGTCAGTATCCACCTCCTCCACATTACACTGTTGGCAAATAAGGTTAATAGGTATATTGTATTTATTTAAGTTCGTTTTTGTCAATATCGCGTTGTGGAGAGTCAGCCAAGCAAAAGCTTTGACCTTGCTCGGGACTTGCGACTTCCAAATGATCTTCGCGTGGTTATTTCTGATTCCCCCGTCGTTCAGCACCTCATACATGGACGACACCGAGAACATCCTCTATTTCCCTCTCAACCACTCTCTATCATCCGTAGCCCCTCTAGTTGGCCGATCTGCCCCTGCTAACATACCTTTCAGCTCTCCTAGTTGAGTTTTTTCCTTCGTTGTGAGGGCTTCTTCGTCTAGAAGTCTCCATCTTCCATTTCTCCATCTTTCGTTGACAAGTTCGTCAATCGTGTCTACGCCATGAGCAAGTTCTTGATATAGCGATAGTAACGTGTTTTCCCTACACCATTTATCCTTCCAGAATCTAGTGTTCTTTCCATTTCCTATTTTGCATATCGTATTAGCATGAAAAGCATCTCCCAGTTTTTCAATCCCTTTCCATAAAGATGAAGTCTTGCCTTGAGTACTCCTTCCTCCAAATCTGTAAATCTTCCGCCGTCTATATCTCATGAATGAATTACTCCACCACGCTTTCCTTTATTTGTGCATCTTCCACAACCATTTGGCTAGAAGAGCCTCATTTATATCTCTAAGGTTTACAATCCCCATCCATCCAAACTCCTTCTTGCACACTCGTTCCCATTTCATCAGGGGGATCCCCTTCCCATCCCCGTTACCTTGCCATAGGAAACGCCGTCTGGACCTATCAATTCTTTTAATCACCCAGTTGGGGATCTCATAAATGGACATAAGATAAGAAGGCAGGCTGCTGAGGACCCATGCTGTTGTAGATATTAACCCTTCTTTATGATTGCTTCTATTAATTTCATTTCTTTCGGTCACAACTCGCAAGATTGTTAGCTGTTGGATAATAAAGTATAGGCTTGCATCTCAGGTAGTGTTGATTATATGTTTGCCATTTGATATTTTTACCTAGTTAGTCTCATTTGAATATTTCATCTATGTCTTGTTTGCCCTGTAAATTTTTAGTGAACTAACTTTTTGTGCTAATTCAAATGTAGATTCTTCTAAATCCTCTCTACCTGCCCGGGTCAAGGATAACTTCCTCACAGTTCGACACCAAAGTTCGAGCCCTTGCAAGAAAATACTTGTAACTGCACTTGCTTTTTACACTTGATATATCTAGAAACCTTTCCTACCCGTTGGTTTTGCCTCTTTCTTCATGTTATATGTTGCGCCATCATCGGCCTTTGATGTATAGACATTGATGTTTTTTTTCATTATGGTGCTCATCCATAGTAGCTCGAGGAATTAGGCACTTGTTATGATCACTAATGAATTTCTGGAATTGTTGGATTTGATATGAAAGAAAGCTTTCTATAGTTGCTATCTTTTAAAAAGGTTGAGATTGGCTTGCTTATCATACAGTCATGTAGGCTCGTAGCAAGAAGATATTGAATGCGAGTTTTATTATTTTATTTCCTAATTCGAAGAAAAATTATTATATGTGAAGAATATCTTAAATTATTTATTTCTTTTCTTTTCTTTTTTGGGTGAGAAAGCCATGGCGGTTTATTAGATAAAGCACTACTATTTCCCCTCCGTCTCCCCAGTTCCTTGCATATAAGAGACATTCCAGATATGAAGATTGATGCACGATATGAATTCTTTTTGGCATATGCTGAGTTTTGGACTTCCTCATACAAATGCTCTTATTTTCCAACATCCACTGCATCGAGCAGCCTTTTCTCAATTATGCCTGGTACATCCAGATATCCAGTTTCAATGGACGGGGAGGAAAAACATCGCCTAGTGTCTTACTTACCTTCATGATTTACAAAAATATTTCATAGTCCACAAAGAAAATAATATTATGTAGTCCTTTAGTTATTGTTCAATATCATTGCAAGTCTGCAACTATTACGAGAAGGAACTGAAAAACTGTTCACTATCGGTTTTGTTGACTTAAATTTTCAGGATGAATACATTTTCTGCTATTATCATCTATACTATTATTAAGCAAACTCCTATTTTAGCGGCTTTTTACTATTATGCCCTCTTATACATAACACACCTAAAAAATAATGTAGGGTTAAATCTGTCAAATTTTACCCCTGAATCATACACAAAAGAAGGTCACAACCGTAATTCTCACCCAAATCAAACTCCCTCTCTCTCTCAGAAAAAAAAAATCCAACCCCCCCCCCCGCGGCCCGCGTCCATTCCTATACCTCTCTCTCAAAATCCCTTCCCTGTCCCCTCTTCTCAGAAACAAACTCCCCCCCCCCCCAACCCGTCGATTCCTCTACCGCTCTCTCACACTCACTGCCGCCTCTCTCTCCCTCCCCCCCCCCCCCCCCCCCGGAACTTTGCTCGCGCCGCGCGACCCCCCGTCCCTCGCACCCGCTTCGGTGTCGAAGTCCCCTCCCCCGAACTTTGCTCGCGCCGCGCGACCCCCCGTCCCTCGCACCCGCTCCGGTGTCGAAGTCCCCTTCAAAAACCAACTCCAACAGGTCATGAACAAAATACCTACTTCTCTATTTCTTACATTTGATCAATACTGTTCAAGATTTCTCAATATGGGTATTTGTTTGAATTTGTATAGGAGTAGGAGGTTGAAGAGGCAGACACCCGATTCAATACCTAGAGTAGTTTTCAGTGTTGATGATGATGAAGGGGAAACCAACTCGCTCCGCTGTCGAAGTCCCCTTCAAAAACCAACTCCAACAGGTCATGAACAAAATACCCACTTCTCTATTTCTTACATTTGATCAATACTGTTCAAGATTTCTCAATATGGGTATTTGTTTGAATTTGTATAGGAGTAGGAGGTTGAAGAGGCAACCACCCGATTCGATACCTAGATTAGTTTTCAGTCTTGATGATGATGAAGGGGAAACCAACTCGCTCCGCTGTCGAAGTCCCCTTCAAAAACCAACTCCAACAGGTCATGAACAAAATACCCACTTCTCTATTTCTTACATTTGATCAATACTGTTCAAGATTTCTCAATATGGGTATTTGTTTGAATTTGTATAGGAGTAGGAGGTTGAAGAGGCAGACACCCGATTCAATACCTAGAGTAGTTTTCAGTGTTGATGATGATGAAGGGGAAACCAACTCGCTCCGCTGTCGAAGTCCCCTTCAAAAACCAACTCCAACAGGTCATGAACAAAATACCCACTTCTCTATTTCTTACATTTGATCAATACTGTTCAAGATTTCTCAATATGGGTATTTGTTTGAATTTGTATAGGAGTAGGAGGTTGAAGAGGCAGCCACCCGATTCGATACCTAGAGTAGTTTTCAGTCTTGATGATGATGAAGGGGAAACCAACTCGCTCCGCTGTCGAAGTCCCCTTCAAAAACCAACTCCAACAGGTCATGAACAAAATACCCACTTCTCTATTTCTTACATTTGATCAATACTGTTCAAGATTTCTCAATATGGGTATTTGTTTGAATTTGTATAGGAGTAGGAGGTTGAAGAGGCAGACACCCGATTCGATACCTAGAGTAGATTTTCGTGATTTAATTGATGTTAAATGATCTTGGTTTACAAATAGCTTAAAACACTTTATAGGTTTTATAATTTCATTAGAAAAATGTCATATGAAGATTTAATATATGGAGTTTTCAATGGTAATACAATTTCATTTCCCAACTCTGCAGACATTCTTCTGCATCATGTTAAAGGCGCAAGAGCAGACAAGACTGTCTGGATTTTACTGAATTTCGATGCTTATGTAAAGTACCATCTAAAGGTATGTTTCCAGAGTACCATACTATTGTTGTATCATGCATAACTGATAAATACAACACAACTAGACCTTGACAAAAATGTTATCAATACCCCAAAGGTTCTATACGAAGAAAGATGAGGCAGCGCATGGACAGTAGACATTTTATTTAATTTATCTATTTTTGAGTTGTCCACTTTGAGTTATTTTCGGATTTTGCTCTTCTCAACATTGTTTCCATTATAATTAACTTTAGTAATTATTTTCCTGCCTTACCGTAGATAGATGAGTGTGCATTGACAACCACATGTATGAACATTCCCTTCTGGTACCTAAACGCTGCTGTGATAAGATGTATTTATTACCAACAAAGCAGCAACTATGGTCAACCAGCTGACAATTCAGTCAAGCATGACTGGTTTTAGGTTTAAGTAAATATCGCGAAGTAATTTTCATGCTTATTAATGCAGAGCTCGGGAAGTCTTTTCTTAATCTAATGCTAATAGTGTGAATAGAATAAGTTATATGCATTTCTTCACCATTAGTGCAGGTTGATAAGGATGAGGTGCGGCTGCATCAGACAATTGGTCTGAAGAAAGATGAATACTTCTTGGATGCTAAGCATGTCACGTAGGACCAATTACCTACATTAGCATAAGTTGGTACTTTCTTCAAATGTAAATTATAAAATTTGTTTCTTTTTCGACAGCAAAACAGAAGTCATGAATTTGCTAGAAAGTGCTGGTTTCTCTCGATCTAATCCCTACTATGTTGTTCAGCAAGGAAAGGTGTGAATTTTTTTAGCTCGCAGATTTTGCATTCATTGTTTCTGAACTCTGCTATAAATTAAATTAAGACATATTTGAACTCAGCTATGATGGTTGTGTAGATTGCATCTCTTACTTTAATGAAGACTCTGAGCGTTTGGATCTGCTTAAAGAGACAGGCGGGACCCGTGTTTACGAGAGACGGCGCAAGAGCTTAAAGATTATGCAAGAAACTGGCAAGTTTTCTCATTTTAGTTTTTTAAAAAAATCCTCATGATTGTGCAACAGTGGTCTGAAGTGCTGTTTGGCATGATAACCAGAAAACAAGAGGAAGCAGATTGATCAAGTTGTTCAATATCTGGAGGAGAGATTAAGGGAACTGGATGAAGAAAAGATAGAATTGCGGAAATACCAGCAACTTGACAAACAACGGAGATCAATAGAATATACCATCTTTGATAAAGAACTTCGTGATTCCAGGCAGAAATTAGAGGAGGTTAGTTTTATGAAGCAAATATTAGTGCATTATTTTGGGGTTTTTTTGTGTGTGTGTGGTGTGGTGGTGGTTTTTTTTGTGGTCGTTGATGGCCTCGCGCTAATATTTTTATCATCATTGTAAATAGTTTTGCACTTTCATGTTCATCCCTTACCATACCTTTATTTCAAGTATAACTCATCCTCGTTTACTCTCAGCCGCTTCAACCAATTAGAACCGAGGTTGATGTCAAGCTCGGTGGAACCCAATGCAATGTCATGATCAATAGACTAACGCCTTGGCTTCGACTTCACTCCTCAAAAAAGAAAGCAATGGTACTTCATGATGAGAATTCTCATAAAGAAAGATTTCAGAACCAGACGAGCAAATTGAAAACTATAATGTGGATACTCTTTCTGCTCCAATGATGACAGCACAATGGGATTATATTGACTGCAGTTTCGACAACGTGGCTTCCATTCTCTCATCTTCAGGTGTTTGAACTTTTGACTGTTGAAGACCAGAGATCTCAGGTATTATCTGATGCTATTAAATGTTTAAATTGATGTTTATTCAAATATTCTGAGTTTAGTGTTTCGTTCCTTTGTGATTGGTACTGTAGCTTGACCTTCTTTCCAGTGGGAACTCATTGAAGGAGGTATCTCACATTGCGAATGGCTCACATCAGGGGAACGCCTCACCGTTACTTCGCCTCGTCGTCGCCCTGCCGCATCGTCGCTTCACCGCCGTCAATCAAGGTAAGATTTTACCTGCAATTGATTTTACCTTGAGATTGAAACGAATATCTAAATATCTTTATCTTTCTCACCAGATTTTAAGGACTGGGTTAGATTCGGCAAAATCTTACTGTGTCCGTTTTGCCCCAAATCCCATTGTTCTAATCGATCGTAAGTCCTTAATATATTTTTGCATCGATGTTATTTTTTTCTTTTTCATGTAATTTATTAATTTTCATTGATGTCCAGGACTCATAATTCTTGAAGAAAGATGAGGTCTGCACAAGATCTGTTCTATATAGTCAAAGAGGAAATTCAACAATCTGTAAGTCATGTTTAGTGTCTGCCACTAATTAAGTGGTTAATTGCTGAAAGTTTTTTTATGGATCTTTCATAATTGTATATTGATGCAAATTACATGGGTTATCTACTATTCTAAAATCGTTTAGGAACTATGTTTGCTTTTAAGTAATTACTCTACTAACTTATTGATTTTGGTGAGCTTCAAAAGTTTCTGAAGAATGTGTAAACGTTGTTATTTGTATTGGAATTTCCTTGCGTAGCGTCTTTCGAGATTGCAAGAGATGATTCAATGATTTCTTGCATATACATTAGGATAACTTTTTAATGTTCATGTGAGATAGAGATTCAAGCGATACTTTGTTTTCCTTTTGCAGATTGATAAACTGCAATCCACTTTTCGCCAATGGCAATAGACCCCTTTCGAACACCGCAGAACGTGTTCATCTAACCAAGGAGCTACTTGCCAGTTGCGAGAGCATTCAATGGCAGGTATGACTTTCTCGAGTCTCATTAAGTATTTAATTCCCGGCGATTTTTTTTAGTCTATTTAATTTTAAGCTTTCAAATTAAATCGTCTCCATTATAAAAAGCAAGATAACTTACGGGTATGGAGGACAACTAACACAATAAATTTGGAAAAAGACTACGACATGGGCACACACCATAAAATTAAGTACCTTAACATAAAATATCATATTTATCTTGAGGCATCCATTAACGAGGTCCGGGTTGAGATAGAGAGGAAGATGGGTGAAGAAATGAACCAACTCAAGAACATGGTTTAATGTAATGACTATACTTTATACTTTATTTAATTTAATGACTATACTTTATATAGGCGTGCATCGCACGTGCATTATATTAGTACCAATATATGGAAAACCGGATTGTTTTTCCATATAGACCTAATAGTGCACACGTTAAAAAGAGTGATTTGATAATTATTGAGGGTATAGTTAAAGGTAGGGGAAGACCTAAACTTAGGTGGAAACGATGAAAAAAGATGTGATAGGTTATGGTCTTACAGAAGATATTGTGCTAAACTGAGCAGAATAGAAAACCATGATTTATATAGCGGACTCCAAGTAGTTGGGAAAAGACTTTTTTGTTGTTGTTGTTGTTGTTGTTGTATCATGTATGAATATATGAGAAGCTGGATAAATATTTCTTACTAATCCACTATGGTTTGATATATGCTCCAACAATCATTTGGTCCAACCGTCAAACAATCAACCTTAACAATCAACCTTTTTGTTCTAACTGTAAGTGAAGTTCATTATAAACCTGAATCCAAAGAAAATTTAGAGAGGGTGTCACGCATAACATCAATTATCTATATAATAAAACACAAGACAAGGCTATCAAGTGGTTTACCTTCAATTGAAACAAAATCAACAGTTCAGATTTACTATCTCAAAACATATTTTCCCTCCAAAAAGTCCCCCCCCCAACCAAATTTTTGCCCTCAAAACTAAAAAACTCATGACTTTATTACTATCTTCTCTTCTCTCTTCTCTCTTCTATCTTCTCTCTTCACTTTTTCATATTTCTCTCTTACTCTCTTTCTCTTTCTCTCTCTCATTCTTTTTTTATTTACTTAGAAATTGGGTTGCAAACGAATGCAGCTATTCGCGAGCTATTCGGCTCGAGCCGAGCTCGAGCTCAAAACTGAGCTCATTTCCTTAACGAGCTGAGCTCGAGTTTGGGTTTTTTTTTTTAGGCTAAGCTCGCGAGCTATTCGACTTGAATACGGTCAAAGCTCGATCAAAGCTCGGCTCGAACCGAACTCGAGCTCAAAACTAAGCTTGTTTCCTTAACGAGCCGATCTCGAGCCTGAAGATATTCGGCTCGGCTCGACTCGGCTCGGCTTGATTGCAACCCTACTTAGAAATTTAGATTTTCATATTTCAGGTTTGTAAATTTTCAGAATTTTTATGTTTTAATTTATTGCTCATGTTACATTGAAAATAGCAAATATATCTTCAATAGTTAAATTTCATCATTTTTCACCCTCAAATTTTTAAGAAGTTGGATTTTATACCCCCATTTATAATCATTTTTCAACATATACAAATGGAAACATGGACTTTTATTTACAACTAATTATTGTCATACTATTCAAACTTGAGCTACATAATTGTTGTTTTATTGTTTACAGGGCTTTTCGTGTGCTGTATCGTTCCGATGACGTGCCATAGACACGTGCCCACGGGCAAATCTAGTAACTATATATTAAACAAAAAGGTCTACCCCTCTATTTCTATTCTGTCTCTATTTGAAATGCAACAAGGATAGGAAAAGTAGAGCAAGAGTGTTTTTTCAAATTTCAAAATTTAAATTTCACAAGATAAGGAAACTGTGGAAATGCAGTTACTTGGTTTTTTTTTTTTTATAACTTAATTTAAAAAACTACTTTTAAAAGAAGTCTGTGTGATATTACATAGAGATATCTATATAATAAAACACAAAGAAAGCTATCAAGTGACTCTCCTTCAATCCCCAAAAATTAAAGGCCCAGATTTAACTTCACAAAACACATTCCCCCCCCCCCCCCCACCCCAAAAGTTTCCCCCAAAAACTCAAATTCAAATCCCCACCCAAAACAACTCCTTTATTTATTTAATTATTTTTCTCTCTCTCTCTCTCTTCTATTCAAATAATTAAGAAAATAAAAATTTTAAAATTTTAAAAAATTAAAAAGCTAAAAAATTTTAAAACTTTAAAAATAATTCAAAAAATCAAAAAAATCAAAAACTTATAAAAAATTATTAAAAAAAATTAAAATTTTAAAAAATTAAAAATAAAAAAATTTTAAATTTTCATAATTTTTTAAAATTTTTGAAATTTTAGAAAATTTAAAATTTTGAAAATAAAAAAGAAATATATTTAAAATAAAAATTTTTTGAAAAATTTAAAATTTTTTGAAAAATTTAAAATTTTTTGAAAAATTTAAAATTTTTTGAAAATTTTAAAATTTTTTGAAAAATTTAAAATTTTTTGAAAATTTTAAAAATTTGAAATTTTGAAATTTTGAAAATTTGAAAAATTTTAATTTTTGAAATTTTGAAAATTTGAATTTGAAAATCTCAAAGCAAATCCAAATCCAAATCCAATGTCGAACCCCAATCAAGAAGTCGTCGCCGGTATTTGATCCGCTACTGATTCCATATCGGTGATTCCCCTCCACCAAATTGCGCGCGAATATCAAGCGACTCTGTATCGGCGACTCCCCTCCACCGAATCGAGAGCCTTTATATGTGATGCGACGACTCTAATTTAATCTCATTAACCGAATTCTCATTCTAATTTTTAATTTTTTTGTGTGCAGGGGATTACTCAGTTTTTTGCTGACTCGAATTTTGTGTGTGCATGGCATTTAAGTTGAGAGAGATATGATTGTTTTATTTTTTGGTTTAAAAAATTTTGATTTGGCGATTTATTTGATGAGTTTTTTATTGATTTTGATTTAAGGTATACGCAAGTGAGAGATGGATTATTTAGGCTCTGTTTGGTTCAAAGGAGGGGAGGGGAGGGATTTAAATGGAGGGGAGGGGAGGGGAGGGGAGGGGAGAGATTTAATGAAGACTTTGTTTGGTTCAAAGGAGGGGAGGGGAGGAAAAATAATTTCTTCTTGTTTGGTTCACAAGGAGAAGGAATGGATTTTATAATAAAATTACTTTTATACCCTTTCATACTTAATAGTATTATACTGGTCTTTGCAAACAAACAGGATATGGTATGCAAAGTTCATTAGATTTTGTTACTTTACATCTTGCTTTGAACTGCATGTGCGTAGATGTTATTGTACTATCCTTAGTTACATATTGTTCTGTACTAGGTTGTTACTATTGTAGACGCCTGCCTTTTATTTTTTTCATTTAGAAGTCGATGAAATTGAAGAGATTTCAAGGAAGCTTAGTTGAAAAAGGATTACTCATTAGGATTGCTAATTGGTGATGCATTTATGAATCTTCATGTAGAATACGACCCTATTTGTCGTGGAGCCTCAAGCTTTCTCCATTTATCTGAGTTTGCTCTCTGGAATGAAACATGCTTACATATTCTATGAGTCAGTAATGTATACTTTTACTGTAAGGCGACATTTCCTCATCTTTTCTTCCTATAACAACAACAATTATCTAAGTAATATTAGTATTGTACCAAGACATCCATCTTGTGTTTATTTCTCAGTTTTTGTATAATCTTCACATTGTCATCTCCTCGGTATTCCTACTCAATATGTCCTGTCCATTTTTGGGCCATCTTCAAAGCTTTCTCGGTTTTTATGCTTTGCTATAAATCTTATAAGAGTAATACTAGAGCCACTACCAATTTCACTACATTTCTCTTCACTACCTTAGGTGGCACACTCCTATTGGAGAATTCTCCCCTTTAAGAGAGAGTCGGGAGAGAGAGAGGATCTATTTTTTATTTTAGAGATTTATATCTAAAAAAGGTCATTTAGTCCAATCACATAAAATAAACTAGACATACTTTTTCTCCCTTCCAAATCCCCTCAATATTGGAGGGGAGCCAAAATTGGCTCAGGAGGGATTCTGCACCCCTCCATTACCCTCCCCTCCCCTCCTAAAAAATGAACCAAACAAGAAATGTTTTAAAAAATCCCTCCCCTCCCCTCCCCTTCCCTCCATTCCCCTCCAACCAAACAGGTTAGTGGCCTCAATTTAGGCTTCCAAACAATAGCAGGACAGGTAAGCTGACTAGCAACCTAAAATAACTTGGCAAATATGCAATATTAAATTCTTTACTATAAGAGAAAATACTTTTGTGAAGTGTTCCCTTCACTGGTTATTAGAAACCATGGATATATAACATAACATATAAGAACTTTTAGTGTATGTCTGGATATATATGATTAGGATGATTGGAGTTTACCAGTGAAGGGTGCAAACTCTCCACTCGAGAAAGACAGCTAAAGTAAATTTGTTATTTATTCATTTTGATTTTTTTTTATATAGGTGCAATGAGGAGACAAAGTGGAGATAAAAGAAATGATTAGCTTGGATTGGAGTTTTGAGAACTTCATGTATTTCATTTTGATTGAATTAATAATAAGAGGTATTTCAATTGCAAACTGAGTCTCACATAAACAAATGTTTAGATTATTAATATTGTACATACCTTCACACCTGCACTTGAGTTACCATTGTATTTAGACATGCTCATAGTGGTTATGGGATTAGAGTAAGCTCTATAAAACCTATATGATAATGTCCTTGCATAACTATTACAAGCATCTAAAAGTGATGCTGAAATTAAAAAAAACTCTATGCAGTGTTTCTAACAAACTATATGCATTCCAGGTAAGTTCAAGCCAATGATCAAAAAGGCGATGGTCCAGCTAAAAGGTAAATATACTGCTTTCTCATATAATATGTTTGCTACTTCAATTAATTTGCTGGACCTCCAAAACTATTTTATATAATCAAACCAGGTGTACCGTTCCGAAGACGTGCCGTAGGCACGTGTCAACGGGCAAACCTAGTAATAGCATACGGAGTAGTTTTTTTCTTTAACTAATTTTGATTCCGATATATTAAAGTTAAGTTTTTTTTACTAAGGAGACTTTCAGAGAAGAAAAATATACAAGCCAGTTATGGAGGATGCTTTTATAAAAACAAAACATATCCAAAATGCATCGGAGCATAAAAAAAATAAAATAGATATAGTTAGATTTATTTTAGTTTAATGATAGATACAATTAGATTTAGATATAGAATTTAAATAGAAACTTTACTAGGGAAAATTTTATATCGGGAAAAAAAGGAAAATAATATTTATCAATCTCTCATCTCTCTATAAATTTCTCGTATAAGAAAGAAAGAAAGAAAAAAAAAAAAAAAAAACACCTCCCAGTCCCCGTCCTCCTCCTCTAGCCTTCTCTCCCCCTTCAAAGGTTAGTATTTTTTATTTTCTTAACACTGTTATTTTATTAGTTCATACGTACTATATATTCTAGTGCAAGTTAATTATTTTGCTACAGCCCAGAAAAAAAAAGATGGACCTTTTTGTTCACAAGGAAATTATTATTCTATTGATAAGAATAAATTTTTCGTACTTCTTATTCTACTACACATTGCTTAACTGCTTAACTAAGTCGCGGATGATTGTAGTAAAAATTCTTGATACTTGCCAAATTATCAAAAAGATTAGTGAAGATATAATAGTTGGGAAACTGGCCCTTAAACGTAAATATTTTCAAAAATTGGCCCATGAAGACAAAAAAAATCTTTATATTATTTGTATCAATCTCTTTATTGTGGGGTGCTAGTAAGTTTGTGTAGTAATAGTTTTTAAGAACATTAAATTTAAATACCAGGTGTCAATAAGGTCTGCTTTTATTTAAGGCTGCTCAATGTTCTTCAAAGGCTCATAGAGGTTGTTTTGGTACAGGCTGAGTTTCTGTTCTAGTCGTTATTTTGATTGGTTGTTGCTTTATTTGTTATTTTCATTTTATTGATTCTCAAAATTAGTGAAAACAAATGTGCCAAAAGGGTTTTGTGACTGAGTGAGGGGTGTAGTGTGCTTGTTGTAAAAAATTAAAATAAAACAAAATGAATTTAAAATTAAAAAATATCAGGGCACTCTTAGATGAGTTTTCATCATATATACATATAAACTGAGACCAATTGTAGCGAACAATATATGCATTTGTATCAGGAAGTCCAAAACTCCGCATACACTAAAAAGAATTCATATCATGCATCAATCTTCATATCTGGAATGTCTCTTATATGCAAGGAACGGGGGAGACGGAGGGAAATAGTAGTGCTTTATCTAATAAACAGCCATGGCTTTCTCACCCAAAAAAGAAGAGAAAATAAATAAATAATTTAAGATATTCTTCACATATAATAATTTTTCTTCGAACTAGGAAATAAAATAATAAAACCCGCATTCAATATCTTCTTGCTACGAGCCTACATGACTGTATGATAAGCAAGCCAATCTCAACCTTTTTAAAAGATAGCAACTATAGAAAGCTCTTTCATATCAAATCCAACAATTCCAGAAATTCATTAGTGATCATAACAAGTGCCTAATTCCTCGAGCTACTGTTGATGAGCACCATAATGAAAAAAAACACCAATGTCTCTACATCAAAGGCCGATGATGGCGCAACATATAACATGGAGAAAGAGGCAAAACCAACGGGTAGGAAAGGTTTCTAGATATATCAAGTGTAAAAAGCAAGTGCAGTTACAAGTATTTTCTTGCAAGGGCTCGAACTTTGGTGTCGAAGTGTGATGAAGTTATCCTTGACCCGGGCAGGTAGAGAGGATTTAGAAGAATCTACATTTGAATTAGCACAAAAAGTTAGTTAACTAAAAAATTTACAGGGCAAACAAGACATAGATGAAATATTCAAATGAGACTAACAAGGTAAAAATATCAAATGGCAAACATATAATCAACACTACCTGAGATGCAAGCCTATACTTTATTATCCAACAGCGAACAATCTTGTGAGTTGTGACCGAACGAAATGAAATTAATAGAGGCAGTCATAAAGAAGGGTTAATATCTACAACAGCATGGGTCGTGTTAGTCCAACAAGGCAAGACATATCCTATATTCTTCAACTAGGCATATTGTAATATTACTAACAGCTTGTTACAGATAATCCGCTGTTCTTCAGCGTAAATTTCTGGCAAGGATGTTCACCAATATCATAGTAGGCAGAATTTTCGGGTATCGCAAGCACTCTTTCTCATTGGGATATGTTGCAGCAAAATTATATTCAATTTAATTACCATAATAGCTAATCTGATATCTGAATTTGAAATTTTGCCCGACTAACTTTTATACCCCTTATAAACAAAGAATTTGAGTCCTCTTCGAAGACATCCGATTACCGAATATTTATATTTTGCAGTATGTAGTTTTTCATTACATGGCAACCTAGCTCACGTGCTCCATTAATTCACAATGAATTACATCTACAAACCAACTTCGTCCATGACTTCTAGCATCATATGTAATATATCTGAAAAAGGCTGATATAAATGTACTAGAGTTCCTTAATATGCATATAATCACATATGCAAATTCAACAACTTGCCAATTATCATACACGTCGTATATCAGTCAAAGTGCATACATGCAGGTATGAACACCAACAAACATTGTATAATATTACATACACAATACAATACCCTAATATGCCCTAACATTCAGACTTCCAAGTTTTGCAGATTTTTCTTCAATTTAGAAATTTAGCAATTATGAAAAGATGAAGATGAGCAGCAGCAGACTCACCTTAATGTAAAGTTCGTGAACCTCTTGGAAAAAGCTTTTTATCCCATCCTCGTTACGCGAATCATGAAGCAGCATCAGCCTGGTGTGTAAATAAGGCTGATTAAGGGAAACAAAAGATTTGTACTATCCACGGACAATAAAATAGATACCAGTGTAGTCAAAGGTGTAAGGTGCAACCCGGTAAAAAACCTGAGACGCAAGGCACAATTTGAGGTTTAAGCCTCACTTAACTGAGGCGCACTATTACTTTTTGGGGTTTTTAAAATTTATAAATAAGATTATATAAACAAGATAGCATCATAACAACAGAATATATCATACAATCACCATTTGCTATAAAAAAAAGTGTATACAGTAAGTATCAAGAAAAAAACTGTATACGGTAAGTATACAATGTATTTCGTGCCCTGAAGAAGAAGTGATGCAATGTGATTTGATAAAACTGCAATGTGATTTCAGTTGTTATCATTTTTGTAAAACGACAATGTGTTCCTCTGTAAAACTACAATAAGTATCAAGGTAACCATCAATTCATATAGTATGTAACTAAGTATATTCCACCCTCACACAAAACCACAAGATACAACTCCTCTCTCGACTACGACACAACCAAGAACCTCGGTCATCGAAGGCACAAATGCTAAGTATATTCCACTTCCTTAATCAGCATACAACAACCAAAGTGTATACAATAAGTATCAAGGAAAAAGAAAAAAAATTAATCTAAATGCACGAATTCAACAATTAAATAAAAAAGAAGGAAAAGTATAAAAGAAGGAAAAGAATGCACTACTTCAACAATTTAAATAAAAAGAAGAAAAAGTATAAAATAAGAAAAAGAAGGAAGTCATAAAAGTATAAAAGATGCAGCTGCTGTTGAGAGGGAGGACGAGGATGTTCAGACTTTGAAAGGTTGAAGAGGAGTGGACACTGAGGAGGAGTGTTGCGAGCAAGGTGTTGTCCGTTGTCATCGCCACTGCTGTTGAGATGGAGTGGAGTAGATTGAAGTTCTGGAGGTGGAGATTGAGAATTGAGAATGGGGTTAGGGTTTGGAATTGGGGATAGAAAGTTGAGAAAATTGGGGGGTTACTGGATAGGAGATAGGGTTGAAGTCGGGATGGGTCGAGTTAAGTATGTAAAGGTTGAGCCTTTTCCTAAGGCGTGCACCTCGTGCCTTTGCTAAGGCGCACTGAGACACGCGCTTTAGTGGCACTTTGAACAAAGGTGGAGCATCAACACAGGCTTAAGGCTCAAACTACTTTTACGCCTACGCCTTGAGCCTCAGGCGCGCTTTCGACTACATTGATAGAGAATATAATGACCAAGTTCATTAATTAATTATTATCCGATTTAACACATTTGAATCACTTGTATCAATATAAGCACAGGCTTTGACAAAATGGGTGAGCTACTTAAGAAATAGAAGTTGAGAAAGCTCCATAAATGAATTGGAGAAGCATTTGTCAATTGAATATCAACCCAACAAAATCCACTATGAATTCGTATCAAATTCAATCAAATGTGAGCAAGAGATGGCCATGAAATAGAAATAGTAAATTGGCCTCTACAAAGTCCAAACATTTTGGTCATGTAGTTTATCTCGTGAAGGATGCAATCTAAAAAATCCCTATATTTCCCCTGGACAAGGAAAGTCACGACAAACGAGTTGGATGATATAATTTGTGTCCATTTTAAACTTTGAGGCATAAATAATGCAAAAAACCTAATTGAACCAGATCCTAATTTTTTTCTTCAATGATTTAATGTCAAACAATTAACTTATGTTGTACAGCGAGTAAAGCACATTAACTTAATGTAAATGATTCACAATTAGAAACAAGTGCAGTGATGTTCATATTGGAAGGATATGACCAGCAGTAACATAAACAGACACCACCAACTCATTGTATCTATCCATAGCCTTCAAAAACCTGCACATGCCACATAAATCAGAAGGGAAGTATTAATAAACTACTACAAAACAAAGGCCCAGTAGGTTGATGATTCCATAAATTTGTAGTCCCAGCAAAACTATGTTAGCAAACATCAATGTAGAATTACAAGTATAAAAAATACTCACATGGCGCTTGTTGTCCATGCAAGGTCCTGAACAATATCTAAAGCTGCATGCAAAATAAACTGGTGTTGGTGCGCTGCTTCTTCTTTCTGTCACAACACCACGAAATAGCACATAGAGCAGTTAGAAGACCGCTAGTCTATGATTAGCAATAAGTGGAATTTTACTTCCAGTCAAAATTGAAGGACATCATATTTAATTTTGGTCAGTGATATATCTTTGCAAAATCATTGGATAAAAGGAATCCCATCTACATCTGTAATTCTGTATTCTATAGTTCTGTACCCCATTACTTCCCACAGCACTAAATGCAGCACAACCTTCTCCATCTGCAAATACATACAATTGTACCCAGCACCGCATGTTATCTAGAAAGTGTAGTTCGTCTTTCAATAACATTAATGTTTATTGAAGATTAGGGCGTCTATGTGGAACCTATGGCTAGAAAGAAACGATTTTATTTTTCGCAATAAAGATTATAGATTTCCTTGTTCTATGAATAAAATGTTTCTTCTCATCCATGATTGGGCAGGTGCGCAGGAGGCAACAAAGAGAGCCAGGAACAGTCCTGAAGTTTAGTCAAGATGGATGTTGATAGTGACTGGTTACATGGTAGAGTCTGGGACAGCAAGTTGGCTTTCTATTACTGTTGTAGTCCTTCTGTTAGGTGTTAGATGGTTGTTGCTTTATTTTGTATTAGGCCGTTTATTTCTGTTGCTAGCCTCTTTTGGATGTTGCTCTTGGTTGGCTGCGCTTACGCGCTAGCTTGACAGTTTGTATTGTTATTGTCGTACTTTGTTTCCTTAAATCCTTTTTAATGAAACGATGGCTTCGGCCATCTTATTATCAAAAAAAAAAAAAAACATTAATGTTTATTCCACAATGAAGTTTACATTGATCTTAACTATGTAAGGTAGTTTTAGTATCATTTTAAATTAATTTATTCAAATCATACCCAATATACTTGGTACTGTTTCCATTCAAATATTTATAGTAGTAGTTCTTGTTTAGCATCGTTAAACAACAACAAAGCTTTTATCCCAAAATTTTGGGGTGGGCTACATGAATCCTTCTCCACCCATAAAAAGTCAAAAACATGCCACATTACAAAACAATAAAGGATTCATCTCATAGTAGTGGTTATTCACATGAATCCCATTTCTCCATTCACATAAATCTTGTTAAGGAGTATCTCCTCTGTAAAACTAGGACCCACCACATAATTCTCAACTGACTCAATCAAACTTCCTGTAGGTCTGTCCCTTCTTCCAGCTCCACATGATATCCTACCATACCTAATGATTAGCACCCTTGTTGGTTCTCAATTATACATGCTTATACATGCCTAACCATTGGACCCGCAAAAGGCAGGGGAACTATAGCCGCCTGAACTCATTAAAGGGATTACATGACTGAATTTAGCAGTTTGCGCAAGGAAAATGGCGCATCGAATCAATGAAAACTGGAATATGCTTTAGCTAAGCAGAAAGTCAAATGCTCACGGTCACTGGTCAATTTATTGGGTGGACCAAAACATATTTGAAGTATTAGGTATATCTACGCTACAACATAAGCATACAAAACCAAAAATGAAAGAAACACCCAAACAGGCTACTAGAGAGCTCACAAGAGAGAAAGTTATTAAAGCACCAACCCACGTAGAGCGATGGCGAAGAGAGGAAGAGAAGAGGAGGGTGTTCAACGAATGGAGTTTAGAGGCAACTCCGGAGGTGGGGCTGGCGAACCATCGAGAGTTAGAGGACACTTTTTGACGAAGGATTCCCGTGTAGACCATAGAGGGCTACTCAGGTGTGGAGATAGAGAGTTCAGACTGAGAACTCAAGTGCAGGAGGGGCGACACCACTAGCTAGAGGGTATGAGTGGGGTTTCCCGACCACAGTTGGCGAAGAGGCAGTCTTATCCAGAGGCAACTAAGAGGGGTAAAGAGGGACCCGATCGTGTATACCATCGAAGGGAGGACAGCTCGCCGGAGCTAGAGGTGATGAAGAATGAGGCCGTCGAAGGGGAATGAATTTTATTCAAACCTAAGCAGGTTAAGAAAGCAAGGAGGAAGGCAGAAAAACAACAATGTTCAGCTCCGGCGACGGCAAAAAAGAACGTGCAGTGTCATAAATATGCTGAGCGAGGCCACATGATCAACGAATGTGTGAATGATTGGTTTGCTATGCTTGTGAAAGGCATGGGCACATCTCTAAATCCTGTCCTAGAATCAAACATGCGGGATGTGTCTCCAAATCGATTCCAACGATCGTTCCTGACATGAGAATCGACAACAAGAGGAGCCAACCCAAGTCGGAGGAGAGTAAAGATGATAGAAGGAGAACAATCAAAGCTGTGATTGTGCCGACCCCTATCATGGCGGATTTTGAGCATCGTCTACAGCTATGCATTATGCTCAAAGTACACACGGGTAACCCTTTCATAGATGAGTTGACTGAGAAGATAGTGGAGAGTATCAAGCCATCGACGGAATGTATTTGGAGATTCAAAAAGTGAAGCAAGATGTGTTGATGGTGAATTGCAAGACTGAGGAAAGAATTAAAGAATTACTGACTATGGGTAGTCTTGAAGGAGAAGATTATTATGTTACAATGAGTAGATGGTTGAGGAAATATGGGGCTATGAAGGTAGATACGTTACAAGCGGTATGGGTCGGTTTGTTCAATATGTCGTTCTATTGCTGGGTGCGTTTGACGTTTTAAAACATCGTTGGGGGATTCGGGAATTTGATTTCCATTGATAAGAACACCAACTTGCAAATGATATGTGAGAATTCAAGTCGGGGTGGAAGATAGTAGCCTAATACCGTCAGTGATTGTAGCTGAGTTCAAGGAGGAGAGGCATGAAATTAAAGTCATTATAGAGAGAAAGAAGAGGGTCTTGTTTAGAGGTCTCCGGAGTTATTGTCATGCTCAAAGGTGAGAATCAAAAAAGAGCTTGAGGTTGACAATGATGTACAACCGCTGAATCATGAGCGGGGACATCCTAGCCATCGGATGCAGTCACTTAAGGGAAAAGAAGCGGAAGAGCAGCCACCGTTGGATCAAACTCAAAAAAATCAGGACCACACAAAATAGCGTGCACTAGATTGAAATGGGCCAGTGGATCAGAGAGATGGTACAAGGGACAGTTGTCAGCTGATGGGGGGAGTCAAATCGGCAGGAGTACGAGGCGATGAAGAAGAGGCAGGTGGCGGTGAGGGGTTGACTGCGACAGAAGTGGTGCAGGATGAGGTCCTTGTGTACGTTCAAGGAGCTGTATATGCGATAGAGAGGTCTTCGATAGATGGGGGAGAGCAGTCAGGTGTCGGGTCCCATAGCGGCAGAAATGTCAGTTTTGACGTTATCTAAAGAACATTTTCAACAAGCTTTAGAAACAGCTATGAGGGCGACTACTAATAAGATTAATATAACTGGGCCTGGCCCAAGTACTGACGGGCCTACCTTAGATGTGGGTAATAATAATCCTTGCCTGCACCTTGGTCAAGTTACACTGGGTGATAATCGGAGAAGAATTGTTGAGCTAGCTGTTCGGGAAGGTAATGAGGATGAAGAAGAGGAAGACGATGATGGGGAATTGGGGATGTTGGAGGATGAGAGGAGGGGGGGATCGTCGGGGGAAGGAGATCGAATTGGTGCCTTAGATGGAGTGGGGGATGAAAACAATGACTATAATAGCGAACATGAAAGATAGGCAAAGCAGTTGAGGGATTACTACCAGCAAAAAGAACTACTGTAGAGATAGTTGGGTGGGTAAGTGGGTGGGGGGGACTAGATGAGACTTAAAGGAAGAACAAGACAAATTGACAGGTGGGGGTCAGGGACCAAGAGAGAAGGATATTATCAAATCGGCGGCTAAGGCAAAGGAACCAACGTCAGCATGTGGAGGTTCGTTTTCAATTTTGAGTTGTATTTCAGATAATATGCTTCTTTACTATGCTAGCATGGGACTTACCTCTAGAGAACAATTAGACAACATTAATGCTATTAGAGTTGAGGCCTATAGACAATGTCTATCACCACTTCCCAGTATAGGGGGCTAGGTTGGTAGGTGTTTCTGGTCTAAGTGTTTATATTGTACATCTTTGGAATGTTAAGGGGTTACGATCTACAGTTAAATGTACATCTTTGGAATGTTAAGGGGTTACGATCTACAGTTAAATGTAGATTAGTGAATGATAGTTTCGCTAAACTGAAACCGACTATTTGTTCGCTTCAAGAAACTAGGATTACCGATCCACAGGCTAAGGACTTAGAGGGTCTCAGAACGCTTAAAAACTTTCACTAGAGGTTCAAGACGTCCAGGGGAATGTCGGGGGGAATTACTTTAGGAGTGGATTCTAACATTTTTGATATGGTTGATGAATACGTTGGCAACTTCTCTGTTATTATTAGAATTATTCGTAAATCCAATGGATGGGAGCATATGGTTACATCGGTGTACCGGCTATACATCACTAGTCTTACAGAGGGTTTTTGGATAGAATTAAGACTCATTCGCAACAGATGGGTGGGGTCGTGGGTGATTGGAGGGGACTTTAACATTACTAGATCTCAAAGTAAACACATAGGTAGCGGTGCAAGCGAAAGTGATAGACACGATTTCAATTTCACCATCAAAGATCTATAACTAATTGAAATTCGAGCATCAAATAGGAGGTTCACTTGGACGAACATGCAAGCTAACCCAACCCTAGCAAAACTGGATATAATTTTGGTGTCTACGGACTGGGATGAATAGTTCCCAAGTGCGACTGCTAGATCCTTCCCTAAATTCACATCGGACCATACACCCCTCCTTCCCGATGTTGGAGATGCTAGAAAAGCTAAGCATCGACAGTTTAGATTTGAAAATGCGTGGACCTTAAACGTTAACATTAAAAAGATCATCGAGGGGTCATGGGGAAGTCTTGTCATCCAAAAGGATGCGGTTTCCAAGTGGAACATCAAGATGGGAAGACTGCGTAAGTGCCTTAAGATTTGGGTAAAAGACGAACTAGGAGCACTCACTAGAAAGAAAGAAAGGTTAGGGAACAGAACTCATGAACTTGAAACTATAAAAGAGGAAAGGAGTTTGCAAAGGGTGGAATCGGAAGAACTGACAACGAACAGAATGGAGCTACACAAAATTGGTGAAATGGAGGAATGCTACTGGAAACAAAGATTGAGGGTACACTGGCTCAAGGAAGGAGATTCCAACACGACTTTCTTCCATAAGGTGGCCAATGGTAGAAAATGTCATCATAACATTGTGGGGCTTTTTGTGGAGGAGAATTGGACGGAGGATGAGTCAATAATAAGACAATAGATAGATAGGAGCTTTAGAGATTTGCTGGAAAAGAAGAGGATATTTAGATGCAAAATAAAACCAGATATGTGGGAAGACTCGAGAATTGAAGGAAGCGATGGGCTCGAAGACTCCTCGGAATAGGAGATTTTAAAGGCAATCAAACTGCTGGGCCAAGATAAGGCGTCAGCTCCTGATGGTTTCCCGATTCTATAATCTCTGCTGGACAATCATCAAGAAAGATTTATTACACATTTTTTAGGAACTTTTCCTGGGACTGGCTAGGGTGAAAAGACTAAATTATGCAAACGTCATTCTAATTCTCAAAAAAGCTAAAATTCTTTGGGTTTCAGACCTCAGACCAATTAGTCTACTAAACGGACCCTTTAAAATCATCACCAAAGTTCTGGCAAGTAGATTAGTCCCACTTAAGGGATATTATTGATGAGTTGGATTTGTTAAAGGGCAGGATATCACGGATAGTATCGCGTTAGCGCATGAATTGGTGTTTAGAGGAAACAAGGATAAAGTAGATGGTTTTTTACTTAAACTATATTTCGAAAAGGCATTCGATACGGTAGATTGGGATTGTGTCAATGAGGCGTTAGAACTCAAAGGATTTGGGACAAAATGGAGGATGTGGATGAGGATGTGTGTTAGAAATGAAAATTCTTTTATCCAAATTAATGGAGAAGCTGGTAGAGAAATCCAATGCCGAAGAAGATTAAGGCAGGGAGATCCACTGTCACCGCTAATTTTTACAATTATTGCTGACGTTGAAATGACTAAAAGAGGGAAGGAAGCAGAGATTATCAAAGGAGTCGAGGTGAAAGGAATTCTTGTGTCAATGTCTATATTGTAATATGCGGATGACACTCTGATGTTTGGTGTGGCGAAGATGGAAGAAATTGTGGGGCTTCGAATATTATTGAGATGTTTTGATTACTGATTGGGACTGACGGTCAATCTAAACAAGAGTTGTGTACTGCCCCTCTGTAGTGATAATTCGAGCTCTATTGAGATGACCTTAACAGGGCTGAGTTGTGTCCAGTGAGAATTTTCATTAACATATTTGGGTACACCTATCCGACCAGGAAGGATGCGTAAGGAAGATTGGAGTATATTGGTGGAAAAATAAAGAAAATGCTAGCGGGTTGGAAAGAAAAATCTCTATCTTTGGGAGAAAGAATCACACTAATAAACTCGGTTTTAAGTAGTTTGCCAACATAATTGATGTCTATCTATGAGATCCTCAATTGGGTGATTGAACGAATCGACAAATGCAGGAAACGATTCTTATGGAAAGGAACAAAAGAGGAGAGTAAGGGGTTTCATCTGGTTAAATGGGGAAGGTGTGTAAAAATAAAGAATTTGGAGGTCTGAAAATTGTGAATCTTTGGGATATGAATAAAGCTCTTTTAACCAAATGGTGGTGGAAATTGCACAAACGACGTAAGGCGTGGTGGTGCAATTCTTTCAAACTGTATCGAAATTGAAAAAAAAAAGATATGAAGGAAGAAGCAAACAGGAAAAGTGTCGTTTCTTTGGAAAAGGATTGCAAAGGTGGGAGAAATGTTTCACGCGAACACTAGATGTAGAGTAAAAAACAGGAAAGATACTAGATTTTGGAAGCATAAATGGTGTGGGGAGAATACTTCACAGGCAATTTTCCCGCAACTGGCTGAGAAGACAGGAAATGTTGATGCTCTGGTGGCAGACGTCTGAAACAGAAAAGACTGAGGATTGAGTTTGATGGAGATACCGCGTGGGATTATCAGGGCCAACTTCATAGTCTACAAAGATTGGTGGATGAGTATTTGAACCCAAACAGGTAAGAGGAGGACGTAAGAGAGTGGAAACTCAGTTCGAACAATACGTTCTCATTGAGATCTATGTATAGCTTCCTAAATGGTGGGGGATTCAGAAGCTCAAGTGCGGATATTATATAGAAATCTAAATGCCCAAATAAGGTCAAGGCGTTCCTTTGGTTGGTAATGAATAACGCTATTATTTCCAAAATTAATGTTAGAAAATGCAACATGCCTGCGATGCAACCCAGGGGAAGAGGATGTAAACTATATTCATTGTCCTAAGGCTAGACTTACCTGGAAAATTTTGGGACTGAGATTTGGTATAGTAAAGACACCCAGTAGTACTGAAGACATTTGGGGTAGTTAGAGACTAAGGTATATTAGGTAAGACTATCGATTAATGTGGGATATTATGGTAGCAGCTAGTGTTTGGAGTCTGTGGCCAGACAGAAATGATGCTTGCTTTCGTAACATTAATTGTAAATTTCGTATGATGCTGCATAAAATTCAGTCTCTAATAAATGCTTGGACAGGTATAGTAGGGACAAGGAAGAGGTTGTGCATGAAAAATGCGGAGTAGTTCAGATAGCGCTATGAGCAGTTACCTCCTTCCACGAAGACTTGGGTGCGGTTATGTTGGGGGTAATGGTATTTTGGTGTCAGATATTGTGTTGGTAGTATCAAGCAGTTGTTGATGTTATTTTGTATTTTAGTATTTGGACTTGAATGACTTTGGTTTGTAATATTGGCTATTTTGTTTCGTTAACTTTTCATTAATGAAACATGTGACTTTCACTTTTATCTAAAAAAAACAACACAAGCATACAATAAAATGTGCACATTTACTAGTGTTAATGTAGATGTAATCACATTTCTGTATGTTACCATATTTTTTACTATAAGCGTCGCCAAAAACTATTTAAACAAATACAGAATATTGCTACTTTTGAGAGAACAAAAACAAAAACAACCTGAATAAACGTAATCAATAAGAACAAATACCTTTACTGCGGAACCCACTTCTGCTTCATAAATAGGAATGTCATTCCTACTAACAATGATAAAGCACGCTGTGCTTGCCATATTTTATCCGACCACAAACGACTTCTAACCTGACAATTTCACAATCAAAAGTAATGCAAAATTTATTAAAGGCTACAAAGAGGTAAATATAGTATGTGCATACAGTGTTCTAAATGGTGGCCGCCTCGACGCCTAGGCGCTCAAGTAGAGGAAAACGAACCGCCTTTGCCATAGGTGCTGGTCTACGCGGTCGGAGGTGATTACGCGATCATCTTGTTGAGTAGGCGTCCGTGGCGCTGATCAGGCGAGACGCCTGATGTCCAACACCCAGACGTTTTCTATTTTTTTAAAATTTTAAATACTATAAAATAACACAAAAAAGAGAGGTACTATTAATCTATTATATACTATGTATGGATTTTTAATAGTAGTGAAATTGTTTTTACTTTTTTTAGTATTATTGGTGATGGATTGCACATATTATACAGGTACGGGATACGGGTACGACACGACTCGGGTACCGGGATACGAGATTTCTCAAAAATGTAGGATACGGGTACGTTAAGGGTACGTTGAATATAAAAATAATAAATTTATTATATATTATGTTAAAAAAATATAAAATTCAAAAAAATTATAATAACTAGAAAATTGATTGTAATATACAAATTGTAAATGTAATCAACTAATCATACCTCCATTTTGCACATACGACATTTTTGGTAACGATTACAAAGAAGCCATTAACTAATTTGGAATAATTAGAATGAACTAAAAAACCTAATGAGGAACTAGTGAACTTAAGTGAACACTACTAACAGTGAATACAATCAAAACTAACAGTGAACTAAGTCTTAACACTGTTAAAACTAAAATTAACAACAGTGAACTCTTCTCATTTCTAACAGTAACTCATCTAAACAATCTAACAATTAATGAACTTTCCTAACACTTAACAGTGAACTCAATTAAATTTAACAATTCCAATAATTTTGTATACAATCTAACACTCTAACAATTCCAATAAATTAACAGTGAATACAATCACAATTTTGTATACAATCTAACAGTGAATACAATCACAATTTTGTATACAATCTAACAATCTAACAATTCCAATTAATTAACAATTTTGTATACAATCTAACATTCTAACAATTCCAATAATTTTAACAGTGAACTCTCTATTTTTGTGAACTCAATTAACTCAATTAACAATTAACAGTGATTTATTTTTGTATCCCAGGATCAGAATGCAAAAAATTCAAACCTTGGTAGAGAGATGAGTTGCAGCGACGCACTGCAGCAGGTTTGGGGGGGGGGGGGGGGGGGGGGGGGGGGGGGCGTGGTCGTTCGGGGTTTGAGAGAGGCACAGCAACAGCAGCGTCGCACAGCTTCGAACGCAGTGGCACGGGGGAGAGAGGCACGCGAAGGCAGCGGCGGCTTCGAAGGCACGGGGGAGAGAGGCACGGCTTCCGGGGGTAGAGAGAGAGATAATAGATCGAGGCAGGAAAGCGACGTCGAAGGCGACTGCAAAGGCGAAGGCGACGGCGGCTAATCAAATTAGGGTTTTTTTTTTATAGAAAGGGGGGAGATCGAGAGCGAAAGAGAGAGGAAAGAGTGAGGAGAGAGAGAGATCTCAGATCTGTAAAGAGCGAGAGAGAGACAGCGATTGATTCGTTTTTTTTTTTAATATAAAAAACGTATTCTACGCACCCAACCCGTACCCGATTAAGTTTTTTTTTTTTTTTTTTTAAATACCCAGATACGCACCCGATACGTATCTGCGACGTATTGGGGCGTATCCGGGTCGGATACGTACCCGATACTGGTACTGGAGGGTTTTGGAGTACCCGTGCATCACAATTTACACCTATTACGCATATTAAAATAACATGTATTACACATATTACACATATTGGCATATTGCACATATTACAATTGGACAATTGTTTTTTTTAATTGCACATATTGCACATATTTACACATTAATTGCACGATGAAGTTTTTATACATAAACACCTTTAAATTACACATATTACATAAGAGCATGATGAATATTTGCAATTACATTGCATAAGTATACTTACGATTGAAGAATATGGGCTGAAATTAACAAAATCGGCAAAAAAAAAAAAATCAAACGCCTAGGCACTCTACCCTAGGCGCTAGGTACCCCTTAACCGAGTCGCCACCGCCTAATGTTGTTTACAACCTTGTGTGCATACACTTATCAAGTACAAGTTATCCACACCAACAATAACAAGTATCTAAAATGAGTCAAAATGTTACTGGAATTATTTATAGGGTATAATAATTTCAGGATCAACAAGGGCAATAGTAACTTTTAGTGGGTTTCGGATTGTAATCAAAGAGATAATCGATTCAGCAACTGCATTTAGTAGGATCTGACCCGTTTCCCATTGTTAACCCTAATCCCTTCCAATTCACCATCTTCTCAAAATTTCAATCAAAATTGAATCAAGAAATTGAATTGAACTCAACTGAATTGAGGGTAGGTTTAGCAATGGCGGAAAACCAAGATGGATTTCGTCGGCAAATTCGGAGAAGAGTCAAAATAAAGATCATACAACTACAGTGATCAAGGAAGTGATCTACAGAGAGACAGAGATAAAGAGAGATTACCGATGCGCGGCTGAGAAAAGGCGGCAGCAGCAGAGGAGGATCGGAGTAGAGATCGGAAGATCGATGGGTGGAGCTCCCCTTTTTTTACAATTATATCATCAGATCTCGAAAATGGTAAATTTACGAGAAACCACCTCAACCAAATAATAATTTTCAAGATACCCCTCTGGCCTTATTTTGTTGGCTGAGTTATTTTGGTTTAGAGTAATGCTACACCTACCAAATCTATTACTAAATTTTTTTTTTGGATAGATCTATTACTATTTTCTTTACTGCCTTTGGTTTATAGGCCAGTTCAAATCACATATATAAAAATTTGGGTCACAATTTGTTCAGTTTAAGTGGGTCGGGTCAAGAACCCACCCATTTCCCACCCTAATTGCTGGTCCAGTAGTCTTTGCTAGTGAGCAAGAGGGTCGAGTTTTCAAATATTGGTTGCAACAATCTTTATATTGGAGTTTTTTGTCTTTATAGGCCACTTTTTGAAAATATTTGCGTTTAAGGGCCAGTTTCCCAACTATTAGCGTTTGTGGGCTACTCTATGCCACTTCAGCAGCGGCCGCTATTCTAAATAGCGGCCTCTTCATTTTCGAGGACGCTGATGGGAATAGCGGCCTATGTTTTAATTTTTTTTTTGAATTTTTTATTTGTTGTCGCTATTCCCACTAGTGACCTTAGTATATATGAGGACGCTAATGGGATTAGCGACCTCAAATGAATGTATTGAGACACTTGATGATTTCTAGAGAATTTTTGTTCTCTTTGGAAAAGAAAAAAAAATGTGGTCACTATTGGGCATAGCGACCTTAGCGACCTCAGTTTTAGCCACCGAAGTATACTAAGGTCGTTATTCCCAATAGCAACCTCAGTTTTAATTTTTTTTCTCAAAAGAGCAAAAGCTGTCTAAATATCGCTAATTATCTCAATATATTCATTTGAGGTCGCTAATCTCATCAGCGACCCTGTACATACTAAGGTCGCTAATGGGAATAGCGACAACAAACAAAAATTTCAAAAAATTTAAAACATAGGCCGCTATTCTCATTAGTGACCTCGAAAATGAAGAAACCGCTATTGGGAATAGTGGCCGCTGCTGACGTGGCATAGAGTAGCCCACAAACACTAATAGTTGGGAAACTTGCGCTTAAATGCAAATATTTTCAAAAAGTGGCCTATGAAGACAAAAAAATTCTTTATATTGTTTGCATCAATCTTTTTATTGTCAGGTGATAGTAAGTTTGTGTAGTAATAGTTTTTAAGAACATTAAATTTAAATACCAGGTGTCAATAAGGTCTGCTTTTATAAGGCTGCTCAATGTTCTTCAAAGGCTCATAGAGGTTGTTTTGGTACAGGCTGAGTTTCTGTTCTAGTCGTTATTTTGATTGGTTGTTGCTTTATTTGTTATTTTCATTTTATTGATTCTCAAAATTAGTGAAAACAAATGTGGCAATAGAGTTTTGTGACTGAGTGAGGGGTGTAGTGTGCTTGTTTTAAAAAATTAAAATAAAACAAAATGAATTTAAAATAAAAAACTATCAGGGCACTCATAGATGAGTTTTCATCATCTATATAATAAAATAGATGAGTTTTCATCATCTATATAATAAAACACAAAGAAAGCTATCAAAGTGGCTTTCCTTCAATTCCCAAAAAATCGAAGGCCAAGATCTAATCCTACAAAACATATTTTTCTCCCAAAAGTTTCCTCCCCCCAAAACTCAAATTCAAATCCCCCACCCAAAACAACTCCTATATTTATTTAATTTTTTTTTTTCTCTCCATCTCTCCCTCCCTCTTCTATTCAAAAAATTAAGAAAATGAAATTTTTTTTAAAAAATAAAAAAATTAAAAACTAAAAAAAAAATAAAATTTAAAAACTTTAAAAATAATTCAAAAAAAATCATATAATATGTTTTTTGCTCTATGTTTGCTACTTCAATTAATTTGCTGGACCTCCAAAACTATTTTATATGATCAAACAAGGTGCACCGTTCGGAAGATGTGCCGTAGGCACGTGTCAACGGACAAACCTAGTATATACATATAAACTGAGACCAATCGTAGCGAACAATATATGCATTTGCATCTATATCTACTACATGTAATCAAATACAAATATGGTAATGCGTATTTAGGTTCACGCTTATAGAGTGTTCCAATGAGAAATTATTAAGCTTGCCATTTAATCTCTCTTCTAGCTCATGTTAACTAGTTCACTAATGAGAACTAAATCTTATCTAATTTGATTGCATTCCATTAATCACAGTTCCAAGGGGGAAGGAAGCACAAACTATTCACTGAAAAAATATATATATAATATATGCTTGAAGATATGCACATTCTTTTTTAATAATTACCACATCCTTTGAAATCAATAGCAAACTTTGAAAAGCTATGGGTGTTCCCACCTCCAAGTTAGCTTATATATATACAAGAACCTTGCTGCCCAACAACTGCACCTCACATCCATCTCAAGTAAAGACTTTTATCAAATTTCTAATACGTACTAGAGATTCTAAAGGTAAACATAACATCATGTTTTCCTCATATTTATATATATATTTATTTATTTTCATTAAGCATGCACACAACTTTAACATAAATGTTTCTTTATTTTGTCATAGTAATGGATGAAAAGAATAGAGCTAGTGGTGAGGGGGAGCAAAAGCTTTACCATTGTAAGCATTGCGATCGGAGTTTCACGTGCTGGCGAGCTTTAGGTGGTCATCAAAATGGCCATAGGTGGGAGCGAAATTTTGTCAACCGAAGAACTTGCAGTCCAGATCGTTTCCTTTTTTTGGAAGACCATCCACCAGTACTGCCACCACCCATTTTCCCTACGCCCATGCCAAGTACCACTCTTGCACTAGGGCTCTCTCCACAACTGCATAATGCTTCATACACGAACCCTTACCTTACTCATTATCAGCTCTATTATCATTCACAACCTTATCAACCTTATCAACCTTCTATGTTTAGCAACAACAATCATGAGACAACTTCGAATGTAGGAAGCTCAGCTTCAAGCAACATGACTGGTGGAGATGAAAACGATAAAATTCCTAATGAGCAAAAGGAAGAGGATGAGATTGATCTTACCCTTCGCCTTTAAAGATAGTTGGAGCTGAGAAGAACGCAGCTTTCATCTTAACTTGGTTGTTATTGTTGTTTGTTTTTTATTTTATCGTTATGTTCACCATTGCTATTTTATTTTTGGTTAAATTGCAGAAAACTGTCCTATAATTTGTGTTTTAATTTTTTCCCTCCAGATTTACTTTTTTTTTAAATAAACCAGACTTACTTTAATATGTGTTAAAACATTTGTAGTCGTTGAGACTCAAAATTTTCATATTTGGCATATAAAAGGAATTTTGACTTTGGGCTGTAGTCGTTCAACTTAAAAATTGATTAGAGACAAGATGTTCTTGAGTTCTAAAATTTGGATTTTATTATATATATAAAAATAATCTGATCCGAGAATTTTTTTTTTAATAAAAAAAATGATTTGACACAAGATGATCCTGTGTCCGATATTTTTAAAAGAAAAAAAAAAATTGATCGGATACAAGATGATCTTGTGTCCAAAATTTTTTATAATTTTGATCCGACACAAGACCGACAATTCTTTTTTTAAAATTCTGATCGGACTTTCATTTTGTGTCCGAGAATTTTTTTTAAATAAAAAAAAAATACTGAACGGATGCTAAATCATCTTGCATCCAAACAAATAAACTGTGAATTTTTTGGACGAACAATCATCTTCGATTGTTATATTTTGGAAATTCCTATTTATTCTCTTAAATATAGAAGGCTATTGTTCCTCAAAACCCAAAATTTTTAAATATAGAGAACGACTACAACACTATTTTTTTCCCTTTTTTTTCTTCCAAATTTTGGAAATATAGAAAACGACTACAGATGCTCTAACCCACTAAGTCTTTTAAACTTACAAAATAACTAACTATACTTTAAGGTAGTTTTTCTTTTAAAAAAATGTTTTAGTTTAGGATATAGTTTCTTGAAATTGAATAAAAGTACAAGATAGATAACTACTAAAGAATTAAAAAAAAATTAAGACACTTTTCGAAAATATTTGCAAAAAGTGGACAGTTGGCCAAGTATTTGCGCACATAGACTCAACAACTAAACTCGTCGTTCCCAACATATGATTATATATTTCTTCCTCTCACAGATCTAAGGATAAGAAAGTTGTTGTTCTAAATTCGTTACTAGAGAAGAAATTACGTTTAGAAATACAAATTTTGCAGATCTCTATTTCTCAACACTCTCATCTGCTCCGGTTGTTGCTAACCGTGAAATAAACCTAGAAATCTTAATTGGGTGGGCAATTTAGTCAAATGGTTAGGATTATTCGTGATTTTGGGTGGGAAAATTATCTCACTACACCAAGCACCCACTCCGAGTCGTTGACTCGTCAATTTTATGTCAATCTTGAGGGTATCCAAGACAATGATGTCAATCTTTCTTCAATTATTCTTGGGAAAAGAGTTAAAATTACTCTCGATTATCTTCGTACGCGATATCCGTTGCCCGAAGGTGAATTTGATGCATACCATCTTGACTTCAACACACTTGACTTCAAACCGGATCATGCTAAATCTGCTCTTAAATCCATGATTGTTAAATATGAATTTCTTGATATCCCTCATCCCGCTCCTACAAATTTTACCGATGTTGTCGTGTCTTGAATAAAATTGATAATGCCAACATTTGGCCTAAAAAGAATGATAAGACTGAAATTCGGGTAGACCAATCTTTCATAATTTTCCTCATTCTAGGCGAATATAAATTCGATCTTGCCACATTCATCATTAGGACAATGAATTTTGCCACTACTCGTAATCGTGGTCTACCTTTCAGTTCTCTTATTTATAATCTTGCTATTGATTCCCGCATTGATGTTGGAAATTTTCTTCTTAGCAAAAATCCTATAACAATCCTTCCCCAACAAATGAGTATTGACGTTCTGTTTACCCAACAAGCTCGCCATCGTCAAGCCAAACAATCCCAACAAGCTCCTTCCTCCTCTCGTCGCAAAAATGCTACTCCTCCATCCACCTTATTTACGTTTGTGAATCATGATCAATTTTTCGCCCATCAAAGGCAAGTATACAATTACTATGTCAACACCATCAAGTACTTGCAAGACAAAGAAGATTGGGAACTCCTTCCTCCTCCTTCTAATGAATAGGAGAACGATGATGAAGACGATGAAGACAAAGATGATGATGGTGATGATGATGACAATGATGATGAGGAACAGATTGTATTGGTTAGGAATATGTCCTTAATTGATGATTGCAATATGGAATAGTTTACATTGTGGAATAGTTCACACAATGTTGCTCTTGTATGGACTTTTCTTGTGTTATGTAACCATATTTATCAAGAAATTAAATGTTAGTGCTTGCAAAGATAATCATATCTTGCACTTATCTTTGTGTTGTGCATCTCATTCTGATCATTATTTTCCTGTTTGTGTGCATGGTCGACTGATCTCTCTTTGCTTTGCTTACAAACTATCTGTGTTACATCAATCTTACCAGTTGACTGGTCCCCTCTCTGTTTTCTCCCAGTCAAACACACCCCTGTTTTGGTTTCTTCGGTTGACTGTCCTGCTCTTTATTTTCTCCACAGTAGCATACAATTTCTCATCGGTTGACTGTATGGTCGACCGGTCTCTATTCTGTTTTTTGAATTTCTGACAGTTGTATTTTGTATCTTTTGGTGTGTTCCAAAAAGTGGGAGAAGTGTTCTTAGAATTTGAAACCTATTTTAAGTTACTTTAAGTCTTTGAATCCTTTAAATCTATATCTCTCTTATGTCATTTTAAGTCTTTGAATCTTTTAATCTATATGTATTGGCGAAATCTCAAATCTATGATACCATGTAGAGCTTTCACTGTATATCAAAGAGTTTCGCGATCAACGGTATCATGTAAGTAGATTTTCCTTTGGTTTTTTAAAAATGTAATATTCCCCAAAATTACTTAACTCTCAAAATATATGTAAGCATGTTTTCAAACTTTGGTCTTTGCATATAGGTTGCATCATGAACTTACCATGCATGAATTTAGGGGGAGTATTGATTTTAGGGGGAGAACTTGCATCTCTTCTAATGTTTTTATTTACATTTTTAAATTCTAAGGTATGTTTTGTCCACACCAAAAGGAGGAGATTGTTTACCCTAAGTTTGGTGTGCACAAAACGTATCATCTATAACTAATACTTTCAATTGAGACTTACAGGATCTACAGAAAAAGGAAAACCAAACGTAAAGATTCCAAGTGATTGGAAATCAAGCAAAAGATGCATAAACTCAAATATCAATGAAGATTGCACAACAAGTAACATGTGCTTCAAATCATCAAGAAAGCTAGCCAAAATAGATGATTCATTTCTGTTTATGCGAGGAGAATATATATAAAGTTGTGTTGATTAATAAATTAGTTTTGGAAAGAATATAAAGTGAATTTGCCAAATAAAAGTCAGACAAATTATAAAATTTATCAGACAAATTATTTATTATTTAGTACAATTGTCCACCACATGCTGCCTCTCAAAAGATGGTTAACCGGATTTGTGACTTTTGATCATAGGCATTGTTATTTATTATTATTTTATTCTTTGTTTACACCCGATATGGGATCTTTTTCAATCACATTCTTCCGTTCTCTCTCTCGCTGAGAGAAAGACACAGGCAACAGCGGCGGGCCCCCTACTTCCACATGGGCACACCCACCCACGTCACCCAACATACAACAGCAGCAGCATTGCTGCTTCATTCCGTGGGCCCCCCACTCTGCCAAAGCCAGTCAATAACCCATTTCCATATAATTCTCATCATTTAATTCCCATATAAACCCTCCCATTGAACTCTTTCTATATATATATATATATATATATATATATATATATATATATTACCTCTTGAAATTACGGGGTGTTACATGAATGGTCGATTGTCCGTCATTGCGGTCGATCTCGTCCTAGTGCAGATTTGACTATTTTGAAAATATCTTTTCATTTTTGGAAAGATACATTTCCCCACTCTATATATTGAGGCGAATTCACATTGTATTTTTGACCCCTTGCAATCATAACTCTTCTGAACTAATCATTCAATCAATACTCCGAGTGTGAGAGATTTTATTATTTTCTTCAGTCAATGTCTTTTTATATCTTGAGAGTTCTTTTTTCCCCCACTTTGGTGAGTTTTTGCGAGACTTATTGTAGAAGCCCTGCGGGTGTAATAGGTCTCTCGGCCTAAATTCCGATAATCACTGTACAAGGGTTTAAAGTATAGTGGAATGCTTGTGGCGAAAATTTTCTACACGTAGGTGGTGTGGACGTAGACCTGGGGGTCGAACCACGTTATATCGTTGTATCTTGCTAGTTGCTCTGTTTGCTTTCTCTTACTCTATCCTTTTACTCTATGCATTTTATTTAAATTTTAAATTTCTGCACAATCACCCTATTCACCCCCCAGGGTGATTTACACGTCCGATATATCTTGACGGGAAAGCCACACGATAGGAGTCGTACGATCTATCTTGTAGTAGAAGATGGATTCAAAATAGTTCACCCAGACCCGACCCAAACAGGTGTTGCCGCTGCTGTCGTTCGATTGTCTAAAGTGGTCGTCGACCGCTTTGATCATTCCCTTAAACCGAGAGATTGAACAGTCGACTACTCACTAGACAACTAAATTAGCAAAACCAAATTCGCTCAATCAGAGTGTCATGAAATAGAGTACAGTTATTCAGATGCAATTATGTATAAAACCATCTGCATAATTTGCTCATATAGTGCATTGATAAAACGCTAAGTATTCATCTGTAACATCGTAGCCAAAACCTTAGCTTTTCTGATATTCCATCTGGTAACTCTGTAACTATAATCACCTTCACCATCTCCTCCCCATTGCACGTTATATATACTAAGTATGGCTAGAGAGAGGAAAAAAAAGAAAGATTGACTTTCCGGCTCAACCGCATTTAGAGGCTAGCTACCGGATTACTCGTGAAGACTACCAGCCACCAAGCCCACCACAAGCGAGGATGGGATGACCGTCAACATGGAGGGAGAGACAAATCCCTGAAGGTGGTATCCAGGATAGATATCAACCCCTGAAGAGGGAGAAGGCAGAAAGCGCAAAGTTTTCGTTACTCACAATCACTGCGACTCACCGTCAGCAGTACGTATGGGGGTTCTGGATCGCCTATCCTTTGTACAGGCCACTAAGCAAGGGTCCTCGCCGGAAGATGAAAGTTTGGATGTTAGAAGGAAGATCATCAATGGAAAGGGGAAGCTCTTATTTGTGGATGGCAAAGATGGGTGGAAGACGACTATTTAAGAAACAATACTAAGAGAAAGAAGTCTGAGGAGGCCCCTCAAGCACTGAAGGGCTTCAAAATCTCAGCTAACAGTGAAGTCCCCATTTGTCACAACTACGGGATCCTAGGTCATTAGAAAAAAATTTGCACAAAAGAGACTTTTGCTACTATTGCAAGGGTTATGGCCACATCGCCAGGCACTGCAGTTGTAGGTTGAAGGAGCAGGGAAAGCTCCCACCCGACGAAGGAGACACCAACAAGGGTCAGAAAAAACCCAGTTCAAGGAGCTTTGAGATTCCTTGGCGTTCGTAAGGCTTTACAGAAGTACGAGGAAATGAGAGGACTGGGAGATCTAAGAGTACGAAAGAAGAGGCCGCTGAAGATCAAAGAGATGAGAGGAATGCGAGACATAAGAGTAAGAGAGAAGAAGCGTCTGTTTTGACTCATGCACCATTGGTGGTGGCTCGCGCCACTATTGAACCATCACCGGCCATGGAGGAGTTAGAAAGGCAGTTCCAATTCACAATAGTCACAAATGTAACAAAAGGGGATCCATCGGAATACGCGGTTCAAAGATAATTTCTTGCAAGATGGCCTAAGAGTCCCGAGTGGGACCGGAAGGTTAAGCGTGTGAATGCGACGACCTTCATTATCCCATGCTCAACTGAAGATAGAGTGCTTATGGTTCTTAAGAAGGGGACCTCGCGTGGACAGGATTTTACGGTAGTATTGTGTCGTTGGTCACTAGAGGTGGGAGAATTCAAGAGAACAGAGCTTGAGTAGGTGTGGTTACTCTTGAAGGACCTGCCTTTCTCATGTTGGGATAAGGATGAATATCATAATATTGTCATCTCCTTCAGTTGGATCGAAGAGGTTGATCAAACCACGAGGATCTTTCATCAGTATATAGAAGTAAGGGTGCGAGTAAGTTTTTGGCCTAATACATATTAGAGATTATGAGAGATTATAACAATAAAAATTAGGATTAATATCCTAGGCTAAGGTGCTTGAGATATTTACCCTAGGTATCAAGATTGGAATACCTAGACTACTATCACAAGCCAGTATTTATAGATTAATTACTGGTTTGGGTACTGGGTTCTCAACCCACTCAACCCGCATTCCGATATCCATACAATTAGTACATGTAACACATGTGTTATCTATAGAATAATATTACACATAATATTATTCATATAGTGAGAATATACCTATATATCCAACAATCTCCTTCTACATTCTTAATATATAAACGTACTGGATTATCTCATCAGTTCAACATGAAGCTGACTGGCTGATAGTAGTCTTTAAATAGAAGAAATGCATCACTTAATGTACAGTTCATAAGGACTAAATCAATTATAAATCCGAATAGTTCAAAAAAAACTAAACCAAAATAATTAAATAGTTCCCAAACCATATCACAACAGAATAGTTCACAATGGCTAAACCAACTGGAGAAATCTGTCATAGTTTTTAAATCTAACAAAGCAAATAAACTTCAAGAAAAAGTAAGAGTTTTAAGCTCAATGAACACAAGAGTCTTAAGCTCCACAGAAGTTTTACAAAGCAAGTGACTAATTTATTCTCGAAGAAAATAAACTGAAACTCTATCCTTGCACACTGTTTTATGTTTACTCCTCCTTTTTGTGCAAATCATTATTTTGAAATTTATGTTGAAAAATTCAACTCCTCCATTTTTGCTAGCTTATTAAAAACAAAAATTATCAAGAGATTCATCTCTAAGAATTCTAGCGAATTTCATAAAGTATCTAGTTCCACTAAAGAACTTAGTACAATTCATAATTAGCTTAGGAAAAATGTAACGCAAGTATCACAATCAAGTTTCTTTAACTAAATAAAGAACAAGAACTATTATAGTTTCTACACAAGAACTATACTATGTTTAATATTGGAATGATAGAATAGTCAAATAAATTATGGTTAATTCCGAATCATCAAAATTGGAATGAAACAAGAATCCATATAAGAGATATATCATCAAAATTGAAATAATATAACGACATTTTAAACATCGGAAACACATCGACAAGTTTTCATGTTTCGTATTGGAATAATATGATTATTCTAAGTAAATTCTCTAAATATATATACCATCAAAATTGGAATGACATTATATACTTGTGGAATTTATGTGGAATCATCAAAATTATCTAAAACATGTCAACTGCCTAAAATTGATGCTTAAGTTTGAACTTTTCTATGACTCCAATTGGATTCTAAATTTCAAAACAATTAGGATGTTAAAGCTTTGACTCAATAGCTTTTAACTCCATTTCTCCCACAATTTTGATAATTGGATCACTTTCAAGTCTCTTAGCAAGAACATTAGTCATATTTTATTTCAAATGCACTTTATTTATGAGAAAGTTCAACTAGGCTTCTTTCAGCCTTAATATAATCCTCTTACTATTATAGAGCGAGTTATGAGCTACAATGCATTATTGCTTGATAGTTGCATAACAGAATTAGAGAATTTACGTTAAATTTCTCAATGGATGATTAGCAACAAGTCATTCAATCAACTCAGCCTCTTCTCCTATAGAGGATAACACATAGAGGTCTGATTTTTTGGATGAGAATGCAATGCTTGTTTGCTTTTTAATCTTCATAATTTTCTGCTCCTCCTAGTGTCAACACATATTCTCTAGTTTTCGACTTTCACTAAACTTTGAGTAGCCCAAAGCAAACTCTTGATTACCACTCAGTATCTCATTAGCCTCTTAAGGGCACTCAAATGTGTATGGGATTATTAGTGAATATGCAGATCATACCTACCTCAAAGGTTATGTCTATTCTAGTGCAGATCTTTGTATGCATGAGACTTTCAATTCCTTTAGAATGATCTACCTATTTCATAGTTGCACCATCATTAGGTGTCATTCTTTTATCATAATCATAAGGTGTTTCAAAACACACTTTCAATCCTTATATCCCCACTTTTGAAACACATTTTGATTTGATGAGTTTGACTAAGAGTTATCCACTGCCAACCGAAACTCACCCTTATATCTATGGTGTCCACAATACTTAGATTTTTCATGTTGAATTCTTTGGATAGCACAATTTTAACTTCATTTGCAATAGAGAGGTCACTTCCAAGAACAGACATGTCAATAGAATAAGTAAATAATAGACACTATATTTGACACACCACAAAGTTGAAGGCACTCGTCTGAATTACTTGATTCTTATACTAAGCTCTTTCAAAAATTTGTCAAATTATTTATTCATCGGTTATACATGTTTTAAGAACATACAATGATTTTACTAAATTGTAAATCTTGTTCATTAAACATATTAGTTAAGAACTTTCCAATACAAAACTGTTCAGTACAAAACTATTTAAATATTCTTTATGAATAACAAAATTTTTAACAGATGTAAGGGTAAGAAGAATACTTATTGTAGCAATATGACAAATATATAGTAGACATCAAATAAATCTACCCCATTTTTCTCAGTCAATCCGTTAGCTACTAAATGCATTAAAATTTGCTACTGAACAATCAAAATTAAGTTTCTTCTACAAAACCCCACATACTTACAATAGTTTTAGCCCATTTCAGCAGATCAAATAATTTAAAGTATTATTGTATGACACAAATTCATCTCAATGTCCACCAAAGATTCTTCTTGGTTCATATGCCATTGATGTTTTAAATGTCAGTAAGGCTGGTTCATGATTCCAACTGTAAATCATTGGCCGTGTCTGTAAGACTAGATCATTTCATACATTTATCTTTGATGAACACATCCTCAAAGAACTCTGCAAGTCTAGATTCTTCTAACACAAATTAGATAGATCTAACATCTGTCCACAGAACTACATTCTGCACTTTCTAAACACACACAAATATTTGTTGTAGGTCCTAATTTAGGCCTTCTAGGGTCATATACTCTAACAAATGTATCACAACATAAATTTTCACTTTAACAAAATAATTTGTATTTTCATGCCATGATCTACATGGTGTATTCAATTTAGAGTGTAGTACACATTAGAGATATGATTAATAGTACAACACCACTCATAATTATACAAGACAAGCAACGGTCAATATTATAGAATTCAACATTCACTAAGTGTTTGATTCTAACTTTTATCAATACCGTTTGACTGTTATAAGTAGATTGCATTAGATATTATGTCATATGCAAACTTCTCTAAAATAATTGAAACATATTCACTACCTCTATCAAATGTGAACCCTTGATTTTTAGCATTTAACTATAATTTTTTAATTTATTAAGAATAACAAGTGCTTCATTCTTCATATATATGACAAACTTATATTAATCATCTACAAAAGCGATAGCGATTAAATCCTTCTGACCAACAATTATCTCGTCTAGTCACAAAGCTACTGAGATCACAAATATCATAATGTATTGACTCAATAAGTTGTGTGCTCCTAGAGACCATACTAAATAATTTTCTAATGATCATAATCTAAGCACAACTTTCATCTTTGTCATATTTAATGGAATGTCATTTAGCAGAGTTATGAGTTTTGACAAGAACAAACAGTTTAATATATAGTTCTCAAATCCTAGCCAATTATGCTATGTTCAGGAACTATACACAATTAGAACTATTATTATTAATTGTCTCATTTGTTAAACTCAACTTCTACATGCGATTGACAATATATGAACATTATAAGAGTTAATACAAAATTACTATTTTACAAAATTGTTTGCTTTCTCTAGTGATTCTAACAATGTCCACTTGCTCAAACACATTGAGCTATATTTTTCTTTATTCGTTCTTCATCATCTTCAAGACGGTAAACAAGATAATGACCAACATTCAACTTTGCACACATAGTACAATGAATGAGAAAGAACAAAACGTAACTAATGGAGTCATATTCTACATTAAGAGATGCTCTCTCCTAAGTTACTGACATTTGTTATACATCTTATAAATCAATCTTTATTAGAGAAGCAAACATACAATCTCACACAAACTGCAAACGATGTATCACCCAATAAATCTATACACAAAGTATGATAAGGCACACTAAACAATTTAAAACATGCTAGTTTCAAAGTGAGAATGATTATGATCTAAAACTCCCAATCATGTGATCAAACGCTCACAAAGTTAACACATTTATCACATGAAAATACTAAGAGATTAGAGTAGATCATACCAACACTTCAAGTTAGAAGTGTTTTCCAAATTCGATAGAGAAGCTTGCGTAGTGCAGACTTATTCAACCGTGATGCATATCCATCGTCTCCAATACACACAATTTGTAAGTAACTTTGAAGTTCCTACATTCATCAAATTGTTAAAAATTAGCCAATTAAACTAATTATTAGCACTATCTAATTGACAATAATTTAATTGGAGATTCAATTTTATAGTTAAAGCCTATAATTTATCAAAATATATATTTGATACTTAGCACGTAGCTAAAGCAGTTATTCAAATTTGTATTTAATTAAACAATGCTTAATACGTTTTTAAAATTTTAGCACTTAGCAACAAAATTCAAACAAATAATTAAATAACAATTTAAATTTGGTGAAGAACTTATCTTTAATTTAGATCTGTCTAAACATATTTGGATCTAGTCTAAACAACATTCTCACTGCCCACACTATTTTCAACAACTACATCTACATCTCTTATTGTGCTTTCACTTTCCAACTGTTAAATTCAGAATTATCAAATATTTCTAGTTTCAGAATCTTTTACACATGATTAAGTTTTTCCATCTTATAGGAATAAATAGTAAATTCGAAAATCTAGATGGTTTTTTTCTGAACAATTACTACTAGCATAATCACAGTAAAATGAAGGGGTTAAAACTGCATAATAAACCATAATTCAGAAAATTAAATTAAATACAGCAGCACAAATCTTAAAGTCCAGAGTGGACCGTATCTTGATAAGATCAAGTAGTAGTTGAGGGTTGGATCTGAATAGGAAGTGTTGAAATCAGATTTGGGAAAATAAGAATTTTTTTATTCATTTTTATTCTTTACTGTATACATCTATATATAAGGATTACATTATTGGAGGAGAAGAAAGAAGATTGAGAGAAGATTGAGGGGTGAGAGATTTGGGAAATCTGTTTCCTATAGATTAGGAAACATAATATATACATTAGCACTTACTATATTTCAATACTCCCCCTCAAGTTGGTGTATAGATATTGAACATGCCAAACTTGTCAACAAATTTCAAGAAGAGCCAAGTCGAAACTGCCTTAGTCATGATATCTGCGAGCTGATCTTCCGACTTCACTTTAGATATTTCAATGACTTTCTCACCTAATTTCTCCATGATGAAGAATCTATCCACCTCTACATATTTCGTCCTATCATGTTGAACTGGATTGGCAGCAATATTACATGCTACTTGACTGTCACAATACACACTCATAAGTTCATTCAGACCACAGCCTAAGTCCTGCAACAAGAGTTTCAGCTATAAAGCTTTCGCTATACTTAGAGCTACTCTACGATACTCAGCCTCTGCACTAGAACGTGCAACAACATTTTGCATCTTGCTTCTCCATGTAACTAGATTTTTCCAACAAATGTGAAGTATCCTGAAGTGGAGCATCTATCAATTATAGATCCTTTCCAATCAGTATCAGTATATGCCTCAACCTTCAAGTGATCATATTTCGCAAATAGGACCCATTTTCCTGGACCAGACTTAATATATCTCAGAATTATCATCACTGTATCCATGTGATGCTCCTGAGGTGCATGCATAAACTGACTTACCACACTTAAAACATATGATAAATCTGGCAGTGTATGAAAAGATACATCAATCGTGAAACCAATCTCTGATATCTTTCCTTATCATAAGGCGCATAATCGGACTCGTTGTAAAGTTTCAGTCCTTCTTCTAATGGTGTACCAATAGGCTGACAAGCTGACATTCCCGTTTTCTTCAATAAATTGAGAACATACTTTCTTTGAGACAGAAATATACCATTTCTCGAGCGAGAAACTTCAATACCAAGGAAATATCTCAAAGAGCCAAGATACTTCATTTCAAACTCTTGTGACAAGTAGCTCTTCAATGCCATTCTCTCCTCAGGATCATTCCCAGTTACTATCATGTCATCCACATATAGAATTAGAGCAGTAATCTTACCTTCTTTCCTTTTCAGGAATATGGTATGATCTGAATTACTCTGACAATATCCGAATGTCCTCATTGATTTTGTAAACCTCCCAAACCAAGCTCTTGGCGACTGTTTGAGACCATATAGCGCCTTCCTCAACCGACACACTTTATTACTGTATTGGACTGGTCTATTTGATCCTGGCGGTAGATCCATATAAACCTCTTTTATCAATTCCCTATGTAGAAATGCATTGTTCACATCAAATTGCTCCAACGACCAATCAAGATTTGCAGCAAGTGACAGTAGAACTCAAACAGTGTTGAACTTTGCCACATGTGCAAATGTTTCGTCATAATCAATTCCATAAGTTTAAGTGTACCCTTTGGCAACCAGCCTTGTCTTGTACCGCTTTATCGAACCATCGGATTTATATTTCACTGTATAAATCCATCTGCATCCTACCGGCTTCTTCCTTGCTGGCAGCTCGACTATCTCCCATGTCTCATTCTTCTTCAAGGACTTCATCTCCTCATCCATAGCTGCTTTCCACCTTGGATCGGCTAAGGCTTCCTGCACACTGTTAGGAATAGATACAACAGATAATTGCTTTACAAATGATTTATTTGATTCAGACAATTGGTGAGTAGATACATAATGACTCATGGGATACTTGACTTTACTAGTGGGATTAGGCTCATAAGTGGGTTTTGAGATACTGCTAGTAGTACGGTTTGAGAGTTCTCTTCTTGGAGCTTCGGACAACGATGACGATTGGTTTTGGAGTTTTGTTGGGGGTAGAGATAGATCTGATGGTACTGGTGGTGGAGATGGTTCAGATGGTGCTGGTGGTGGAGATGGTTTAAATGGTGCTCGTGGTGGAGATGGCTCATCTTCATGGAGGTTCGGCACTGATTGCCGTTCTTTGTAAAAAAAAAAAATTCCTCAACAAAGTCTTCATTCGAGTGATCGTCACTACTTACATCCCGATTTTCTCTCCTTATATCCGATTGTTCAGTCTGAATGGTAACCACTTCATCATAGGCAAGAGTTTGAACTTCACTTCGGTACTCCCCCTGAAGTTCAACCTCAGAGGAAAAATACATCTCATCTTCATGGAACACAACATCCATAGTCACAAACATCTTTTGAGTTAATGGGTGATAGCACCGATACCCTTTCTTATCCTGTGCATATCCTACATACACACATCGGACAGCTCGAGGAGTTAACTTATTACGTTCATGTTGATGAAGATGAACAAATGCAACACATCCAAACACACGAGGTGACAAGTTGACGACTTTTGGTGCATTCATAGCTTCAATTAATGCTTGAAATGGCGTGAGGAAGTTTAGGATACTAGAGAGAACTCGGTTGATTAAGTATGCAGCAGAAGTAAGGGTTTCCCCCCCATAAATGAGTGGCATATTTTTATGGATAAGAGAAGCACAGACCACCTCGAGCAAATATTTGTTTTTTTTCTTTCTGCAATGCCATTCTGTTGAGGTGTATACGAGCATGTAGTCTGGTGAACAATCCCATGTTCCACCAAATATTGTTGCAGATTCGAACTCAGGTACTCACCACCATTATCACTCATACGAACTTGAATCTGTATTTTATACCGAGTCATAATATGCTTGTGAAATTTTTGAAACAAGACACTAGCTTCACATTTCGACTTCATCAAACAAATCTAGGTTATATGAGTGTTATCGCTGATTCTGGTGTGGGGGTAAACAGATGAGATATGTGAGTTCGTGAGAAAAACCTGAACAGCGGATCCAAGCCTTCTGATTCCTGTCGCAACCTGCAAGGAAGTGCGATACACCGGGGTTGATTCCGGCGACGCACCCTCCGACGCTCTTGTCAGTAACCAGTGGTGATTAAGAAAGAGCTTAAGGTGGAAAAAGAGTGATTACCTGGTCACAGTGGTAGGGGGGAGGTATTTATAGTCGCCAGGGGAGTAATTAGGGACCTGATTTCCTGTGTAACTGTCAGGAGAAAAATTCTCTCAATCTGTTTAGGAAACTGACCCCTGATTCCCGGTGAGAGCAAATCAGGCCCGTTGATTCGGTCAAATCAGTGACCCTGATTTTCCTCTTGCTGATCTGGGTTTGTCTTGGGTCGGGACCCGTACCCAGTTGGAGCGGATCCATTCGCGGGTTATTGGGTCTGTGAGAAGGAGACCCAGTACCCGTTTCGGACTCATTCGTATGTGAAATTACCGTTTTACCCCTGAGCTTCAAGATTCGTGCCCCATCTGGACGGTTCCGATTTAACCCCATTTTTAGCCATATCACGAGCTCCCCACTCCTAAAGACTGAGTGTGATCAGCCTTTGAGGAGTAGTTTAACTGTTTCAATGGCTAGTGGAGTTGTATCGGAGTCTGAATGAAGGATTTTGAATCTTGAAGGGGGTAGTGAGGTAATTTTTTGATGCCATGTACTGTTCTGTAGCCATATCAAGTATTTGACGGCTTTTATCTATTTTTTCGGACTATTTATTTAATTTTGCGATGTGTTAACTAATCGTTCGGGGGCCTTAACAGTACAGTCTAGGCAATAATTGTTCGTTCAGGGGCTCAAAAATATCCCCCCGAAGTTTTAATTATTTCCTAGAATTTTTAGTTAATTTTCCCGATTTTTTAGCAATTTTTCGTAATTTTTAAATAAATAAAACAATTTAAATAAATAAAAATTGATTTTTAAATACCGATTTATGACGTGGCGCAATCTGGACCCTTGATCTTGGGCGAGCGCGAATTTCTGAGTGATCCGACCGTCCAAGTCGCTCGGCATCCATTTTCTCGCTTTTGACGCTCGGATGGGCACTTGCTCGGTTGGCCGACCGGAGGTGTAAGGGTTTGGCCATCCGAGCGACGTGGCGCAATCTGAGCCGTCGGATGGTGGCGCGAATCTTGAGACAGGCGCGTTTCCCAAGAGAACGCTATCTTGTCATTTAGCGCACGTGGCAAGATCTGGACCGTTCATCATCAGGAGCACGAATTTCTGGAAGATCCAACGGTTGTGATGGTTCGGGTGCTTTTTTCTCCGTTTTGACGCTCGGATAGGCACTTGCTCGGTTGGCCGACCGGGGAGCTGAGGGCTCGGTTGTCCGAGCGACATTCTGGGCTGTCGGATAGGCACTTGCTCGGTTGGCCGACCGGGGATCTGAGGGCTCGGTTGTCCGAGCGACATTCTGGGCCGTCGGATAGGCACTTGCTCGGTTGGCCGACCGGGGATCTGAGGGCTCGATTGTCCGAGCGACATTCTGGGCCGTCGGATAGGCACTTGCTCGGTTGGCCGACCGGAGATCTGAGGGCACGGTTGTCCGAGCGACATTCTGGGCCGTCAGATAGGCACTTGCTCGGTTGGCCGACCGGGGATCTGAGGGTATGGCTGTCCGAGCGATGTGGCGCAATCTGAGCCGTTGGATGGTAGTGCGAATCTCGAGACGGGCTCAGTTTCCAAGAAAACGCTATCTTGTCGTTTAGCGTCGCTGGCAAGATCTGGGCCGTCTGATCGAGATCTTACACGAAAGTTGGGGAGAAAGTGAATTTTCTCCGTTTTGACGCTCGGATGGGCACTTGCACGGTTAGCCAACCGGATGTCTAAGGGTTCGGCAATCCAAGCATGGTAGTGCGATCCGGGCCGTTGAGTGGCGGAACGAATATCGAGGCGGTTCGGTCCCCAAGAGCATTAATGGCACCCCAGAATTTGTGCGGCGTTCCAACTTCCCGGGGTCATTAAGGATGGCGCCCTCATTAATGCGTGGCGTTTCAGTTCCCGAGGGTCATAATGGCTGGTTCTTGGAGGGGAGGTTATAAATACCCCACTCCCCTTGTAGTTTCAGTCACAACAATCTTGATCTTTAGCTATCGATGGTGTCTACCTTGGGCGGATGCCTGCCTTGTGAGATTTTAACCTCGAGAGGTTTGGAGGCCCCGATGTGGGTGTCAGGGTCGAGGGAGAACAGGGCAGAAGTGGTGACGACCGTAGTCCGAACCCGAGGGACGAGTTGCTTCGGAAGGACGGGTGGTCGTTCTTCCACCATGATCTTCTCCTGACTCTGACGGCCCCGATGCAGGTGTCAGGGTCAGGGGATATCATGGTGGAAGAGGTGATGACCAAAGTCCGGATTCGGGGGACAATGTGCTTCGGAAGGATGGGTCTCTTCCGATCTCTGTCTTCCTTCCGGGCTGACGGCTTCTGATGGATGTCAGCCCGAAGGAGCTAGAGATGGGAGGTGTGCCGATCCGCTTTCTGGCCGGGCCCCACGCGACGGTGGTTTCTCTTTAACCCTCGAATGATTCGTGGTTTCAGCTTCCAAGGTCGAAGGCATCGAGTTGCCCATGGGTGAGAGGGGAATCGACCGAGCCTTGGGGCCCGGGGGGATCGCCTAGGGCAGTGCCTTAAAACTTTTAATCAAAAAAATTTTCTGGCTTCTTCAGACAGAGGTAGGGATCTGAGGGCACGGTTGTCCGAGCGACTTTCTGGGCCATCGGATAGGCACTTGCTCGGTTGGCCGACCGGAGATCTGAGGGCACGGTTGTCCGAGCGACGTGGCACAATCTGAGCCGTTGGATGGTGGTGCGAATCTCGAGACGGGCTCAGTTCCCAAGAAAATGCTATCTTGTCGTTTAGCGTCGTTGGCAAGATCTGGGCCGTCTGATCGAGATCTTACACGAAAGTTGAGGAGAAAGTGAGTTTTCTCCGTTTTGACGCTCGGATGGGCACTTGCTCGATTAGCCAACCGGGCCCTTTGCCACTGGGTTCGGATTGCATGTAGTTCGGGCTTGGATCCTGCTGTGCCGAGCTACTTGACTTGGTGAAAAGACAAAGTCGTTTTGGGCCTTCGCGACGTTTTGAGGGCAGCCCAAAAGTCGCACCCTTACGTTAGGAAGCCCAAGAGACTTCTCTTTTTACTATAAATCTTCACTCCCCCACCCCAAATCTCATTCTTCACTTTTACTTTCTCTCTCAAGTTTTTACTTTTCACCTTCGAAGTTTTTAGCTCCCGGGTGGTGCTGCTAGCTGTCGCGGCAAGGCGTTTCCTTACTCCAGCAAAGTTTTCCGACCGTAGCAGTCACTTCAAGGTCAGTCTCTCTCCTTTCTTTTTAGAAAAATGGTTAAGATTACCCCTTCGGATGAGACCCCCGCCTCGGACCAAGTCGTCGGCCGAGCGGGTAAAGGAAAGGAGGTGATAGAGTCGACCGAGCAGACCGTTGTTCGGCCGAGCAAGAGCGGCGAAGTAGCCGAGCCGCCCCAGGACGTTGTGGCGAAGTCCCAGAAGGGCAAGGGAGTGGTCACGATAATTGAGCAGCCGAAGACGACAGGGGAGTTCGGTCGGCAGCCCATTGTTCTGTCGAGCGTGGGGGGTGTCCGGAGCTACTCTGAAGAGATGCTGGAGAAGGTTACCCAGGGTACTGCTAAGTCGGTGGAGGAGAACGAGCCGAGAGAATTGTCCGAGGTGGACCACACCATTTCGTCTCTCACAGAGGCTGATCTGCATCGGATCTGGACCGGATTCCAGATCCCTGTCGAGTACGGGTTACTTCTCCCCGGACCGGGTTTCCGAGCTTGCACATCGTCTTCGGCTGACGCGTGCGTATTTCCCGTCGACTCCTTGGCAACCGGGCTCCGTTTTCCGCTCCATCCATTCATCGTCGAGGTTCTTATTTGGTACGGTTTGAGCCCTGCCCAGCTGATGCCGAACACTTGGAGGCACGTCTTGGCGTTCGTTCTCCGGTGTCAAGAGATCGGCGTCCAGCCGAACATGTTTCTCCTTCGGAGCCTCTACCGCCCTTGCCAGCCGAACAGGAACGAGCAGAGGTTCTACCTCTCGCTGCGGACGGGCGTGAAATTGATCGAGAACCCAGACTCGATCAAACACTGGAAGGAGAAGTATTTTATTATCCGAGCTCCCGAACCTTGGGCAATTCCGATAGCTTGGTCGAGGGATGGCCTGCCTAAGCGGGCGAAGAAGGAGCCGGTGCTAAGTGACGAGGAAGCGGAAGTCCTCAAGAAGCTCCTTGCCTTGCCGACGCTCAGTTGGAAAGATATTACCGAGGAAGCTCTGTTCCGAGGGGGTCTCAGTCCGATCGACCCTAGTACGCTTCTGGTATTTTTGCTCTTTGAATGAGTTTCTTGAAAAATTTGTCTAAGTTTTTTCATTCGGCTTGTGCAGAGTCTTCCAAGATGGACTATAGGGCGTTGATGGCGAAGGGCAAGGCGGGGGAGCAGGAGACGAGAAAGAAGAGACCCTCGACTGGGCCTCAGGGGGGCCGAGCGCCAAAGATACCTTCGGTCCCGAAGACCGCTGACCTGCAGAAGGTCATCGTCCCGGAGGCCGATCCCGAGCAGGAAAAGGTCACGGCCTCCGATCCTCCAGTTTCCGATGCGCCGACACCAACGGCAAAGGGGGATGCCGCCGGCTCGTCAAGCGGCGTGTTCGGCGTGAACGAGGTGCTATCCCTCCAAGTTCCGCCCCTCACTGCCGATGCGGAGAAGATCTTGACCGAAGGGCACAAGCAGATCTTCGTCCCCGACTGGCAAGTGATGAAAGTCGACGACTTTTTGGGCGACGGCAACATTTGTATGCAGGCGGTGAAGCACCTGCCGACCCTAAAGGACCGAGCGGCCCTTAAGGCCGGGCAAGTCGGGGATGCCACAATGCAGATTGCTCGGAACACGATGTCGGTGAGTGGACCGAACACTTTTTGTTGAAGCATTTTTCTGAAATTACCTAAGTTTCTGGGTTCGGACCCTAATGGTTTGTTCTCTTTTCAGACCCTCTGCCACTTCAACTTCCTGCTCGAGGAGTTCGCGAGCAAGGAGCAGGAGCTGACGGCACAGTATGACCGGGAGAGGTCAGAGCGCGCGAAAGCGGTGAAGAAACTCGATGCTGAGCTACTCCTCTCGGCCAAGCGTGGGGCCGAAGTGGCGGGATTGGAGGCGCAGCTGGCCGACGCCGTTCAGCGGTCGAAGGACACGACAGCCAAGCTCGAGGCCTCGAAGAAGGAGAATGCCGAGCTGAAGGAGGAGCTGGCCAATGCTCGGTCGGAGGCGGAGACGGCTCGGAAGAGGGCCGAGAAGATCATGGCCAGGCACCGGTCTAAGGTGGCAAAGGCGAAGAAGGCCGTCCAGGACGAGGCCAAGCATCACATGTTCAAGAACATGGAGGACGCGTACGGCCGAGCTCTGCTTCATGTCGCCGCTCGGAATCCAGGTTTCGACACGTCCTCCTACCGCTTCTACGACCCCGTGGAGGGGGAGGAGGAGCTTCCCCAGGGGATGCTCGACCCCGAGGGACAGACTGACGGCGTCGAAGGCCCGGGGGAGACTGAGGCCGAGGATGAGGAGGAGGACGACTCTGAGGAGGAGAGCGGGAGCGAGGACGAGGACGAGGCCGAGGCCGAGGACAAGGCCGAGGGGTCGACAGACCCGAACGACAAAAAGGTCGACCTCTGACTCGGTTGCCTCTTTTAGTCTTTTGTTGTTTTGTTTTGTTTTTGTAAGCCTAACTGCGGACTGGCCACCGCTCTTGTAAAGCTTTTTCTGAGTTTTGAATGAAAACACTTTGTTTGGCCAAAATTTATCCAAGTGTTAGTCTCCGGATTTTGTGTTTGATTAGGCGTAAAATTCTCCAAGTGTTGGGCCTCGGATTTATCTCTGCTTTTCAGGTGAAGTTTGGTCCGATCACGGAGGTTGCATACCTTCGTAAGGAGCTGGCTAAAACGAAGGGAGAGCTCTCCAATAGCCGAGAGAGGCGGTTTTACATGTTCTTGAAGCTGGAGGAGACAAAGGCAGCTGTGAGGGGGTATTGTCGCGAGTTGAAGCAACTGCGGAAGCAACCCCAAGCTCCTTGTCCCGAAGGTGAGACCGGTCGTCTTCATCGGGAGCTCACCCTTGCCGAGCAAAAGAATGACGAGCTTTTAGCCGAGATCCGACACTTGGAGTTAGCGGAGAAAGAACGCTCGGCAGAGGAAGAGAAGCTAACTTCCGAGCTGGAGAAGGTGTCATCCGAGCGTCAAAAACTGTTGGCCGAGGTCGACAAGCTTAGGAGGATTACGATAGACAGGGGGATCGAGGTCACCCATTATCGACGACTCGCGACCGACAGTGCCAATGTCTCGGGCTCGTCAAGGCCTCCTTGTTTGAAGATGTCGGCGAAGGATGACGCTCTAAGGGATAAGATTATCGAGTTGGAGGAAGAGGTCGTGTCGCTCAAACCCCTGCCGGAGCGGGCCAACGTTCGAAGTACGTCGTGTACTCGTGAAGAGAGCGAGAGAGGGATTACCCTCTACGAACTTGCAACTCGTTTGCCTGCGGCTAGGCGGAGTCCTGCCGACGCCTAGAGTAGCGTAGCCATCTCGTCTAGCGGTGCCTCGGTTGGCACCACAGTTGGGGTCAGTGGCGAAGGGGGGTCCCGCTTCGTTGGTTTGGAATCGAGCTCGAAGGTCAGGCCTCGCCGTCCCCGCGTTTCCTTGAACCGAAGCGTACCCCTTCCGAAGAGGCACTAAACATGTCGTCTTATGTTTCTTCTGGCTGTTGTAAAACTCTGTTGTAGGGTCGGTCTTGTTGTATGTAGAATTACTATATCTGAATACAAATCTGAAAGTTTGCTTGGAAAATTCTTGAAGTGTTGGACTTCGGCAATGTTTTGAAATTTTGTTGTTCGTCTCTTCCTCTTTTCAGCTCGTGGTGGTAGCTCAAGACGCCGACCCCAATTGCTCGGATAATCACCCTCGAATCGAGGCTGGCTCGGGGGAGACGGAGATGCGCTCGGCCACATGTCGAGATCGGCTTTATGAAGTCGAGCTGGGACTGCACCGAGCCGAGAGCGAGCGGGGCCACCTTCAGTTCGTCCTAGGTTAGCGGGACGCCGAGATCCGGCGTATGGAGAGTAGGATTGCCGAGATGGCCCCTACGGGAGAGGACGGAGACTCGCCGACCGCTTTCAGCAACGCCCTTCGGATCCAGTGCGTTCGGTACAATCTGGCGAAGGTAGTAGCCGAAAGGGATGATCTGCTCTCTGAGATCCGTCACCTGCAGACTGTAGAGGCGGGGCTTCTAACGGAGGAAGAGGAACTGACGGCCGAAGTAGCTAGACTGACGACCGAACGGGACGTTTGACGATTTTTCTTTTAAAAACCAAGTGTAGTGGGTCGACACTGTAACCATTGTTCTTTAAGGCTTTGTGGCCTCGTTGTATGGAAGAGTTGTTTTGTACTGTTGTTGTGTAAATCTAGATACCTAAATAAATAGATAAAACTAGACACAAATTATAAAAAATCTCGCAAGTGCACGAATCGTTTGAAGAAGCGTAGCGGCAAGCAAGGGTCGATTCCACAGAGATTGTAGACTTTAACTTACTAATCAATAAAAAGAATAAAAATCATAAAGAGTTGTTTTGAAAGTCTAAAAGAAATAAAAAGATTAAACTAAAGTAAGAAGTGTTGAATCACAAATATCTCTTGAATAGTTGGGCTGTTGATCTCCACCAATAGTCAGTAATGCTCAGTTACCTTCTAAACTTACTTCTTATTACTCATGTTTGTTCACTTCAAGGGCATGGTATCTACTCCTTAAAGTATTGTTTCCCTAAGCCAAGAATTAGGCATGGTATCTACTCTAATTCGTTTCTTTCATTAAGTGTTTAGCATGGTATCTACTAAGTTGTGCTTAAAGAAAACATAAGATCAGTGGAAACGAACAAACACTCAAGGTTCTAGAAATTGGTATCAGATCTAGATCCCTTAAGTTGATTGAACCAGGAACCCCTAAAGATTCCCTTGTTACAAGTTATGGGCACGAGATACGGGTCGTCTCAATATGCTCATATAACAGATTCAGATTTCTAACTCACAAACTTGATAATATCAGATTTTGTATGGCAGTCGACTGGCTGTCACCTTCAGTCGACTGCTCTTATAACTTCTGAACAAGTTTGACTGTTATAAATCTATATCAATTCAATTAGATTCAATCAATAAGTAAAATAGAAGGATTCAGAAGAACATAACATTACATAACTACGGTTTCAATCTACCCAACTATGAAATTAGTTCCACATAATAATAATTTTATTGCTTAACAAGTTCAAATACATGATCAACATAGAAGAATAGAGATGGAGAAAATAAACTAATGAAGTCCGGCAATAAGGTCGACTGGCTGTCACACAGTCGACTGCCTTCGAGTACTGGATCTCTTTTCTCCTTCTTTGATGTTGATAGAATGATGCTCTGGTTTGAAGTCTTGATGTGGTTGTTGGTGGTGATGGATCAAGAGATGATGAATAATGCTTCTTTTCTCATATTTATAGAACACGGCTGTGAATTAGGGTTTTGCACTTTTTCAGGAAAGTCCTTCTTTATTTGATTTGGCGATTTATTTCTTTCTCTTTTCTTCTTTCCTTCCTTATCTGTTCACCACGTGCCCTTGGAAATCCCTAGTCTCTAGATTTGATTTGTTATTCGCATAAAATCTGGATTCCAATAGATTTGAAATTAGATTTGGATGAATCTTCGAATATCTTATCTTTTGACTCTGCCGTCGGTCAGTCGACTGGCTTTGAATATAAGTCGACTGTGTCGAGACTTCAGAAGATTTCTTAATTGATCAGCCCAGTCGACTGTTGTGTAAACTTGATTCCCTCTGTCCAGTCGCCTGTAGGCATGATCAGTCGACTGATCTCTTCAGTTTCCTGTGTTTCATCCTTACAATCCTGGATTTGCTTTGTTTTGCTGTTATAGACTGTTTCCTATGGAAAAGAGAAAATAAGAGTTAAATATCACATATAGAGCTTTTAAATGTGCATTTACATTAAGATTATTGCTTCTAAATGTGAATAATAATGTGTTCATCAACTGTGTCCCAATTATTAATAATATTTCTTTCACGAACTAGCACGTCTTTTGTAGCTCTGCGTAGTTGTTTCGGTTCTGATTGTGTTCGTCGTGCCGAGGACTCTGACCCGACCCCTCTCTTGTCCGCGGTTTGGCACTGTAGCGCGATCCGAACCGTTGGATGATGGCACGAATCTCGAGACGGACCCAGTTCCCAAGAAAATGCTATCTTGTCGTTTAGCGGCGCTGGTAAGATCTGGGCCGTCTGATCGGGATCTTACATGAAAGTTGAGGAGAAAGTGAGTTTTCTCCGTTTTGACGCTCGGATGGGCACTTGCTCGGTCAGCCGACCGGAGGTCTGTGAGTTCGAGCGTCATGGTGTGCTCCGAGCATACTTCTCTTTTGTCCGTGGTTCGGTGACAAGAGTGTTCGGCCGGAGGTGCCGAGCGGTACTTCTGTCTCTTCTTATCGCGAAGTTGCGAGGCGAGTCGAGCCTTACCCAAGGGTGGGCTTGTCGATCCTCGTGAGAGTTCGACGGTCGTGGGAGCAATTCCGAATGGCGACCCACTCCTAACCCGATGAGAAGCGAGTTTGTGGAGCAGAATCGAACCAAGTGTTGGACTCCGGAACCATCGCTAGGGTTCAACGGTTGTGGGAGCAATTCCGAATGGCGACCCATCCCTAGCCCGCTGAGAAGCGAGCTTGCAGAGTAGAATCGAACCAAGTGTTGGACTCCGGAACCATTGTTAGAGTTCAACGGTTGTGGGAGCAATTCCGAACGGCGATCTACTTCTGGCTCGCCTAAGGGCGGGCTAGGGAAGTAAAGTCGAGCCGAGTGTTGGACTCCGAACCATCGGTGTAGTTCAACGGTTGTGAGAGCAGTTCCGAACGGCGATCTACTTCTGGCTCGCCTAAGGGCGAGCTAGGGAAGTAAAGTCGAGCCGAGTGTTGGACTCCGAACCATCGGTGTAGTTCAACGGTTGTGGGAGCAGTTCCGAACGGCGATCTACTTCTGACTCGCCTAAGGACGAGTCGGGGAAGTAAAGTCGAGCCGGATATTGGACTCCGAACCATTGGTTGAATTAAAGAATAAGGACGGAGGGATACAAGCAACTTTATAAATACGAAAAAAATCATTCTTTATTGATAATTGACGGCGAGCCATTTTTACATTTGACAACTTAAGAAATGGATTACAAGTTAGAGGAGAGGAATGGTTCGACACCTCGTGATACTCAGAGAGGCACCGGGGCGCTTTCTTGATATTTTAGGAGGTGGTCGGCATTCCAGGTCCTCGGAATCTCTCTACCCTCTAGATCTTCCAGACGATAAGCTCCGGGTCGAACCACCTTTGTGATCTTGTAGGGTCCTTCCCAGTTCGGAGCCAATTTGCTCCTCTGATTGGGGAAGGAGATGGCTAGCTTCCTGAGGACCAAGTCCCCCTCTTTGAGATCGGTGGGTCGGACTTTTTTGTTGTATGCTAGTGCGACCCTCCTCCGGTAGTTCTGCTGGCGTATTGATGCTCTTTCCCTCAGCTCGTCCACCAGGTCTAAGTTCGCCCGGAGGTCTCTGGCATTCTGTTCCTTGTCGTAGGCCACGAGGCGAGGAGAAGGTATTCCGACTTCGAGAGGTATCACTGCCTTGGACCCATAGGTGAGGTTGAACGGGGACTCTCCTGTGGGGGTCCGTTTGTTGGTGCGGTAATTCCACAACACATTGGCGAGTTGGTCGACCCATAGGCCTTTGGAACATTTGTCCAATCTCTTCTTGATGCCAGAGAGGATTTGCCGGTTAGCGTTCTCCGCCTGTCCGTTCGACTGAGGGTGGGAGACGGAAGAGAAGCGCTGCTGGATGGCAAGGTCTTCGCACAGAGCTCGGAATGCGGCACCAGTGAACTGAGTCCCGTTGTCCGTTACGAGGACACGGGGGACGCCGAATCTGCAGATGATGTTCTTCCAGAAGAATTGAACCACCTTGTTCTCGGTTATAGTGGCGAGGGGCTCGGCCTCAATCCACTTCGAGAAGTAGTCGATGGCTACGACCAAGAACTTGAACTGGCCCGGAGCTGGAGGGAAAGGCCCTAGTAAATCCATCCCCCACATTGCGAAGGGGATAGGACTTGATAGGGAGGCGAGGTTGGCTTGGGGGAGGCGACGAATGTTAGAATGTTTCTGACAAGAGGCACATTGTCGAACGTGTCGCTCGGCGTCTTGGAGGAGAGTCGGCCAGAAGTATCCGTAATTCAAAGCTTTCCAAGCCAAAGACCTAGACCCGGAATGTGCTCCGCCGATTCCTTCGTGGAGCTCCCGCAAGGCGTAGTCGGCCTGTTCTGGGGAGAGGCACCTTAGGTATGGTCGGCCGTCAATCTGCGAGAAGGAGCGCTTGTATAAGATTCCGTCGATCAAGACATACCGCTCGGCCCTGGTTCTGACTCGGCACGCTTCTTTGGGGTCCTCGGGGAGGAGTCCGTCCCTTAAGAACTCCACTAACGGCTTCATCCAATTATCTTGCAGTAGGACCGGTAACAACTCCACTGAGCCGGGGGTCCCGTCTTCTATGCTCGGCCTTGAGAGGACCTCGATCAAAACAGTCTGCTCGAGACCCTGGAGGGGGGATGAGGCCAACTTGGAGAGGGCGTCGGCCTGTGAATTCTCCTCTCGAGGGACTCGTTGGATGAGTGCCTCTTCAAACCGGCTCATGAGGGCTCGGACCTTGGCGAGGTACTTCGCCATTCGTTCGTCTCGCGCCTCATATTCGCCCAAGACTTGGTTCACAACCAGCTGAGAGTCACTATGGACTCGGAGGCGCTGCGCCCTGGCACTTCGGGCAAGTCCGAGGCCCGCAATTAGTGCTTCATACTCCGCCTCATTGTTTGAGGCCTTGAAATTCATGCGGAGGGCATACTGGAGGACGAAGTCATCAGGGCCGTTCAGGATGATACCGGCGCCGCTACCCTCGTTGCAGGAGGATCCGTCCATGAAAATCGTCCAAATGGGGGGTTCGTTCGGGACATGGCTGACCTCGGGAATGGTGGACTCGACGATGAAGTCGGCGAGGGCCTGAGCTTTGATAGCAATTCGAGGATGGTAGGAGATGTCGTGTTGGCTCAGCTCTATGGACCACTTCATAAGTCGGCCCGAGGTTTTGGGCTTGTGGAGGATCTGCTTCAGCGGTTGGTCGGTGAGGACCACAACCGAGTGGGACTGAAAGTATGGGCGGAGCTTCCTTGCCGCCATGATCAGGGCGTAGGCCATCTTTTCTATCTTCGGATAGCGGAGCTCGGCATCCCGGAGCACCTCACTCACATAGTAGATGAGCCTCTGAGCCCGGTCTTCTTCCCTCACCAACACTGCGCTTAAGGTCTGCTCGGAAGCAGCTAAGTAGATGAAGAGGGTTTTCCCCGGAACGGGCTTGCTGAGCAGAGGAGGGTTCACCAAGTAGGCCTTCAGTTGGTCGAACAACTCCTGTTGCGGTTGGCCCCATTCGAAACCCTTAGCCCCCCGGAGAGCCTTGAAGAAGGGGAGGCACTTTTCCCCGGACTTTGAAAGGAATCGGCCAATAGCGGCGAGCCGACCTGTAAGCTTCTGCACTTCCTTAATGTTCCGGGGTGGGGCCATGTCTAGTATGGCCTTGATCTTCTCGGGATTTGCTTCGATCCCTCGCTGGCTCACCATGAAGCCGAGAAACTTTCCCGACGAGACCCCGAACGCACACTTGTTCGGGTTAAGCCACATGTTGTGCCTCCTCAATACGCCGAATGCCTCCTGGAGGTCGGCCGCGTGGTCGGTACCTCTGATGCTCTTGACGAGCATGTCGTCGACGTATACTTCCATGTTGCGGCCTATTTGGCTTTGGAAGACCTTGTTGACGAGGCGCTGGTAGGTGGCTCCAGCGTTCTTCAATCCGAACGGCATGACTCTATAGCAGTAGAGGCCCTGGTCGGTAATGAAGGAAGTCTTCGGAATGTCCAGGGGGAACATTCGGATCTGATTATAGCCGGAGAAGGCGTCCATGAAGCTGAGGAGCTCATGGCCCGAGGTGGCATCAATAAGGGTGTCGATATTTGGGAGAGGGAATGGATCCTTCGGACACGCCTTATTCAGGTCGGTGAAGTCGATGCATATCCTCCAAGAACCATTGGACTTCTTAACCATGACCACATTGGAGAGCCACTCGGGATAGTTCACCTCCTGTATGAACCGAGCTCTCAAGAGCTTGTCCACCTCCTCCTTTATGGCTTGTTGTCGCTCGGGGGCGAACTTACGCCTCTTCTGCTGAACAGGTCTGCACCCCGATTCGACGCTGAGGCGGTGCACTAGGAGGTCCTCGGAAATCCCGGGCATATCCGCTGCGGACCAAGCAAATAGGTCGCGGTTCTCCCGGATGCACTGCACCAAGTCGGAACATAGGGCAGTTGGCAAGACTTGCTGATGAGGAACTTTCGACTCGGGTCCTCGTCCGAGAAGAGCACTTCTTCCAACTCGTCCGCCGGCTCGGACGTGGATCGGACATTCAGCTCGGGAATTTCTAGAGTCTCGAGGGAGAGCACCGGTCCCCCAGTGGAAGTCATATAGCACTTCCGAGCCGTCTCTTGGCTGCCCCTGACTTCTCCCACTCCCGACCGGGTGGGGAACTTCATCTTTAGGTGGTACGCTGAAGGAACAGCTTCCAGGGCAGTTAGGCCGGGCCGGCCTAAGATGACATTATACGCAGTCGGCACGTCGACGACCTTAAAGTCCATCAGCTCTGTCCGGGTAGTAGGGGTCTTCCCAGCAGTTACGTCCAGGGTGATAACCCCTTCGACCGTTACTGGTACTCCCGTGAACCCGTGGAGCGTGTAGCCAGCCGGCTTGAGGCGATCCCGAGACAGCTGCAGCCCTCGGAAGGCCGAGAGGAAGAGGATGTTCACCGAGCTCCCGTTGTCCACCAGGACCCTCTGCACCTTGAAGTTTGCCATGCGAAGGTCGATGACAAGTGCGTCGCAGTGGGGAGTTCGGACCCCCTCGAGGTCTTCATCGGAGAAAGTCACTGGGACGCCAAGGCCTTTGGGGGGAGGGGCACTGTGAACTGAGTTGACCTCTCGGACGAAGGCCTTCTGAGAGGAGTTGGAGGAGCCCCCCATGGGGCCTCCGTGGATGAGGTGCAGAACTCGTTCTTCCTCGAACTCGGGGGTCTCATCGCGCCGCTCGGAGCGCTTGTTAGCCCCCCGAGGCGGAGGGGTGTTGCGATCCGCCCGATCGTTTGCCTTTACAAATTTGGCAAAGTGCCCCCTCTTGATGAGGGCCTCTATCTCATTTTTCAACGCCTGGCAGTCGTTGGTGTCGTGGCCGTGGTTCCGGTGGTAACGGCACCATTTCTCTTTGTTCCTCCTCTTGGCCGGGGTGTTCATCCTCGGAGCGGGCGGTATCACCCCTTCCTTCTCCACTTCCATCGGGATGGTGGAGACATTGGTGGTGAGGGGAGTGAACTTCTCGAACCTGGGGGGAGGACGACGCTGACCGCTATTGTCCTTCTGCAACTTCTTGGACCCTTCCTCCTCTGCCGTCTTCCTCTTCGATCCGGAGGCGGATCCCCCAAAATTAGGGAGGCACTCGGCCTCCTCTGCCCGAATGTACTTCTCGCACCTTAGGAGAAGATCGGCGAAGTTGTGCGGGGGCTTCTTGGCGAGGGACGATCGGAGGTTGGAGTTGAGGACGTTCGACTGGAATGCCACTGTTGCCACTGACTGGTCGAGGGAGGCGATTGACCTGACCTCGACGGTAAATCTCCTCACATAATCCCTCAGCTTTTCTCCCCTCTCCTGTCGGAGGTGGAGTAGGGAGAGGCTCGTCTTCTCTGTTCGCCTGCTACTCACAAAGTGAGTTATGAAGAGCTTTTCGAACTGCTCGAACGAGAAGATAGAAGAGGGAGCGAGCCTGGAGTACCATTCCCGTGCCGACCCCTTGAGGGTGGCGGGAAAGGTCTTGCAGAGCATGGTGTCGGAAGCTTGATGGATCAGCATTAAGGTCTTGAAGCTTTCTACATGATCGACTGGGTCGGACTCCCCTGAGTACGTTTCAAATTGCGGAGGTTTGAAACCCCTCGGTATGGGGGCCTCCATGATTGTTCGAGAGAAGGGGGGTCTGCTGGGGCGGACGGTCCCTGCTCTTGACTCCTCCTCTTTTTCCATGCGACCGATGCGCCTCTCCACCTCGTGGAGACGACGGTAGAGGGCATCGTCCCTCCGTTGGTAATCAAACGATCCCCCGGACTCTTCTTCATAGGAAGGGGGGCGGGGACTGCATCGCCGATAGTCCTGGGATCGGCGAGGACTATGATGGTGTTGCTGGTGACTGGGAGCCGGGAGAGGACTTCTGGATCGGTGGCGAGGACTTGGAACCCGTGGGGGTGTTGGAACCCTCTGGGCATTATGGTTGTTAGGGCGAAGGTTGAGGGCCTGCAACACAGTCTCCTGGAATTGTAGGAACTCGGCGCGAGTGATAGGTGCCTCATCGTTCCTCGGATGATGTTGGTCGGCCGGGGAACGAGGCCTCCTCCTGTGACGCTCGGGAGATACGCCCCGTCCTCTTCGGTCCGGAGACCTCCTGCCATCTCGGCGATGAGGAGACCGCTCGCCTTGATGTTGGCGGGAGGCTCCCTCTCGGGCCTGCTTCTCATCTATGCGGTTTCGAAGGTCCTCATCCCTTTGGCGGTTCAGGACGGTGTTGCGGAGGTCGGGATGATGGGAAGCCATGGAGTCCGAGGAGGCATTATGAATTGAGACATGGTCCGGGTGGAGAGGTTGCTTCTGCCTCTGCTGGTTCTGACCAGCAGGACAATTTGGGGGTTGCTGGTTCGGAAGAGGAGGCTGGCCCTGTTGGACCGGGGGAGGAAGTTGTTCAGGCTGCGGAGCGGGATGGACGGGGACTTCCTCCGGCTGATCGGCGGGATTGGGTCCGTGGTTGGACCCCCTAGATCTGACCTTTTTGGGAGGCATAGTTGGAGAAGAGCTAGCTGACGAGGAAGAGGAGGCTGCTATTCGTGTGGTTTTTCCCACAGACGGCGCCAATCTGTTACCGCTGATTCTGGTGTGGGGGTAAACAGATGAGATTTGTGAGTTCGCGAGAAAAACCTGAACAACGGATCCAAGCCTTCTGATTCCTGTCGCAACCTGCAAGGAAGTGCGATACACCGGGGTTGATTCCGGCGATGCACCCTCCGACGCTCTTGTCAGTAACCAGTGGTAATTAAGAAAAAGCTTAAGGTGGATAAAGAGTGATTACCTGGTCACAGTGGTAGGGGGGAGGTATTTATAGTCGCCAGGAGAGTGATTAGGGACCTGATTTCCTGTGTAACTGTCAGGAGAAAAATCCTCTCAATCTATTTAGGAAACTGACCCCTGATTCCCGGTGAGAGCAAATCAGGCCCGTTGATTCGGTCAAATCAGTGATCCTAATTTTCCTCTTGCTGATCTGGGTTTGTCTTGGGTCGGGACCCGTACCCAGTTGGAGCGGATCCGTTCGCGGGTTATTGGGTCTGTGAGAAGGAGACCCAGTACCCGTTTCGGACCCATTCGTATGTGAAATTACCGTTTTACCCCCGAGCTTCAAGATTCGTGCCCCATCTGGACGGTTCCGATTTAACCCCATTTTTAGCCATATCAATGAGTACATTCATCAATAATTGTCACAAACCATTTGGCTCCTCCAAATGTAGTGACTTTGGATGGACCCCAAACATCAGAATGAATAATCATAAATGCAAGAGAGCTTCTACTTGGACTTGGAGAAAAAGAGACACAGTGACATTTTGCGAGTTCACACACATCACACTGAAAGACGGTAATATCAATCTTCAAAAATAACTTAGAAATAATTTCTTCAAATAGCCAAAAAAAGCATGCCCTAGACGACGATGTCATAGCCAAATATCTGATTTCTTCTTCTCACCTTTAGATCGTTCCACACTTAGATCTTGAGTCAACTTGCTTGAACTTTCAGATTCTAAATCAAGGTAATAGAGCTTCCCGTGTCTAACCCCATAACCAATCATCTTGCGAGTCCGAATATCCTTAAACATACAATGTGAAGGCCAAAAAACTATAATACAATGCAAGGTAGCAGTTATTTGAGTAACATATAACAGATTAAAATTTAAGGATGGCATAACTAGGGCAATATCTAAGGTTAAGTTGTTTGTGAGAGGTATGGAACCCTCGCCATTAACAGTGGCAGGATCACCATTGGCAGTGGACACAGTTGATTTGGTGGATGGTTGAAAATTTTTGACTTTTCTAGAATCAAAAGTCATATGGTCGGTAGCACCCGAACCAATTATCCATGCATTATTCATAACAGATGTAGAAAAAACCTTACCATCATTACCTGCAGTAGCACGATCAGCAACTCCAATTGCGACAGTGGGTTGATTGCAAGTCTTCTTCGAAATATCTGTGCTATGATCCCAGTTCTCCGGATAGCCGATAATCTTATAACAACGAGCTTTCGTATGGCCGATCTTGCCACAGTGAGTACACTTTCTTGATTCATACAGATATTGTCCCATGATGAAGAACATCAAACAGCAAACAACAAACAGCAACACAAGGTGAAAAACAGCAAACACCAACAATCCCCAATCAAAGAACAACAAACAGAACCACGACAGGGATCCTCTTTGGCTTGCGGATCAAAACAGCAAACAGCCAAAAAAACAAAACCAATCTGACGATGGTGCCAGAGATCGATGGCAGAGGATCGGGAGGCTCGACGGCAGCAACTTTGTGCGGCGATGAGGGCTTTGGGGTTTCGGGTTCGGGTTCAGATTCAGATCTAGATCCGATGTCGGGGCAGAGGAGGGTTTCGACAAGAAAGACTTCAGAGGTTTCTGGATTGGGGGCCTCAACGACGATCACAGAGGATCTGCAGTCGACGGGGATCGGAGTGGAGGACGGGCGCAGGTCGACAGGGATCCGCAGTCGAGGGCACTGGTGGAGGAAACTCCGGCGGTTGTCAAGGCAAGGGTAATGGAGGATAACGACGGGGATGAGCGGGGCTCGGGATCGCAAGGAGGATGGTCGAAGGAGGATGAAGGGGGCGCTGGAGGTGGAAGATGAACAGGGATCAGGGGGTTTGCAGCTACAGTGGCGATTGTAGGGGTAGGGTTGAATCGGCAGCAGGGCTTCGGTGGGTGGCAGTAGTCGGAGACGAGTGTGGTTGTCGGTGACTGGTTGGGATGAAGTTCGTTGGGATCGGGATCGGTGGTGATCAGAGAACAAGAAAAAGAAGAAGAACAGGTTCAGATCTCTTTTTTTCTTGCTCTCCACCAAGCCTAGATCTTGTTAGGCTCTGCTACCATGTTGAAATCAGATTTGGGAAAATAATAATTTTCTTATTCATCTTTATTCTTTACTGTATACATCTATATATAACTAGTAATTTACACGTGCGATGCACGTTTGTAATAATTTCAAAAAATAAAAATAAAAACTCTGACGTAAGGAGAATTTGAACCGAAAACTTTTTTTTATATTAGTTATGTACGTGCATTGCACATGTTGGCAGAATGACAAAATGACAAATGACAAATGACACTAAGGCCTTCTCCCATTATAATATTATTATTATTAGAGGTGTTACATTCTTGGAGGAGAAGAAAGGAGATTGAGAGAAGATTAGGTGATGAGAGATTTGAAAAATCTGTTTTCTATAGATTAGGGAACAGAATATATTTCAATAGGAAGCAAGTAAGCAGATCCTATGCTCTGCCCCAAAACATCAAACACCTCCTTTACCCAATAGCAAAATTAGATCTTTTGAATCTGGTTTCTTCCTCAGCGATCTCACACAGAGATTGAGAAAGGGGGAATGACCGCAAACTCGTGCATTCCCCATGGCGACGACGGCGAAGGCCCCTTGTGGCGACAGCGGCGATGGTACCTTGTGGCGACCCCAGCGATCGGGGAGGCAGCGGTTGTCACCGACGATGATGCAGTGCTCACGACGACGATGGCGAAGGCCCCTTTTGGCGATGGCAGTGATGTCGCCTTTTGGCGATGGCGCCTTGTGGCAATGCCGGCAATCGAGGAGGCGGCGGCGTATTGCAGTGGCGGAGCACGGCGATGGCGGCGCAAGGCGACTGCGACGAGATTTCCCGACTGGGCTGACAAACAGACCCACCCAATAAGAAAGAAGAAGATGAAGTCGCCTTGCGGATCTGTGACTGCGTCTTGTCCTCCTTTCTGGAGTCATCGGCAATGGCGATGACGGTAGCGATGGCGTCGGGATCCAGTGAGCTTTTTTCTCTCTTGGTAAATCTCACAAATATTATTATAAATATCTCAAGATTGTTAGACATTATGAGAGATTATAACAATGAAAATTAGGGTTAATATCTTAGGCTAAGGGGCTTGAGATATTTATCCTAGGTATCAAGATTGGAATACCTAGACTACTATGACAAGCCAGTATTTATAGAGTAAATACTGGTTTGGGTACTGGGTTCTCAACCCACTCAACCCGCATTCCGATATACATACAATTAGTACGTGTAACACACGTGTTACCTATAGAATAATATTACACATAATATTATTCATATAGTGAGAATTTACGTATATATCCAACAATACAATCATCCCCAACATTATTTACACAACGTTTAAGGGTAAATGTTACAAGGTTAGCGTCGATGTTGAGCATAAGAAATCATGGCAACGACGTAAATAACCAATTTCGAAGGTGGAGGATGACTCTAGTCTTAAGAGAAACCCTAACATTCAAGAGGTTGGAGATGATCATCAGCCCTTGGATGGACATCTAACGGTGAGAGATCTGGACGATCCCAATCACTCAAAAAAAGTATGATACGGTCAGAAAAGAAACCTCAATGGATGGGTAAAAAGATCGGGCCCGAGTTTCACTGTGAGACAGAAGGTACACAAGTCTCTTCTGCTGAGGCCTTGGTAGTTGGAAAAGGTCTAAGAGCATTTGTAGTCGTTAAGACTCAAAATTTGCATATTTGGGTTTTAGAAATATAAATTTTGAGTTGGGCTTGTAATCGTTGAAACCTAAATTTTGGTCGAACGGTGGATGGTCTTTTTTTTTCTTGAATCTCAGCCATTGATAAAAAATAAAATAAAAAATTGAGTCCAACACGTTTGTAAAAATAAAAATAAAAAATTGTGCGCATAGGTACACATAACAATTCAAATAGACCCATTCCATCTCATCCCTTGATCAAAAAAATCAAACCAATCTCAAATTAACTTCATATGCATAAACAGTCCTATAGGCCCTATTCCATAGAGAAAAAAGATCGAAATTGGTGAAAAAATTATGGACGCGGTCTTGCGTCCAATCTGATTTTTTTTCTCTCTCGTCAAACGCAAAATGATATTGCGTCCGTTCGACTAAGTGATTATTTTTTTAAAATATTTGGTCAGACGCAAGATGATCTTGTGTCCGGCACCTTTTTTTAAAAAAATTGATCGGACACAAGACCATCTTGCGTCCGACATGGTTCTTTTTAATAGTAATTGCTCATACGCAAGATTATCTTGCGTCCGAGATTTTTTTTTAGAACGGACGCAAGATGATTTTTCGATTCCTGTATTTGAAAATTTTCTATATCGTCTCTTAAATATAGATGAGTATTGTTCCTATTTTTCCAAAATTTGGAAATATAGGGAACGACTACAGCAGCTCGTTCCCTATATTTTCCAAATTTTGAAAATATAGGGAAAGACTACATATGCTCTAAGGAGGGCTATATGTACTGCTATAGCCAAGACCAAGATGTTGGTAGTTGAGAAATGCCGAGGGAGTGTTCACTGCACTCCTAAAACCAACAAAAAGAATGATTTTCACAGAGTTGGCAGCACAAAGATCGAGGAGTTCCACAAAGATGGCATTGATGAGGTGGAAAAGTTGACTAATCCAACCAATGAGAGTTAGGATGGGAAGTTGCAAGAAGCTTTCTTTAAGTTTCGTTCAAAATCATTACGAAAGTCCTTGCAAACAGACTCTCCCCCCCTATTAGAAGCCTTAATCCATCTTTCCCAAAGTGGTTTCATTCGAGGAGAGAGCTTCTTGACAGTGTGGTGGTTGCTCACAACGATTTTCAGATGTGATAAGATAAGGGAGGAAGACTTCCTTCTTAAATTGGATTTCAAGAAAGCCTATGACTGTGTTGAATGAGAATTCATTATAGCGGTGCTAAAGACAAGAGGATTCAGAGATAGATGGTGTGACTGGATCGCCAAATGCATTTCGGGAGGTAAATCATCGATCATTTTTAATGGGGTTTCAGGAAACACGATTGCCTGTAAAAGATGACTGAGGCAAGGCGACCCTTTATCTCCCCTGCTATTTACACTAGTAGCCGACAGTCTTACGGAGATGGTCCAAAGGTGCATCATCCAGCAATTGCTAAAGAGGATCGGAGGAGGAGAGTGCCCCCAATCGATCCTCCAATACGCAGACAACACACTATTGTTAGGGAGAAATGAGATGACTTAGGTGCTTAACATTATGCTCATCCTTCTATTCTTCGAGTCATGATGCGGCTTGAGGGTCAATTTTTCTAAGAACAGTCTTTTCGCACTGGGGAAAGGGCATGGGATAACCTCTAACATGTTGGCTAGCATTCTTCAGTGTAGAGTGAGTATCTTCCCAATCAAATACCTCGGAGTCCAATTGAGACTTGGGAAGATCTTGAGATCAGACTGGAAATCCTTATTGAGATGATTGAGAAGAGATTGTCAGGTTGGAAGAGTAAACATCTGTCATTGGGAGGAAGGATCACCCTAATTAATTTGGTGCTATCTAGTCTGCCAACCTACCTTATGTCGATCTATGAGCTCCCAGTCTGGGTGATAGACAAAATTGACAGAATACGCATAAACTTTCTTTGGAAAGGTGCCAGCAATGATGGCCATGGCCTTCCTTTAGTAAGTTGGCGGCGTGTTTGTCGATGGAAAGAGTTTGGTGGACTAGGGTTAGTTAATTTGAGAGATATGAACAAGGACTTACTTTGTAAATGGTGGTGGAAGATTCATTCTCGTTCCAACGCCAGTTGGGGAAGTCATTGGATGCGGTACAGAAGTAGGAAAAATTCAAGTTTAGTATATCTCATATTTGGAAAGGAATTTCTAAAATGGGAGTCACATTCCATGCCAACTCTAGATGCCAACTGGGGAAGGGCAACAATGTGAGATTTTGGAAGGATGTGTGGATCGAGAACAACACGCTTGAATCTCTTTTTCCTGAATTAGTGGTCATGGCTAGAGACAAGAGCGCCTGCGTGGTGGAGTGTTGGGGTCAGAACGGATGGAACATTCGATTTGCTGGAACACTAGACGTGGTCCAACAAAGGTCCTTAACAACATTACGATAGCTTTTAGAGGTAAGGGGTGAGCCAAACAGGGATGTCAAAAACTGCAGGTCCTGGAATTGGGAGAGTACGGGGCAGTTTTCGGTCAGGTCGACCTATACGCTTCTAAACGATGGGGGGATGAGAAGGCCGGCTTAAAAGTTTATATGGAAGGCCAATGTACCACATAAAGTCCGTGCTTTCCTTTTTTTTTAGTAGCTAATAATGTTGTTCTGTCAAGAACCAACCTTGTCAAACTCGGCATTCCTATCGATGTAGCGTGTCCACGATGCGTTGCGGAACCAGAATCTTGTGAACACATGCTGTTCACATGCCCCACAGGTTAGACAAATACGGGAGATTATCAGTGGCTCGGTGGGAATCCCTATTATCCCCCTGAATTTTAGAGATGTTTGGGAAAGATGTAGAGACACTATTCTTAACAAAGATGACCTAGTTGTGTGGGAGAGATCGAGTGCTGCTTGCTTGTTTATGGGTGATGTGGCTTAATAGAAATGATTTGTTTTCGTAATGGTAATATTGATATTGTACAATCTTTTTAAAGAATCTCACATCTCATTTCCATTTGGAAATCTATTCCAGGTCATAGGAAGAGGGTTCGCACTGGAGCGTTATTTGTAGAAAGAGAGGTGGGAGGTGCTAGCATCGACGATGAGTCGGCGCCACCGTGATCCATTCAGGATGACAGTCTCGAGTTGAGACCAACAAAGAGAGAGATATGGAGCACTTACTTTCCAGTTAGGGAGGGCAGCAACATTGTACCTTCATTGAAAATGTTTATCTATTACATTGTTGTTTTTGAGTTCAGATGTATTTTGTTATGGCTTCATGTCAAACCTGGGAGTGCTTAGATGTTTATTATGATGTTATTGTAGGGAACTTATCATGGGTTGTATTTGCTATTTCATTATATATACTCTTTTTAATGTAATGGATTTTGATGATACTATGTATCTATCTTTCGACTAAAAAAAACATCGTAGCCTTCTGACATTACTGTCTGCACAAACACGGCTAAGAAATCAAATTGAAAGTTACTTACAATCTCAGCTTACACAGACCAATTAGTAGGTCACATTGTAGCAAGTTAATATTTTTTTGCGTAGCACAAGTGCATTATCACAGATGCACAACGAAATATTTTTTTATCATGACCATGTAAAAAGAATCACTTCTATATAATGAAGTTTATTTTAACAAGGAGCAACAAATTTTTTGTTGAGGGAAGAGCAACAAATTATCTTTTTTTTATGAGGAAAAATGTAGAATAAAGCCACCATATCTCTACTACTATAATGGGAGAAGGCCTTAGTATAATTTGTTCATTTACCAATCCGTGCATAGCTATTTTCAATAATGTTTTAGATCAAATCTAGACTACGACTAAATTTTTACTTTTAATAAAACTATATTTATTAAGACGAAAAAAACTATATTTATTAAGACGTGCATCACACGTATAAACTACTAGTTTCATTAATTAGAGAAGAAGACACAAATTGTCACTACGGGAGAAGTCCTTTCATAAATGAATGCTTATGTGTGTGGGTATCTTATAGGTTAGAGCGATTAATAAGTTGACCATGATTATTTTCTTCTTGATTCTGAAACGGGTACCCCAACTGAAGAACAGACCGGTAGGGCTGCAAACAAATCGAGCTATTCGTGAGCTATTCAGCTCGAGCTCGGTCAAATCTCAGTCAAAGCTTGGCTCGAACCGAGCTCGAGCTCAAAACTGAACTCGTTTCGTAAATGAGCTGAGCTCGAGCTTGGACTTTTTTTTTTTTTAGGCTAAGCTCGTGAGCTATACGGCTCGAATATGGTCATAGCTCAGCTCGAACAGAGTTCGAGCCGAGCTCAAGCTCAAAACTTAGCTCATTTCGTGAACGAACCGAGCTCGAGCCTGAAGGTATTCGGCTCGACTCGGCTCGATTGCAATCCTATTCACTGGGCTGCAGCAAAGATGCATGTTACGAACAAGGATGGCCAGTGATGTGCATTGCCTGAGCCATTATGTCACTCACGGTATCGATTATTAGCAGTGACCCAACAACATGCAAAAAATAAAAAAAGCTAAACGTATTCAACCACAATAGGAATGGGTAGACCGAACATAACCACATACATAAGTAGCCGTCGATTTCGGCAACTTTAGGTCAACAAAATTGCTGCATTGGTTTATTTAAGTTTGATCCATAGTTCATATGGCAAATATAAATACAAAGCTAAACCCCAAAATCTCAGATTGTTCATATAAACGAAATTCGACAAGCAAGATTCAAATTTCCTAAAGGATGTACTCTAACATAGTAATTAATCACATCTATGATTCAAAACCCTAACCCAATTTTACAAATCGCGATTAGATTAGACAAGGGCGCCTGAGATTTGGTGGAGGAATCACCGGAGTTGGTTGGCGTACTCTTACGCCATCATAATTACTAGTAATTTACACGTACGATGCACATCTTAATAAATATATATTTTTAAAAGTAAAAATTCAATATAGTCTTACCTCAAACTTGAGACCTCCTTCGTATTAGTTATGTACCCACAATGCACGTAAGTTGGTATATTTACGAATGACAACTCCAACTCTCCCATTATAATATTATTACTAATAATTTACACGTGCAATGCACGTCTTTATAAATATATATTTTTTAAAATAAAAATTCTGACATTGTCTGGCATCGAACATAAGACCTTTATATTAGTTATGTCCGTGCATTGCACGTATTTGTATAGTTACAATGCACGTGTTTGTTTGGTTACACAACCCCAACTCTCCCATTAAAATATTAGATTAGATTAGATTAGATTAGAAATTAGAGATATACTAACCTACACGTGCTAAGCATGTTCTAATCATTTTTTTAATTTATAAAGTAAATAATAAGACGTAATTTTGCCTCAAACTTGAGACCTCCCTTTATTCATACATAATCTTTACAAATTACCCCCAATGACCCAAACTTTTATTTTATACGAGTGACACTTTTATAAATAATTATGTTGTAAAAATAAATTTGAACTTTGAGGATATTATGGTAACTAACAACAGTTGAGTAAATGAATTGCTAATATAACTCCCACTTAAAAGCGAATTGTTGAGATTAGATGGTTAAATGTCTACAAATTACAAGTTGTCTACAAATGACAGCCTCAACTCTCTCATTATAATATCATATTAGAGATTAGAGATAATTATGTTGTAAATATAAATTTGAACTTCGAGGGTATTATGGTAACTAACAACAGTTGAGTAAATAAATGGTTAATATAATTCCCACTTAAAAATGAATGGTTGTGATTAAATAGTTGAATGTCTATAAATTATAGATTGTCTACAAATGACAACCTCCAACTCTCTCAATATAATATAAAATATTAGAGATAATTATGTTGTAAATATAAATTTAAACTTTGAGGGTATTATGGTAACTAACAACAGTTGAGTAAATGAATTACTAATATAATTCCCACTTAAAAATGAATGGTTGAGATTAGATGGTTGAATGTCTACAAATTACAGGTTTTCTACAAATGACAACCACAACTCTCCAATTATAATATTAGAGATATTAGAGATTAGAGATGAATACTATTTTTTTTATTTTTTTGTTCTAGAAAAAATTGATAAATATGAATTAGTGAATAACGGATCATATAATACTCACAGCGAACAGTCGCTTTGGCCGAGTGGTTAAGGCGTGTGCCTGCTAAGTACATGGGGTTTCCCCGCGAGAGTTCGAATCTCTCAGGCGACGATTCTATTTTTAATTTTTTTTTACCTTTGCATTCTTTTCATTTTGATTTTGCTACTTCTTTGTTAAAGCTTTAACCAATATGTTTTCCCTTTCTATTTAGTGGCCATCTCCCAACTTGAAGTAACTACTCATATCGCGCAGAAATTAATCCTTGGTTACTTAAACACAAGTATAACAAAAAATTTGCTACTGTTTTTGGTTAGAGCATCCACAGTCGTTTGCTAAATACTAAAAAATTAGAAATCTATTTAGAAAACAGACGTGCAGTGGTTTGCTAAAAACTCTAAAGTTAGAATATCAATCTACAGTACCTTGCTAAAGTTAGGAAGCCGGATGGAAGATTGCTAAATATAGAAGACGGATGATGGTATTCCGTTTGTGGCTTTGGACGGATGAAGATCATCCGTTTTTAACTTTTTTTTTTTGATTTTCTTTGATTTTAAAAAAAAAAAGTTAAAACTCACCAAACAGATGAAGATCATCCGTTTGGTCAGTTTCTGACTTTTTTTTTTTTTTTTTAAATTTTTTTGATTTTTTTATAATATAAAACCAAAAAAAAAATCAAGAAAAAAGCCAAAACCATCCAAACGGATGAAGATCATCCGTTTGGAATGGTTTTGACTTTTTTTGTTGACTTTTTTTTTTTAATCACCGATAAGTATTATAAAAATTAAAATAAAAAAAAAAAACTAAAAACGGATGATGTTCATCCGTCTACAGTATTATAAAAATTTTTTAAAAAAAAAAAACTAAAAACGGATGATGTTCATCCGTCTACTTAAATTTTAGGATTTTGACCGTTGCAGCGAACTATTCCGATTGCTATTGCCAAATGCTATTTTTAGCAATGAGAATAGCAAACAACTGTGGATGCTCTTATAGTTCTTATTTAGCCCTTCAACACGTTCGATAAACCGTTTTTTTTTGGTGGATGTTGCCCAATGTTCATAAACAATTTATCTTGGGTAGAAATCAATCCTTGGTTGCTAAAACACAAGTACGAGAAACTTGTTCGTTGCATTAGCATTTAATAAGCTTTATGTACCTAGTTATTATGCTGATTTAGCCTTTCAATAACTTTTACTAGTATAACCTTGTGGACTATATTGTACATAATTTCTAAAAATTGAGAAAATAACAAAACTATTTTTGAAAAGTTATCTAATAACATCTATACAATATTTCACAATTTTTAAGGTTTGATTAAGGGATAGGATCCGGTTCAGAATTTGGTTGGAGAAAGAATGGGGGAGTTGCCTCCTATATTTGCTCGCTTTTTTTCTGTTTTAAAAAGGAAAAATTAGAAAAATCCTTGGGCCAATTTAGCATAATATATTGTATGGACTAGTATACCCCATGTGCAATTTGCACATGCTTACTTAAACAATTTAACATTATTTGGGGGTTTTCCTAAAAGTAAATATTCTTAATTTTATTGATTATATAATAGTGGTACTAGCAGAATTATTCTATTGGGGTGTTTGGTTGGTTGTAAAATATGTTCAAACTATTAAGATTACTGTAGAGAAAAGAAATATGTGGAAATGAGTTCGAAAAAAGAGGTTTGGTTAAATATGGATGTACTGTAGCAGAAATAGTTTTACATGAAAGATTATATTTATTTGAGTTGTAAGAATACTATGCCCAACGTAATTTTAAACAATTTTTTAACTTTTGGTTTTACATGTAACTAATCTTAATTAATTAGGGCTTATTCCTAATGTAATTAGGGATTAATCTTAATCTAATCCCTAATCTAATCTTAATCTAATTAAGACTTAATCTTAATCTAATTAAGCCCTAATCTTAATCTTAATCTTAATATTAATTTAATTGTGGCTTAATCTTAATTAAATCATAATCTAATATAATCTAACCCCTAATCTAATCTTAATTAAATCTTAACATAATCCTAATTAAATCTTAACCGCAAGTGAGAGGGAGAGAGATGCAACGAATTTAAAAAGAGATTATAGTCCCACGTCGGTTGTGGAGAGAGGGAAAGCGATGTTTAAATAATATTTCGAATGATTTAACACACAAAGAGAGAGAGAGAGAAATAAATGCCTAAAATATACACACTTGTTTTCGGAGCAAAATTGTAGCGGAAGTTAAAACTGTAGCTATAGTGAGAATCAAATCCGTGAACAATACCTTTTTTTTATATTTTATTTTAATTTCTTCTCGTACCGTATAAATACTGTCAAACGAACAGCTCCTATATTGAGAAAGTTTTGAGCTCATTAGAGCATCCACAGTCGTTTGCTTTTTTGCCATTTTTGTCATTTTTTGTATACTGTAGCGCACATGCTATTTTGCCATTTTTTGGCAATTCGTCAACAGTAGAAATGGATAAATAGCATTCGAAATAACAAAATGTATATTATAACTGACGAAACATCTGGATTCGTCTGGATTATTTAATTATATTTTTAATTGATCGGACGAAACATGATGTTTCGTCTGAATTATTTAATTATATTTTTAATTAATCAGACGAAACATGATGTTTCGTCCGAATTAAAAAAAAAAAAAAGCCAAATAAATTAACTGGTTAATTGAATTTAATGGTGGGAATAAACATGATGTTTATTCCCATGTGGGACGAAACATCACATGATGTTTCGTCCCAATCCATTTTTTTTTTTAAAAAATAATTTTTAAAATTAAATTTGTAAAGTTTTAAATTATTTTTGCAATTGTTAAATTGTTTTTGCAAATTTTTAAATTGTTTTTGCAAATATTTTTTACAAAGTATTTTTTAAAATTGTTTTTGCAATTTTTTTTGCAAAAAAAAAACTACCTTAAAACCCGGACGAAACATCATGTTTCGTACGATTATTTTGAATTTTTTTTTTCTTTGGGACGAAACATCATGTTTCGTCCCGTATTTTTTATTATTAATTTCTAAGTATAAATTATTTTTTTATTAACAGACGAAACATCATATTTCATGTTTCGTCTGTTCCTTTTTTAACGAATTTATGCATTTTTTACCATTCAACGACTGTAACATTTCTTCGAAATGCAATACTAAAATATGCATTTTGTCATATTTTCCATTGAACGACTGTGGATGCTCTAAAGGTTGACCATTCAATTCCAAGTCTAATGGAATATTTAATCTAATAAGTTTAATATGGTGGGTCTTTTTGGTTGTTAATGGTTAGACCGTTTAGGTATTGTTAGATCTTTGTTGATCTGTTCATCAAATGGTTGGTACCTAATGTCTTCCTAATCCTACATCATGATTATGTGCCGAAGGAGTGAGGAGGTCTACAGTGTAAGCAACATAATCATATATTAAAACTATTGTTATCCTTAGCAATTTACACAGCTATGAAGAATTCATAAAATTATATATAACTCTAAAAAATTGTGAAGAAATTGAGAGAAACTTATGAACATCATTCATACCGTAATTACTTAAATGTTCCTTGTCATCTTCACATAAGCAGATAATTTAGAAAATTACTGTCAAACCATAATATTATATAATTGAGTTTTTTTTTTTTTTTGATTGAGATTTTTATAATTGAGAAAGTCAGAGGGGAAGAGACTTGTTTGAGATATTGATGTTTTTATTTTCCTTTTGTTTTTTAATAAAATCATACGTAGTACACGTATTAGTTAAATAAGAATCTCTACTTTTCATCTCCTTTCTTTATTTCAAAATAGAGAAAGAAAAGAGAGGTAGACTGTCTCTCTTATTATTAGTACAAGATATAAATATAAAATATGAAATTCACAGCTTTACTAATATTTTTCTCCAAATCAAGATACCTTGTACCTATAAAAACTTTTATTTTACTACAAAGGGTAAAAAGCAAAAAACCCCCGTACTGTTTTTTAAAAAAGTTTTAAAAACCCGCTTATATCTCTACTACTATAATGGGAGAAGGCCTTTGTCCATAACCCAATCCGTGCAGCGCACGTGCAGGTAATTTTTCCCCCCTTTTCATTCCCCCAATTTTTCTCTACGTGCACAGCACGTGTATAATACTAGTTTGTTTTGAGTCAAAAGACCACTTATCGATTAAAATATGACAATTTTATCATTTCCCCATTTATTAATAGTTGCTTTACTAATATTTTTCTACAAATCATGATCATTAACCCTATAAAAACTCTTATTTTACTAACAAAAAAAATGTAATGCTACATCCACTACCAATTTCACTATATTTCTATTTGCTACCTTAGGTGGCACACTCCAATAGGTGGGGGAAAAGAGAGAAGGTGGGGGACTCTCCAATGAGAGTATGCCACCCACTATAGTGAAGAGAATGGCAGTAAAATTGGTACCCCCCCCCCCCCCCCCCCCCCCCCCCCCCCCCTCAGGGCAAACTTTAAAAAAAAAAAAAAAACATAACATTTTTTTTACAGTATTAAAATAACTCTCTACCATTTGTTTTGAATCGGTAACTATTAATAAATGGAGAAAGGGTAAAATTGTCTTATTTTAAATAGTAGGAGGTCTTTTGACTCAAAACAAATGTTAGAGCATCGTCGTCGCAACCCATATTTTGGGTATTTGGCAAATAGAAAAAGGAAAAATGAGTTTGTGCTGCAGTCGTTGAAACCCAAATTTTTATTTTTTTTAATTATTTGGAATCGACGATAGATGATTCATCGTCTCTAAAAAAAAAATTAAAAAGAATTGACAGGATGGGAAATGATTTCCCATCCGTTGATTTTTTTTTAATTAATTAAATTGTGGGACGGGAAATGATTCCTCGTCCTAAACTTTTTTTAAAAATAAAATTGCTCTGAAGGGAAATCATTTCCCGTCCGACGATTTATTAAAAATAAAATCGGGACGGTAAATCATTATCGTCCAATGGGGAAAAAAAATAAGCGACGAAAGATGATCTTTCGTCCGATCGAACGGACGAGAAATCATCTTTCGTCGGCTAATTTTTTCAATTCTTATTTCGTCTGCCAAATTTGGCAGACTAGTGTTCCTCTAAAACCTATATTTTGGGTTTATAGCAAACGTCTGCAGAATTCAAATTCCTATTTTTTGAAAATTTTGGAGAAATGGCCAACCGATTACCTGCTCTTAGGTTTTAAAAAAGTAAAATTTAAATGTAGAGGATTTTTTATTTTTTACCCTACTACAAAAGAAAAACATTGAAATTATCAAACAAATTACCCTTTTTGTTTTGCTTTGCTTTGACCAATCAAACAAAGTGATATATATTTCCATAAACTAGTTTGCTAAAAAGGATAAGCGGATCTTTTATTTATATTTCCAAAAACAAATTTTGCACAACATCGTTAAACTCTTATTAATGAAACAGGATGGTCAGATTCTACCTTATCCCTCAAAATAAAAATAAAAATTTTTGCACAACATCAGGATGTGTTTTGTTATTTTTTTCTTCTTATTTTAAGCTTTTTCCTTTTTTAAGGCATTCAAATGTAGCCGGCTACATGAAGACAACTTAATTTAAATAGAGACTATCCACAATCAGTCGAGAAGAAGTATAAGAAACATATCATTATGCAACATGAGCTTGACAAACTTTTTTCACTTTTTGAAAATTAGTTCTTATTGTACTAATTTAGCATCTTTGAATTTTACGCTCTATAAACTTTTTTTTTTTTTTTGGATAAAAAGATGACCCAGTCATCGCTTCATTAATGCAAAATTAAAGAAACATAGCAGAACTAATTACAAAATATCCAAACATCCGCCTTTAACATCCAAAATACATCGAAAGCAGTACTAGCAATGCAAAAAGAAAGATACAAAGGGTTTTAAGCAACGCCCCAATCTATGGCTCTCCTACACATATGAGCCCCCACTCGTAGTCGACCTCTAGCGAAAGTGGACACCGACCCCTTGCTTGGCTGCCGCTAGCGACTCCTATTCCTCCTCTTCAATCCGCAACCACTTCATTGCTCCCTTATTTTCTGTCCAATCATGAGAAAAAGATACAAATTTATACATGATAGCTCATAGCTGAAAACGAACATTTGACATTGCGAAAGCATAACTCATTTCGGCTTAACCATAGACTTCACATAGTGGCAGACTCCCCATAGTGGCTTAACCATAGACTCCACGCTCTATAAATTTTAGTAAAGCGTTACGGCAAGTGACAAACGAACTAGTTTTGGAGGTATAAAAGGTATAAAATGTAACCCACTTGCTTAAAATTCTGAATTTATCACTATCATTGCTTTAAAATACGGTGATACAGAAAGAAAAAGAAAAAAAAGTGTCGGTACCGCAACGGCCCAACAAGTGTTGCAGCTAGCTCTTGCTGCCATCATTTGTAGAGTAACTGGGTATATTTAGTATCATCATGATCATTACCGCCAAGATTATTCTTAAAACATTTTTTACAGTATATTTTCAAGTATATTGAACAAAGTTACAGTCATGTTGAAAAATTAACCGAATGTGTACCGAAACTTGTAGTGGGAACTGGGAACCAAATCAATGATTCAATGGTCTACTCTCTTGATTATGATATAAGCATCTTATGTCCCAACCAATACATCAAAGGGTCGTAAAATCAATTTCTTTCCCTAAACTTATTAGTGGAAAGGACCCTCATACATACAAGGATAATCTTTCATATAAAGTGATTACTATTACTCAGTCAATCTATCCTTCATCAGGGGGGAAGCCTGGAACTTCGACCTGAAATTTCTGTTTAGTTCTTTGGCTTTTCAAATTCTCCAATTTATATTTTGGGAATGATGGGAGTTGCATACTTTAAAAAATGGCAACAATGCCCTTTTTATTATTACAACATTTTTTTTAAAATATAGCCGGAAGAAAAAAAAAGAACAAAAAAAAAATGGAAAGCTGCAGAGCTACAATTAAAACAACATTTCAATTCTCTTTAACATAGCGAACTCAATATGTCTTCTTCGACCAACCTTATAAGTTCATTAGGAAACCCGGTACTCCAATATACATGTTTTCTCTGATCAGCATGACTATAGTTGGCTGCCCAATTAGCCAGACAATTGCCCTCCCTCCAATTGTATGACTTTTGCATCTCGAAGATTGCTGGACATCAATTTTACATCTAGGCATAGGTTAAAGCTCATCTCCTTTTGTGAAGATGATTAAAACAGCTTTAAAAATGATAATACATAACTAACAAGTAACAAAAACAGCACAAATAGTTGGAAGCAATACAAAACTAACTATATCCCTCCAAAACAGTGCAAAACAATTGGAAACACGAGTGCCGCTGGGGGAGCGGGATTGAGACTATCAGTCACCTTTTTCTCGAATGTGTGTATAGTAAAAGTATTTGAGATTTTCTTCTCTTAGGCTTTGGCTTGTCTGGTTTTCCCGTATGTGTGTCTTATCTGTGGGATGAGTTTAGAGATTTCGAGTTAGTTCGGGGACGTCGAAGGGAGTGGGATTGATAGGAACGATGTTTGCTTTAGAAATCATTCTAGTAATTTTGTTCAAATGATATATAAAATTCTCTCTCTCACGTCTTCTTGGTTATCCATCCCAGGGACGAGGAAGAAAGCACGCACAGGTCATCTTTTCTCTTCCACTGATGCGGGCCCTGCCTTCGGCAACAACTGATGAGATCAGCTGTCCACACCTTCCTCTAGGCTGGAGGCCAGGTGGTGGTGGATTGTGGTGCAGGGACTGGGTAGGATCTGCTGGCTTTTGGAGTTATTATGCTGGTAGTATGATTTAGCAGACATATGCGAGACTTTTGTGTATGTTTAGTTCATGCATACCTTTCAATGTAATGAAACTTTTCGTTGTAATGACTTGTTTATTTATGGGTATCAGAGACAATTCTCTTGCCTTTTATTTCAAAAAAAAACACGAGTGCTACTGGGGTCTTACTAGTAAGTCTCATAATTAGTGCGCAAAAAGTACTTGCGCTTGCTCCAATCCCATTATTATAGGGCAAATAAAAGTGCGTGACTACACCCTTGCTAAAAAAAAACAATAATAAAAATGAATGAATAGTTGGCTTCTGTGGTGAGTCTGATGGCACTCTGAAGCCTTAAAGTCTTTAGGTCTCTTGAGCATGATAATATCACAGATAATAATAACATGGAAACGGTATTGAAAGACTTGACAAGAAGATTTAGGAGAACACAACTTTGACTGATAATGGTAACTAAAGAATTATGCCTGGACTAAAATGAACGGCAAGCAAGCTTTCAAATTGAAGTAAAATATAATTCTCAATGTAGATCAGTTGAATCGCAATAGAGCAGTTAATCTGATCCATCTCAAGAATTGATACTTCAACCAGTGTATTGTACAATTCATGCCATCGAACCCATTCTCTTACATCTTCCTTACATACTGCATACTATAACAAATTAAACTAAAAACATGACAAAATTAAACCACAAAAAACTAACAATGATCCGAGTCCAGAATTGACGAATCAGGAGTATTTCTTGGCGATTATGAAATAGCTGCAGAAAAATTAGTTGACTACTGAACACCGAGCTCTGGACATCCAATGGGGAGAGGCAAATCCAGATTTTCTACGGTCCTGAATGTTTTTGGAACAAACTTGTCAACGTAAATGGTTCCATCCAAATGGTCGCACTCATGCTGTAATATCCGTGCCTGCCAACCGCTAGCATCTAATTTGATGGGACTACCATTCCGGTCAAATCCCGTGACTTCAACCTCAAGATGGCGTTCAACTGCGGCTCTGAATCCATCAACGCTGCACGAAAAACGTAAAATTAGATGATTAATCTTCATACATGTTTGATAAATAGTAAAAATTGCAGCATACAGTACATATATAACTATAAGAAGAGATGGCTGGCTCTAAGTCTTTTGATAAAACACCTCCAGTAAGTACTTGCTAGTTGCTAGCCTAATTCAATGATATTGTCCACCTGTCTCCTTTTAACATGATAATTTGTATCAGATTTTAGTAAGCTTGCTAGCTTCATTTTAACTTTTCACAAGGTTTACTACCCAACTGTGAAATTTCCCTGTTGCAAACACCAGAAGTTGTGGAGAAGACCAAGTTATTTAAAATTATATTTGAACATGCCTCTTGTAAATTCAGTGCCTATCTTTGGGGCCAAACCTGAGCTCCATGCATTGGTTTTCAAAATATTGATCCGCAATAAGTGAAATTGACTTGCGAGGCTCTAATACCACATTAAATTTCCCCATGAATACACCAAAACTCTGAAGTCGTTATGGCAATGTGAGAGTTAAGGGGTTAATATTTATACTCTAATCAACTTTACCATTAAAAACATAATCCAGCAACTTTATATTGTGAGGGTGACACCTTAATTAGAGTGGCACTCATGAGAAATGAGATATAGATTACAACGTTGTAGAAAGCAATACTCAAAGGAGACCGAACATCTAGTCTAGGAAGTGGGAAGTGCAAGGAAGTATGTTGGTCTATAAGGTACGATACAAGGCGAAGCAGCGAACATGAACTCATCCACATTTTGGGGCTATAACCTGATTAAAAATTCGCTCTAAAGTGAAAGTTGATTGATTGGGGTCAGTGTGAGAGGGAATCAAAATTTTCCAACTCTTTTACAATGTAGTGTTATATAAGTTTTGAAATTTTGGTTGGGTTTAGCTGTATTACATCTGCCTCAAAATGGGACAAACATTACAATTTGCTTACAACAATAATTAATATATATCTTCTAAAACTAAAGTAACCATATATTACAGAAGGACATTTAGAATATATAGTTGTCTATGACTCTATAGGCCCAGCAAAGTGTGAAGAGAACCCAATCAGGCTGAGTAGGAAGAACTTAAAACAACAGTTCCATAGATTCTGTTCCTCAGGAAACAGAAGGCATTGTATTCTATTTTAGCCACCCAACAAAAACAAACAGCATGGACTGGTGTGCATCAACATTCTCTACAATGATAGGTACAAGGTGGAGGGAGACAAAGCTCCAAAACATGGAATGCTGATGCAATTTACACCTCGGCACATAGCACAATCAGCTGCAATGAAGTCTCAGGCTACAAGTCGACTGTATATAGGGCAATGAATTGACCTTATCTTTTGGGAAAACCAACAGCAGGTTTTCCAGCAATTAAAGGAAATGAAACATTGGAACATCTAACGAATCACATCCCCATATATTTGGGATCTTTAATAGTTATTGACTTATTAAACTTTTTAAAATCTTCAGGGGTTTGGAATACTCATCTTGGAGGGTAAGCTACTGCTACTCATGTAATTGGTACTTCATACAAAGTAAACCAAGTGTGGAAGAAGGTAAAAACCTTAGCACTGAGATGAGTTATTATTTATTAAGAGAGAATAACACTACTTGTAAGAGGGATCGGGAGACATATAGTAATATCAGAGCCATCAAGATCTTCTAATCCCCACTTATATCAATTTGGCTCCTTAGTTTAAGCAGGAGACAAGAGAATTTGTTGCACAGCAATCCCTACGATAACAAGCTCAAAAGAAGAAAAAGGAAGCACAGCAAGATGCTTCTAACAAAGTTAAGACAAAGTTTGTGTCAAGCAATTAGTACCAGAAACCCACGAACACAAAGGATAATTTCATTTGAGCTAAAAGCGTAGTTGAACCATTCTGGCTGGATTTTTTAAGAAGTACCAATTTAACTAGAACAACATAATAAATACAAAGTCTTTTATGAGATATATGTCCAACTTATGGCACTGATATGGCTTGAGATTGAAGTTTGTATAGGAACAGTAATTGAATTTCAAGCCTTAATTTAAATAATAAGTTTCTATATATGTTGCCATATATATAGCATATTCAAGCCATTGCGAGAAATTTATTATTCTATGAAACTTTTGAAATGAAAATTACAGATAACCGAGGTTTGATGGAGTTTCAGTAATCATGATTATATTTATAGCTAGGTACAAAACTTTAAACCACTAATTTTTCAAAATGAAAAAATAATAATGATCAAATTGACCCTAATATTAGCATATATGCCATATTATCTGTAAAACTGGAGTCAGGTAATGTTGCACGACCACTAGAAGCACAACTAAAACATTTCCAGTCCTTTTGTAGCTTACCTCAAACATCCCTCAAAGAATAGTGCAGTTCTGGTGCCTTTCTTTTTAAGCTTCGGATTAAGTATAACCTGACTCAGAAAAACTGATGGGTGATATATACATAGAAAAAATATCAAGCATTGCAAGATTTTAAAAAAAGCAAAGACCCAAATTTGATATCTTGCTTCAACTTACCAAAAGATCAAAAGGGCGCCGGTCTTGTGCCTCAATTTCTTTCTTAGGAGCATAACTTATGTATTCTTTTGTGTCTTCCAGAACAATTATCTGCCACAATGGCATTATAGTAAGATAAGATTATACTATTTCTAAGAAGTATTCAAGTGCCAGATAGTAAATTTGGAGAAGTACAGAAGTGTAAACCTTATATATCATTATATTAACATATTCAACTACTTTGATGTATTTTGAATATTTTGGGATCATGTATTTGGATGTCTGTATTGGGATCACGTATTGGGATCATGTATTTGGTGACTTTTGGTGTATTTTGGGATCATGTATTTGGATGTCTGTATTTTGATGAATTTTGGGATCATGTATTTTGATGTATGTACTTTGATGTATGTATTTTTGGGGTGTTCGAATGGGTCACTACCATGTATGGTAGGGGGACTCATATTTTGGTCGGAGAATGAGTATCATCTATCATGGCCCGCATGTGGGATACATGAACATCATTGTCTGTTACTTGATTATCTGTTTTGTTAAAAGCTTTTTAATAAAACACGGGGGGTCTCGGCCAACCTTTTATGATAAAAAAAACAAACATATTCAACTACTAAAAGTAAAGGAAAATATCAAGAAAGCAACTCAGAATTTATTATTGACTGCCTCCTGTGTGCTACAGACATCTAAATAATGAGACAATTTAACCAATTTAGAGGGAAAATATCAGCTGCTTGCAACAAATTCGGAATATGTAATTCCCCCCCAGTGGATCTAAGAAATCTAGAGTGGATTCTATTGGGCCCAGATAGTTACCTGCAAATGAGGTTGCAGCTTGGTAATCAGAGAATGGTTAAGTGAGACAAATTGAGCCATTAAACTGAGGTGGGCAGAGCTTGAACAGTAGAGGTAAAAAATGGGCAACAGTACACATCCTTGACATAAACAACATCATTTCCAAATATCTAGACACCTATTTGAGTGTCATATTCTGACATGAACACAAGAGGTTGGATGCATCAGTTTTACAAATTATACATGTGCGCATGGCATGACACTGCTATATACGTCAGTATCTTCAAGTGTGTGTGTTTATGCGCATGCATATATATATATGTGTATATAACTCGTGGAAGCATATTCTGTTACTATTAGTATACGTGAGAAGGGCCTAAAATAGTTAACTGATATGTAAGTGAACTAGTTTTCGGTCCAAGAGAGGAATAAAATACTTATCATATACATACAATGATAAACAGCTACAAAAGAGAATTATACATGTTTTTGTCAAAAGGATTTACACATTTGTAAGTGTTGGCATGATTATTGCATTGGGATGTGTAAGACATGTCAGTTGCTCTTTTACAAAATTGTCCTACAGACTGAAGGTGGGTTGTTTGGTTGGTTTCTTGCAAGTGCAAATTGCAATTACAAATGTAAGTGAAAATTTAAAGTTCCTTCTGAAACTTTTTGATTGAATTGCCTATATATCCTTTATTTTATGGAGGGAAATGATGATTGTAATATATAGAATAGAGGTTATATAGAAAAGTAGTGGATAGTTGGGTCAAAAGTTTTGGAGCGAAAATTTTAATTCTCAACTCCGACTTAAGAGTTGCAACAAACCAAACACCCCTACTAATGTCTTCTTCCATGAGCATTCAATATATATAAGTATAAACAATAGAACTAATTTTACAAGAAATGAGGAGAAAACAAAAGTTCTATAAGATTTGTTGTAAACTAGATGTTTTGTAAGCAAATATATAATGATGATACAACAGATTGTGAAGTGCATCACCAATTATGTGAAGGCTCCTCTCAATGGTTAGCATCTCGATTACACTCGTAGAAGAATTTTAGAAAGACCACTGCATTGTGATTTCATAGAGGTTCATACTTGTAACCAACATATATCAATATTTTGGTGCAATACAGCAGGTGAAGATCATATGAAGAAGATCAAGGGCATGTACACGGACATTGCCGCCCCGCAGGCTGAATCACAGGAAAAGGAGGGTACACCACAAGAGGGGTGATTGCATGGGATGAGGAGTGACGAACAGGCACCTTTGCTGCTTTTGGTGTACGGCTCATGTAGTTGGATGTCTGTTTGTTCATATATTTTGGTTTCTTGTATCTGGAGATATGTATTTTTGGGAGTTTTTTGAGGTGGGTCAATACCATGTATTGTGGGGGGACTCATTTTTTAACAGGGAATAACCATCATGGCCAGCCTGTGGGATACATGAACATCATTGTCTGTTACTTTGTTTTTTGGTTTTATTTAAAACTTGTTAATGAAACTTGTGTGTGTGTGTGTGTGTGTAGGGGGGGGGGGCAACATGTTATGATAAAAAAAACCAGCATATATCAATATTTGGATATATATAGTTAATGAAGACTAATTTGCTACTATTTTCGATGTATATTAAATTCTTATTCCAAATATATCCTATGAGCAAGAGGACTAAAAGTTTTAGTGCATGAACAATGTAACTAACAGTTCAAATTCAGCATAGATGTGTTCACATAATTTCCCGACTTTATTAATAAATAAATTTATCATAAATAAATGATATAAAGTTAAAAAAAGGACATAATTCGATTCTCCCTCCTTGCATCCCTCCATCACCATCGAGTTTTCGCACAACCTAACAATGACAACACAAAGATGGTTCAATTGAACAATGCAAATGAAGAAGTTAGTTACACTCAAAGGAATGCCAATCTGAGGAGCAGCAAGCCCAACACCCGGAACTTTTCTCATGACACCAATCATGTCATCTATAATCTTCTGAATCCTTTCAGACCCAATCTCTCCAATGGGCACTTCACTTGCGGGTTCATGAAGAACTGGGTCCCCTGCCTTGACTATTTCCGGAAGTGGGTTCGGCTTCTTCTTATTCTTCTTCAATCCGAAGCCTGAGAAAAACCCAGTTGAAGCATGAACTGGAGAGGGTTTACGAGGGGATTTGTAACTGTAGTGCCTGAGGTTTTGAAGGAGAGGAGGAGAGGATTTGGATGGGGTGGGGTTTTTGTGGAAAATGAGAGATGGTGGGGGTTTGAGGGTCTTTGAGTTTTGGAAGAGGGTTTCGGAGATTGGGAATTTGAGACGTAGAGAGATGCGGTGGATGGTTTCCATTGCTCTCGGCCCTTCTCTTCTCTTCTCTTCTCTTCTCTTCTCTTACGCTGTTTTGTCACTGAGATTATCTTTTTCAGTGTCAAATGGGTCGGATTCGGATCGGGTCCTACAAAATCAAATTGCACATCCACTAAGATTTGGTAGGATCCAAACACTTGGGATCCAAGCCCACCAACATTTCGAATGAGGATTTGGGGTTTGAATTTTTTTGAATTTCAGAATTTCTTTCATAATGTTACAATTTTGTATATATCTTTTTTTATTATAAAAATACTAATGTGATTTTTTTTGTTGAATTTGTCGACAGCAGGTAGGGTTGGCAAATGGGTCTGACGGGCCGGGTCGAGTCGAACCCGCCCGGGTTTGCACCCAACTTGGGTGGGTTCGGGTCGGGTTGGATCGATGAGTTAAACGGGCCGGGCCGGGCTGGTTCGAAGACTTGAATTCGCGACCCGCCCAACCCATGAACCCTTTCGGGTTCAACGCGGGTCGGGTCTGGTCAGGTCGCGGGTTGGCCGGCTAGAGTTAACTTTTTTTTAACTTAAAAAAAATATAATTTTAATAATAAAAATAAAAAAATGTAATAATAATAATAAGATTGAAAGAGTGAAATTGCCAAAAAAATGATATATTATTCATATGATTTCAACTTATACAAGTTTCACAATTTGTAATAAGAAATAAAGATTTTCTATAAATTTGTTTTATACAATAACAAATTTCTTATATACAATTTCAATTTACTTCAATTTTCCTAATTTTAAATAACAACCAAAGATTTAATACAATTTTTTATCTATTTACAATTGTCTTCAATTTGATGACCTTCAATTTGTTGTTGTTGACTTGTTGTTGTTGGTCTTGAATTCTTCATTTTGGTTGCTATTGTTGTTGTTATTGTTGTTCTTCCGGTGTGGTGCTCCCACTTGTGGACGTCGATAATGCTTTTCCTTGGGTCCTATCTTCAGCCTTTAGCCAGTCTTCTGTGCAGACGAGCATCTCTAACGATTGAGGCTTCAAGCGATCCCTGTAATCAGTTAGAACTCTGCCACTTGTAGAAAATGCACTTTCAGAAGCAACTGTAGAAACATGAGGAGTTAGTAGATCTTTAGCCATATATTTAAGAATACTATAAGTGTGGTCATGGTCTTTCCACCATTGTAAAATATTTAGTGAAGAACTAAAAGACTGAGAATCTTATTGGTTATACCAATGTAATTCATTTGGTTGATTAGTCCTAGGATTTTTTGATTGAATTTGTGCAGGTAAATTAAATGTTCTATCATCAAATTTACTTATCCTTACCTTTAGAAGTAGCAGAAGAAGAACTAACTAAAGAAGTTGTACTACTGGAAACAAAACATCTATCATAATAATCATACAAGTTATTTAATGTTGATTCAAATTGAACTAAAAAAGAAGCTCAATCAATTTCATGATCATCATCCCCAAGTAAATTAAAAAACCTTTCAATTAAACTCTTCGTACCTTCTAATTTGATACAAGGATCCATCACAATAGAAACACAGTACAACATAGGAGGAGGGTTAAAATACTTCAAAAATTTTGTGTATGCAGGTTTTACAATATCATCAATAAAAGCATCATCGATCATTTCTTTAAAAGTTTGCATCATAGTAACTATTGAAATAAAAATGCTACTAGAAGTAGATTCATAAGATTTTGAAAACTTGAAAGTTGTGGTTTTAAATGGTTCTAAAAATTTCAACAAAGATTCGGCATAATACCAATCGATGGGAGTCATTTCAAAATTGTGCATATTTTTTGCAATACAAAAATTATTTACACATTCTTTATATTCAGTAACAACATGTAGCAAATCAAAAGTAGAGCTCCATCAGTGTTTAACATCCTTTGAAAATTTTCTAAAAGGTACATTTTTAAGCCTACACCAAGCTTTCCATTCTTGAAATATGGTGTCACTTAATGCAATAAAATGTACACAATTTCTAATTTTAAGTATATATGGTTCGGCTATTTTTAATGCATTTTGAACACATAAATTTAAAATAAGATATGCACATCTAACATGAAAAATATTGTCAGATGGAGGGTTTAATGCGGTTTTTAAAATACTAATTGATGCATTGTTGTTAGATGCATCATTAAAACTTATACACAGAATTTTATCACGAATATGAAAAACATCACAAATTTCTAAAATACGATTTGCAATTTCATTGCCACTATGGGGATAAGGCAACGCGGCAAGTAATATGATTCTTTTTTGTAGAATCCAATCACTGTCGATCCAATGACAGGTTATTCCCATCATTGAAATATTGTTGCAACCCGTCGAACAATCGAAAGTTAAACTAACTCTACAAGTTAAACTCCATAAAATTGCAATCAAAGCTTCCCTCATTTCATTGTAAATTTTAAAACAATCTGATTTGCAAGTATTCCTAGGGATTCTTTTAAAATGAGGGTTTAAGGCGGTTTGATTAAAATTTTTCAAGTCCTTACTCTCGGGATAGGAAAATGGTAACTCTTCCTTAATTACTAATTGGGCCAACAAGTTCGGGATCATAAGGGTGGCTATCAACCAGACCGGTTATAGGGTGAATTTTTTGTTGGCCGGGTTGGTCAACAAGAAGTTCTTTATGCACATTTTGGATGTGTCGCCTAATTGTACCCGTGCCCTCACATCTCTTCCATTTGTATGGCTTTGAACATGTTTACACACTTTTAAACCTACACCCGGTACATTTTCGTCCGGAATATATTCATAAAATTTGTACCAATCACTACTTTTCCCTCTAGTTTTCCTACTAGTAGCCGGTTGTGTTGTTTCGATGACTTGTTGTGGTTCTTCTTCTAATTCTATGTCTCCTACATACTCATCGTGTGTATTGTTTGGGAGGAGGATTAGGGTAGTCTTCAGCGGGGTTATTTTGTGGGACAATTGGAGGCCTACGGAAAGTGCCGGTGGAATCTTGTCCACTTTGGCTACGGCCGCTACCGCGTGATCTAGACATGTTGATATGTAGTAGTGTACGTAAAAAAATTAAACAAAATATAAGCGCGATAAGTTACAAAAAAAAATCTAGAAAACAAGAGGGTTGTGAGAGAGAAGATAAAAAAACCAACAAACAAATATGATATAAAAAATTATAACTACAAAAGAAATAAAAATAGAAGAAGAGGGATGTAAAATTTTGATACTGTTCACTGTGGATACTCGTATATAAAAAACCCGTGTAAAAATAAGAATAGAAGTAGAAGTAGAAGTCCGAAATTGCAGACTTGAAGAGAGCTTGGAGGAGAGTTGAAGACTTGATCACTTGGAAGAGAGTTGAAGACTTGAAGACGTAGTTGAATTTTGAGTTCGATACAATCGGAATTTTTCGTTTGATCGTGTATATGTCTTGCTACCTTGTTTGTTGAATTGTTTACAAATTGAAATGAATTGAGTAATAATAGTAGAGAGAATAAGAGAGTAAGGTGTAGCGCCCCGAATTTCCAATATGATAACTTAGAAAATACGTGGCACAATCCCAGCATCAACTTCAATGTAACAATACACATAGCCCAAAAACACTAATAGTTTTATTTCTAAACATTTATTACAACCAACTTTTTCAAACACAGCGGAAATACAAACACCTTGAACTACAACTTTCTTTTACAACACTTCTCTTTACAAAATTTACACAAGGTTCTATTACATCACTTCTAATCTCCAAAGCTAACTCAAGCATCCAAACCCCCAAACTCTAAGCAACAACCTGCAACACATGAGGCTAGAGATGATCCCTAACCCCCAAACTAAAGGGGTCAACCATAAATGGTGTGAGTGATATAAAAACAAAACAACATAATTTTAATCATAAAACATAAAGTCATCAATAACATGTATTAACAACAAGGATAAATGAATGAGAAGTAACAAAAGATGTAAAGCATGAAAACATCATGAAATGTAAACAACAAGTGATCTAGTCTAAGTGTCAAGTGTATGAAAACTGGAAAAACACATGCATAAAACCAAGTTAAGAAAACACAATTCTATATGCAACTAATCCCACTACGGTGACCGAAATAAGATTCAGAATACTCCACGAATAGGCGTCGCCGCCCTCGACGCGCAAGCATCAAGTAAGATAACTCAATAACAACAACCGGAGAATCATCTCCCTGTTGTGTATCCCACGAATAGGCTTGCAAAATCCTCGACGTGCGGATACACCCGATACATTCCGTGAATAGGTCTGCCGACCCTCGACACGCAAATGCATCCTGCATGCTCCGTGAATAGGTCCGTAGACTCTCGACATGCGAACACCTAAATATTATGTACCCCACGAATAAGCCTTCAAGACTCTCGACGTGCAGATACACCCGATACATTCCGTGAATAGGTTTGCCGATCCTCGACACGCAAATGGATCCTGCATGCTCCGTGAATAGGTCCGTAGACCCTCGACACGCGAACACCTAAATATTATGTACCCCATGAATAGGCCTTCAAGACCCTCGACGTGCAGATACACCCGATACATTCCGTGAATAGTTCTGCTGACCCTCGACACGCAAATGCATCTTGCATGCTCCGTGAATAGGCCCGTAGACCCTCGACACTCGAACACCTAAATATTATGTACCCCACGAATAGGCCTTCAGGACCCTCGACGTGCAGATACACCCGATACATTCCGTGAATAGGTCTGCCGACCCTCGACACGCAAATGCATCCTGCATGCTCCATGAATAGGCCTGTAGACCATCGACACGCGAACACCTAAATACCCTCTAGTTGGACTAACAAATCATGAGTCTATACTTACGTCGATTATTATCAAATACACCAAAAATCCTTATCTCTAGAGTTAGTGTATTCTGCTGGTTCGCAGGACTCCCACTCAACTCCTAGAGACCTCAATGTGATCATAACTCACTATTCCATCGTCAAACGATCAAAGGAGAAATCTCTCCACTCAACAAAACTCAAGTCTTTAATAGATTCCATAATCCAAATCCAACCATAATATATATTGAAAGCGTATGTTCTGTAGAAGAATAATATTTATAAGGGTAGGTTATAGACCCAAAACATTTAAAGAAATAGTCGTTTAAAGAACATCAAAACACCTTAGAAAAGTATCAGTACCAGTCGACTGCAAAAGGTCACCAGTCGACTGTCCAGAGTGAAAACTAACATCTTTAAGAAGTAAGATCTAAGTGTCTACAGTCGACTGCAAAACTCACCAGTCGACTGCCCAGAGGGAAATCCAGTAATTTTAAGAAAATAAGTTAAGTATTATAAGTTGACTTATAAAAATCATAAGTCGACTTACCAGATCATAAGTTGACTTACAAAAACATAAGTCGACTTACCAGATCATAAGTTGACTTATAAAAATCATAAGTCGACCTACCAGATCATAAGTTGACTTACAAAAACATAAGTCGACTTACCAGATCATAAGTGGACTTATAAAAATCATAAGTCGACTTACCAGATCATAAGTTGACTTACAAAAACATGGGTCGACTTACCAGAGAGAACTTCCAGAAAATATTCTAAGTGTTATAAGTCGACTTGCAAGGTCATAAGTCGACTTAAAAGAGATTATAAGTCAACTTAAAAAGTCATAAGTCGACTTACCAGAGAAAAATCTGCGATATCTTTGAAAAATAAATTCTAAGTGTGACAGTCGACTGAAAAGGCTCTAAGTCGACTGTCCAGAGCGAATTTTCAAGGAAACTAAAGATCATAGTAGCCGGGTCGTACCAGTCGACTGAAAGGTCTGCCAGTCGACTGTCGGCCTACAGACTGCCAGGTTTTGGTTGTACATGATCATCAAAATTAGGATTTTCCAAAAGCAATCATCGTTTACTAAAATAATTTGTATCCAGGTAAAAACAACAATTTCAAATAATCCTCATTATGGATACGTTACTCAAATCATCCAATATCTCAAAACTTAATTCTCATGTTCTTAACTCATAATTCTTCCATTAAGATTTCTCAATACTGAATTTTCTTCCACAACTCAAAACCAAAATCTGATTTGTAATCACAAGATCCAGATGTTCATCCATCAAATCCCTTATTATCATAACCATACTCAAACCTTGAACATGTTTTCAAGCAATAAAGAATTCTTCAATCAAGATCTACTAAACGTTCATAGATTTCACATACATAATACTACAATAACCCTTGCATCGTTCTCATACAAAATACACTAAATAAACAAACATGTCAAACAAACAACAAAACAATCATTCACATAAATCAAGTTACAAAACAAAGTTCATATCACTCACCTAAATCAAAATAACAAAACAGATTTATATCACTCACCTTAGAAATGAAGAGATCCGACGAGAAAATCTCCCTTTTTGCGAGATCCAAAGTCCTCCTCTTGATCCTCCCAAAAATCACAAAATATAATGTTGTGTAGCGAATGACGGCTGCAAACCCACTTATATACAAGCCGGGAGTAAAGATTTAGGGTTTTAGAAATACATTTGCAAAATAGTCCTTCCAAAATATAAACTTACGTATATAACCTTTTCTTAGTTAAAATAGATTAACTAAATCAAAACCAAATCAAATATTTTATCACTGAGTTGTCCAACAACCCAGAGTAGCCCAGTAGACAAGAAAAATTCGGGTTTACAACTCAGGGTGGCAATTTTGCACAAAAGCCCTCCCTTTTGTAATATTTGCAAACATATCATAAAATATTCATAAAAATCCAGAAAAATCAGAAATAATATCTAATAATACATATTATATTTTCCAAACAGAATATTTGACTTTTACTTTCCAGAAAATATTTGCACAAAATTCTACATGAATTCCATATTTGCAAAAACACCCTTTTTGACTAAATCTTCACCAAATCGACTTTAAATAAAATCTAAATATATTTAAATTCAAATGATAACCATGGAGAACCAAAATATCAGTAAAAAAGAATTTTCATAATTTATTTAAGATCCAAACAACTTTTTACATAAAAGCCCCTCCCTTTCGAGGTATTTATAAAAATAGTTTCTCTACTCAGAAAAATTTCAAATTTTAGAATATACTCCATTATAATTAGGAGAATTTAATAAAATATAAAATTGGTTATTTACACCAAAAAATATTTGCACGTGGTTCGCACATGTAAAAAGATAAATCCTTTAGGAAATATTTATTAAATCTCCAGAAAATTATTTTAATTTATTTTCAAATATTTAAAATAATATTTGAAAATACGGGGTTCTACATAAGGTGTGAATTTTTGGTTTGGGTTTTAGGGGTATTTATAGAGGGAGGGGGGGGGGGGGAATGGCTAAAAGAGCCGTTAAAGGCTCTCGGGTTGGGGGATCAGCCCGATGGACCCGCGGGTCGAACGGTTCGCAACTTATGGGTCGACCTGCGGGTTCACGGGCGGGTTGACTTCTGTGCATCCGGGTGAACGAGCCAGGTTTATCGGGTTAAATTCGCTATTTTATGACCCGGGTCGACCCGTTACTGTTAACGGGTTCAACCCGAACCGTAATTTCGCGGGCCGGATTAAATGAGCAGGTCATGGGCAGGTCGCGGGTTGACCTGGCCTGTTTGCCATCCCTAACAGCAGGTCTGGACCGTCGAATGGATGTGATTGATTGTATGTGAGATTGAATACATCCATACATCATTTTCTCATATATCTTCTTGTTTTTCCTTTTATATTAAATATATATATATTATACTAATTGGTCCACCTCCCTCTTCTTCTTTTATTTTGAAATAGAGCAAGGAGAGAAAATGTAGGAATTCTTATTTAAATTGGCATGTGCAGCATGTACGTTTTCATATTTTTTTTAAAAAAAGCCTCAAACCCCTTCAAGCCAACCATGATCTCTTCTCTCCCACTTTCAAAATTCAAATCTTCCATTCCTCCTCATGCCTCCCTCACCCCATGCGACACGCCGCCTCTGCACGCACGCCGCACCACACAGTTGCTCTCACATATCCATCTCACTTAAGGAGGGGTAGGGGTTGTCGAGCCATGACCACATTTGGGATGGGCGAAACTAGAGGCGGAGAAGTGGCAGTGGTATGGATAGAGGTGGGAGGAGCTGGCGACACCGAGATGACGTGGCGGAAGGAGGGGTATGACGACAAAGGAGGCAGTAGCTTTGACGGGGGCAAGATGGTGGAGGGAATGACGGCAATTTTGCAGAATTGGAAGGTGAATGAATTTGAGAAGGAGATGAGGGAGAACCAAGTGAAGGAGGAGACGAAGATGAAAGCTGCGGAGGAGGCAGTGGCGCGACCGGGGTTGCGGTGGTAGCAGGAGGAGAGGTAGTGGGTGAGACGGGGATTGGGATGTTAGAGTGCAGCTACTTTGAGATTAGTGATGACATTGGAGAATGAAGGATTAGTTGACGAGAGATGAGAGAGACTGAGAGTGGAAGACTGGAAGGTGTTTGATGATATTTCCTTATGAAATTTGTTTTTTTTTGTGGAATGTGTGTGTAATGTCTCAATGAGATGTGATTGTTTTAGTGCTTTGATTTGATGGGTTTACAGTTTTGGGAGTGGATTGCTAATGGACAATACTTAAAGGTTCGTTGAGTTAGTCAAAGTTAAGAGATTTTGCGCCGGTGGAAGATGCTTGAGGTTTTGCTGAGTTAGTCAAAGTGAAAATATTGTGCGTGGAAGGCCAATGGACGATGCTGGGAGTTCCGTTGAGTTAATCAAAGTGAAGATATTAGCAGATTATGTGGACCAAAGTGACAACATGGTATTCAGTGGTGGTCGTGATTGCTATTAAGGTATTCAAAATTTTCAGGTGACAATGATACAATTGTTATTCTTTAAATTTGAATAGAACTGTTAAGATTATTGGATGAGAATAATTCTTTATTGATTGATTTATATCAATAAACTAAATACAATATGGCACATACATATAGAAGAGAATAGAAGACTAAACTGATACATAACCAATATGGGACTAAACTAATATATCTTCTAACACCCCCTCTCAAACTCAAGTAGGTTCAAGCAACAAGAGTTTGAAATACTGACGATGTTGATGTGGAAGGAACGAAAAACTGTGGTGCAGTGACGGCGCTTGATGGCGCATGTGACGGAACTAAAAAGTAGTGTTGTGGAAGGAAGTAGTGGTGACATACTGTTGAGATCTCATCCCGAACAGTGGCGGGATATCCCCATCTGTGATGGGATCTCACCCCTGAACTGAGAAATAGACTAATGGGATCTCACCCTAGACATGAGAATGATCGATGATAGGATCTCACCCCAGACTTGAGAATTGTCGATGTGGTGGGATATCATCCCTGAACTGAGAACTGGATGCTGATAACACTCCCTCTTAAACTCACGATCAATCAAGCAGAGTGAGTTGACGATCTGGATGTAGAAGCACAAGAACCTACAAGAAATATTTTTAAAATTTTTTTTAACTTTTTAATTTTTTAAATTTTTTTGGAAAAACAACTAGCAAACGGCAATCCCCCCACACAGAACAGCAAACAGCAGTAGCGAACACTGGATCCCAAACAACAAACGAAAATTCCTCCACAGCAAACAGTGATGGTGATCACGGGACTACACAGCAATAACGATGACACGACGAGCGAGGCATGGGGCTGCGATGGACTGGGCAGTGGTGAGTGCTCGGGGATCTTCAGTGGTGCACAGGGTGCAGGCGACGACAGGAAGAGGAGCGGTTGCGGAAGTGGCGCTCTGTTTCGGGAAGGAAACAGAGGAAGGAGGCAATCAGCGACTGTGGTGGCTGGCTCGATGGGAGGATAGAGATGGGTGCTCGGGGTTTCGATGGGTTGCGATGCAGCAAGGAGAGGAGGAGGAGCTTGGGGAGGTGCAGTCGAGGGGTTGCAGATGGGTTCGACTGCAGCAATGGAGGGGGATGAGGGTGAGCGATGAGGATGGTGGAGGCGACGAGGGTCTCGGCGCCATAAGATGAAGAAGACAGGAGGAGAGATAGAGGATGAAGGTCGAGGTAATAAGCGGTTGATGTTTTAGTTGGTTCAGAGGTAGGGGATGACAGAGACGGCGAGGGAGAGATGAGATTTAGGGTTTTGGGATTTGATTGGGAGAGGAAGAGGGATGACGGCTAGGGTTTTTGGAGATTTGATTGGGAGAGGGATGTTGGGAGGTGGAGTGATTCCGATGAAGACGAGAATCACTCCACGTCGATAACGAGGATCAAATTAATATAGGCCTTATACGAATACAGGCTCTGATACCATGTTAAGATTATTTGATGAGAATAATTCTTTATTGATTGATTTATATCAATAAACTGAATATAATATGTCTCATACATATAGGAGAGAATAGAAGACTAAACTGATACATTACCAATATGGGACTAAACTAATATATCATCTAACAAGAATAATTATACTTACTGTTTGATAAACTACTCACAACAAAATTGAATATGCATGTTTAATTGTTGATATGAGTAATTCTTATATTTATCCCTCAACATTTTGTAGTTAACTTTGTTTGTTAGACTATCTAGATGAAAATTAGAACACATTTAGTCAGATATTTTCATTATTTGAGTAAGAAGATATAGAATTCTATATTTCTGTTAATCATATTATAGTTACATAATTTAGTTTAGCTATATCAGTAGATATCTATGCAATATATATAATTTAGAACAATATATGGATTTGTTGAATATTGAAATGCTTGATGTTATTAATATCTTATAATATTACATGATGTATATAGATGAAGAAAAAAAATGCACACGTGAGATTCTACCAAAATTTTAGGAAAATTGTTGATTACGGTTCAACTTTCAGTTACCATTTTTATTTAATGGATAATCTTCATGGAAATAATTTTTGAAAATAAAGTATGTCAATTAACATGTTTCAAAAAAATGTATCATTTTTTTAAAAATGTCTATGCAATATTTTTTTGAGGGAAAATGTGGAATAAGGCCACCCTGTTTCATTAATAAGAAATTAACAAAACAACCCCAGCATACTGGGATAAGTTACAACCTACCGATAGAAAAAAAAGAACATGAAGCGACATGACCAGTACATATAATCAGCTCTCACTCTAAACTACGAGGACCAACTAATTGTATGTCCGTCAAGCAAGCTTCGAGCACCCACCTCCACGGCACGCGCACACCCACCTGAAGCGAATCATGCGGGATTTGAAAATTTGCCCCTCCCATCCTTCTACCTCACCAAAGCAACTTCACACATGGCCCAATCAGAGTCGCACCCAAAAGGAGAGCCGTGGAGAGGGTACTCACCTCTGTCACGCTATAGCTCTCACCAGCAATTTCTCACCAAACAAAATACTCGGTCACCCTTACCACGAACACCGACAAGGAGAGAGCCGTGAAGAAGATATCTTCACCGCTCACACGCATCTACTCTCTCTAGTGATTTCTCACAAACACTAACAGACACCAGCACAGAATAGAAAGAAGCAACATCTTTACTTTCTCACTCGCTCACTCTCTTTCTCACGCAAAACCCGAAACAATCACAACTAACAGAAGCATCACCTTCCCCTCTCGCCCCTACAGGCGGTGGACGTTGTAGATTGCAGGTTTACTGATGAGGGCATAGTGGCGGCGCTATTCCGAAACCTGTGGCCGTTGATTAACGGGTGTCGAGTTCAGGGTGCGACTACCCCACTACCGATCAAAAACAGATACATCTCCACCTCACTAATTTCTACAGGACACCTCATGGGGGGACCCCGTCTGCGGACCCAAGCCCCACCTAGTGCTGTAAAGGTGCGCACCTATGGGGGGACCCCATCTTCGGGCCCTAGCCCCATAACCGTGCAACACCGATCCCAGGCACCTCTTCCACTCCCCCCTCACAAACAATAACTAAATCAACCCGCTGCCGTCTCTAACTCCGGTACTACCATCACACGTACTCTCTCTTCTTCGCATACACAACCAACAATTCAACATCCAAATCGCAGCTGCAGAACATCGTGGTTGACGTTGAGTGCACGGACATGGCGGTGGTAGCGATGGCGCCGCAACCTGCGCCGAAGAAGGGGACAACAATAAGACATAGCGGGGATGAGCGAACTCCTCAATCCTCCGACGCAAAGGTAGGTCCCCATCACACGAGCAGCGATGGATTCCGGCGACTCATCGAGCCTCGATCTCAGCCAGCTCGATCGTAGGAGAGGGAGGAGCGGGGAGGGGGGGGGGGGGAGGCGGTCGCGCAGGATACCCGGATATGGACCCACTAAAACCCGTCGCTCGCTCTCAGATGGAGGAGCTCGAACGCGCAGCGGGATCGCCGTTGTTCGATCTCAGATGTAGGAGGTTGAACGCGAGGAGTCGTTAGGGGGGGCGATCGCATAGCGGGATCGCGAGGACCCGGATCTGGGCCCGATCAAGCTCGTCGGTGTAGGCCAGCGCGACGGTGTCTATGCAATATTGCCCAGGGTTATAATAGTTTCTATTAACCTAATTTATTTATTTCCCAACCGCGCCACTTTCTTTTCTCCTGTAGCCAATGCCTCCCATAGTCCCATGTCCTCCTCATGGACTTGCTTAATTACTCAAGACAGATCATATCACATCTTAAGGGTATTTCCTTCATCCCTCCCTTCTGCTTTTGTATTAATTTTTTATTGGGATTACTTCATGTATTCTTATAGGGTTCTTCCAAATTAAAATAAAATTTGGATTGAATGTGGTAATTGTGGTAGGAAACATTGGGATTGGTTTTGATGATTGTAGTAGGAAAAATTAGGTTGGGCTGGGAAAAGTTAAATATACTAAGAGTTGTACCAATGATGCCGAAAGGTGCTTTTGTTCAGCTGGCTACTACCTATTAAATTGCTTCCAAAGAATCAAAGTTTGATGAGAGGTGTTAATCTTAGTTGGTTAGCACATGACTAACGTGTTTAGTGAAATTTTTATGAGAAGAAAATTTTTTTACGGCAATTTTTTCTTATAGATATTTGTTTTCATATTAACTTTGGAGATGCTAGAATAAATGAATTGAAGGTGAAAGCCTAACTCACAATTCTAATCATATTTAAGTTGGTTAGCATATGAGGTATCTAAAAAAATTCTTATAAGAATAAAATTTCCTTGAATTTGTAAATATATACCATGTTGCTATAAAGTAGGTTCACATACTAATAAAATTTACATGCACAACCTTCTGTTTTAGATCATGAGTCAAAATATGAGACCAATATGAAAATTGACTGCTGTAGTTTTGGAAGAAGAGGAAAAAGTGGATCCCTTGAAAAGTTTTATTCACTTCCTTTGACAACAAAGTACCCTATAAAACCAGTCAGGTTGGATAACAAAGTGCTCTAGGATTATCTCCCAAAATCATAGTTTTTTAGATTCTTTAACATACATATGATCCATGTGTACAAGTTTCCGAATTTTCCTTAGGAAAATAATTTAATCAATCTGTTATCATATAGTACTTGTCATACTTGTTTCTCTTTGAAAACAGTTGCATATATATATATATATATATAGTAAATCTTCGCGAAGTCAGAATAAATCTGTCAACATTATTCTATACCATATGGCTCAATGCTAGAAAATGTGAGTTGCTATAGTGTAGGTTTCATATTGATCTTCTTAGGTGGATAACAATAAATACCTCTTTTCCTCCAAATTTTTTATAAAAAAAAAACAATAAATACCTCTTGAAATTGAAGGAAAACTTAATAATATTGCCAGGCAACCAACCATTCTTGTACGGTATGTTGGGCATTTAAGAAAGAAAAAAAACCTATTAGACATGAGCGTGGATATAACTATATAAGTAGAATATTGAGTTGGATATGTGACAAAATTCTGAAAATAACATTAGGAACGAGTGTCTAAAAATCAAAGGAAGGTTCCGATTGAGGGTAATATGAGTGAAAACCTTCGACTTTAAACATGTCTAGCACGGACCAACAAACTATGATGCCGAGGAGAGGGTGATTATATTTAATAGAGCGAAAAGGAAAATGAAAGGACTAATTTAACTTAGATTTAGGCAGGTCAAAGGATACTATAGTTATTAACTCTAAGGTAGTGTTCTTTTTCTCCTCTTATAAGTGATTTACCTCTTGTAAGAGGTGGTCCACCTCTTACAAGAATTTTTTTAGTGTTCTTTTTTTTACCTCTTATAAGAGATTTCTCCCAAAATTGCTTCTAAACCTAAATGGCTTATACTAGCCTCTTTCAAAATCTTAAAAGTCTTCTATCACTTAAAAAGACTATATTACCCCTAAATTAATGATAGAGACATAAAATGCTGCATTGTCTAAATAAATAAGACGTATAAATATGTAATTGCTTTTTGTTGGCTGTTTTATTCAAAACCCAAGATTCCCTCTATTCCCTTTAGTCCCACATCGGTGGGAAACCTCACCATGTGAGTGTATATATTACAAACCACTCTTTATCCCATTGTAGTCTAGTGTGGTGTGGAGAGAACCCGTGGGCCACACGCGCGCGCCGCCGCCGCCGCCCGGTTCGGTTCGGTTCGGCGCGCGTAGTGGGCACGGGTGTGCGCGCCTGCATCTGCGGACACGAATGCCGATCCGAAATTGCTCTTCGGGTTCGGGTTGAGATCCTAAACTTATTTTTGCTGTTTATTTCTTTTCCTTTGACTAATTCTTCCTGAACGTTGGATCAGTTTCTCAGATCCGATTTTTTGGCCTTCTTCTCTCCCAACGTTCATACGTTTTGTGTGTATTTATATTCCAAAAACCCTACTGTTTTGCTACTACCGAAAAATACCGCATCTGATACACAAAACAATACTTTGCTTCGCTGCTTTGTCGATCAGCAACGCAGTCCCCTTCGCTGCTTGCGCTTCTCTTTCGTTTTCACCTTCGTGTTCTGGGCAAGGCTAAGTTCGGGTCATCTCTCGACGTTGTGTGCGACAGCGAGACGCCGGTGATACCGGGGGTTTTATCACTAGGAGCATCTGCGAAGCGTCTGCACATAAGACCGCGGATCAACTCTTAGGGCAGTGCGTATCGCGCGACTTCCCCATAGGCCGGTAAATCCGTTTTTATTTCTTTTGTTTCGACAGATCAACAAGAAAATTAGGGACATTTTACATAACAATCTAAGAGTTGAGACATATTATTAATCTGATTAGTTTAGCATATATTGTTAACTAAGAACACCCATCTTGTTAATCTGGTTAGTTTAGCATAAATTGTTAATTAACAACAGCCATCTTGTTAATCTGACTTGTTTACCATATCTTCTTAATTAAGAATAGTCGTATTGTTAATCTGATTAATTCAGAATAGTCGTACTGTTAATCTGATTAATTAAGAATAGTCATATTGTTAATCTGATCAATTAAGAATAGTCGTATTGTTGATCTGATTAATTAAGAATAGCCGTATTGTTAATCTTATTAGTTTATCATATCTTGTTAATTAAGAACGGCCTGATTGTTAATCAGATTAAATTAGTATTTATTGGTAATTAGCACATACATACTGTCAATCTGGTTAGTTACCACATTTAAACAAAATTGCCTTTTGTTAATCTGTCAATTAAGCATATACATATTGTTTGATTGATTAATTAAGCACATATAAACATAATTGCTTATTGGTAATCTGTCAATTTAGTACATTCTGTTAATTCACTTCATTATTAAATACTGTAAGGGCTAAATAAACAAATAAATTATTAGTGAAATCCGAAGCTTTAACACTATCTTCGTTAATCACAATTTCGAGACAGATAATTAAATTTTGTTGCATCACTATAGATTTCCACACTGTAGAATATCTATAGCTTTAAAATCCTTACATTATTAACTTATTGTTAAATCACAAAATTTGTTGGCACCAAATTTGTGTTATTAGATTCACTTTAATATTCTCAAAGCCTTGAATACTTCTCGCTGTTCATTTGTTTTATCAGCTTGCAATTTGCTAGTATAATTAAGTGTATTGTTGTATTGTGAATAGCATTACTACCTTCATAACAATATCAAGACTTTTATTAGCTGTGGTGCTAGATATTTCTTAGTATCCGTTAAACATTTAGATAAAAGAATAGTTATTGATTTTGCAAATTCCTTAAAAGAAATCTAAAGGTCTTAAAAGGAAAGATAAATTTGGGAACAAGCCTAAAGGGTCCTTCTGTCAACCGGGTGTAAACAGCCCTAAGCGACACGGTATTTAAGCGTCTTCGGACCACCGCTAGCTGGGAACCGACTCCTACAGCTAACCCAAGTTAATCAGAACTTTGATAGACTAAAGATTTGTTTAGGTTGATTAGCAAAATCATTAAACTATTGTCTAGAACCCGCGATACCTTTATTGAGTAGCTACAGTATTATTTCTGCAGCCTCTAGACTGTTATACTTCTAAATCATGACTGGGAAAGACGAGACCGCTTTTGCAAAGCCGGCCAAGTTTGATGGCACCCACTTTAAAAGGTGGCAGAGTCAGATGAAATTCTGGCTCACCACCTTAGGACTCCTTTCTGCAATTGATGGATCCACACCCAACACGACTGAGTCTGACAAATTTGAGTCCACCAAAGAAGTCTCTGAATCCACCTTTTCATCTCAAACTCCTAAGGAATCCGCTAGTTCCCAAAAACCAAAAACCCCTAAGGATATAGACTTCCACTGTTTTCATCGAATCCTAAGCGCCTTATCTGACTCCCTTTATGACATATTCTTTGAATATAAAAATGCTAAAGAACTTTGGGATGCTTTAGACGATGAATATGGTTGTGATGATGCTGGAATTGAAAGATTCAATTCTTCAGCTTTCAATAGGTATTTCATGGTAGATAACAAATCGATGAATGACCAAATCCATGAATTCCAAGAATATGTGAGGCATATTCAAGCAAAAGGAACAACCTTTTCTACTGAATATAAGATAGCTTGCCTAATAGACAAACTCCCTCCTTCTTGGTCTGATGTCAAGAAGGAACTCACTCATACTCAAGGTGAGCTTACCTTTGCCCAAGTCCTAAAGAAGATTAGAACAGAAGAACAACTTAGGCTTAGGTCAAACCCTAAAAATGAGTCTAAAGCAAAGGTAAACCTTGTAGTGTAAAACCAAGGCAAATCCAAACCTAATAATCCTCACAAACCTAAGAAAACCTCCTTCAAGAAAAAGAACTTTCAGCCTCATCACCAGAATCACCAAAACCACCAAAACCGCCAACACCAGCAAAACCACAGGACTAGAAACTTCGGTCAGACTCAGGACCAACAAAAGTTTTGTTTGGTGTGTGGAAGAACAAATCATCTATCCTTCAATTGCTTTCATAGAAAGAAGGAACCAATGAAGACTCCTTATAAGGGAAAAGGCTCTACTAAACCAGAAGCCAACATGATTCTAAATGGATCTTCTAGTTCCTTCAGGTCAGTGTCTTTCCAACCACCTGTTAATATTTCTTACCATTCTGATGACTGGTGGTTGGATTCTGGAGCTAATGTTCATGTTTCATTTGATCGCTCCTGTTTTTCAAACTATCAGGAATCATGTGGAGGAGGCATAACCCTAGGAGATGGATCAACGGCACAGATTGTAGGAAGAGGAAGAATAGACCTGAAGATGACATCAGGGAAAAATCTAGCTCTTCATGATGTACTTCATGTGCCGTCAGTTAGGAGAAACTTAGTTAGTGGTTCCCTTCTTGTAGCGTCAGGTTTCAAAATTGTAATGGAAGCAAATAAAATTGTATTTTCTAAGAATGAATCTTTTATTGGGAAAGGATATGTAAAGGATGGTCTTTTCATTCTCAGCACTATAAATAAAATATCTGATCCTTCTCCTGTTGTTTCAAATATAGAATCTTCCAATGTTTGGCATGGTAGACTAGGTCATGTGAATCTGGGTTCTCTTAAAAGGATGATGAACTTAGATCTTATTCCCAAGTCTCCTGTAGATAATAAACACAAATGTGAAATTTGTGTTCAAGCCAAACATTCTAGACTGCCTTTCAAATCTATAGAGAGGAATTCTGATCCTCTAGAACTAGTTCATAGTGATGTTTGTGACTCAAATAGGGTTTTGACCCGAGGCGGTAGGAAATACTTTGTCACTTTTATAGATGACTTTTCTAAGTATTGCTATACCTACCTTCTCAAAACCAAAGATGAAGTTCTAGATAGATTTAAGGTTTTCAAATCCGAAGCTGAGAACCAATTAGAGAAAAAGATTAAGATCCTTAGATCTGATCGTGGCGGAGAGTATACCTCAAACGAAATGACTAACTTCTGTGAAGAACACGGAATAATTCATGAGGTGACTGCTCCTTACTCACCACAGTCTAACGGAGTTGCTGAAAGAAAGAATCGAACTCTGTTAGACATGGTGAATGCCATGCTTCTCAGCTCAGGAGCTCCTGATAACTTGTGGGGAGAAGCCTTATTGACAGCCTGTTACATCCTAAACAGGATACCTAGTAAGTCAAAGGATAAGACTCCCTATGAATTATGGAAAGGTAAAACTCCTAGAGTCCATTACCTTAAGGTCTGGGGATGTCTAGCAAAAGTAGGAATCCCTGAACCTCAAAAGAGAAAGATTGGACTTAAGACTGTAGATGCTGTATTCATAGGATATGCCCTAGATAGCAATGCCAATAGATTTTTAGTGACTCATTCTGAAGTAAATGAAATCTCTAATAATACCATCATTGAAGCTAGAGATGCAGTTTACTTTGAGAATATATTCCCTTTTAAAGAGAGAATTTCTTCCAACCCCTCCAATCATTTCCTGTCTCTTTCTACCAGTTCCCATTCTCAACCTTCTAGCTCTCAACCTGATCAAGACTCAGAACCTAGAAGAAGCAAAAGAGGTAGGATTGAAAGAAATTTAGGAGAAGATTTCTTCACTTATCTGATAGAGGGTGATCCCTCAACTTACGAAGAAGCAATATCTTCTCCTGATGCACCTTTCTGAAAAGAAGCCATCAACAATGAGTACAACTCCATTATGGAGAACAGTACTTGGCATTTAGCAGACCTGCCTTTAGGTAGTAAATCCATAGGCTGCAAGTGGATCTTTAAAAAGAAACTTAGAGCTGACGGTTCAATAGAAAAATACAAAGCTAGATTAGTAGCCAAAGGTTTCACCCAGAAAAAAGGATTAGATTATTTTGACACCTACTCTCCTGTAGCTAGGATTGCCTCTATTAGAACTCTTCTAGCTTTAGCATCCATTCATGACTTGATAATTCATCAAATGGATGTAAAGACAGCCTTTTTGAATGGAGACCTAGAGGAAGAAATCTACATGGAGCAACCTGAAGGTTTTATTGCTAAGGGTCAAGAAAAGAAAGTTTGCAGGTTAGTAAAATCTCTTTATGGCCTAAAGCAAGCTCCCAAGCAATGGCACAGCAAATTTGATAAAGTGATTTTAGAATATGGCTTCTTACCAAATGAGTATGATAAATGTATATACTCTAAAAACACTGATGGAAGTTGTGTCATTATATGCTTGTATGTAGATGATATCCTTATTTTTGGACCAACACTTGAGTTAATAAATAACACTAAAGATTATTTATCTAGCATGTTTGATATGAAAGACCTAGGAGTAGCTAACCTGATTCTAGGAATGCAAGTATCCAAATCCAAGGAGGGTTATACTCTCTCCTTAGTACATTCTATTGAGAAAATGCTGAGAAAATTTGAGTACTTTGATAAGACACCTGCTCGTACTCCTTTTGACAGTAGTATCATTCTCAAGAAGAATGAAGATTCACCTGTAGAGCAACATAGATACTCTCAAATGATAGGTTCTCTTATGTATATATCAAATAGAACTAGACCTGATATTGCATTTGCTGTTGGGAGACTTAGTAGATATACTAGCAACCCAAACCGGTCACATTGGTCAGCATTAGAAAGAGTATTTAGATATCTTAAGGGTACTATAGATTACAAACTTCATTATTCTAGACACCCTAATATCATAGAAGGTTACTCAGATGCAAACTGGGTAACTGACTCACATGATGTGAAATCCACAACTGGATATGTCTTTACCTTAGGAAGTGCTGCAATCTCCTGGGGCAAACCATCATAGCTAGAAGTACTATGGATTCTGAAATGATAGCTTTGGATACTACTTGTACAGAAGCTGAATGGCTAAGAAATTTGATTATGCATATACCTGTTACTAATGTTCCTGTTCCTCCTATTTCCATAAACTGTGATAATAAATCTGTTATAGAACTACTAAAGCATGATTCTGTGAATGCTAAGATGAACAGGCACCTGCAGCTACGCTTCAAGTCAATCAAGAGCCTATTAGGCAAATATGTGGTTCTTGACTATATAAAGTCAGAAAAGAACCTTGCAGACCACTTAACAAAGGGTCTGTCTAGGACGTTGATCCTAGAATCATCGAGGGGGATGGGGTTAAGCCCATAAGTAAGTCACCAGCAGTGGCAACCCAACCGAGTCTGACTGGAGATCCCAAGAAGCCGGTTCAATGGGTAGAAACAAGCTGGACTTCGGTGACTATTATGGAACACTGACTCAGAGATTAAATTCTCATAAATTAATGCCCAGGTGGCTGTACGAGGTTGTACAATGATATCTCATCCCTATGGTGACAGTGTTCCTGTGTGATCTGGTTAGGATGAGTTCTAAACTCTTAATAGGTCCAAACATTATTATGTAGGGTTGACTCCGATCACAAACCCTTTGAGGACTTACCTATATGAGAGGTCGTGAAGGCCGCGACTATGGGACAGGGCGATCCCAGACAACTCTCATGAATATGGAAAAGTGCGCATGGCCATTCAAAAGCGCCACCCGATAGACCCAAGAACCTCTAGCGTACTATGTGTGCTATTTTCTGAATCTGAGTCAAGAAGTCTGATTCAAGGCGTAGTCCATCAAGCACTTCTTCAGACAAAGACAATAGTCACTACGTGAGATTCAAGGCTGTAGTCCATCTCATCTATGCATAGTATACTCTTGCCCAGAACTTCTATATCATTACTCTTTGTTATCACTGCCTTTGAATCTTGGTTTTGGGGGGGGGATTGTTGGCTGTTTTATTCAAAACCCAAGATTCCCTCTATTCCCTTTAGTCTCACATCGGTGGGAAACCTCACCATGTGAGTGTATATATTACAAACCACTCTTTATCCCATTGTAGTCTAGTGTGGTGTGGAGAGAACCCGTGGGCCACACGCGCGCGCCGCCGCCGCCGCCCGGCCCGGTTCGGTTCGGCACGCGTAGTGGGCACGGGTGTGCGCGCCCGCATCTGCAGACACGAATGCCGATCCGAAATTGCTCTTCGGGTTCGGGTTGAGATCCTAAACTTATTTTTGCTGTTTATTTCTTTTCCTTTGACTAATTCTTCCTGAACGTTTGATCAGTTTCTCAGATCCAATTTTTTGGTCTTCTTCTCTCCCAACGTTCACACGTTTTGTGTGTATTTATATTCCAAAAACCCTACTGTTTTGCTACTACCAAAAAATACCGCATCTGATACACAAAACAATACTTTGCTTCGCTGCTTTGTCGATCAGCAACGCAGTCCCCTTCGCTGCTTGCGCTTCTCTTTCGTTTTCACCTTCGTGTTCTGGGCAAGGCTAAGTTCGGGTCATCTCTCGACGTTGTATGCGACAGCGAGACGCCGGTGATACCGGGGGTTTTACCACTAGGAGCATCTGCGAAGCGTCTGCACATAAGACCGCGGATCAACTCTTAGGGCAGTGCGTATCGCGCGACTTCCCCATAGGCCGGTAAATCCGTTTTTATTTCTTTTGTTTCGACAGATCAACAAGAAAATTAGGGACATTTTACATAACACTTTTAACATACACAAGAAATCAAAACTTGAAATTTTGTTTCAGGCGCCAAGGTAAACCTGGTGTGAAACGTGGGCAACAATAAGGCCACGAAATGCAAGCAACCAATAATAACTCATTTCCTTTCGAAGATTAGCATTCATTGGCCTCCTATCTCTAGTTCCATGTACTTCAGCTTCTTCACGAATTCAAGGTGGTTTTTGGCACTCATTATTTGCAAGAACATTCTCATTAATTGTGTAAGAGTAGGAAGATTAGTATGAAACCTCTGTTTTAGATGATCTGTTTTACATGATCAAGTGTGGGTGCAACCTAAACATCCAGGATCAAAGACTCGTGCTCCCCTTCAAGTACGAAAAGAATTACTAATCCAGGTCTCCCCAGCATGTGCCATCGTCAATATGTTAAAAATAACTACTAATCCAGGTCTCCATCAGGGTTTAGAAGAATAATGAGGCACACATTCAGTTGACACTGCTAGAGTGTTGATTTGATTGTGTACGACATAATGTATCTGATTACATTAACTCTATGCACATCTGAGTTCATGTTCGTGCTTATTAGGTTAACAATACATGCTCGAAGTAAGATGTAGAGCAGGGTCTATGTTATTTTGTAGTTGAAGGTTGATGTAATTTTTTAGAACTAGTAGTTTACACGTGCGATGCACGTCTTAATAAATATAGTTTTTTTAAAGTAAAAATTCAAACATAGTATGGATTTGATCTAAAACCTCATTTACAATAGTTATGTGGGTTTTTTTTCGTTGAAATAAGAATGACGATAATTATGGATTATGACCAAATTTGTCTACTATGTGAGAAATGTGACGATTTACTTAATTTTAGATATGAAATGTTGGTATAAATAGAGAAATTATATAGTAAGGACAAAAATATCTAAAAGCAGAGAAAAGGCTCTTGTAAGAGGTGAAAAAAGAACATAAATCTCTTATAAGAGGTTCTTATAAGAAGTTATTTTTATATAAAAGAACACCTCAAAAAGAGGCTCTTACAAGAGGCTCTTACTGTAAATCTCACCTCTTATAAGAGACAAAAAAAAGAACAGCACCTAAGATGGCCCTTAGCAAAGAAAATTGGAAATATAGAATTCATGTAGCGGAGCCCAAAGATTTTGGAGAATTGATTTCTTGTTTGTAGTAGTTGCAGTTTACTAGATACAACGGCGGATATTAGGAAAGTTTTTTATTTTTTTTTAGGTTAGATATTAGGAAAATGTTAAGCGAATAATTTCAGTGGTTTTGTGAAGGTAAAGCTGTGAAGCAGGAAGAGTTCTATTTGAATGTCTGATACGTGTTGGACCCAATTATCTATTTGTATGCTTGTATTTGATTTGGTTTCATTATGAACTTGTTAATGGTATAATATGACCTAAGATAATTTCTGCTTCAAAATTAATTTTTTTTTTTTTAAAAAAACGAGGAGGAGGAGGATAATGAAAGTGGTAAAAGCATTAACCGTATAGGATGACCTAGAATAGTTTATTAATAAATGTCATTGTATTAGTAATTAGTGCAAGCATAATTTAAACTTCCAGCCACTTATTCACAAACAAAGAGATTTAGCACTAGATGCTAGGACCACTGTCAGAAACGCCAAACATAAAGCTGATCCTATTGGGCCCGTGTACATATATATGCTTTGGTGAATCACTTCTTCAACCACTTTTCTCGGACCCACTCATCGGTAGAGAGGTTGCACACCATTAGTCGGAGAGAGGCTTCAAAGTCACTCGTCGGAGAGAGCGTTCCAGGACTATTCACATCACAGCATAACGAGTGAGCTCAGAAGCTCACTTGTCCGTTGGATCAGAACTAATCTGTGGAGATAATGGAGGATGTTGTTGGGTTTTGCTGTCAGAGATAAAGGTGAAGATAGGGATGGCAAACGGGTTGGGTCGGGTCGACCTGCGAACCGCCCACCTAACCCGGACCGCGAGTGACCGTTTCGGGTTCAGGTCGAACCCGTTAATGGAAACGGGCCGACCCCGGTCTTAAAAAGAACGATTGAACCTGTTAAATCCGGCCCGATAACCCGCGCTGCAGTACCCGACCCGCTTGCCTAACCCGCGGATCGACCTACGGGTTGAAGACCGTTTGACCCGTACGTTCGACCCGCGCGGGTCGACCATTTGGCCCACGGGTCCAACGGGCCGAGAGCCCCATTAACGACTCTTTTAGTCGTTGGTTTTTGGTTTTTTTGGTTTTTTTTTTTTTGGGTTTTTTTTTCCCTTATAAATACCCATAAAACCCAAACTAAAAATTCACACCTTACTCTCTTACTCTCTCTACTATTATTACTCAATTCATTTCAATTTTTATGAACAATTGAACAAAGAAGGTAGCAACATATAAACGATCAAACGATAAATTTCGATCGTACCGAATTCAACATTCAACTACGTCTTAAAGTCTTCTACTCCTCCAAGTGATCAAACAAAGAAGCTCTCTTCAAGTCTTCAATTCCGGTCTTCTACTTATACTTCTAATTTTATTTTCACTCTCATTTTATATACGACTATCCACGGTGAACGGTATCAAAATTTCACAACCCTCTTCTTATATTTTTATTTATTTTGTAGTTATAATTTTTTGTATCATATTTGTTTATTGGTTTTTTGATCTTCTCTCTCACAACCCTATTGTTTTCTAGATTCTTTTTTGTAACTTATCGAATCTACATTGTATTTAATTTTTTCACATACACTATTATATATCAACATGTCTAGATCACGAGGTAGCGGCCGTAGCCAAAGTGGACAAGATTCAACCGGCACTTCCCGTAGGCCTCCAATTGTCCCACAAAATGAGTCCGCCGAAGAGTACCCTAATCTTATGATCCAACACATTGGTACACATGATGAGTTTGTAGGAGACATAGAATTAGAAGAAGAACCACAAACACAAGCAACCGAAACAACACCCGCGGCTAGTAGTAGGAAAACTAGAGGAAAATGTAGTGATTGGCACAAATTTTATGATTATATTTCGGACGAAAATGTACCGGGTGTAGGTTTAAAAGTTTGTAAAATATGTTCGAAGCCATACAAATGGAAGAAGGGTGAGGGCACGGGTACAATTAGACGACACATCCAAAATGTGCATAAAGAACTTCTTGTTGACCTACCCGGCCAACAAAAAATCTACCCTAAGACCGGTGTAGTTGATAGTCATTCTTATGATCCTGAACTTGTTCGTCGGAAAATGGCCCGATCAGTATTCAAGGAAGAGTTACCATTTTCCTATCTCGAGAGTAGGGACTTAGAAAATTTTAACCAAACCGCCTTAAACACCCATTTTAAAAGAATCCCTAGAAAAACTTGCAAATTGGATTGTTTTAAAATGTACAATAAAATGAGGGAAGCTTTGATTGCAATTTTTTGGAGTTTAACTTGAAATGTTTGATTGCAATCAAATTAGAAGGTACGAAGAGTTCAATTGAAAAGTTTTTTTACTTTACTTGGGTCAGATGAATTTGAAATTGATTACGGAACGTTTTTAGTTAAATTTGAATCGACATTAAATAACTTGTATGATTATTATGATAGAAGTTTTGCATCTAGTAGTACAACTTCTTTAATTAGTTCTTATTCTGCTACTTCTAAAGGTAAATGTAAGAGTAAATTAGATGATAGAACATTTAATTTATTTGCACAAATTCAATAAAAAAATCTAGGACTAATCAATCAAATGAATTACATTGGTAGAATCAACAAGATTCTGAGTCTTTTACTTCTTCACTATATATTTTACAATGGTGGAAAGACCTTGTTGCTGCTGATTTTGGTGTGGGAGCAAACAGATAGAATTTGTGGATTCTTGAGAAAACGAACAAGGCAAACCTGTTGACTTTCACCGACTTGTTGACTTGGTTTCTTGCCGCTGCTGTGAACCTGCAAAAAGTGCGAGACACCGGGATGGATCCCGGCGACGCACCCTCCGATGCTCTTGTCAGTCGTTTGAATGATTAAGCAAGAACTTAAACTGGAAAATTATTGATTACCTGGTAATAGTGGGGGGAGAGGGGTATTTATAGTCGGCTTTAGGGATCCGTTTCAAGATAAAAACATATCTCTACTTCTCGGTATGAATGGATAGAAGCGGTTAAGATCACTTCTTAGGGATAATTATGAATCAGAATTTTTCTTTATCCTTCTAATCTGGTTTGTAATGGGTTGGGACCCGTACCCAGTAAGACAGATCCGTTTATGGGTTATTGGGCCTTGATTAAAGACCCAGTTCCCATTTCAGACCCGATTGTAGGTGAAATTACCGTTTTATCCCTGAGCTTTCGGTCCCGATTTAATCCCATTTTTAGCCATATCATAAGCCCCCCACTCCTGGAGACTGAGTTCTACAGTCTTCGAGGAGTAGTTTTGTTGTTCTAATGGCGTACGAGATTTTATCGGTGTTCTTAAGAGAGTTCGGATCTTGCTCGAGGTGTAACGGTGTTACTCTGGGCTTGTAAAATGCCCAAAAATATCCTCGGAATTTTCTGGATTTTTTGTGATTTTTTTCAGATTTTTTTGAATTTTTTATTCATTTTCCGAATTAAATAATTAATTATCAAAAATATTATTAATTATTATAATTAAATAATTATATTTTTCGGATTTTTAAAATTATTTTTCTGAATTAATAATTATTTTTAGAATTTTTAATTAAATTTTTTTGATTTTTAAATATTTTTTCGGATTTTTATATAATTAATACAAATAAATAAATAAATAAATAAAATATTACCTGGACACGTGGCACACTTCTAGACATCGATCGTGATCAGTTGGCGCGCATCGCAAAGCAGATCATGCTCTGGACACGTGGCGCGTTTCTGAGCGTCGATCGTGTCGTGGCTCGAATTTCGAGACGATCGAACGACGCGTGTAGGCCAGCAACTTTTTCTCCACATTTGTAGCTCGGATTACATGTTGCTCGAAATCCAGTGCCGACCCACCAGATGCTGACACGTGACCGGTCAACGTTGACTGTTGACCGCCACGTGGCACCCTATTTTTTTTCCTTGCTGTTTCTTTCTCCTCTTTGTCTTTCTCCCTCAACTTCTTCTTTGACACGTTGCTCCTTCCCACTTCGACTTCGGCCCCACCGCCTTGCCCCCGACCTTGCCCCCTCTCCGACCTCGTCCGGCGTAGGACAGCTCGAGCTTGGAGGTGAGGAGGAGAGGAGCTCGATAGGCGCTTTTGGTTCGAGGGGGCTTCGGGCTTCGGTGATCGACGAGGGAGAGAGCTAGAGCTCGGCGACGTAGTAGAGAGGAGCTCATTGGCGATGTTGAGTGCTGGAGCTCGGAGAAGTGGCAGAGCTCGGCCACAGAGGTGGGTTCGAGCTCGGCATGGGCCTCTTCGATTGGGCACGGAAGGAGCTCGGCGTAGAAGGGAGCTCGTCGGAGGTGGAGCTGTGAGTTGGAGGTAAGCTCGGTTTTGAAGGAGCTCGACGTTGAGGAGGTTGACGACGGGTGGAGGCGAGCTCGGAGCTCGTCGAGGGAGAGCGGTGTTCGACTGTGGGGGAGCTCGGCATAGGAGCTCGGAGGTGGAGTAGAGCTCGGAGCTTGGGCTTTTGGAGTCGAGGTCGGGAGCTCGCAGAGCTTGATGAAGGCGAGGCGATGATGGTTTCGACGAAGGAGATGGAGCTCGCGTAGGGGGAGAAGAAGGTGGAGCTCGGCATGGCGAGGAGTTGGGTTTTGCTCTTGTTTGGTTTTTGGCGCCAAACTGGTTGAAGAAGAGGAAGGGGATGGAGACAGGTGTTCGGGTTATTGGGTCCAAACGGGTTTGGACCCGACCCGTTAGCCCATCTCTACCTTCTCTTCACATTCTTGTTTTGTTTGTTCGGCGAATCCGAGCACGGATTTTGAGGTATAGTTTTTGCCATTTTGCAGCTTGGTAGGACAGTAGCTCGGATTGTAGATCCGAGCTACATGGCTCGATCTGGACGGTTGATCACGATCATGGCGCGAATCACGAGACAAGAGGCTTAGATTTCGAGAAAACGTTATCTTGTCGTTTTGTGGTCACGGCGCAATCTGAGCCGTTTGATTGTGATCAGGCGCGAATCATGATGATGAAGTTGTTTTTCTCCAATACGCAGCTCGGAATGCAAGTTGCTCGGATTGTAGATCCGAGCTACATGGGGGGATCTGGATGGTTGATCATGATCATGGCGCGAATCACGAGGCAATAATTTTTGCCATTTTCTTGCTCGGCGCAGCTGTGTGGCGATCCACTTTTTCAGTGCTACGGAGGTCCGGTTGGGGCATGTGACCCCTCGTTTCGAAGCTAACTCGAAGATCTACAACTTCTCTTTAGGAGTGGGATGAAGATTCAATCTTCTTCATGGTCAAAATAGCCCCGCAACATCCTTTTCTTGATGAAGTTGAGGAGTGTTTTGGTCTTGGGGATTTTTGAAGAGGAGCTCCACTCTTAGGGGTGGAGAAGATGTGCTAGGAAGATCCTCGTAAGAGCCATGGGAAGACCCATTCTTTGAGGTGAGTGCAAGGAGCAACTCTATAGGAGAGTTTTGAGTTCCGAACTCGCTTAGAAGAGGCCCGCTTTGGAGGCGAGCGGAGTGAAGAGCTTGGCTCTAGAGAGAGCCATTTGGGAGACGAGTTTGAGGAGCAACTCTAGGAGAGAGTTATGAGCTCCGAACTTGTTGAGAAGAGGTCCGCCTTGGAGGTGAGCGGAGCGAAGAGCATGGCTCAAGGAGAGAGCCATTTAGGAGACGAGTTTGAGGAGCAACTCTAGGAGAGAGTTGTGAGCTCCAAACTCGTTGAGAAGAGGTCCGCCTTGGAGGTGAGCAGAGCGAAGAGCTTGGCTCTAGGAGGGAGCCATTTGGGAGACGAGTTTAAGGAGCAACTCTAGGAGAGAGTTGTGAGCTCCAAACTAGTTAAGAAGAGGTCCGCTTTGGAGGCGAGCGGAGCGAAGAGCTTGGCTCTAGGAGAAAGCCATTTGGGAGACGAGTTTGAGGAGCAACTCTAGGAGAGAGTTGTGAGCTCCGAACTAGTTGAGAAGAGGTCCGCCTTAGAGGTGAGCGGAGCGAAGAGCTTGGCTCTAGGAGAGAGCCATTTGGGAGACGAGTTTGAGGAGCAACTTTAGGGGAGAGTTGTGAGCTCCGAACTTGTTGAGAAGAGGTCCGCCTTAGAGGTGAGCGGAGCGAAGAGCTTGGCTCTAGGAGAGAGCCATTTGGGAGACGAGTTTGAGGAGCAACTCTAGGGGAGACTTGTGAGCTCCGAACTTGTCGCTTAAGTGAGATTTAACGGTTGTGGGAGCAGTTCCAAATGGCGAACTACTTCTTACCCGTCTATGAACGAGTAATTTGAAGCGGAATCGAGCCAAGTGTTGGACTCCAAACTCGTTGTTAGAAGGGGTTAACGAGGTGTAGGAGCAATTCCGAATGGCGAACCACTTCTTACCCACTGATAAGCAAGTAATTTAAAGCGGAATCGAGCCAGGTGTTGGACTCCAAACTCGTTTTTTTTGCTTAGTACGTTACGGGAGCAGCTATGTAGGAGAAGCTGGACTCTGAACTCACCATTTAGCGAGTTGTGACTCGGAGAGATAGAGATGAAGCAAGAGCAATAATTTTCAATAAAAAAATGTAAAATTTTATTGAGATAAACTAAGTGGCCGCTTCAATAGGGCGAGCCATTATTAGGTTACAAGCATCGGCCTTATTGAAAATCAAGATCCTACTTCTACAATAAGGTGAAGACCTCTTGGGAGGAGTTGGGAGGTTATGAGTCTTGAAGCTCGGCAGGCCTTTCTGTTCGTTTGTAGGCTCCTCAGGGGGGAAGCTCGGCCCCATCTTTTTGGACAAACTTGGTCAGGTGTCCCCGCTATATGAGTTCTTCGTTCTCCTCCTTGAGAGCCCGACAATCATCCGTGTTGTGGCCGTGGTCCTGTGAAAGCGGCACCACTTATTCTTGTTCCTCTTCTTGCCAGGGGTATTCATTCTAGGGGGAGCGCGGAGTAGTCCTTCCTTGTCCACCTCCATAAGAACTTCTGATATATTAGCAACGAGGGGGGTGAACTTCTCAAAACGAGGAGTCGGGTGGCGCCGGCCATTGCCATCCTTCTGAGATTTTTAGGACCCCTCTTCACTCGTATTCTTTCGTTTGTTCCCGGAAAATGATTCCTCAAGAGTAGGGGGGTTGAGTGCCTCTCCCGCTCGTATGTATTTTTCCACCCTAAGTAGGAGTTCTGAGAAGTCCCGATGAGGCTTCTTGGCAAGGGATGCCCTGAGTTTGGCATTAGTGACGTTGCGCTCGAATGCGGTAGAGGCTACTGAATGATTGAAGGAGGGAATGGACGGGGCTTCGGCAGTGAAGTGTCGAACGTAATCCCTTAGGCGTTCACCCTTTTCTTGGTTGAGGGTCACCAGGGATACACTTGTTTTCTCGGCCCGGCGGCTACTTACGAAATGAGTAAGGAAGAGCCCTTCGAACTGATCGAATGAGAAGATGGAGGCCGGGGCGAGTCGAGAGTACCATTCTCTTGCAGGCCCTTTCAACGTGGCAGGAAAGATCTTGCAGAGGAGGGCGTCTGAAGCATGGTGGATCATCCTGAGAGTTTTGAAACTCTCTATGTGATCCGCGGGGTTCGACTCCCCGGTATACGGTTCGAAGTGAGGCAGCTTGAAGTTCTCTGGGATGGAGGCCTCCATGATGGTGTGGGAGAATGGAGGTCTGCTCGGGTGGAGGTTTATCGCACGTTGCTCTTCTTCTCTGTCAATTCGGCCGAGGCGCCTCTCCATCTCGTAGAGACGATGGTAGACTGAGTCTTCTCTTTGATTATATCTTGCCGAGCCCCGGAACTTATCTTCGTACGAGGGTGGACTGGGGCTGCGGCGATGGTAGCTTGGAGATGGACGAGGAGGGGCGATATTGAGGGCCCGTAAGATTGTCGCTTGGAAGTCTTGAAGCTCTGCCCTTGTGATCGGTGCCTCTCCAGCTTGGCAATCCCTATGTGCGGCTCGGCTTATTGGAGAATAAGTTCTCTGCCGATGACGCTGAAGGGACTCTCTTCGTCTCCTCGGGGGAGGGGATCTTCTGGTCCTCGGTCGGCGGGGGGTCCGGACTCTTGAGGCCCCTGGGTGCTCAGATTGATGGACTCCCCTAAGGGCTCGCCATCCATTCAGGCGAGTTCTGAGGTCGACCCCCTTTTGGCGGTTGGGAATCACTTGACGAAGATCCCCCTCTCAGGAGGGCTTTGAGAAGCCATAGATTCAACTGAAGAATTGAGACTCGCGACATGGTCATGAGGAGGATGTTACTTCGGATGACTCCGACGGGAGCCTCCCTGGGTAGCCCCCCGAGATCCTGGAGGGGCCTGTTGAGGAGGAGCACCTTGAGCTGGAGGAGGGGGAGGAGGAAGAGAAGTGGTTCTTCGGCTGGAGACCGCTGCCTTCCCCTTCTGTTTTGGATGCATGGCTTGAAACTAGTCTCGCTGATGAAGTTAGGTCGGGTTGCTTTTTCGGTTCCCATAGACGGCGCCATTCTGTTGCTACTGATTTTGGTGTGGGAACAAACAGATAGAATTTGTGGATTCTTGAGAAAACGAACAAGGCAAACCTGTTGACCTGTTGACCTTCAGCAACTTGTTGACTTGGTCTCTTGCCGCTGCTGCGAACCTGCAAAAAGTGCGAGACACCGGGATGGATCCCGGCGACGCACCCTCCGACGCTCTTGTCAGTAATCTGAATGTTTAAGCAAGAACTTAAACTGGAAAAGGATTGATTACCTGGTAACAGTGGGGGGAGAGGGGTATTTATAGTCGCCTTTAGGGATCCGTTTCAAGATAAGAACATATCTCTAATTCCCGGTGTGAATGGATAAAAGCGGTTAAGATCACTTCTTAGGGATAATTATGAATCTGAATTCTTATTTATCCTTCTGAACTGGTTTGTAACGGGTTGGGACCCGTACCCAGTAAGACAGATCCGTTTATGGGTTATTGGGCTTTGAACAAAGATCCAGTTCCCATTTCAGACCCGTTTGTAGGTGAAATTACCGTTTTACCCTTGAGCCTTAAGATTCATGTCCGATTTGAACGGTCCCGATTTAATCCCATTTTTAGCCATATCAACCATGAACACACTTATAGTATTCTTAAATATATGGCTAAAGATCTACTAACTCCTCATGTCTCTACAGTTGCTTCAGAAAGTGCATTTTCTACAAGTGGCAGAGTTCTAACTGATTACAGGAATCGCTTGAAGCCCCAATCGTTAGAGATGCTCGTTTGCACAAAAGACTGGCTGAAAGCCGAAGATAGGACTCAAGAAAAAGCCTTCGACACGTCCACAAGTGGGAGCACCTCGCCGGAAGAACAACAACAACAACAACAACAACAACAACAATAGCAACCAAAATGAAGAATTCAAGACCAACAACAACAACAACAAATTGAAGACAATTGTAAATGTATAAAATATTGTATAAAATCTTTGTTTGTTATTTAAAATTAGAAAAATTAAAGAAATTTGAAATTTTATCTTAGAAATTTGTTATTGTATATAACAAATTTGTAGAAAATTTTTATTTCTTATTATAAATTGTGAAACTTGTATAAGTTGAAATCATATTAATAATACTAGTATAATGCACGTGTGATGCACGTCTATAAAGGTGTGTAGGATTTTGAGGAAGGGGCAGGTCACCGAAGAGGTTGCATGCACAATTTATTCATTTTGATATTTGCATGCGTGTGTTAGACCTCCTGGCTTTGATAGGAGGAAACTTTCTTATGAATAAATTGTGCATGCAAGTACATGTAAATCTATACTATTAATTATTTTTCCAAATCTATGTAGACAGGCATGCAAATCTATGCATATTAATTATTTTTCCAATATATGCAAATTACATTTCTGACATCCGATATTAACCCTATTTTTTTTTGGGCAAAAGCCAAAGTACCTCCTCAACGTTTGGCCCAAGTACAAAATACCCATACAACGTTTGAAAAAGTACAATAAACCCATTCTTCAGTTAACTTAACCCTTTCCGTTAAGATATAATTATTAAATTACTTTTTTATCCTTACCCTTTCATATTTAATCTCTTTCTACCCTTTTTTTATTTTTTTTTCTTCTTTAATTTTTTCTTGTTCTGGCTGCCCTTCATAAGATTCTATTTGTTAATTTAGTAGATTACTACACACGAGTGGACATTAGAGTCTCTGATTAATTTGACCTTGCATGATCATTTACTTTTTCTTTCTTTTGAAAGATCATCATCTACTTCTTTGAGCATTTCCAATCGTTTTCCATTCTCATTTTTGGTTTCCGTATTAGCATATTTTTTAAAATATGTTATTTTGGTTTGGACTTTTACATTATGTACTCCTACCATTTATCATTTTGGGTTTTCAAATATTTTATTTGTAATTTCTTTTGCAAAACATAGTTTTTTTTTAATGCAAAAAAATAACATAAATTATTAAAAGGTAATAATACAATTACTTAGATATAGATAATACACTTACTTAAATAGGTGGATTTTTTTATTTGTTTGTTTTTGTTGTAATTAATGGAAGAGTTAGAGTTGCACGTGCAACGCACGAATTTGTATGTTGAAAAATAACAACTTCAACTCTTCCATTATAATATTAGAGATTATTAGAGATATATTTATTAAGACATGCATTGCACGTGAAAAGTACTAGTATATCTATACATTGATTGATTAAATAGAAAAATCTTAAGTGAGAAACCTGATTAGTGTCCCTTAAGAAGTGATTAGTCAAGGTTAATTAAAGAATGGAACATGATATGGGCACAAATGCTAGGGTGTAAGTTATTGGCTAACAAACGCACAAGACAAAGCGTAGTAGTGCAGGTTCCAAGAACGCTGGGCCCCACACAAAGGGAAGAAAGTAGTACGTGGTTAAAAAAAAAGAAAAAAAATTTGGATGAGATCAACCTGGAACAAGGCAATGGATTGAATCAAGAAGAAGAAGAAAAAAAAAGGAGTAAACGAAGACGGCAGCACGAAAGTTGTAAAGGGAAGAACAAGAAAAAATTAAGGAAGAAAAAAGGAATGAAGAAAGGGAAGAAAGAGTATATTGAATATGAAAGGGTAAGGGTAAAAAGGTAATTTAATAATTATAACTTAACGGAAATGGTTAAGTTAACGGAAGAATGGGTTTATTGTATTTTTTCAAACATTGTATGGACATTTTGTACTCGGGCCAAACATTGGGGGGGTACTTTGGCTTTTGCCCTATTTTTTTGGCCTTTTATGTTTATGAGAGCATGATAGTAAAAAGCTGCCAAAATGGGGTTTTGCTTAATAATAGTATAGATATAATTTTTTTTGGCAATTTCACTCTTTCAATGAATCAAACTTATTATTATTATTACATTTTTTATTATAATTAAAATTAAATTACATTTTTTGTTTAAGTAAAATAATAATAATAACTTTAGACGGGCCAACCCGCGATCCGACCTGACCCGACCCGGATTGGACCCGAAAGGGTTCACGGGTTGGGCGGGTCGTGAATTAGAGCTATCAACCCGGCCCGGCCCGGCTCGGTTAACCCAACGACCCTACCTGAACCCGCCCAAGGTGGGTTCCAACCCGGGCGGGTTCGACCTGACCCGGCCCGTTAGACCCGTTTGCCAACCCTAGTTGAAGACAATATAATAAATAGAAAAAGTATTTTCTATTTTTAAGGAAAAATAATCAAATGATACCCAAAGTTTATTTTAATTCTCAAATAACACCCAAACTTTTTATAATATCCAAACAACACCCGAAGTTTTCAAAATATGACCAAAAATTACATGTCATTAATTTTTCCATTAAGTTAATAGAATATTTTCCGAATATACCTCTGAATGGGTTTAAACCTGTCAAGAATGGTATGAAATATCGAAATTGCGCTCATCTCTGAACGGTTGAAAATTCAAACCCATTACCACCACCAACCGTCATTTTCACCACTGATCACCACCGACCACCATCTCTGTCAACCACCACCATCATCATCTCCAACCACCATCACCACCACCACCACCGACCACCATCTCCACCGTCATCTCCACCACCATCTTCAACCACCACTGAAACTAATCATCATCACCTCCGAAATCCATCACTATCGCCTTCATCTCCATCAACTTTTTTTTAAAAAATCAAAACATGAAAAATTGGAAGAAAAAAAAACTAGGAAAAAAAACCTGAAAAGAGAAGAAGAGATGGTAGGGGTATTTATGTAATTTCACATTGCTGCTAAAAATTAACGGAAGTTTTTTCTTAGTTTTTATCATATTTTAAAAACTTGGTGCTATTTGAATATTATAAAACTTTGTGTGCAATTTGAAAATTAAGGTAAAATTTGGGTGTCATTTCATCCTTCCCCCATTTTTTAGGGTAATGCTACACCTACAACTTTTCCTTACAACCTTTTCTTTTACAACCTTAGGTGGCTCAATCTCATTGGAATGTATTGTAGAGTAGGTTGTAGTGGATTGTACACATCTCCAATGAGATTGTGTCACCTAAGGTTGTAAGGTTGTAAAGGTTGTAGGTGTAGCATTACCCCATTTTTTAATGGGTATTGCTACACCTACAACCTTTACAACCTTAGGTGGGGCAATCTCATTGAAGATGTGTACAACCCACTACAACCTACTCTACAATACATTCCAATAAAATTATGCCACCTAAGATTGTAAAAGAAAGATTGTAAGAAAAGATTGTAAGAAAAGATTGTAGGTGTAGCATTACCGTTTTTTAATGGTGTTCAAAGTATCATTTCTATTTTGTTCAACATCACATTGTGGAGTACACCTCGTACAAAAAGTTCGCTCACAAATTATTACTTTACTTTTTTTCTCCCTCTTGTTAATAATTATCCATGAATTTAATTGATACTTACATGGAATTTACTGGTGTCTAGAACAATTTTACCTATTATTTTGTGATAGGGTTTTTCCCATACGGGTCAGTGACAAATATTTAAATTTCATATATCTCACTTTCAAATTTAGATTTCTACATAACTTACTCACAATTTTAATTCAACCCCCAAAACTACTTAATTTATAAATTTCCTATAAATTGTGAGTGATATATATGGAATTATGAATGATGTATATCGATTGAATTAAAATTGTGAGTGAGTTATAACTTATATAGAAATCCCAATTTGTAAGTGAGGAATATAAATTTTAAATATTTGTCAAGCGACCCGTGTGGAAAAAAAACCTTGGTGATAATACTGCTATGTTTCTCATGATATTTGACATAGATACAGCGCGATAGCGCGACATTAGATTACTTTCAAATGGAAATGTTCAACAACTCGAGTGCCCCCAAAAACTTCTATGTGAAAGTCTCATATTCTCTTGTATATACAGATCGACATGTATCCGAATTAGATCTATGTCGATAGAACAGGATCTGCAAGGGAGAACGAACATCCATCCATTTGAGTGCAAGGGAGAACTAGTAGGAAGACTTAATAGCAATTGGTCAGGTACCCGCAAGTAGTACCCAGTTGGGGTCTATATATTTGGAGTGTACTTGTCCTCACCTAATAATGTAGCATTTATTGTTAATTACATAATTATCTATGCAAATCTTGGTTTCTTTTTTGATGGAGAAACTCAATTTAGATCGTAATTCTAATGGTACAGGTATAGACAACGATGTGCCATGCCCTTTTCTTTAAAAAAGATGAAAATTTAATACCAAAACCAAATGTAGCATTTGAAGCTATAATGCAACCAAAATACATACTTAGGCTTGTTGTGTGCATTAAGAAGTAACTGCGCCCACATATTATTACTTCTACCAAAAGCCTTTTATGGAGACCGACGTCCTTTGATCTGAAATTTATCTTCACAAATCATCATAAATAAATATTCCAGCATCGTTGGCACCGACCTGCACCTGCTTTTGGATGCACAAGGAGAATAGTTAGGCGCCAGAATAGTTAGGCGAGTTGGGCGCCGCAAATTGACTAAGAGGTATGTCGAGTCACACCCAAGCGTAAAACTTGTAGTACCCGGGAACAAGGAATATTATCTTCTCCTTCTGCCCCAAAGTTATCTCTGTGACTCCTGAACTTTCAACCCCGGCCGTTTGCAATTTTTTGCTTCCTCTAAGCATTATATATTTGTTGTGCGGAATACAAATCAAACCAACAATCAAACCAACGCGGAAACAAAGAGAGAACCAGCGAGAAAACACAGAAAAGCAAGCAACACAAGAACACAAGATTTACGTGGTTCGGCAAAACGATGCCTACATCCACAAGGGGCGGTTGGGGTTTCTTTACTATGTTCTCCAATGGGCAAACAAAGCCTTTACAAGAGATGACGGCTGCAAAATCCGAATAAGGTGTTACAATTTACAAAACCCTAACGGGTGTATTTATAGGAAAACTATTGGGCCTTTCGAATTGGGCCGAATCTGGATCCAAAACCCGCCTACAGTCGACTGGTCCAATTACCAGTCGCCTGGTTCCTTCAGGACAGTCGACTCATCAGTCGACTGCTGCTGCTGTATCTTTAGTCTTTGAAAACTCCTCTCTGGACAGTCGACTGCTCCTCCATCCAGTCGACTAAAGCTCTGAAACTTTCGAACACTGCAGATACCAAATACCAGAATCGAGCCATTATCCTACAATCTCCACCTTGGCGAGATCTTCCAAGTCAAGTATCCAACAATCTCCACCTTGGTGAAATCTTCCAAGTAGCCCAAGCAATCTCCACAAATACTCCAAAACAACTGCTCATCACCAAATGCAACAAACGAACCCAAACTCCACCTTAGTATGATATCACATACTAAACAAACCAATAGCAAAGCACTATCCCAACTGCCCATGCCAAATTATCAAACATGCAAAATATTAGCCAGGTTCATGCAATGCTTGAACTTGGCTGCCCCAACAACTTTGGTCAACATATCAGTAGGATTATCAGCTGTTCCAATCTTCACCAAATGAATATCACCATCCTTTATCAAATCACGCACAAAATGATAACGGACATCAATATGTTTGGTCCTCGCATGATGAACTTGGTTCTTCGCTAAATGAATAGCACTCTGACTGTCACAGTGTACCTCCACCTTCTCCTGATGAATTCCCAAGCTCTTCAAAAGTCCATGTATCCAAATGGCTTCCTTCATGGCCTCAGCAACCGCCATGTATTCAGCCTCAGTAGTAGACAACGCTACAGTGGACTGCAAATTTGACCTCCAACTTATAGGTGCCCTAGCCATAGTAAACAAATAGCCTGTAGTAGACCGCCTCTTATCTAGATCACCTGCATAGTCAGAATCAACATATCCAACCAATAACCTGCTAATATTGTCATCCCTTTCAAACTTCAAACCCACATCTGTGGTGCCACTTATGTACCTTAAAATCCATTTAGCTGCTTGCCAATGCTCTTTGCCTGGATCATGCATATATCGACTAACCATACTCACCGCCTGAGAGATGTCTGGTCGAGTACAAACCATGGCATACATCAAACTGTCAACCACACTAGTGTAAGGTACATTCGCCATATACTGTCTCTTTTCATCTGTACTTGGAGACTGAGAAGCACTAATTCTGAAATGAGTGGCTAAGGGTGTACTGACTGGTTTAGTTTTCTCATCTATACCAAACCGTTTCAGCACCTTCAAAAGATATTGCTTCTGTGTCAAACTCACTATGCTCTTTGCTCTGTCTCTAGCTATCTCCATCCCAAGTATCTTCTTGGCTTCACCAAGATCCTTCATCTCGAATTCAGAACTCAGCTGATTCTTCAAATTTTGAATCTCCTTAGCATTTTTAGAGGCAATCAACATGTCATCCACATATAATAACATATATATAAAAGAACCATTCTGTAACTTCCTGAAGTAGACACAATGATCATACTCACTTCTGGAATATCCCTGCACTTTCATAAACTGGTCAAACCTCAAATACCACTGCCTTGGAGATTGCTTCAACCCATAGAGAGACTTCTTCAACCTACAAACACAATTTTTCTTCCCAGCTATCTTAAACCCATCTGGCTGTAACATATAAATTTCTTCATCTAGATCCCCATGTAAGAACGCAGTCTTCACATCCATTTGTGTCAACTCAAGATCAAACTGTGCTACCAATGCCAACAAAATCCTAATAGAAGGATGCTTCACAACCGGAGAGAACACTTCATTGTAGTCAATTCCTTCCTTTTGAGCATACCCCTTTGCAACTAGTCTAGCCTTGAACCGAACACTGCCTTTTGGACCCTCTTTCTTCGTATACACCCACTTGCAACCAATTGCTTTCTTCCCCTTTGGTAGTTGCACTAGATCCCAAGTCTTATTCTTATGAAGAGAGTTCATCTCTTCATCCATAGCAACTTTCCAATCTGCATTTTCTGAACTTCTAGTGGCTTCTTTGAAGTTGGAGGGAACTTCATCATCCACAATGGGAAGAGCAAATGCAACTGTATCTGTAAAGCGAGACGGTCGTTTGATATCTCTTCTTTGCCTTCTTACTGCAATTGATTCTTCCTGCTGGATAGGAACTTCTTCATCATTCTCAGTATCAACCACATCATCTTCATCTTGGACAGGAACAGGATTTTCAACTGAACACTTTTCTAACTCCACCTGTTGGAGAACTCTCCTACCAGTCGACTGATTATTGCCAACAGTCGACTGTCCCGAGCTCCCGCTCTTCTGTTGTTCTAGACCACCAGTCGACTGCTCCTGTACACCAGTCGACTGTCCCGAGATTCTGCTACTCACCTGTTGGAGAACTGTCCCACTCTTCTGCTGCTCACCAGTCGACTGTCCCGTACCACCAGTCGACTGTCCCGAGCTAATCATGCTGGTCTCATCAAAAGTCACATCTCTGCTGATTACTAACTTCTTTTGTTCTGGACACCACAACCTGTAACCTTTGACACCAGTACTAAAACCAACAAATATAGCCTTTTTGGCTCTTGCATCAAGTTTAGTTTCAGTTACATGAAAATAAGCAGGACAACCAAATATATGCAAAAAACTATAATCAGATGCAGGTTTACCACTCCATACCTCAATAGGCGTTTTGCCTTTAAGTGCTGCTGATGGTAAACGGTTGACAATGTGGCTTGCATATATAACAGCTTCTGCCCAAAATGTCTTCTTCAATCCAGACTGTGCTAACATACATCTCACCTTCTCAAGTAAGGTTCTGTTCATCCTTTCTGCAACCCCATTTTGCTGTGGAGTCTTCCTAACTGTGAAGTGCCTCTGGATCCCTTCATCTTCACACAATTTCAGAAACGGATCGTTCTTGTATTCCCCTCCATTATCTGACCTCAGAACCTTAATCTTCCTACCAGTCTGATTTTCAACTTTCTTCTTCCAACTTGTGAACAATGTCAAAACTTCATCTTTGTGCTTCATGGTATATACCCAAACTCGTCTGGAGTAATCATCAACAAAAGTAACAAACCAGTGTCTACCACTCATAGAAGGTGTCTGAGTAGGGCCCCAAACATCTGTGTGCACATAATCGAGGATACCCTTTGTCTGATGTACAGCTGTACCAAATTTCACCCTAGTTTGCTTACCCAAAACACAATGTTCACAAAATTCCAACTTGCACCCTTTAGCATCTTTAAGCAACCCTTGCTTCACAAGCCCCTGCAAGGCCTTTTCTCCTGCATGCCCGAGTCGCATATGCCACAACCTGGTAGAGTCGGGAACAACCTGTTTAGGCTTCTCAGTTACACTGGCAGCTTGACCCAAATATGTTTTTCCCTGCAAGAAAAATAAGTTCCTTTTTCTTTGCCCTTTCATCACCACGAGTGATCCGCTAGTCACCTTCAGAATCCCACCTTCACTAGCAAATTTCAATCCACTGGCCTCCAAAGCACCAAGTGAAATTAAATTCTTCTTCAAATCTGGAACATACCATACATCTGAAAGCTCCCTAATGAGACCATCGTGCATTAGCAATTCAATCTTCCCGATTCCTACCTTCTTACAAGGTGCATCATTTCCCATCAAAACTACACCACCATCCATATACTCCAAAGAAGTAAACCACTCCTTTTTCCAAGACATATGATAGGAGGCTGCTGTATCAAGAAACCATACTTCTTGATAAAGTGAGGGACTAGAAGCAAGTGCAAAAGAAAAATCCTCGCCACTTTCTAAATTATCAACAGTCACATTTGCAGTCGAATTTCCCTTATTTCGTAGCTTTGGACAATCCTTTTTCCAATGCCCCCTTTCATGACAGAAAGCACATTCATCTTTGGCCGGTATTTTCCTGTCCTTCGAAACTCCTCTCGATTTTGAACGAGATTTGTTTCCCTTTTTCCCAGATTTGGACTCAGATCTTGTCTCAGTCCTGCCCCTTACAATCAAAGCTTCAGAAGTTTCTCTATCAACCATTTTATCCCTTCTCCTAGTTTCATTATTCAACAAGGCATTTGCAACATCTTCATATTTCACAGTATCTTTTCCATATAATAAAGTAGTTGCTAAATGATCATAACTTTCAGGTAATGAATTCAACAGAATTAGGGCTTTATCCTCATCCTTAATTTGCTCATCCAAATTTAACAAATCAGCCAATAATTTATTAAATGATTCAACATGAGCATTCATAGACATACCTTCCGTATAGGTGAAGCGAAAAAGTCTCTTCTTCAAATACAGCCGATTCTCCAAACTTTTCCTCATGTATTTGTCTTCGAGTTTCTTCCACAACACCGCAGCAATGGTATCCCTCATCAAATCATACTTCTGAGCCTTCTCAATAAAGAGCCGAATAGTCCCACACGCAACTCGATTCAACTTCTTCCAATCTGCTTCGGACATATCCTTAGGTTTTTCTTTCTCCAAAGCAACATCTTGTTCTTGTTGAACAAGAACATCCAACACCTCACATTGCCACATCCCGAAATTGTTTGTCCCATCAAATTTTTCAACTTCAAATTTTGCGTTGTGAATCGTTGTTCTTGACGAACTTGATCCCACAACATCCTTGGTTGCATCTGCATCACCCGCCATCTCCCTCTAGGTCGAACCAACAGCTCTGATACCACTTGTTGTGCGGAATACAAATCAAACCAACAATCAAACCAACGCGAAAACAAAGAGAGAACCAGCGAGAAAACACAGAAAAGCAAGCAACACAAGAACACAAGATTTACGTGGTTCGGCAAAACGATGCCTACATCCACAAGGGGCGGTTGGGGTTTCTTTACTATGTTCTCCAATGGGTAAACAAAGCCTTTACAAGAGATGACGGCTGCAAAATCCGAATAAGGTGTTACAATTTACAAAACCCTAACGGGTGTATTTATAGGGAAACTATTGGGCCTTTCGAATTGGGCCGAATCTGGATCCAAAACCCGCCGACAGTCGACTGGTCCAATTACCAGTCGCCTGGTTCCTTCGGGACAGTCGACTCATCAGTCGACTGCTGCTGCTGTATCTTTAGTCTTTGAAAACTCCTCTCTGGACAGTCGACTGCTCCTCCATCCAGTCGACTGAAGCTCTGAAACTTTCGAACACTGCAGATACCAAATACCAGAATCGAGCCATTATCCTACATATATTATCCAATCTTCTGGGTTTGCATTATACAGTTACCTAAATTGCAAGATACACAGCAACTTTTGTAGAATTACACGTGGCATGTGTGATCCACAATTCATTAGGTCAACCAGGAACTAATGGAATTTGAAATTGGTTTGTATTGTCTTTATTTGGGTGTGATTATGTGTTCTTCAATTGAGTTGGTCATTAGTTCTTTCAAAAATCCAGCTCCTCAATTTGAATATTCAGAGCGTACCATAACCAAAATTTCAATATTTCTAGATGAATTTTGCTTGACCACAAATTATGTGATATAAGTCTTCACAACACAAGGCATTGCCGTATATCCTATCAGAATAAATATTAAAATTCTAGGTTGATCTGTTAACACATGTATTATTGGACTAGTTTGGATGTTAATATGCTAGATCTTCTTAATAATAATACTTTTGATCGATTAGTGCGATGCTGTTAAGACTTAATAATAGTCACATATATAACCGCACATTTTTGGCTGATAGGTTGGTCTCCAAAGACGGCATCTTTCTTTATTAACCAATGTCCACCTCAGAAAGATAGCGTCTCTTGTCTGAAAGTGTACTCAATCCCTTTATCCCCAAGCATAGCATAAACACAAAGTCCATCCCATTCTCGAACCTATATATACTATATCTTCAATTCTCTGATACCTACCGAACTTCCTTCAATCGTTCATTAATCAAGAGTCTCAAGTTTGTGCAAAGCAAAAGAGCTAAGAAGATGGACAAGAAGCCCACATCTCAGTTTCCATCAAAGCAAGTGCAAGAAGGGGCATCGCTCAACAACAACAACAACAACAAGCTCAAGAGGCTGAACCAGTTGAGAGATGCTGACTTGGGGCCGTTCATTGCTGTGGAGCGGAAAGTGGAAGCTCCGAAGGATATTAATGAGAGCGCAGAGGATTTCATCAACCGGTTCAGACAGAACCTCCGGTTGCAGCGCCTGCAGTCGATTGAGAATTACAAGCAGATGCTAGCCAGAGGTCTCTGATGATATATACCAGACATATTTACAGATATATATATACATTATTATGTTTCAGTAACTAGTCAACTTGTTGGATTAGTTTCTTTGCCGGTTTTTATAATTTATCATTTGATTTGTTGTCTGTATATTTTATTGTGAGGTGTGGCACTTAGGGTCGCAAGTAAGAAGCATGTTGAAATGAATGATGGATTCAATGAGAATCAAAATTCTTTGTTATGAACAAAGAAATTACATTCTTTCCCTAATACTATGGGATTTGAGGATTCTCATGAGATTTCTATAACAAACAATAAAATAATCCAATTTTTTTTTTTTACTATAATAAAGGTTTCATGGGAATGCAATGAATACGGTAATGCTACATTATCGAGAATCTTCATTTCTACCCTCACATCTTCGGGGATCATCCAATTTGCGTACCAAACACCCCCTTGGAAAATATAATTGATTTAATGATTCTTTCATATATGTATGCAATATGATTGCAGGACTGTTATAATTGCAGTAACCTCTATTTCAATTCTCTCTATTGATCCTCTGCAACGCTAGCTCCTTGCCTATGTGAGAGAAGAGGCTAATGTCAGAATGAAGAATAACAAAATCTGGCCTAGCAGGTTTCATTGTTGGCCCAGGTTCAATCAGTAAATGGCCATGGATTATATATACAAATATCAGGATCACACAAGAAACAAAATCAAGACTACTAACTGTTATATGTTCTTAACATGAACTAAGAATACATACATAATTAGAATTGAAGGTGTAAAGTAAAATCTAGGTAATTGAAGATACAAACATCAATATTAGCAACTTTTATTAGTACCCAACCACTTAACAAAATTTCTTGTCGAACTCTGTTTCAACTCTCGCATATCTAAGAAGAACTCAGTTATGGTTCAAAAGCAAGCTTACTTGGATGGACCCAAACAGCAGATGGCCAGTGGTGCCTCACTCAGGTATGCATCTGACATCGAACATGGAGCCGTCCAAAGGAAACACTATCCTATCCAAAACGTATCCCAAGCGCTGTCAGGACTTGCAAAATAGATGCAGAGTCTCCTTTCCCGCCCCACATGCCAGCCAACTAACCTCTCAATCCCAATCCCGTCCTTGAACAGACACCAACCTCCTAAACTCTCTCAACCTTCACCCTTACAAGATGATCCTTAAAATCCGACCTATACAATTCAACGCTGTCTGTCGGAAGAGAACAGTACTAACACGAGCTCCCCATTCCACTCCACGAAATTCTGATACTTAATCAAACTCATATAATCATCGACGGTAAATTGTTGAACCTTCTTCATCTATGTCCAACTTCTCACAGCAGTAGCGCATTCAGCACGCAAAATACCTTTCCACCAAAAAACAAGTGCCGACTGAATATAATCACGCGCGCGGACTGAGCTTGTGAACCAACCGGTCTTTATTACCACTCGTCCGAATCTGACACCACTCACCAGATAATCTCCTGCCCAGGGGCCGTAACAGGGGAGGGGAGGGACCCGGTTGGGATTATGGTTCTGAGAATTTGTTGGGAAGAAGACTGTATTTGGATATTGTAGCTGACTTAGACTAGCTGAGCAATGGCAATTATCATTCATCTTTCATTGCACGTACATACACAATTATACTATTTTATTTTATTTTACCCTTTTTTTGTGAGGATATATAATAAAGAAAACAGAATATCACAAGTAGCATTGGTATCGGGTCGGGTCGGATCGGGTCCTTCACTATCCGGACTCGGATCCGGTCTTCTACGGGTCCAAAAATTGGACCCGAACCCGGACCCGTGAGGACCGGATCCGGTTCATGAGTTTTGAGTTTGGAAGAGGAAGATTTAGAATTGAGAAGGAAGGAGAGGAGGGATTAGCATAAAATATTTATTTTTATGTTGATTTTTTGGATTCTTTTAACAGGTCCGGGTCCGGGTCCGGGTCCGGGTCCGGTCACTTTTGAGCGGATCCGGATCCGGACCCAAAAGTACAACGGGTCTCATTTTAGGATCCGGATCCGGACCTGGACCTGGATAGACCGGGTTGGTTCCGGTCTAATGCCGGGTCCGGATCGGGTCCGGGTCGAATCCGGGTTTCGGGTATTTATACCAATGCTAATCACAAGTGTTTGTTGTTGGATATATTGGTATATTCTCTCTATATAAATATAGCACGTGCATATGTGTAACACGTGTAATGAACGTACAATTGATTGGATATTGGAACGCGGGTTTGTGGGCTTATAACCCGATACCCAAACCAGTATTTAGAAATAAATACTGGCTTGTGATAGCAGTCTAGGTATTCCAATTTTGATACCTAGGGTGAATATCTCAAGCAACTTAGACCTAGAGATAAAACCCTAATTCCCAATTGCTAATTTCCTCACAGAATTTAACATTTGTTTGATCAGGAACTTGAAGCATGCATCTAGCGTCCTCCTCCAACACACCCTACCCTACCCAGCATCTCAGTGTCAGCAACTCTCACTCTCGAAAAATCTTTGAAACGATCGCCCTATCCTTCTTATCCGCAACATCTGCACTACAATTAGCTACACGAGAGATGCTTCATTCATTCATTCCTGAAACAACCAATCCCTCCAACATGAGCTTAATGTGGCAAGAGATTGGGTCAGTGCCGGTTCCCTCCCTCTCTAACATGATCCATCACATACTTTGAGTTCACCTCAATTAACAAAAGGCCTTCATGGACTATGAGGTGAGACGATTTTGCCGCAATCCATAGTCCACGATGTTCTTCCGCATTGATAGAACTTGCGAAGACACGACCTCCCCTAACCAGAAGAGGGCTTCTCATCCAATCGCTAGTTTGGTATTACAAGTTGTAAACAGGCATGTATAATTGAATAGTCGATGGGCCATAAGAGCATCCACAACCGTTTGCTAAAAAAATATGGCAAAATAGCAAATGAAAATAGCAATATGAGTAGTGCGCCCAAATCTAACAAAACTAAAGCGGAAACCCCCAGATCTCTCCCGAAAATCCAGAACTAACCCATCTCTCCTCCTCTTCGTTCTCTCCTTCCTCTCCGTTCTCACCTTCTCACCCTACCCTAACCCATCAGCTTCTCCTTCCTCTCGCTTCCCCAGCGCCCCACCTCAGCCGCCGCCCTCCTCTCCCGTCGCCCCACCTCCTCCTTCTCTGCCCTAAAAAACTCTAAAACCAAAAACACAAACCCTAGATCTGAGTTTGGGGGATGGCCGGCGGCTAGAGTTTCGTCGCCGTCGCCCCCCCCTTCCTTTCAACCACTCCCTCCCAACTCTCATCTTCTCTTTCCCTCTAATTTTGTTTTCCCCCAAATCCTTACTTTAGGCTTTCGGAATCCGGCCGTCAAATGGGGTCTCCTCCGGTGTGCGACGGCGAAGGTCGAGCACGCGACATCTTTGGTAGGGCCAAAGGTGCCGCGCGGGGTGTTAGTCGCCGGTTGTGATTGCGGTTGTCAACGGTCGTCATTTGGGTCGACGCAGAGCGCAGCGGTGACACCGATCATCAATTTGGGGTATTCTCCGGTGTCGGAGAAGGATGCGATGGCGAGGGTCGAGAGCGTCGCATCTTTGGGGAGACCAAAGGTGTCGCGCGGGGTGCTGCTCGCCGGTCGTGATTGTGGTTGTCAACGATCGTCATTTAGGGTCGACGCAGAGTGCAGCGGTGCCACCGGTCGTCATTTGGGGTCGGCTCTGGTGTCGGAGAGGGATGCGACAGTGACGGTCGACAGCGGCGCATCTTTGGCGGGGCCAAAGGGGCCGCACGGAGTGTAGTTCGCCGTTCTTGATTATGGTTTTCGGACAAGCTGCCTAGGACTGGCGTCATCGGGGATGACGACGCAAATCGCAGCGGTGCTCAGACTGGTTGCGTCGGACTGGTGGCGGGAGCGCTGCCTAGTGTAATACTCCAGATTTCTAAAGAGCGAACAGTCGACTGGTACTGGTAGCAGTCGACTGGTATGCGCAGGATTTGAGAAAATTGAGAAGGATTTGAGAATTTAGTCCCACATGGGAGGTTTACAAGAACTAATTTGAGTATAAATACTATTAGCCAATGATCAAGAGTCACCAATCCGGTTAACCACCTTTTGAGAGGCAGCCTGTGGTGGGCAGTTGTACTACATAATATCTAATTTGTCTTTCTAAAAATATTAAAAATTGTCGAGTATTGGGGCGGGGCGTTACAAATGGTATCAGAGCCGACTTTCGACACACTGGTGTATTTGATACACGGCAGGGAGATGAGTCTCCGGAATTTGCTTCGTGGGGTATTCACGGAAGTAGGCAGGGTGCTAGAAAGGGCGGTCCTACACTAGATGTGTGTCCCGTACTCAGCGAGGACGCTGATTTCTAAAGGTGGGGTATATGTAATACCCCAGATTTCTAAAGAGCGAACAGTCAACTGGTACTGGTAGCAGTCGACTGGTATGCGCAGGATTTGAGAAAATTGAGAAGGATTTGAGAATTTAGTCCCACATGAGAGGTTTACAAGAACTAATTTGAGTATAAATACTATTAGCCAATGATCAAGAGTCACCAATCCGGTTAACCACCTTTTGAGAGGCAGCCTGTGGTGGGCAGTTGTACTACATAGTATCTAATTTGTCTTTCTAAAAATATTAAAAATTGTCTGAGTATTGGGACGGGGCGTTACACCTAGCGTCGGCGTGGAGCGGCGAGCGGCGAACTACGGGATAGTCGGGGCTGTCGTGGAGGCATGTGGGGGAGGTCAGGGAGAAAGTGGGGGGGGGGAGGATTTTTTATTTGGGAGTGTGGCAGTTGGGGGGAGATTTGAATTTCAAATTGAGTTTTGAAATTTGAGTTGACGCAGTGGAGTCCCTAAGATCACCGACTTACAATTAGCAACAAAATGTATCCTAGTTGGTGTAGGCGACGATTGTCGGACAACTTTATAGTTTGGGTTCTACTTTGACCTTGGTTGGTTAAAGTGAGGGGTGCCTTTGGTTCTTTCATGTCAGAGGGCTCGCAGGGGTCAGGTGCGACATCTATCCTTGTTGCGAGATTACGTCGAGAGTCATCGAGGGTGAAGCGAGGGAATGAGAACGATGACTCAATCTTGACATGGAGTTGTCAGATTGGTGGAGTGCCTGCGGGGTCTCTAATATGGTGCTTACGCTTGTCGTATGGGTCACTACTGGGGGCGATGAGGGAGAGCGTGCGATAGTTGGAGAGGATAAATGGCGTACAAGCGAGGGACTGAGTGAGAGAGTAGGCCCAAATTGGCACGAGAAAGTTGTTCTGGCGGGGGTGGCCGATAAATAGGACTAGATTTCGTTGTATTTTTGTTTGTTGGTTGGGGTGTATAAATTCCAGAACCCAGCCTGTTGGGATCTGAACTTCATAAGTCTTATTTTTTGTTGTTTGTTTTGTTAAACCTTTTAATGAAACACAAGGGGGCAATTGCCAACCTTTTACGATAAAAAAAAAGAAAATAGCAATATGAGAATTTCAGTACAACGTTGATTTCCTAAAATTTGAGAAAGACGGTACATGTTGTTTCGTCCGTTTTTTTAACAGTTAATTAATTAATGATTAGATATTAAAATAGGTTAATTAAATAAATTAAATAATAAAATATATCCTAACCTACTTAATTATATTAGAATATAAATATTAAAACCCTCACCCTTACCACAACTTCGGAGTTTTGGTCCATCGGTAGGGTTATTAATATGGTATCAGAGCAACCCAAGTTCGAATCTCACTGGCTGCGCAATTTAAATGTAGATTGGAAAAAAAAAATATCGCTGCATATAGTCCAGGGCTTGACCCAAAAAGATGGCCCTCAACCTGCAGGGGCGTATTAGATAAATATTAAAACCCTCACCCTTACCACAACTTCGGAGTTTTGGTCCATCGGTAGGGTCATTAATAAATTATACACTAACCTAATCTTTTTTTGGGCTGGACGGCCAAGCCAAAAAGCTTGAAACGGGACAATATGTCCCGTTTGAGCAATTTTTTATTTTTGATTTTATTTATTTATTTATTTTTCCAAACAGTACATGTTGTACTGTCTAATCATTAAAAAAATGGTCAGATGAAACAACATTTGTCTGATCCCATTAAAAAATAAAAAAAATAGGAACGATGCATATTGTTCCGTTCCCAATAATTTGAGAATCGCTTGTTCGTTTCTCAAATATGAGAAGCGACTGTAGCGATTTTGCCAAAATATGGTAAAATAACAAATGACTGCAGGCCATCATTTTTCAAAATATGAGAAAATGACAAATATAACAAATTGATTGTGGATGCTCTAAGAAACTAATGCATGTTTTCCGGAAGGGTAACAAGTGCCAATTTGGGTCGAAACGCGATGCAAAGCTTCGTTTGGATTTTTTTCTTCCGATGGTCGTCTTTTAAGTCTTATTGAGGGCGATGCCTATGGTAGCCAGGCTTCATGAATAATTTTTGTACCTGTTTAGTTTTCAAGATTATCCAACAAAAAAAACACAAAAAACCTACTCCCTCCCATTTTATCTCAAAATGTACGCTTATTTATTCTTTCTCAAATTATTTGTCGCATTACATTTTCAAGTAAGACTTTTTTAAAGATCATTAATAAATTTTTTAATACACTATCAAAATTTTTTTTAAAGAAAAAGGTGGAATGTGGCCACCCTGTTTCATTAATCAGAAATTAACAAAACATACAAACTACGAATATAAAATAAAACATGAAATAATATGACCCGTACAAACACCAGATCCCTCCAACAATCCTGGAGGGTGGGTCAACAAACCGATAATCAACACACCATCGAAGAGGACAAACCTACTCCCCAAATATTGTAATGGACCCCATCTTAGGCCCAAACACAAAGCTCGGCCGTGCAAAATGTATGTACGTCACTTTAGCTTCGTAGACTACCTCTACGGCACGTGCACACCCATCTGTAGCTAGTCAGCCGGGATTTTATCAACAGCCCAACCCTGTCGTCTCAACAATGGGGGGATCCCTTCTTCGGGCCCAAGCCCCGCAGCCGAGCTACAACAAATGAGATTTTCTTTCTCCTTTCAGGCGGGATTTTGAAACCCACCGAACCCAACTTTCTCCTCTTCTCCTCCCACAATAAAAACAATACACAACCGCCGAACTCAGCTATCTCCTCCACTCCTCCGACAAACGCGCAAACATCACACACACCTCAAACCAAACCACTGTCAAAGAGAGGATACCTTCGCCTCTCTCACGCTCTTACTCTCTCTAGTGATTTCTCATAAACACAGACATACACCAATATAGAGTAGTGAGGAGTAGCATCTTCGCTCATTCACTCTCATACACTCTCCCAAACAAAAAAAATCCAAAACAAATCACAACGAACTGAAGCATCACCTTCTCCACTCGCCACAGCGGGCGGTTGTGTTGGACGTCAGGTTCAATGATGAGGGCGGAGTGGCGGTGCTGTCACGAAAACTGTGGCAGTTGAGTAAAGGCACTCGGAAGCAGCCGCCTCCCTTCTTAAGCACCCCCAACAAAACTGTGCACGAGCACCATCCTCTTTCTCCGGCACCCCCATCATCACATACCCTCTCTTCTATGCATACACAACCAGCACCTCAACATCCAAATCAAAGCTGTAGACACTGCGATTGACATCGAGGGTGGGGACATGGTGGCGACAGCGATGGCACCGCATCCGGCGCCAAAGAGGGGGCGGTGATGACACAGAGGAGGTGCGGATCTAGAAGGAGGTGGCGATGGCATCAAAGAACAGGCGGAGACAGAAGCAAGCAACGGTGCGGGGTAACATCCCCGTCACTCGATCGGGTGGAGGGGCGACGACGGGATACGGTTGTTGGGATTGGGACGTCAACCAACGCCCGTTGTCGCAGCGAAATTAATAGAGCAATGAGGAAGTCAAAGTAGACGAGACGAATAAATTGAGCAAGCAAGTAGATTTACCAAACTAACACAAACACACTGATGACTTATCTAGGTTAGCTTTTGCTTAATCCGGGGGAAAATACAGGGAGATCTGATATTCAAATAGAAGAGATTACAAGGAGTTATTGTTTCACTCAATACAAGGAATTCAACTCACCCACCAAGAACTATCTCTCTCTCGAGGCTCTCTTTGCAATGGAGAAAATTATCTATGAGGTACCCCCTCTCATATTGGAGGAGTTTACAATATATATAGAAAATAGAGAGAATACCTAGGTCTAATCTTGATTCGCAGTCGTCCGATATAACCTGAAAAGGAGTAACTGAATAGGAGCCGCACGATATAACTTGGAGTTGAAGATTGGGCTGAAACGACCTAACAAATCGAAGCCCAAAAACGAACACAGCTCCGCAGTCGGTCGACCATCCAACAAGACTGGTCAACCGTACCACTCTCTGACATTCCCTGTACTTCAAGCAATCGGGGGGCACAGTCAGGGGGTGCGGTCGACCGCAATATAGGATAGTCAACCGCAACTATGCCTGCACCTTGCTGCTGTTGTTTTCCCTTCTACTCACTTCGACGCTTCGACCTCCGTTCTTCATCTTACCTTCTTCTAATCTGAACAACGAGTATACACGACATAATCCTAACGAACTCCACATTGGATTGCATACGAGTGCTATCACATGATGGGTTACTCATCTCCAAACTCTAATGAATTCCATTTACAAAGAAAACTTAGAACAATAGTTTCTTTTTCTAGTTGAACTGATCTCTACCAATCTCACCAAAATTAGTATACCCCTTCAAGGGTACACCTCCATAGATGTACTCATGAAGTTTTCAAACTCCGCACGAACTCCACCTACCCTTAGGCTTTCTCCACCTCTCGACGATATTCAAACTTCGTGATCTCGTCTCAATGATTCTAGTTGCAGAAAACTAGCTGAGCTTGCGGAAATAATGGAAAAAGAACTATCAACCCCTGCGTAGGATTTTCGAATTTCCCAAAGCTTATAGAGATTGTGTTGGCTTGGCCTAACCACTCTCATACCTCTAATCACTTCACGACGATCTTGAAAAACAGACAGAACTCCACATCGGGCTGTGTATCTACAGCCCCGTGCATCAAGTGTTTCCAAGAAAATCAGATTCCGTTTCAACCGAAGAATATGCAAAATATCCCTTAAAGTGAACATATTTAGACCTAACATCTTCAACTCAACAATCCCCTCACCCACTACTTCACAAATCTTTTCAGTTCCCGTTGTCACACAACGCCCCGTAGTAGACTTATAAGTAGAAAACAACTCCCTCTTAAGAAAATATGAGAAGAACTCTCTGAGTCAAGAAACCAACTAGAATTCACTTCTAAAGAATTTGAAACAAGAAGACACGAACCACCTGAATCAAAGGCACTAACCACATTAGCAGCTGAACTCCCGTTCTTAGTGCTCTCATGATTCTGTAATTTTTAACAGTCTTTCTTGATATGCCATGACCTCTTACAATATCAGAAATGGATCGAATCCTTTTGCAAAGCACTTTGTCTTTCCCCCGAAGGACCATCCACTGCTAGACAACTTGTAGGAATAGACGATGATGATTTATGGGTCTCCTTACTAAGTTGATTTTCCTTCAATGCTTTGATTACACCATCTACCGAAATACTCTCCTTAGTAGATCTACCGTGTAGCATGGTAGTGATCAAAGGCTCGTACAAATTCGGCAGTGAATATATCAGGTTGAAAGCTTTATTTTCCTCACACATATCTGCGTTGATCGCCTTAAGTTTATATAATACATTATTGAACTCTGTAATGTGGTCTTGGAGATCGGTACCTTCCTTCATAGATAAACGGAACAACTTCCTTTTCCAATGCATCCGATCTAATAACGACGAACCAGAGTAGTCAGCTATGAGTTTTTCCCACAAACTCGCCGCATCAGTTTCTTCAAGAAATCTGCACTTGACCTCGTTCGTCATGGATAGTCAGATCAGACTTATGGATCTTTTACGAATATCTTCCCAACCGGCATTCTTCATATCAGTTGGCTTTTCTTTCTTCTTACTGCCTAACTACAAACGTTCTTGAACAAGAACATCATATATGTCAGTCTTCCAAAGATTGAAATTGATCATTCCATCGAACTGCTTGATCTTCAGAATACTGTGGCCTGTCATCTTAATCAAGAGACTCGGCAACCTGAAGCTCTGATAGCAGTTGTTGGGATTGGGGCGTCAACCAACGCTCGTTGTCGCAGCAGAACTAATAGAGCAATGAGAAAGTCGAAGTAGACGGGACGAATAAATTGAGCAAGCAAGTAGATCCACCAAACTAATACAAACAGACTGATGACTTAGCCCGGTTAGCTTTTGCTTAATCCGGGGGAAAATATAGGGAGATCTGATATTCAACTAGAAGAGAATTCAAGGAGTTATTGATTCACTCAATATAAGAAATTAAACTCACCCACCAAGAACTATCTCTCTCTCGAGCCTCTTTTTGCAATTGAGTAAATAATCTATGAAGTACTCCCTCTCATATTGGAGGAGTTTACAATATATATAGAAGAATAGAGAGAAAACATAGGTCTAATATTGATTCTCAGTCGTCCGATATAACCTGAAAAGGAGTAACTGAATAGGAGTCGCAGGATCTAACTTGGAGTTGAAGATTAGGCTGAAACGACCTAACAAATCGAAGTCCAAAAACGAACACAGCGCCGCGGTCGGTCGACCGTCCAACAAGACTGGTCAACCGTACCACTCTCTGACATTCCCTGTACTTCGAGCGGTCGGGGGGGACGTGGTCGACCGCAACTATGCCTGCACCTTGCTGCTGCTGTTTTTCCTTTTACTCACTTCGACGTTTCAACCTCCGCTCTTCATCTTACCTTCTTCTAACCTGAACAACGAGTATACAAGACACAATCCTAACAACGGGAGGCCCTCGACCCTTGACAACGGTGGGAGGGTGCGGTGGCGGGAGGGATCGTCCATCGCCGCACGACGCGATAGACAAGGACGGGAGGGAGTGACTGAGGCGAGAGAGAAGGGACAAATTACGGGATGCGACAGCGACGAGGGAAGGTCGACGGCGGTGTTTGGATTAGCGGGAGAGACGACCGGGGCGAGGGGGAGGGGGGGGCTTCCCCAATTTCTCAGATCTATGGTTTTTGTTTTTTTGGGAGGTGTTTTTTTTTGGAGTTTCTCTTTCTAGAGTTTCTAGAGAGAGAAACTCTCTTGGGTAGCTCTAGCAATATTCTTATTTACACTATCAACTTTGCCTTTGAGTAACTACTCATGTTCCACCTAAATAAATTGTGGAGGAACACGTCTGCAGAAATTTACGACAAACAACTCATAATATAGCTTTAATAATGAAGAAATTTTTTTTCTTTCACACTAATCTAGAGGGTTTTGTCTTAAATGTGAAGAAACTTAGAATGACATTTTTTTTGTACGGAGGGAGAATAAGACATGGTGATAAATTCCTTGCCTCTAGCATTTGACCGATTCCTCCCCCCCCCCCCCCCCCCCCCCCCCCCCCCGAAACTACTTTTCCAAACACTTCGCGAACTAATTTCATTAGTGAGTCACTCTTCGATTTCGACTGCGGCCTAGTCACAATATTTTTTTCAAGACTGCTATTCCCAACTGCTGTCTCAGTTTATTTTATATTTGGGTTAGAGACTTCGAGACTTAGACAAAAATTGTTAAGTTAAAATGTGTTATACTTAGGCTGCAGAAGTCATCTGCGGCATAGGCCGCCGTCCCCAACAACGACCTCTCTTATACGGAGGCCGTAGATGGCTACTGTAGGCCTGCAGCCTACGTTTAGGCTCATTAAAAAATCTAGTTAAGATCTGGGCCTCCGCTCTCTTCTCTTTTACTTCATCTCTCCCAACTCTCTCTTCTTCAACTCCGAAACCCCGAAACCAAAACTCAAATATCCTAGATTTCAATATCTCAGTTGTTGGAGGAATTTTCTAGTCCTTTCATGTTGTTAAAGCTGATGTGGCTTCTCTCACTTGCTGCCACTTGCTCATTGTACTTCTCTTGTCTTCTTCGAATTCTGGTATATCGTGTAGTGTATCCACCAATCCCAACAATATATAGATGACAAAAGTAATTACATTTTCAAGTGATGTTGGAGTAAATTGATAGTAAACAAACTGAGAGAAAAAGAAAGGCATTAAGAAAGAATAGCATGATAATTACATAAAATCAACAATCCATCTATTTCTTTACTGCCTCTTCTCTTTAAAAAATTCCGAGCCTTTCAAAATTTCATAATCTCGTCATTGACAAGGTTAGAGATAGACAGTCTTGGTACTATAACTTGTTAATTTTGATCTCATGTTGTGCCAAGAGTGATTCTTGAGTTCTCTAACCTCCAGTTCTCCTCTGCCTATTTATATTAACAATGAATATATGATCAAAATTTATATTAACAATGAATATATGCCAAAGTTAAGGTTTAAAATGTGCGCCTTAAGCATAGGGATTTTTGTTCTTTCAAAAATGACACTTTTCAAAAATATTTACCAAACCCGCTTTCGAAACTAATTACCAAACTAACCCACTCACTATTTTAAAGAGCAAGTTTAGTTATAGAAATTTGCTACAATACTAGAGAAATTTCGTCAAGTCTCACAACACTAAAGCTGAACCTGCTGTTTGAAACAATGTATGGGTCAGTTTGGTAATTAGTTTCGAAAGTGGGTCAGCTTAGTAAATATTTGTAAAAAGTGGGTCATTTTGGAAACAAAATTCAAGCATAGGATCCTCTTTTCATATTCTATTGAGTTTTAATAATCAGAGTTCAGCCATCCATCACATGAATTTATCAATACGACGAGATTTGTACGAGATTTGTATTTGTTGCACCAATAACTAGAGCTTGTATCGAGCCTGCATCGGGCCTATCAGATCGGGTTATGCACTATCCGAATTCGGATCTGATGCCCTATGGTTCCAAAAATTGGATCCAGACACAATCTGTGAGAATCGGTTTCGGGTCCGGATCCGGTTCCAACTCAAAAAAGCATACTCGTCGAATCCGGTAGCGAAGAATAAATATTTGCACTTAAATATTTTTGCACCCAATATCCTATGGTTACTACATTTTTTCACTTAAGTACATAAATAAATATTATATTTACACATCTATCTTCAACAATTACTATTTACATGTACATCTCTATAACCCTATTATTCAAATTCCATATTTTTTGGGATTTTTTTTAACGGGTTCGGGTCGACTCTATTTTAAGTGGATTCGGATCCGGATCCGGAAGTGCATCGAGACTTATTTACGACCCGGACCCGGACTAGTATAGATCGGGTCGGTTATGGTCCAATGCCGGATCCGAGTCGGGTCCGTGTATCGGGTATTTATGCCAATGCTACCAATAACTTGATAGATGACTAAAATTACTAGCAAGAACTCACTGCAGCACAGGTTAGGATCCTGAGATCCTCTGCATCTCTATAATATTGGTAATAGTAAGAGAAATGCTGTACATACCTTATTTTCTACTCCAAATTTATATGAGATTTGTCTTTTGGTGATTGTTAGGTCCATTAATTATTAAAATATAAATTCTATGTAAGTTTGTGGTAGGAAATGAGGTATACGAATTATTGGATTCTTTGCTCCTGGATATGTTCCTTCAATGATTGTTGATATAGAGACATAATATTAGAAGACGATCAATAATCTCTATCTCTATATTATAATGAGAGAGTTGGAGTTGTAAATTGTCAATAAACAAACTCGTGTGTTGCACATGCAACTCCAACTCCCCATTTCTTACTAAATTTTTTTTAATTAGCACGCACGTTGTACGTGCAACTCTAAATCTCAATTTTTTACTTAATTTTTTTTAATTGACACGTGCGTTGCACGTAAAGCATATATATTTTTTACTTAAAATTTTCAAATTATCACATGCACCGCATCAGAATTTTTACTTTAAATTTTTTTTATTAACACGTGCGTGCTTCATATGTCACGTCCAACTCTCTCATTATATCCTTTATATACATATTACTGACACGTGTCTCGCACGTACTATATTATATTATTTTTAAAATATATATTTACTTTTAAAAAGTTATATTTATTACGACGTGCGTTACACGTGCAAGTCACATTTTTTTTACACTATTTTTTAAATTAATACGTGCATCGGCACATGTATATTACTAGTATATAATAATCTCAATGAATTGATATCAGTATGACTTCCTTTTTCACTGGATTGTTTGAGTTAATTAGGTAGTTGATCTAGCTGTAGAGCACTTCCTAATTAAAATTCAACCTTTCGCCCAAAAAGTTGCTCACATCTCCCGATTTTTTTTTAATGCCATTTTAAAAAAATATTTATATAAAAAAATAATTGTCAAACTATTTGTACTCATGGACTCAACAACTAAAATCGCCGTTTCTAACAGCGAGTTTAGTTGTTTCATGCTCACCATTGAGACACGGCGAGTTTAATGGTAATTTTTTAATACGCTAGTTGTTCCCAATGGCGAGTTTAATTTAAAAAATTCAAAATAACTCGTCCCAACATCGATGGTTATTGTACTAAACTCGCTATTAGAAACAACGAGGATGTAGGACATTTAGCATAGGAGAGTCAAAACACTTGGACTTGGCGAATTTTAGGAAAAAACTGGAAAATTTTGCCGTACTGCCCCACTTTTTGAAAATATTTAGCCGTCTGTCCTACTTCCCAAAACAATTAGCGATATGCCCTTGTTCAGGACACGTCAGCAACAAACGTTATTGAGAAAAACGGCATAGGTTATTTCGATGTTGTTCTTTCCAATAACGGCTTATGTTTGAAAAAAAATTGCATGCCGTTATTTGGAATAACGGCATCAGTATATTTGTCATACAAGTGTGAATCTTCTAACTTTAAAAAGTTCTAAGTTGGAAAAAAAACTTATAAACAATGCCGTTATCCTGAATAACCACTCTTGCCGTTTTTTGGAAAGAATTAATAAAAAGTAAAAAAAAATTATAATTGATGCCGTTATTTGGAATAACAGCATCAGTTATAATTTTTTTTAACTTTTAATTTTAAGGTGGGCAATTGCATGTGTAATGTCCTGATTTTTCATTTAATGAAAATTATTTATTTTGCACGTAGTGTGCACGTGCAATATTTTTTGGTTGAATTAAGTCCTATAATTATTTTCATTGTGATGAGTATAGATATTTAAATATGTGCTTTTTAATAATTTTTATACAAAGCCTTCTTTTAATTAGACAAAAAGCCTTTTTCTTAAAGCCCAAAATTTAATTCATTTATTTTATTTTAAAATTGTTATTTTGGCCCATAAACTAAAGCCCATGAGTTAATTTATTTTTAAATACAACTTGTCATGTAGGATACAATTTAAAGATTATTTTTATGTAAAATATAAGGTACAAATTTCTATGGAGACCAAATTGCATGCACGTGCGTTGCACGTACACGTGCACAAGCACACTTGCATGGCCAGATTGGATCTTTTTGGAGGGAAGATCAAATTTGAGTGGGATCATGGTGGAGTGGTTACTTGATCATGGGTAGTTAGTGTAACTCCTCCTTAAATCTAAGCCATTTGTCCTTAACTCCTACTTCAATCCTAGCCATCCATTCTCCTATTTTTTGGTATAAATACCCCCTCCTTTGGCTAGTATTCTTGTGCAAATTAATTCTTCCAAACCTATAGCTAATACAAGTATCTAGTAGTTATTTTAGTGAGTTAAAAGATTGAGAGGTTGTGTGGGATTGTGCTTGCATCAACAAGAAGAGGAGGCCGGCATCAAGGAGGGAGTGCTCGGGTTGGCTTGTAGAGTGCTCGGAATTTTGCTAGTGTGCACGCATTTAGGAGGATGAGCATTTCGTTTGCAAGGACATTCGTCGAGGAGGTTGCTAGTTGTATTTTCTCTCCATTTAAGGTAGATAAATTTTCTATATTTCTAATTAGGAATGCATGCTAGATTGAATTGAATGAATGAAGCATAAAAAATATTAATAAGAGTACGCATTTTATTGAGAAAAAATGACCTATGGATTGATTGAAATGTGGATGTGAAATTGTATGTGGTTTTATTAGTAAAGGCTAAATCGTGTGTGAATTAATTATGGCCATGGATTATTGAAGAAAGTTTCATTATCTACATCACAAATTATATACAAAAAGTTAGTAGATTGACAATGCTACTTTGTGTGTTTAAATGAATCTTTGTGTTACATTGAAATGAATGAATTAAAATATAGATTTGTATGTTTGGTAAAAGATTAAGAATAGAGAATTAATGTGAAGTTTGCTAATAAAGAGATTAGTGGTGTTAATTGTTAAGAAATGTTGAAAAGAAGAAATGGGGTAGTTATAATGTAGAATCTGAATCAATTGTATGAAAAATATGTTTTAATTGTTAAAAAAATTATTTTGTTCATACTGGTGTGTAAATTATGTGAGGAAGAATCAAACTGAAATTTTATAGTAATTTTTATAAAGGCAAATGAAATGAGGACTAGTTGAACATCGAAACGTTTTAATAACAGAGAGAATTGGTTTAAATAAATTTTGAGTTGCGTTATTGACAACCTGAGCGCGTAGCTCAAGTGGTCGGGATGGCTTTAATCGCTATAGTGGTCTGAGATCGCTGAATCCTTGTGGAACCATAATTTTATTTTTTTTTCAAAAATAATATAAAACAGCGGCCGAGAGCATTTAATGCTCTCAGCGCCTTTCTATACTGCTGGTGCAAGTGGCCTAGTGGCTTGTGCCTTCGGCTGTGTTCTTTTGGTTTTGGGTTCGAATCTTAGCTTTGGCAAGATTGAAAAAAATATTTTTTTGAATGTTTTGGTGATCAAAAAATTATGGAAAAAATATGATTATTCTTCTAAAAATATATGAGACTTATGAAAAATAATTTGGGAATTATTTACATAGAATAAAATATGATTTGAGAAAAAAATGTATAATTTAGACTTATGGTTATATATTTGTATGGTATAAAAGTTGCACTTTGTAGAAAGGCTTGAAATAAAATATTAGAAAGAAGTGGAATAAAAATAGAAATTATAAGTAGTGATGCATTGTGAATTATTCTCATTTGAGAATAGTGTGAAATTTGTGGTATGTGAATATCCATTTAGTGATGTGATTTCAATGTGAAATTGATATTTGATGAAGTAAAAAATTTCATGTATGATTATGGACTATTGAACGATTTAGAGATCATGCTATTGAAAAAGAAATCTGTTATGATTATGAAAATGAATTTATGAGTTGGAAATGCTCAAATTGGAAATTGTGAATTGGAAAGAGTAGCTAAGTCTCTTCCGGCATTTGGAAAGAGATGAAATGAAATTTGAAATGAATGACCAAGGTTGGTCATATTTGAATAAATGAATAAGTCCGGTTCAGTGGAGAGGCTAACTCTAGACCTTTGATTTTGTTCATGATTCTAATAAAAACTAAGAATTAGTGCATAGTGAAGACGTGATGAAAGTGAAAGAAAAACACGAGTATGAGAGCTAGAGTTTACGGTGCGGGTGTGTGAGCCACAGAATGCATGCTTGATGAGTCAAAACATGGCGTGGGCACAACTCAGTAATGATCAGACTTTAGCCACGCTTGTGGGATGTTTGATGACTGCAAGAGGATCGTGTGCCATGAAGGAGGCTGAATTGCCACAGAATGCATGCTTGACGAGTCAAGACATGGCGTGGGGTTCCCCTCCAGGTTTTCTGTACACGAGCTTGTACTCATAGATCATCTAGGATACTCACCGTAGTTACAGTAGTTGATTAAGTCATGGCGAGGGATTGAACCCTACAAAGATGAAGAACGATTAAGAGGCTTGCCCTCGGACCTATGTAATATGGGATGCATAGAATCCGAACAAGTGCGCATTAGTGTAATCTAATATAAATAATTGCATTAAGGACTAAGTGCACAATCACAACACGACATCAATAGGGTAGTCCCTTTAGTTTGATATGTGACAAGTTTGTGTTTGTTAAATATGGAAAATAAGTTATACTATTTCCTGCATAGAGAGGATGGCCGTGTATAATGTTCGTCGGTTGAATAAACTGATGTACCCACATACTTATATGCAGGTAAGTGACATGATAAAGATTAAAGAGGAACAGATGCTTAAAGATTACTCAATATTGTTGTACACACTACTAAACGGAACGTCTATAGCGGCGTTTTTTTCTGTCTATGGCGGCGCTTATAAACGCCGCCATAGATGGTAGCGGCGTTTTAATTATTGCCGCGGGTAGCGCCGTTGCATCGACCGTCGTTACAGATCATAGGCCTATCGCGGCGCTTTTCTAGAGCGCCGTTACAGACCATAGGTCTACAACGGCGCGTCTTAAAAGGCGCCGCTATAGACCTATGATCTGTAACGGCGCTCTAGAAAAGCGCCATTGTAGGTTGGATGCCTATACCGGCGCTTATAAAAAACGCCGCTATATGTGTACAGCTTGTAACGGCGCATTTTTAAACCGCCGTTACAACCCATAGCCCTATAGCGGCGTTTTTAAAAAGCGTCATTACAATTCGTAGGTCTATTACGGCGCTTTTAAAGACCGTCGTTACAGTCCGTAGGTCTATTAAGGCGCTTGTTTAAAACGTCGTTACAAGTCGTAGATCTATTACGGCGCTTCATAAATGCCGTGATAGACACATGCGCGTATATTTTCTAAATCATTTCAATATGCTATGCCGGTGTTCCTAAACGCCGGGATTGGTTCTTTTTTTTTTATAATTCACCAGGATTGGTGGATCCTCCCGGCATATTTATCTCAAAACGGATTGATAAGGGGTTTCGGGTTTTTTCCCACTATTTAAAAAATGTCACAAATTCAAAATATCTGTAGTCATATCAAATTTGAACGTTCAAATCTTAAAAACACTAATAGCAGCATAATAAACAACTATATAATCATGGACCACAATAAACAATAATTACTTGTCTAAAAATGACCATACGAAGAGTTAAAAATATACTTGTTATACATCAATTTCTTTAACAAAGCATAAATTCAGTTTCAACAAAACATAAAAAGACTAAAGTCCAAATTTAACTCAACAATGGCAAAGTCTACTGAAGCGGCTCGACATTGCTTTGATTCCCACTGATATTTTGCCCAGATGTATGTGCGTGACTAGAAGTCGATGAAATTCGCTGGCTCTGTATAATTCACAATAGTGTCATTTATTAGATTATTCACTACACTAGGCACCACACAAGTAAAATGCAATAGTTAAATTTCATACTAATATCATAAAATATTGCTGAATACTTACAGTTCCATGAACTGGATTGTTAGAGTTATGGTTTTGTTGGGAGATTAAAGAAACAATCATATCTTTCAAGCCGTCAATCTCTTCCTGCATCTTGGCTTGCATCTTGAACACATCCGGATAGGATGTACGACTGGAGGTAGATGCACAAGAACCAAATACCTGTGTCAAGGAGGTAGATCACAAAAAGTTTAAAATAAAACTCGGAATTTCTAATACTTCATTTATAAAAGTTAGTGTCAAGGAAACTAGTACACTGATCAAACTAGTATACTGATTAGTATATACAGCTCAAAGAATGACATTTGACGTAAGGAGGAATGACCACAATTCTATTACCGGGTGGTCCTTCTCAATGCCCACACACAAAAAAAGAATTTTCAGATTCATGATGGATATATACAGCTCAAAAACATGGACTAGGTTGACATTTAAAGTTAACAAAAGATGTAGAATTGATAATGGACAATGTGGATTTCCGATTAAAAACATGGACTAGGTTGAGATCAGAAAGCTGTAAGGTTAATGGACAATGTGGATTTCCGATTGGGCTAGATTGTGGTATGCTTAATAAAAATGAAGTGGTTAGAGAGGAGCTAGGTGTCAGACATTCCCTCGTGACGTTTTAAGCCGGACATTCAAGCTTTAAAGCAACATAATCAAAATGAGGGAAGAAAATATTGTTCAGATTGCCTTCACATCTCATTCTCAGAATGCTAAATTTTCACAATATGCACAATTCATCTGCACATTATCTTCACCCATCTTTAATCTGTTTTCTCAGTGGGTTCGGTTTCCATTTGTTTCATTATTCACTCAATCAAATCCCTTGTGTACATTTTTTTGGAAGTTCTTTTTTTCTGTGTAGTTGGGATTTAGGTTTAAAGACATAAAGGCTCAGATTTATTATTATGTCTGTTAGCTTGCAGTTAATAAGCTTACTTCTATTAAAAAACGATTGAGGTATCACTTTCATGTCTTTGATAGTAGCCTCTCTCATGAGAAATTTCAGGGGCTTTTATAAATATTTCAAGCTAACAAAATTATAACTATCACTAAATCATTTGAAGAAAAAAAAACCATCGCAAAATCAGATTTTTTTTCCGAAAGACCTGGGAACTCTTTTATACTCACAACTTAAAAACTCTAGAAAGAATGCGAAACACCGAACCTAACTGTATACTTCCTGGGTCTTGCCTCACTAATTCATTTTATTTTCTTCTGGAATGTTGAGTTACTTTTTTTTTCTAAACCCTAAAATGGTAGGTGGAGAGCTTACCTCACTAATATAGAGATCACAAGCCAACATAGCTGCTGCTACTTATTTGTCTAAAATGTTGTTTGATTACATATTTTTGAGAACTGAAGTCACTATAAGAACCTGTAGGTTTCTTCCCTACAACAAAAATGGGTCAAAATGCCAATTTGAGATGTAAAAGATGATTTGTATATTGGTTTTCTATAGAAAATTAGATAGAACATATATGATTGAATATGCATCCATCATTATCATGTTGATGTTATATGTTTTATTTATGTGGATATTTCTCATTTGTTTTGTCATATATATGGGTTTTAATTGTATTATGTTTTTCTTAACTTTACTGACCTATTGTTTGTTAGATAAAAGATAATTGAAAATTATGTATTTTTCAGGTGAAAGAAAACATTAATGATCTGGCATATCAACTTGTAGATGTTCGTTCAAAGGCCAGGCAACCAATAAATTATTTTATCATCATCAACGAAATGCGTCATGTTTTTTGACAAAATTAGCCTTGTAATCTTATTGATGCCTGTTAGATTGTTATCACTCCAACTACGCGCAGTTCAAAGTTCTCAATTTCTATAAACAAGGATGATACTCTTTATTTTGGTATCAATTTCAGGATGCTAAACTTAGTATCAGTATTTGCATTGCTCATGTTGGGTTGGACTAATTATATTTGTATCAAATTATTATATACAAATAGAGTATTTTTAGAATGATTAAGAAGTAGAAATATTTTCACATTATTAAGAGAGTTGAAGATTGCTTCTGAGGAGTCAGAGTTGATCAGTATCTGGATTGGGTGTCATGGTACTTTCCATTAATTTGTAAGAGATGAAAGAGAATACGAGATATTCATAAGCAAACCTCTGCACGTCAGGATCTCGACCACTGCTGCTGTTGGTCGTCTCAGTCATGGGGACTTGGTGGTTTCGCATTCTTCCTGCATATTAAAAAATAACAAATAGGCACATTGATATCTAACGGTAAAGTAAAAAATAGTGGTGGTACCTTTGCTATTGTTTTGTAAATAGGAGTACGAAAATTGAATTATCAAAAATGTGATTCATTGATGTCATAGATGTTATATGTTGAGATATAAAAGTTGAATTCGAATTGATGTCATCACATGTTGAGATATAAAAGTTTTATTGATGTCATAGATCTCCTAAAACCTTCCCAATCAGATCTGTCATGAACTTGTCTCCTGTATCATCCCTCTTTGATGGATGAACTGGCAGTAAGTTGAGATATAAAAGTTAATGTTCAAACAAGTATCAAACTAAACTGAATGGGAGTTCTATTACATTGAAATTGAAAGATGATTTACTCTCTGTTCTGATGTCAATTGTCTAGTTTGTTTGGACAACAATACACGGATTAGATTGAAATCCAAATAAGGATCGCAGCATAAACTGATCCTGATCCATTATCCAATATGTACCAACAATCCCTTTTCCTTTTCTGATCCAGATATTGACATATGCTGCTCAATATTTGAAATTAAATAAACAGAATAGATAATAACAAGGGAAAAAATCCAAATAGTCATGATTACAAATATGGTTTGATATTTTATTAAAGGAAAACATAATTTCAAATTTCAAAAAAATATATTTAATATGGATAGATAAGAAGCTACAGTTTTTTTAGGAAACACTCTGGATACATAGCACATGCCTAGAAAGCAATATATATGTTTAGAAATAATGGTATCTGATAATGGTACCATATCATTTGATGCAATACTGTCTATTAAAGCCTAATGAATAGATAATTCACTCATGAACTCGGCAAAATAAATCCAGCCATGTTGAACATTTTAGCACGGCAGCATGAAGTCTTTACTACTTGCTACAGTCTCAACTTAGAACTAATTTCTACCTGCATATAAACTTCCAATCTGATGTCCATAAAACAGCACTAGCAAAACTACCAAGCATCCTGACTTCATTACCAAGCGAAAATTTCTAAGCATCTAGCCACAGCATGGGTTTTGAAGAGGAAAATGAGAAAAGTTGAGGAAATTCATACTTCCCCTAATTTCTCCCGCTTTCCACTTCAAAACTCATGTGCGAAACAACTCCTTACCTTTTCTGAAACTCTAGGAAAAGAACAGTTTTCATAGAGATCATATGAAATACTTCCAAGATTAAACTTTTCCAAGATTAAACTATAAGCCTAACTGATTAGGCTATACTGGATAAGATCATTTCTAATTTAGCTCTACTTTAGATTTGAATCATGATGCAAATGCACCACCCACATAAACAGTTTATAGGTGTATTATTGATAAACAGTGGGTTATACAAACAATGGTTATAGTTTTTAAATCTCAAAACTATTTTATGAGCTTTTAATAGATAAACCTCAATACACCAAGTCATTACTATTAAGAGTTTTTTTCAGTGTCAATGCTAATGTACCTGTGAGGGTGTTGGCTCCAATCCCATTCCCCGCACACGACCAGGTCGATAAAAAACATCGGTCATAGCTTGACACTGGATCGTTAATCGAACTGCTGTAGAAGATGACGACCTCTTTTCCATCAGTTTTCTAGCTTCTTTCTACAAAAGAGAGCAAACACAAATTTTAATACAAAAAATTAGTTTGAAAGTCAGTTTGAAAGTTTGAAAGTTTGAAAGTTATTACCAAATTAAAATGAGTTCGAAAGTTCTGTGGGTATTGTATTAGCATAATCAATTATATATAGATCATACTAAAAAAGATCACAAACATAATGAAATTAACAGACGTAAGACCTACCCGAATTTCGACCAGTGGTATTATTAGAAATGATCACAAACATAATGCAGGAATAATCAAACACCCTAAATCTGAACATATTCTCTTTATAATGGAACACTAACATATATCCTACTTCTAGTTTATTAGCAATTGTGAATTCTCTCCACTTCTCTCCATTAAATGGAGAAATCAAGTTGCTTCACACACAAATTAAATATTTTAAAAATATACCTTAATCACATCGATGGCCGTCGCCTTGGTCGTCGTTGGTACTTTCGACCAACTCTCGTAGCTTAGGGGAAGGATACGAAGATTACTTGCTATGACACCGCAAAACTTCCCGAGCTTTCTCCCGCCATCTCCAACTGGTTGATTGTGTCCGTTGCATTCCACCTTCACCCCCCTCGACTGTAGTAGCACCCCTATCCGCCACCCCTCCAAGCTCTTCCGTCGGGTGCTGAGTAGAAAGTCCTTTGCTAGGCTCTTCTACGGCCCCGTCTTGGTCGTGCACAATTGTTGCCAACTTTCTCTTTGTTCTAGCCATATGTCACCTGTTTCAAGAAAATTCACTAATTATAATTTAATCAACAAATCGAACACATGAACAAATAATGACATTAAAACAAAAAATAAATTAAAACAACCACAATCATCACAATATGCCAACATTTTTAAGCTTTTACGTCAAATAACATTAATTATAATCATACAAACAATAAGTTCCACTAATTAACTGCACTGAAATATATGAAAACAATCGACCAACAAATGAGATGGCACAAAAACAAAATATGTGTATAAGATACTACATTACAACATCATCAAATATATGAAAACAATTAATTTTGATTCTATTTTTATAACTTCCCTTGAATGCATGAGTATTCACTCCTCTCCTATCTTATATATGTACGTGTATATATGTGTGTGTGTGTGTATGTGTGCGTGTGTATATATAGTCCACCCTTATCCTTTCTTTTTCAGATATTTTCAAATAGTAGCATTCTTTCCTATATGTTTTTACCTAATTAATGAATGGTTCAGGAAGTGCAACTGGATCAAATTGGCGCATTTCATCAGTTTTTGGTACCGGTGAGAATCGCATACCAGCAAAAGAGAGTTCAGTTAACAAATCCCATGCCATGCCTTTAAACAGCATGGCACATTCACTATCCATGATCCAATTAAAAGAGGTAGACAAAATTTGCAAATTATCTTTTCACTTAACTTCTCAATTTCTCTATGTAAGGTATACCAAATTTGCAAGAATCTACTCTCACTATATTATCAAGATCTCATCCTTTTATATCACTACGGCACTACTACTGTAATGAATGATACCAGCAACTTTAGAGTCTTTTATTACTACAGGCACCTTCGTATACAAATCTAGACAACGAATTAAGAAAAAAGAACATCAGTTTGCATCTACATGGAAATTGACAACCATTATCGAAATAACTCTGCTAAAATCTCTAGCAATCAATGAATCAAAAACCCACAACGAAATTGACAACCATTATCAAAATCAAAATCCTTACAAGAATTAAGAAACCCATATCATTTCTATCAAAAATAACCAAAAAACGATTACCTTTACACGATTACGGCTTCCAAGATTAAAACTTTTTGGGAAATTTTGGGGAGAGGATCGAATCTGATGTGGGTTTGGAGGGTGTTTCTTACTTCTTAGCAGCGAAGAAGATGGGGAGAGGGGACTGAGGAGGAGAGGGGGCTGAGATTGAGTGGTCAGAGAGAGAGAGAGTTCGCGAGAGAGAAGTCCAGGAGACGGAGGATTTAGGGTTAAGAGATTTTTTTTGGTGGGGGGGGGGGGGGGGGGGGGGGGGGGGGGGGGGGGGGGTGGGGGATGAATCGTTACGGCGGGAATTGCCAAAATACTCTACCCTATAACTGCGTTTACAATTAAAAACGCCTTAACAAATATGTCAATTAACTAGCTCACAGATACGGCAGTCTATAACGCCTTATATATCATATATATATAATGGCGTTTTGCATCAACGCCGTTGTAGACATTCAATATTAATAAAAAATTTATAACAACAATCTATCTCGGCGTTTGGGTGCAAACGCCGGGATAGATATGCCGTTATAGACATTCCAATTAGTAGTGACATTTATTTAATTGTTGTAAATTTCACTTCCGCTGTGCAATGTAAAGTGTAATGTTTTTATGTAAACTCTGACGTAAAGTGAAAAGTTCAAATTTCCTTGTAAAATTGTACTAAATGAAGCGAAAAAATCTTGTAGAACATCTCAAATTCAGTTGTATTTGGAATTCGGGGCGTTACAGCATGCCCACCTTGGGAAAGGCGGGCATGATCAGCCCACTGCAAAGTGCATACACTGATTTTGAAATATATATACTAAGTGAATTTGAATTGAAGATGCATGTATCGATGATATATTCTGCATGTGACTCCTCAATATATAGACAGAATTGAATTATATTAAGAAGATAAGCAAAACAAGTTAGAGAATCTTTTCTGATGCCAAACTGAGAAGGTTAATTAATAGTGATTCAGATTTGCAGTTACAGTTAAATAATTTTTTAATAAGCCAAATATGTTGTTGTTAAGGTGACCGATTGACAATGAAGGAGTATATATGAGGTCTATTTCAAATGGTACGTAGCGACAAGGCTTGATATTGGTATATATGGTTATATATAAGTTTAAAAAAAAGTTAAAAAAATTATAACTGATGCCGTTATTCTAAATAACGGCATCAGTTATCATTTTTTTTTACTTTTTATTAATTCTTTCTAAAAAAAGGCAAGAGTGCATATTGATATATAACTGATGCTGTTATCTTCAATAATGGCATTAGTCATTCGAATGCAGTTATTCAGGATAACGGCATTGTTTATAAGTTTTTTTCACACTTACAACTTTTTAAAGTTAGAAAATTCACACTTATAAGACTAATATACTGATGTCGTTATTCCAAATAACAGCATGCAATTTTTTTTCAAACAAATGCCGTTATTGGAAAGAACGGCATCGAAATAACCTATGCCGTTTTTCCCAATAACGTTTGTTGCTGACGTGTCCTAAACAAGGGCATATCACTAATTATTTTGGGAAGTAGGGCAGACGGCTAAATATTTTCAAAAAATGGGGCAGCATGGCAAAATTTTCAAAAACCTGCATAGTTGTAATTTTATTAGATACTCAGGAACAACGAGTTTAGTAAAAAATAAAAATCATATTAACTCACCGTTCCCAACAACGATGATCTTATAGCTACACGCACTGTTGGGAACGGCGACGGTGAAGTTTTTCCCATTTTCCAGAGAACAAAAACTCGCTGTTGGACTCGGTAAAGAACTACATAGAATAGAACGCTATTCTCAACAGCGAGTTTGGTATATTTGTCCTCACTGTTGAGAATAGCGATCTATTCTATGTAGTTATTTACCGAGTTCAACAGAGAGTTTTCGCTCCAACAGAGAATTTTCGCTCTCTGAGAAATGGAAAAAACTTCACAGTCGTCATTCCCAACAGCGTGTGTAGCTATAAGATCATCGCTGTTGGGAACGGCGAGTTAATTTGATTTTTTTTTTTTAGTAAACTCGATGTTGGGAACAACGAGTATCTAATAAAATTACAACTATGAAGTTTTTTTCCTAAAATTCGCCAAGTCCAAGTGTTTTGACTCTTCTATGAGAAATTTCCTACATCCTCGCTGTTTCTAATAATGAGTTTAGTACAATAACTCTCGTTGTTGGGAACATTGAGTTATTTTGAATTTTTTTAAACTAAACTCGCCGACGAGCTTATCAAAAAATTAGCATTAAACTCGCCGTGTCCCAATAGCGAGCATGAAACAACTAAACTCGCTGTTGGGAACGACGAGTATATTTGTTGAGTCTATGAGTACAAATAGTTTGGCAACTGTGTTTTTTATGCAAATATTTTCCAAAAATGGCATTAAAAAAATTCCATCTCCAAGCTTCTTTAACCTGCTTAATTAAGAACACTGTAGGAAACTCATCTTTATATCCGCATGTTCCATCCCTGCCATTAACTGAGGTTTGGCTACAACCGAAATTTCTTTATTTACTTCTAAATGCCTTTCTATTCTCTATTATATATTCTTACATAAAATTGATGTATACTTCCATTTCATGTCTCTCAAGTTTGATCGTTTATAATGCTCCTACCCACCTCAATTGATAGTGATATTTTATATTCAAAATAAGAGATGAAATGCATGCTAATTGTTTTTTTTATTTTTATAAAAGGGATAAAGTCTACAGGTTTCAGCCAATCAACATTAAAGCTGTGCTTTAGCCAGCTGGTGTTTTTGTTTCCGCCTTCTGTACTTTCGGGTGGATTGACGTTTGAGTAGTTTGACCCATCCCCCAGGACTTGTTGGGGGTGTATGTTTGTTTTTCCTGCATTTTCTTTCTGCATTGCTCTTTTGTTTTGTACCGTTGTTTTCTTCCGGTACGCCGAGATTGTTTTATTAACTGCTTATTAATGAAACAGGGTGGCCTTATTTCACCTTTTCCTCAAAAAAAAAAAAAAAAAACATTAAAGCCAAAATCCTGTGGACTTTATCCCTTTTATCAAAAAAAAAAAAAAAAACAACCAATTAGCATACATTTCATCTCTTATTTTGAATCTAAAATATCACTATCAATTGAGGTGGGCAGGAGCATTATCAACATTAAAGCCAAAACAGTAGAGTTAATATAGATCTAAACACCAATAAAGAAGAAATAGAAGGAGCAACAAAACATCCTCAAATACTAAAGAAGATCAAAACTCCAAAAGCTAGCATAAAGAAGAGTAATCTAATAACAAAGTAGTGCAGGAAACCACAAAAGCATAAACAAATAACAAATTAATAAATGTCCATAAACTCAAGTCAAAGGAAATCTAGAAAATCAAATACAATAGGAGAAGATCAAGTCTGAAAAGCTCGTAGGCTCTTTCCTAAAAGTCTAACACCGCTTCTCGCTGATAGCGCACACCGTCTGCTAGTGCTCCCTAGCGACAAAGGTATCCTCGAACATCTGGTTATCAGGTAGTTGATTAAGACCATACTTTACGCAGGTACCTAAAGATGAAAGATACTCTAAATATCTGACCGTGAAGGAGTTGCTTTTTTGCATACCCCAAACTCTATTATCTGGTCCAAATCCACACCTTACCCAGGACTAGATGATGTGTAGTCGAAGTTCATCTAGTTTTTGGTGCAGTCGAAGTGCGAACCTGAAGTCGATCCCGCCACTAGGGCTAAGAGATACCAATTGGACCCACGCTGGATTATACCTATCCCCCACTAGGGCTGTTTTTTTTTAAAGAGAAAAGGTGGAATATCGTCACTCTATTTCATTAATAAGAGTTCAATAAAACAACTCTCAAGTATTGAAAAATATACAAAGAACTATAAAGCAGAAAATAGAACATAAACCTCCAGCATCGCCCTGGATAGTAGAACAATCCAAAAATGCTATAGATAAACCAATAAACAAATACATAGAGAGACAATTACAATCATAGCGGTTCTTCCAACAAATCTTTAGAATGTGAGAATCTGGGTATCGTCGCTTCGCTCAGTCTAGGGTGTTGGATATATATGCATATTCTCACTATATGAATAATATTATGTGTAATATTATTCTATGGGTAACACGTGTATTACACGTACTAATTGTATGAATATCGAAATGCGGGTTGAGTGGATTGAGAACCCAGTACCCAAATTTAGTATTTATTCTGTAAATACTGGCTTTTGATAGTAGTAGGTATTTCGGTATAGAATTGAATAGAATTGAATTCTAACGTTCCTATAGCGATTCAAAAAGCGATCGATACTGTTCATTCATCCCCTTCTTTCAACCCTCAGATCCGGCCTCTCCTCCCGTCCTTTCCCCACCCTTCCTTCATTAATTCTGATCAGTTCCTTCTCCTCTACAAACCCATATCCCTCGTTTCCCTTCCCTCCCAGTTTTCGGTGAGCAGTTTTCCCCCCTCTTGGTTTCGTTCGAGCTCTCCGTCGGATTTTTGGTGCGACCTTTCTTGGTTTGCCGGAGCTCTATTCGCCCCGGGAGGTCGGTAGTGAGGCCTTTTTCCGCATCAGTCACCCTTATTGGTGTAGTGCTCCGCTTGGCGACAGCTTCCCTCAACGGTTCAAGTGACTTTCGTTTCTGGAATCCTCGGCGGAGTTGTATTCCTATAGCTGTTGCCCTGGCATAGGTTATCCCCATCTGCTGCCGGTCACTGTAAGCTGTTTCTTTCTCCCTCCTTTATCTGGTGGTGGTAGAGTGATTGTACCATAACTTTTTACCATCTTGGTTTTTGGCGAGTTGGGGCTTTTTAATTGTTTGCCTCTCTCCTTCTTCCCTATTCTAAGCAGTTATATCTGCCCTGCTCTTTGGGCCTTTTGTGCTTATCTCCTTTATCGAAAGGTTGATTTCTATTATTTCTATCGACCCACTCTTACATATTCTGTTTTAGATTCTTAAGCAAAATAGTTTCTTACTAATTTCTCTATAGATTATTATCTTCTCTCTGTGAACTCCTATTAGTTCTGTATCTTTGTGGTTTGGATCTTTCCGATCCTCTGTTGCTTGCTTTTCGGTTGTTCGATTGTGTTATATACTGTTGTATTTTGGTGCTGGATCTGTAGTGATCCGTTAGTCTGGCTACTTCAGCCACCTTTGCAGTTACCTGTCCTCTCTATATCAGTATCCACTGCCCTTCTCTGGTTTTGAGCCATGGTCTCTTTGAGCTCGTCTTGGGTCGAGGACAATAAAAAATATAGGCCCGTTATACTGGGTCGCTCTCTTTGCTCTCCCTCTTTCCCGTTGGACCATTCGTCTTGTTGGTCCGCACCGCCCCTGGTTTGTTTCAGGTGCCTTCTTCCTGGGCATTTCCAACGAGAGTGCGTGAACAAAATGAAGTGCTTCTTTTGTGACAAGCACGGGCACTCTCGCAGGCGATGTTACTCCCTTCAAAAACTTCTTGGTTTATCCAGAGGTAAACCATTACCGGCCAAACTTCTCTTATTTCTTAACTATCCTCTCTTAAAAGGCAAGCTTAATGCATGTTTGGAGAGGAGCTTTAGTCTTGAGTCTAAAAAGAATTTTGTTCCCACTGCGGATGCTCCTTATCCAGATACGAATTCTTTCAATGTTCTCTCAGATTGTGTTGCATCCTTGGGCACTCTTCAGCTTCCCAATATTACTAGTCTGTTTAAGGATCGAAAGTTTCATTCGAAACTTGTTTCCTTCCATCGATTGGGTTCTTATCAGGCTTGTCCCCTTTCTAAAGTTGTGGAGCCAACGCTGTTTAAGAGCCTGGATAAGGATCATGTACTGGCTATAGTTTTTCCGGCTGAACGTCTATCCCTTCTTATTTGTCCCCTCTTTAAGAGCATGCTTTATACATGCCTCGCGAGGAAGAGTAATCGTGAGCCTGGAAAAGAGTTGGGCGCCTCTGTAGTGGTGCCTTATCCACCTACTAACCCCACTCCTTCCTTAGTTGCTCATTAGGCTTTTCTTGCGACTCGTCAGTATCCTAATTTTGCGACCCTGTTTTTAGATCGTTCGGAGTCCCGGTCAGACAGTTTACAGCTTCGACCCCATTTTAGTGCTGTGAGGCCTTCGATGCTTTCATATCGGGATAAGAAGTCGGATTTAGGTACTCCATTTAGGGCTTGCCATTCTTGGTTTCGTAGTTCGATTGGGTTGGTGCCCCAATCGACTCGTGGAGTATCCCTCATTTATCGTCATTCTTTTCTAATTAACTTCAGACCTTTATTTTCGCCAGTTTCGTCCAGTCTCCTTTCCCCCTCTAAGAGCCTTAACGAAATCGACACTACCAGGCCTGCCCTTGGCAGGACTTCACTCCCTCTGGTGGAAGTCATCCCTCCCCCCGCTAAGAGAATTTACAAGAAGAAACTTTATTCTAGATTGCCATCTCGCGTTAGCACGCATTTATTAGCTAAAAAAGTATCTTCAGGATTGGCGCTTCCTCATGTGCGCATCTGAGTTTTGGCATTTTTCTTTCGCCTCGGATTCGGCAATCCGGTTTTTCTTTGCAGGTTGTGCCTTGTGTAGTTAAGTGAGGCTGTTTGATCTCCCGAATTTTTGGCCCGCCTTTTGGCTGTCTTCCTCAATTTTCGCTCCCATCATCTAGCTTAGTGGTGGCACTGGCTTCTTGTGCGCTTGCGGTTCTTTGGGTCCTGTGGGTGCTAGCCTGTGTGGGTGTAGCTCCTCCTTCTTGGAGCGGCAGGACGTCTTCCGCCTTTCTGCGTCGTTATTCTTGGGACTTTTCGAGCGCGACGGTCTGCCTTTTGTCTCCTTCTCTTTGCTCGCTTTTCAGGGCCGGTAGCTCCGCTCTCGGATAACAGCGTGGTGCTTCTTGCTGTGTTTCCACCCTCTGCTTTATTGATGTTTGAGTCTGTTATTGTATTCCTTTATTGCTCGCTTATTGTATGTCTTACTTGCTCGTTTATTTATGTTTTACATCTTGTAAAACCATTGACTATTTGTATTGTTTATTATCTGTTTATTGATTAATATATATTTTTGATGGCTGGAGCCTTTTGGCTCTATCCGATTCATCAAAAAAAAGATAGTAGTAGGTATTTCACATTGATACCTAAAGTAAATATCTCAAGCACCTTAGAGTAATTTCTCATAATCTCTAACAATCTTGAGATATTTATAATTGATTTTGAGATTAAAAGAGAGAAAGAGATCACCGGATCTAGTTTCCCGCCCGCCGCTGTGCGCCGCCGTCGCTGGCCACCGTCCAGAATCGAACACACGCATAGGGAGTGCCCCAAATCGTAAATTGAACCCAAGGCAGATAAGGGGTGTAGCCGCTGGGCGCAGTCGCCCCTGGCCAGCGTCGCTGCCCCTGACGCCAGCGTCGCCGAAAGTCGTTGGCGTCTCCACCGCCAGCCACCTACACCCGCTGCTACATTGATTCTCCTCTTCCGATCACTGATCGGGTCTGGGATCAGAAGAATCTAGATCCAAAAAGATTTAATTTTTCTATTGGATGAATATGGTCTTTTGCATTCGGAGAAGGAGGGGAAGTGATGTACTGTTTGGCTCAGATCCAATCTATTAGTGGAATTTGGTTTTCTGTGTTCTGGCCTAGGAGGAGATCTTTTGTTGTTCCTCGATCTTGACTCAGATGCAAGTTTTTTTTTAGAGTAATGCTAGAGCCACTACCAATTTCACTATATTTCTCTTCACTACCTTATGTGGCACATTCCAATAGGTAAGGAATGATAGAGTAGGTGGGAGAACTCTCCAATAGGAGTATGCCACCTAAGGTAGTGAAGCAAATGGTAGTGAAATTGGTAGTGGCTAAAGCATTACTCTTTTTTTTTATTGGGGCTTGGTTTCTATTTTGTGTTTGGCCGAGGATATGATCTAAGCCATTGTACTTCCAACTCAGATCCAATTTTTTGATTGGACGTTTTTGGTGTTTGGTGTTCGGGTCGTTGGAGCAGATCCAGATTCAGATCCAGTCCAACAGCTACTCTATTGGTTGGAGATTGTTGTTTGGTGTTTGGACTATTGGAGCCGATCCAGATTCAGATCCAGTCCAATAGCTGCTCTATTGGTTGGAGATTTGTTGTTTGGTGTTTGGACTGTTGGATCATATCCAGATCCAGCCAAAAGGAATCAGACCTGGATCAGATCAAAATTAAAGATAAGTTCTTCACCAAATTTAAATTGTTATTTAATTATTTGTTTGAATTTTGTTGCTAAGTGCTAAAGGTCAAAACCGTATTAAACATTGTTTAATTAAATACAAATTTGAATAACTGCTTTGGCTACGTGCTAAGGATCAAATATTTATTTTGATAAATTATAGACTTTGACTATAAAATTAAATCTCCAATTAAATAGTTGTGAATTAGATAGTACTATTAATTTGTTTAATTGACTAATCTTGCTTACTGTGTTTGAGCAAGTGGATATTGTTAGAACCATTAGAGAAATCAAACAATTTTGAAAAATTTGTAAGAGTAATTTTGTATTAACTCTTATAATGTGCATATATTGTCAATCGCATGTATAAGTTGAGTTTAACAAAAGAGACAATTAATCATAATAGTTCTAATTGTGTATAGTTTCTGAACATAGCATAATTGACTAGGATTTGAGAACTATATATTAAATTATTTGCTCTTGTTAAAACTTATAATTATACTAAATGACACTCCATTAAATATGACAAATATGAAAGTTGTGCTCAGATTATGATCACTAGAAAATCATTTAGTATGGTCTCTAGGAGCACACAACTTCTTGAGTCAATATATTCTGATATTTGTGATCTCAGTAGCTTTGTGACTAGATGAGACGATAATTTGGCAGAAGTGTTTAATCACCTATGTAGATGATTATTGAATGTTTGTCGTACATATATAGAGGATGTAGCACTCGCTATTTTGATGAATTAAAAATTTAGTTAAATGCTAAGATCAAAATGTTTCAGATTTGATAGAGGTGGTGAATATGTTTTAACAATTTTAAGAGAAGTTTGCATTTGGCATAATCTCTAGTGCACTCTATTTACAATAGTCAAAACGGCATTGATAAAAGTTAGAATCAAATACTTAATGAAATGTTGAATTCTATATTATTGACTATTATTTGACTTTGTGTAACTGTGGATGATATTGTATTGTTAATCATATTTCCAATATGTTACCACACTCTAAATTATTTACACCTTGTAGACTATGGGATAGAAACACAAATAATTTTGTTAATGTGAAAACATGTGGTGTGATATATTTGTTAGAGTACATAACCCTAGAAGGCCTAAAGTATGACCTATAATAAATATTTGTGTGTACTTAGAAAGTGCAGAATGTAGTTTGTGAATAGATGTTGGATCTATCTAATTTGTGTTAGAAGAATCTGGACTTGCAGAGTTCTTTGAGGATGTGTTTATCAAAAATAAATGTATAAAAAAATCTAGTCCTACAGACATGGTCAATGATTCACAATTGGAATCAAGAACCAGTCATACGGACACTTAAACTTGAATGACAAATGAGCTAAGAAAAGTCTTCAGTAGACAATAAGATGATTTTGAGCCATACAACAATACTTTAATTTAGTTGATTTGCCGAAAGAGGCTAAAAGAGGCTAAAACTATAGTAAGTTAGTGGGGTTTTATAGAAGAAACTTAATGTTGATTGTTCATTAGCCATTTTAATGCATTTTAGTAGCTAACGGATTGACTGAGATAAATGAGGTAGATTTGTTTGATGTCTACTCACATGTTTGTCATATTGTTACAATAAGTATTCTTCTTACCCTTACATCTATTGAAAATTTTGCTATTCATAAAGGATATTTAAACAGTTCTGTACTAAAAGTTTTGTACTTGATATTTTGTACTGAAAAGTTTTGAACTAATATGTTTAGTGAACAAGATTTACAATTTTGTAAAATTATTGTATGTTCTTAAAACATGTATAGCTGACAAATAAACAATTTGACAAATTTTTTAAAGAGCCCAGTATATGAATCAAGTAATTCAGATCAGTGCCTTTAACTTTGTGGTGTGTCGAATATAGTGGCTATTATTTACTTGTTATGTTGACATGCTTGTTCTTGAAAGTGACCTCCCTATAACAAATGAAGTTAAAATTGTGCTATCCAAAGAATTCAACATGAAAAACCTAGGTATTGTGGACACCATAGGTATAAGGGTCAGTTTCGGTTAGCAAGGGATAACCCTTAGTCAAACTCATCAAATCAATAATGTATTTCAAAAGTTGGGATATGGTGATTGAAAGTGTGTTTTGAAATACCTTATGATTATGATAAAAGGTTGACACCTAATGATGGTGCAATTATGAGACAGATAGATCATTCTAAAAGAATTGAAAGTCTCATGTATACAAAGATCTACACTAGAATAGACATAGCTTTTGAGATAGGTATGATCAGCAGATTCACTAATAATCTCATACACATTTGAGTGTCCTTAAGAGGCTAATGAGATATCTGAGTGGTACTTAAGAGTTTGTTTTATGCTACTCTAGTCATTCTTCGAGTGAATGACTGATCTGATGTATTATAACGCTCAAAAATTAGTGAACGTCGATAACTAGTTTACACTATGAGGAACAGAAATATTATGGAAATTAAAAGGCAAACAGGCACTATGCAATCATCCATGAAATCAGATCTCTATGTGTTATCCTCTGCAAGGGAAGAGGTTGAGTGGATTGAAGAACTTGTTGCTAGTCATCCATTAAGAAGTTTAAGTAACTCTCTAATTCTGTTATGCGACTATCAAGCTACAATGCACTGTAGCTCATAACTTACTCTATAATAGTAAGAGGAGTATATTAAGGCTGAAAGAAGCTTAGTTGAACTTTCTCATAGATAAAGTGCAATTGCGACAAGTATGGTTAATGCTCTTGCTAAGAGACTTAAAGTGATCTAATTATCAAAACTGTGGGGAAAATGGAGTCAAAAGCTATTGAGTAAAAAGCTTTAACATCCTAATTGTTTTGAAATTTAGAATCCAATGGAGCTATAGAGAAGTTCAAACTTAAATATCAATTTTAGGCAGTTGACATGTTTTAGATAATTTTGATGATTTCACAAATATATAATGTCATTCTAATTTTGATGGTATTATATATCTAGAAAATTTACTTAGAATAATCATATTGTTCCAATATGAAACATGAAAACTTGTTGATGTATTTCCGATGTTTAGAATGTCGTTATATCATTCCAATTTTGATTATATATCTCTTTTATGGATTTTTGTTTCATTCCAATTTTGATGATTCAGAATTAACCATAATTAATTTGACTGTTTTATCATTCCAATATGAAACATAGTATAGTTCTTATGTAGAAACTATAATAGTTCTTGTTCTTTATTTAGTTAAAGAAACTTGATTGTGATGCTTGCTTTACATTTTTGCTAAGCTAATTATGAATTGTACTAAGTTCTTTTGTAGAACTAGATACTTTGTAAAATTCGTTAGAATTCTTAGAGATGTGTCTCTTGATATTCTTGTTTTCAATAAGTTAGCAAAGTTGGAGGAGTTAAATTTTTCAACATAGATTTTAAAATAATGATTTGCTCAGAATGGATGAGTAAACATAAAGCAGTGTGCAAGGATAGAGTTTCAGTTTATTTCTTCCGAGAATAAATTAGTCACTTGCTTGGTAAAACTTCTATTGAGTTTAAGACTCTTGTGTTCATTAAGATTAAAACACTTATTTTATTCTTGAAGTTTATTTGCTTTGTTTGATTTTGAAACTATGATAGATTACTCCAGTTGGGTTAGTCATTGTGAACTATTCTGTTGTGATATGGTTTGGGAACTATTTAATTATTTTGGTTTAGTCTGTTTGAACTATTCGGATTTATAATTGATTTAGTCCTTATGAACTGTATATTGAGTGATACATTTCTTCTATTTAAAGACTGCTATCAGCTAGTCAGCTTCATGTTGAACTGATGAGATAATCCAGTTCATTTATATATTGAGAATATACGAGGAGATTGTTGGATATATAGGTATATTCTCACTATATGAATAATATTATGTGTAATATTATTCTATGGGTAACACGTGTGTTACATGTACTAATTATATGGATATCGAAACACAAGTTGAGTGGGTTGAGAATCCAGTACCCAAACCAGTATTTATTCTATAAATACTGGCTTGTGATAGTAGTCTAGGTATTACAATTTTGATACCTAGGGTAAATATCTCATGCACCTTAGTCTAAGATATTAACCCTAATTTCTATTGTTATAATCTCTCATAATCTTTAACCTAGGGTAGGTCCAAACTCGACCTCCTTAACATCGTACTCGTCAACCTGAAAGGCTCTAGCGATTCTCTTACTCGGTCCTGTGGCAGCAGCTGTAGCCCAAAAGAAAATAAGATGCATGATATGAGTTAAAATACTAGAATTATTATTACAAGTTGCTCGTAAGTAAAAGTTATTTCTGTCAAGCCCTAAAATTCAGGTTGTGGCAGCGATGGTGATGTAACATACTTTTTCCATCTTGTGACGCTAGAACGCAAATTTGGGGTCAATCACTAGTAGAAAATGCTACAATCGCAATAGAAATTTCCCTTGTAGAAGAGCACAATTCCATGGTTATTGTACATTTGTAAGGGATTTTTCTTCATTCCCTTGCAATTGTGCTGTTGCGAAATCTCTCCTGGTTAATGTACACATTCGCAACGGAATTTTAACTATCCCTTGCGAATATGTTTATCCACAATAGAATATCTGCAATGGAAGTTGTACCTTGCTATCTCCATATACAAGAGAATATTTACAACAAATTCGTCTCTTGCAAGTGTGTTTTAAAAGGGATTTTTTCCGTTGCTAATGAACTATTGCTACAGAGATCTGCAAGATACTGATTCCCTTGCAATTGCTATATCGCGAATGCAATTGCACACATTTTTTCTTCATTACTGATTATATTTGAATGGCTTAATCAAATTTACAAATTAAAATAATGTATTTTGACAATGAAGAACATATAATTATTTCACATATTGATTCACACAATTATATAAAGAAAACACAATAATGCAAAATAAATTTGAATATTATATAATTCAGAACATTCTCATTACAAAAATTTTTGTTTGTTTCATAGTGCCAAAACAACAATACATTCTAGAAGAAAAGATAAGTTGTGAAACTCCAAGAAACAAAATTAAAGGTTTTCAAAATAACTTTTAACCCGCTACTGCTTCCATGTATCCCTTGCTTCACTTTTCACGTAAGGTCTTCTACATGTTCCTCATTACCCACTGTCTCATAGTCATCGCCACTACATATAGACTACATGAAAAAGAAACAATACAAAATTAGAACTCGTTATTCAATATATATAGATAATAATATATTATCCAATTGAGGCAATTAAATATATAGCTACCTCTTGTCGTATTTGACTATTGGATGAGTCGACAGTAGTATATTCCAACCTTTGTTTCAAGGCTTCCATTTTATCAGGATGCAGCTCACAAAAGAAGTCCATAAGAACTTGATTTTGTATTGCCAACTTGTCACACTTTTTGAACAAAGATTTAACAGTTGATTCTTCTTGTATCCTTTTATCTATTCTTGATTCCGATGAGAGAGAACCAGCATCATCTTCCTTTCTATTTCTCAGAATTTTTGTTCCTTTAAGTCTACTGCGGTTCTTCTTTGGACTGCCAAACACACTGTAGACGCACCTATCTTGAACTTCTTGGGGCAGCTTTGATGGATCTGGATTTTCAAAACCTTGTAACTTGAGTGCAGCTTGTTTGACAGAAAAAGTCAAAGCATCCTAAAATAAGAAAATGAATAATTGATATACATGCCACAAAAAGAATCATCACAAAAATATTGAAGAAAGCAAATCTTACCACCATAATGAGGTTCTTGTTCTTCTTTGTTTCATTCTTGTATTCTTTGTTAAATGTTCCATATGATATCTTCGCAATTTGGTCGACAGTCAACTTATCGACTTTTAATTTTTTTTTCTGAAAAAAAAATACTTAATTTGAAGGTTATAATTTTGTAGATATAATTGGAAGGAAGAGAAAATGAGAATTTTAATGTTTCTCTTACCAGCTTATACTCCGTCTGCGCATACGAACTTGATCCCAAGTGATGATCAAAATCATTTGATAGTCGATTTCTGCTGCACTGCAATGATTTTTTCTGCGAAAGTTTACAAAATATGTAATGCACAGAAGTACAATAATGCTCAGAAAGAAGGCTGATAGAAGTCACATTTAATTAAGAACTACAGCAAATAGTCATAGCATAAACAATTCACTAGTCATAGCATAATTCATTTCATGGTAATACTCAAACCATACTATTCAGAAATTCATGAAAACAAACCATACTTAAACTATTCAGACCATACTTAAACTGAAACACATGTCATGGTAATACTCAGACCATACTATTCAGACCATACTCAGACCATACTATTCAGACCATACTATTCAGACCATACTCAGACCATACTATTCAGACCATACTCAGACCATACTATTCAGACCATACTATTGCTGAGACTGAGATTATACTGAGTCTGTGGTTCTTACATTATAATCCATAAGGACAGGAAATTCATGAAAACAAACCATACTTAAACTATTCAGACCATACTTAAACTGAAACACATGTCATGGTAATACTCAGTCCATACTATTCAGACCATACAGTACAAACCAGTTAGGAAAAATTGGTAATTCATAGAGCAAGGAAAACTAGGGGCAAACCTATATGATATGATAGTGTTGTACTAGGTGTTAATCTAACAAAGGAGATAACCTTCAATGGAGCTAAACAGAAAACAAGGATTCATATGTTCAACCCAAAGAATTTGGGACACAGGTGTTGTTCTTGGTGGTGTATGCCAACTTCACTACAAAACTGTAGCTGGTGAGAGGTGTAGTGTTCTTAAAGCAAGCTCCCTGCTAATGATTAAAGTTTACTTTCACATTTATTTTATGGCTCTCTCTTGTATCAAACTCAAATGGTGATTGCAATCTTAAATATGATTTACACTAATAGTCAATCATTAACAAACACTAAACAAAGAACAACAGAATGAAAGAAAAGATGGCAATCACAAAAATCCTAACTTCCAACAATTTAAGATATGGTTGCAAAACTAACATATTACTTTCCAACAGAATGGTCGTGATGAGAAGGTTTAGATGCAATAAGGTTAAGATGCAATGCATATAATAGAAACTCAGTTAGTTACTCCATAGTCCATACAACCTTTGCTGCACAACATTATCCATAACTGAATGTTACCAACAAACACAATAAATTAAGGCTGACATTACAATTAATTTCAATAGATAAACAGAGTTGACACTGTTATTTTTATTCAAAGCTACTCCAAAATCCAAACAAGTGAAAATTTTTCTGCAAGTATTCTCCCTGTGTATTTTTTTTCAAATGTATTCTCCTTGTGAAATTTTTTTTTCAAATGTATTCTCCTTGTGTATTTTTCTGCAAGTGCTATCAAGGCTACTCCAAAATCCAAAATCTTCAATTAGTCAGATTGGATCCTATTTTTCATTTTTGTATTCTGATACTGAACACTTTAAAAGATGCTTTTGATGCAAACATAAATCTCTTGAAAAGATGAAGTATAAGAAATAACAAGTTAAATCATATAAAACTGACTGTAATGTCCAGCAAATAATGTAATAAATTGAAAGGGTAAAGATCTTAAAATCATTGACTTCTGATCAAGAGATTTAAGATGACTTCTGATCAAATAATGTCCAGCAAATCATTGACTTCTGATCATGTGCTGTTATATTGTTCGATCACTAGGAGCCAAGTGAGTATCAATATTGTGGATTAACAATCTTATTTCTGATACATTCAATCTCTGCACTGCCAAGTCCACGAAACAAACAGTTTTGAAGCTAATGCAAATTGCTAAATGCTTGTGCAAGCGATACGGGAATTAAGCTAGGAACAAGAAAAATTATGAAGACATCCCATAAAAAATGCAAAATTTTAAGATGAAGCTAGCAGAAGCAAAATGTCCAGGTCTGACATTAAGAACATCCCTACCCTACAACGTAAACACTTGTACAGCAAACAATCACTTAAAAATTGAAGGAAAAATACTTAGATGAGATGGTTAATCAGTTAATGCCACTTTTCCAGATTCATTAATTTGATACAGCCAGGCCTCAGTCGTATGGAGAAAGATAAAATAAATTAGTGCATTATTTTGGAGGCCATTATTTTTAATAAGCATAAAATGAGGCTCACATAAAAAATAACTCGATGGTTACAACTTACAACATGTACAGTGGAGATCACGGAGTAAAACAATTCATGAGGTCAACTACAAAATTTTGACAATAACTTCTATTATTGCTGCTCTTATCATTTAATGAGTAGAACACAGTAACCAATTGAAGCTAAAAATTGACTTCCCTTCCATCCCGTATCACTATTTATATATGTATGGTCTGAATAGTATACCTGTGAGGCCACCGACTCCCAATAATATGAACATGCTGAAAACTGAATTGCATCTACCCGAGGATCTAATCGCCAGAACCGTTCCCAATCATCATTGTATTTAAGAAAATGGGAATGCAATCTAGTCTTCCAGCACCCTAGCATACCCTGAATTTTAGTTTGAAATACATACTCCCATGCTTTCGGATTTTTGTCCATAACATAGAATTTCTGCAAACACGAGAGATGACGCTTGGTATTTATATAAAGATCAATATAAAATCGATAAATAGAAGTTCTTTGCTTAATATTACCAAAAGAATTCGCCATGTAGCTTCTAATCTGCTAAAAGGTTGATGCAACCAACCAACTGCAATAGTGAATAGATCTGATCGCTTGGCTAGAATTCCTAGATAGTTGTTGAAGCGGTTACCCCACTTACCAATCGGCTGGCCTAACTCGTTCCATTTTAAAACTACCCTTTGACCATTACGGGGTCTCTTGGTTGCTGGATTATTACCTGTTCGTCCTCTTTTTGGGGGCCTCATCAAAGCTATGCAAAATATGTAATTTTTTGCATCAATTAAACTATAACATAGCCATATGTAGGATGACAATTAATAGTTCAAAAAGATTGAGAATTGCATGTAACATGCTTACCCGTGTGTCGTACTCTCTCCGCCTTGGCACTCTCATAGCGATCAACGTACATTTGTCTATGCTGCCTCCAATACGCCACAGCTTTCGGTACATTTTTTTTCCTACTTTCTTGATCAATGAGAGCGAGTGGTGGTAGCGGTAGAGATAAAATCTCATTTATTGCAATGCCCGGTAGAAACTCATCATCACTGTCATCATCTGATTTATCCGCTTCTGGTATTTCTCCATCTACTCGTGCAAACTCCTCAATAGTCTCCGGAAGAACATCATCTGCACAAATTTAAGAATAACATTTAATAAAAACTGTAATTAACACGAAGAATAAGATAAAAATAAGCTAATATCCACCTATTCTTCTTAAACTAGCTTCAATTGTAGGGTCCCTCATCTGTCAATAAATATTAATGTCCAAGAGTTAGTCACTTTAGAATATCCTCATATGAGAAGTACAAACAAAGTCAATGAAAACTAAACAAACCACTGATCTAGATACTAAGTAAACAACAATATAAATACCAAGTTTAATGAAAGTACCTGCAGGCTATACTGTAATGGATCAGAACAGTCAGAATACAACCAAATAGAGTCTACAACAATAAAAATGTCAAGTTTAACAAAAATAAAAAATGTCAACTTACTGTCCAAATACAGTCCATACAGTACTTTTGGGCCACAACATCATTGCTTATAGAAAAATATCAATGTAGTTCAGAAGGTTAATATCACACATAAACAACAAAAGATCTCTCTAATCAATGAAGTTCTTAAAAGTTAATAATAACTGAAACAGTTGATGCCCTACTGTTCTACTCCAACTTTTTTGTTTCTCTTCATTGTTGATGAAACATTTGCCTCTATAACTTCACTATCAATTTCTGGCCTCACCAAGGAGATATCACCATCAAGTTGGATGTTCTGCGAGAAGGAAAAATTTTGAACAGGATCAACAGCTCCTTCGATCTCTATTGGCCCATCTTCTTCATCATCAACAATATTACCACTATCTGGTATATCAAATACAGCTTTGGATGGCCTTCTCAAGACTACCCACATATTTGGATATATAGGATCTTCGATGTAAAAACATTGTTCTGCTTGATTTGCAAACATGAATTTATCATCTGTACATATTTCTTTCTTCAAATTCACAAGCTGAAAACCATACTCATCCTTGGATTTTTGCATTTCGCACCAACGCACTTTGAACATTATGTATTTATATTCTTGTTGATGTCCATAATATATCTCCACAATATCTTCAAGCTGACCACAGTACATCACATTACCTTCACGAGGATTTTTATCTTTATTGCTTGAATAACATCTTTGGGTAAAGACCTGAACAATCCCATTATTTTGGGTTGTTCTCTTTTCTTCCAGAGAAGTTATATGAAACTTGAAACCATTAACACAATACCCGCCATACCTATTCACCCATGAAAGTGGACCTCTTGAAAGAGAAACAACTAAATCTGAGACCAGTTCTCCTTCAGTGACTAGGTACTCAACCTAACATGAAATAAGTAGAGTAATTTCAGTTAATCATATCTTTCCATGCACACACACACACACATACAGCAATGAAGTAGGCTTAAGGATAGATTTATAGAATTATACGTGACTTTGAAGCCAACATGGAAAATCCTTTCTGTGAATACGATCAATCGCCCTTGTTGCACTTTTTCCCCTATATTTCTTTCTCAATTCTTCGATGTGTTTACTACAAAAAATAATAATGATAACTTGTTAAAGTATAACATTCTATATAATCATAAAAACACTAAACTATATATAAGGGTATAGTGAACGCACTTTCGGAAGATATCTATTTCTTCAACATTATTTAACACATATGCATGTGCTTGCTCCAACATTTCTCTAGGGTAATGTGTATCCTCCTCAATGAAAGAAAACAATGAACCCTCTGCATTTCGGACTGGACGGTTTAGCCTTGTTTCCACATCATGCAAATAACGTGAAACAAAGTTTAAGCATTCATTTGCTAAATAATTTTCAGCTATTGAACCTTCAGGGCGTGCTCGATTATGAACTTGTTTTTTCATAAACCCCAAATACCTAGAAACAAGAAACAATCAAAAATTTATAAGTACATGTACACATGTTTCTAAGTATAATATAAAATTTTAAAATTAGGTTTATAGTCTTTAGTACCTTTCAATGGGATACATCCATCGATATTGGACAGGACCACCTACCTTAGCCTCTGCAACTAAATGTACTGTAAGGTGTACCATGATTGTGAAAAAAGATGGTGGAAAAAACACTTCTAACTTGCACATAGTCTCTAATACTTGTTGCTCTAGCTCCTCAAACTCTGATACATCAATAACTTTTGAGCACAACTTATTAAAAAAGCCACAAAACTCTATCAACACTTTTGCAACTTCAGATTTCATGTTATGCCGGAGTGCAACAGGTATTAGTTGATGCAGTAGTATATGGCAATCATGTGTATTGAGGTTTGGAATTTTCCTATCTTGAACCTGCACATTATTGGAAATATTTGAAGAATAGCCATCTGGAGATTTCACTGATTTAAGCACCTGACAAAATCTCTGCATCTTTTCTTTTGACATGGTGATTACTGATGAGGGCAATTGAAACCTGTTATCCCCAATATCTACAGCTTGAAGGCTCCTACGTATATCCATGTCCGTCAAATCTCGACGAGCCCTTAAATCATCCTTTGATTTCTTTGAATCTTGCAGGAGCGTAGATAATATATTGTCACATATGTTTTTCTCTATATGCATTACATCCAAGTTATGTCTAATTTTAAGATCCTTCCAATATGGCAAGCGAAAGAATATACTTATTTTGTTCCACCCTGCCGGCAATTTTTGCGCATTTTCATTGTTACTTATTCTCTTGCCTCTCTTCCGTTTCTTCTCCTGAACTGCATTGTCTGGCTTGAAACGATCTTTTCCAAAAGTCACATTTGGAAAGCCCCCTAGCTGTTGGAAAATGTCAGCTCCAGACATCAGTATTGGTGCTATCCGTCTTTCAACTGTTCCATCAAACTTATTCTTATTTTGACGGAATGGATGATGTGATGGCAGCCACCTTCGATGACACCAAAAGCAAAACTTGCGACTATAAGTGAGACGCTTCCCTTCGTAATCTGTTGCACAAATAGGACATGCAAATCTACCCTTAGTTGACCAACCAGAAAGATTACCATAAGCTGGAAAATCATTTATAGTCCAAAGCACAGCTGCATGCATTTTAAATTCTTTCTTAGTGTAAGCATCGAATGTTTTAACACCAATCTCCCATAGAATATTTAGTTCATCAATAAGTGGCTCCAGAAACACGTCAATGTCATTTCCAGGAGCATGTTTCCCAGGAATCAATAAAGATAGAAATATGTATGGTTGCTTCATACACATCCATGGAGGTAAATTATATGGCATAAGCAACACAGGCCATGTAGACCATGATGAGCTCATTAAACCAAAAGGGTTGAACCCGTCGCTTGCCAAACCCAATCTGACATTTCTTGAATCTTCAGCGAATTTTGTATACAAACGATCTAGGTGCTTCCACGCCTCTGAGTCAGCCGGATGTCGTAGTTTGCCATCATCGATACGACATTCGGAATGCCACCTCATTTCCTTAGCAATATCTTTGGACATATACAATCTTTGCAATCTGCTTATGATAGGAAAATGACGAAGAACCTTAGCCGCCACATTCGTTTGATTTGCCCCCTCTTCAGACGTACTTGCAACTGCAGTGCGCTTGTTCTTTTTCCACCTAGATTCCTTGCACTTTGGACATTCAACCAGGTCATTATACTCCTTATAATATAGAATGCAGTCATTTGGACACGCATCAATCTTGTTGTACTCTAGTCCTAGTGTCGCAAGAATCTTTTTAGCATCATAATATGATTTGGGTAAGCTCTCTTGCCCATTGGGGATTACTCTGCGAAGTAAATCAAGAAGCATCTCAAAATGTTTTATGGACATCCCACTTATAGTTTGGAGATGGAAAAGTCTAACCATAAATGAAAGCCTAGAAAATTCAGTGCAACCATCATGTAAGTTTCGCTCATTGTCCTCTAGTAGTTTCAGAAGCTCATTAAAATCTCCGAAGTCTTGAATTTGAGATGCTTCTCCTCCATGTGCCATGTCATCATCAACATAGGTTGCAGCCATTATGTCGTCCAACATCACATTTATGTCGTCAATCCTTTCAATCTCTGCTTGAACTGTTTCCTCGTCTATGTTATGAGCATCCATTCCTTCTCCATGATAATCCCAAAAAATGTAGTCCTTACTGAACCCAAACATCAATAAATGTTCACGTACTACTTCTTGATCCTCTAATGTTCTATTCAAACAATGTACACATGGGCAATATATTTTTCCTGTCTCCGAACGATAAGGATTTTCATCAGCATATTTCAAGAATGCCACTACACCTTCTTCATATAGTTGATTCTTAAACCTGTCTTTCTTAAGTATACTAATGAATGACTTGTCTGGAAGAATTCTCATCTGAAAGTTTACAGCATTTATTATTAGTTATATAATCAAACTATTTGCAAGTGCATACATAATTAGAATCTAATTCTTTCAAAAACTTTTTGGTACACATGAAATCTAGTTAGAAAGTGCAGTGAACTATTTCTGTAATGGTGTTATTCACAAGCTTTTAATGGTGTATTTCTATTAGTCTATATACACATTAGTAAGCACACATATAAACACTACATTACATCTATGCAATATACAAATTACAGGAAACAACAAACAATTGAGGACAACGAAATAGAAAAGCACAACCACAACAAAAAACTCAATAAATTATGATCATTGTTTACATCAAAAGTATGATACCCTTCTTTTATGGCTTAATAAAAGAAATAAAATTTCCACACAAAAAACCCAAAATTGTTCATAAGCATTGTAAAGAAATAAAATATGACGCATGGAACCATTGATTCACACCATGCGTCATAATCTACACACTACACCTTAAAAGGCATTGTAAAGACATGTGTATTAGTTATTCATTCACACCATGCGTCATAATTTTTTGTGCTTGCAAATAATCCATTATTATTGCAAGGTTTTCTACTAGTGGTTATTTCTTATAAGTAATGTGAATATACATATACCAAACTATATGAATACTTTAAATATGTCATCTGCTTATATTCAATAAAGATATCTAGGAGTTATGCATTATCATGAGTTGTATAGATGCATTATTTAGTTTCAAGTAATAATGCCGTATAAACTCTTTACTATTTAGTTTGTCAGGAAAACAAGATCAGTTTCGTTGAAATAAAAAAACTTGTTTCCACCAATATTGGGCTTAAATTTTTATGTTGCCAGTTCTGTGCCAAGATACAGGAGAATAATCTTGTCATTTCACCAACTTAAATATAAATTTTCAAACCTCAACAAGTGAAACCTGTACAATATTCAACAGAGCATAATGAATAATGATTCATATTGTTAGGGAAAAGGAAAGAATATTGATTTTGATGAATAAATACTAGAAGTGGCTTGAGGTAAATCTTTGACAAATATAAACTGTAAGTTAAATAAAGAAAGACTTGCACACAAAAGAAATGGACAATAGACATAAAATGCAAGATAAATAATTTTTTTTCTTTTCTTTCTGCATTTCAAATTACAGTTTTCGCTGTTACATTCAAATGCATACTAAATAGTATTCACCAAACAGAAATGTAGATGCTCATGTCAGTATCTGATCAATAAATAAATTCACTGAGGCATCATTAGAGATTTCATGTAATAAAAATGGAAACAAAAGAAGAAAAAACCCTACAATTTATTCACAGTTTGTTTGCTGATTCTAAATCATCCCAACGATCTAAGATAGACAAATATTTTAGAAGGAATTATAGATCAACACTTCAAGCAATTATTTTATCCATCTTTATGTCTTTATGTCCTGAATAGCAGTGTAGTCTAAGCCCCCCGTATATAGATGATGGGAGAATCAAAAGGAAAGAATAAAGGTTTCATCACTTACCTTGAAGCGGCGACGAGGAATAGGGGCGACGAAGAGCGGCGAGGAGCGGCGGCGAGGAGCGGGAAGGAGCGGCGGCGAGGAGCGGGAAGGAGAAAGTAGCGATTTTGGTGGGATGCGGGCGTGGGGGCTGGGGGGGGGGGGGCGAAATGAGGGTTTTATTTTGGGGAAGGTCCAGAATGGTGCGAAATCAGGACGAAGAGCGGGTAGCGATTTTAGTCGCGCGGGTTTTTTATTTTTTTTGTTCTGCCTTTCGATTTTGGCCTGGGAAAGTTAAAAGAATGTGTTTATTGGTTTTTTTTTCTTTTTACCCGCTCAGTATTTGAAAAGTGAGAATAATTTTTTAACATGAAATTGTTGGGTGACAAAATTATCTATGTAATGCACGTGTTTATATCTAATTTATTTTTAAAAATAAATATTTTATTACTACTTTGGTAATGGAGTATTGTTTGTTGCAATTGTTCCCTTGTAATTGTCAACACTTGCAACGGTTGAATAAAATCTCTTGCGGATGTCAAAATATTTGCAATGAATGGGTTTGTTGTGAGTAATTTGTTGTTGATAGTAACAACTACAATGAATTTTTGGTGCTTGCAAATAATCCATTATTATTGCAAGGTTTTCTACTAGTGAATCTACAGACCTTCATGTGTGTTAGGATAATCATTCGTACCTAAGACCTTCTCCCATTAAATGTGGAATGCAGCCACCATATCTAATATTATAATGGGAGAAGAGGAGTTGTCATTTATAAATCTATCAGTGCGTGTAACACACGTGCATAACTATTATCAAGGATGTCTTAGGTTCAAGCCCATACTACGCCTGAATTTTTACTTTAAAAACGGTATTTATTAAGTCGTGCATCGCATGTGTAAATTACTAGTATTCTACTAATGAGAAATAATGTAACAAAGTTAATACAAAAAAATACCATAAAACCTCAAACATCCATGGGAGAATGAAAACAAATAAATAAAAGAGAGTGCAATCACATGAAATAAAAGTCTCCCCAACATGAAATATTCGTTGCCAACGAAATAAGGCAACACTTATCTCTAATATTATAATGGGAGAAGGTCTTAGTGTCATTTGTAAATCTATCAACGCATGTAACACACGTGCATAACTATTATAAAGGAGGTCTTAGATTCAAGACCAGACCACGTCTAAATTTTTACTTTAAAAAAACCTATCTTTATTAAGGCATGCATTGCACGTGTAAATTACTATCTCTATCTCTATCTCTAATCTCTAATATTATAATGGGAGAGTTGGGGTTGTCATTTGTAGACATTCAACCATCTAATCTAAACCATTTATTTTTAAGTGGGAGTTATATTAACCATTCATTTACTCAACTTTTGTTAGTTACCATAATACCCTCAAAGTTCAAATTTATTTTTGACATAATTATTAACAAAAGTGACACTCATATAAAATAAAAGTTTGTGCCAGTAGGGATAATTTGTAAATAGTATGTGATGAGTAAAGGGAGATCTCGGGTTCGAGGCAAAATTACGTATTATTATTTACTATATATATATATATATATATATATATATATATATATATATATATATATATATATATATATATATATTGTATTACACAAGCAGATTACAAATCTATTTCTATTATAAAAGCCACAGTAAAAAAAATCTGTCGGGAGACAATCTTAGCCGTTCATATATTGTATTGATCTAGCTGATTAATGGTTGAGATTAAATAACTTAATGGAAACGTGTATTACACGTGCAACTAGGAACGTGTATTACACGTTTAATTGCTTTCTTTCTCTCTTCTATAGAACCTAACTGCTCCAATCTTCTCTCTCGATCTCTTTCAAAACCCACACCCTAACCCTAACCAATCCCGACACCCTTCCCAATCCGAAATCCCCAATCCAGTAGTAAACCATCAATCAAGCCTTTCGATGCCTCCTCCCGCTGCCTCGATCCGCGCATCGACCCAATCTCAGGCGTGCCGCCGACAACAACCCGCGCGTCGACCCAATCTCAAGCGTGCCCGCATCCGACGCCTGACGTCGACAACAACCCTATCCCGATCTCCGTCAGTATCCTCCTTCTTTTCTTTTATTTTATTTTTTATTGATATTGATGGGTGCATTGAGTTGAATTTTAACAAAAAATTTTGAATTTTATGATTGCTTATGAATAACGAGAAGTCAGATTGTGATCATATGTAGTTTGCGATGATTTAGTAAGTTTCTTGACTTGATTGAAGGTATTTTCTAATTTGTATGGAAGGGCAAATAAAGAGAGGAAGTTATTAGTTTGTTATTTGGTTGTGACTCCAATTCAGTACATGCCAATTGGGTTTTGTTAGTTTTGATTGATAGATGGGTAATAAGAAAATTAATGAAGAGGGGAGACAAGAGTTTAGATGACAAGTAACTTAGTTGTTAGGGTTTTATGATTTGATTCATTTCATCGGCATGCTCTTGACATGGGCAAAATACAATGAACATGGAAAACCCAAAAGAGCATCTAATGGTGCTTATTAGTGATGCTACCTATTAGTTTGTTATTTGGTTGTGACTCCAATTCAGTACATACCAATTGGGTTTTGTTAGTTTTGATTGATAAATGGGTAATGCGAGGATTAATGAAAAGGGGAGAACAGGGTTTAGATGACAAGTAACTTAGCTGTTAGGGTTTTATGATTTGATTCATTTCATCGGCATGCTCTTGACATGAGAAAAATACAATGAACATGGAAAACCCAAAAGAGCATCTAAAGGTGCTTATTAGTGATGCTACCAAGGTTTTTTTCGAATAGATTTATTCACTATTTTAACAAAGATACAAATAAATCTTAAGAGAGTAAGATGCTGAAGGAATATATTGGGGTTGTTTTAAGACTATATATATTGGGCTTGTTTTAAGACTATATATATGAGTTTTATTCTAAACAATAACTATTTCTTCTTTTCGTGCAGCATCTTATGTCGCTACAGTCACTCTTTTCCCAATTTGGTCATCAACAGCGAAGCCAGTAAGCCACTCTTATCATTTGCGTCAATTAATTTATGTTAGATAATGTTCAACATACTATATACTTTTATATTTGAATATTTGTGAAATACAAAGTAATCATATCAGCTTTTTTATTAATTATCATTTAGAAGGGAATATCTGCAAGGAATATTAATAATCTTATCTGTTACTGTTAGCAGTTTCTACATAAGTTAAAAGTTATTACTTAATTAAATTAGTTCTGGTATCTTGTGCACCATCCATAATGGACTTCGATCATTACAAAAAGATAGCGTGCTACCAGGAAAGTTTGCAACATCAAAATATTAAGCAGAAGTATTATACCAAGTATGTATCTGAGAGATCCTGTGTAAATAAAAATTTAATAAGTAAAGGAGATGACAATTTTTATCCACTTCAATAATTTGTGTTTGCTTTTCATATTTCTTGGTTTAAATCTCCTTTCCTAAATGATACTGAAATTCTGATAAATCTGATGTCTTCAAAATTTTGATTCAATCTCATTTGCGTATTTCCCCGGGTTTGTCTTTTCAGCATTAGGCCCATATATTTTATAGTAATTATTTTTCTTTCTTATTTTTTTTATTGTTCTCTATGCAGTTTAGTTTTGGTTCATCAGTTCTGTCGAGTTGTGTACAATTTGAAATATAGTTATCCTCTTTTTTGCTGGCAGGATGAAGTGGAAACAAAACCCCAACTCGCAAACAATGGTTCTAGAGAAATCCAATTGTTTTTCATGTGGTACTATGAAAACTATGTCAAGGAAGGGCCCACTAAAAAGAAGCCGTAAGACTTGAGAGTTTATTGATAAATTGAAGAGTTATTTTTTTGTTAAATTACTGTAGAAATTCCGAGAGTAATTCAGTATTTTTATAGTGAGCAAATGGCAAAGCATTATCAGATAGCGTCAGTGTTATATGATGTACTGAAAACTGTGGTACCATATGAGAAAGTTGATGATGAGGTTAGTCTTGCATAATGTCTCATCGATTCTACATCATTATCATTACTGCTGCTTATAAAAGGATCTTTTTGATGCTATACTTGTAGATAAATAGATTTGCTAGAGAAGTAGAGACAAAGAAAGTGTACTATGCCAAGTATAATATCCTTCCTCTTCATGCTTCTGGTGCTACTCCGACGATAATGGAACTTGTTAAGGTCAGCTGCATGATTCATGATCTTTTTATTATATTATATTATATTATATTATATTATATTACTTTTTTTTACACTTTTTTTTCTTGCCCCCTGGACTGCTATAATTATTTAACTGATTCTGTTTTCATTCTTTTCCGAATAATTTTGTATTGTGTATTTCATTGATAGAGATCCAAGCGGCTGTTATTGCTTTACGTAATAAGCTGGACCAACTTCCACTGCCTAGAGTACAGCCAATAGCAAGTGGCATGCAGCCAACATCAAGTGGCAGACAGAGAATTGATGGACCTTAGTTTCTGGTGATAGGGATAACTCTGTTCGTGATTTGCTTGACTGGCTTTAGCTAACCTCTGGGTTTCCGGCAAGTATCTGCCATGTAATAAAAGATCAATTCAATATTGCCATTATATCTGTATAAATGTTAATAAATGCTATATGGTATGTATAATTTAAAATTTGTTGCAATTTTGTTCTTTTCTTGGACCACTTAGAAACTGAATTTATTGTCATTTTTAACTTTTTGAATGAAGAAAGGGAATGTGGACAATCAAAGGGAACATCTGATTTTGCTACTTGCCAATATTGACATAAGGCACAATAAGGCTGAACATAACTATCATGGGGTAATACAATCTTTTCCTTGAGATGCATCTTTCATTTAGTATATTAAACATATTATATGTTCCATTTTCATATATTAAACGAATTATCGCAAGTGGATGATGATACCGTGAAGGACTTACGAGGCCAAGTTTTTAAAAATTATCGTTCATGGTGTCACTACTTGCACAGTTCGTCTAACCTCAAGTAAGCCAATCAAGTAACCAGTTCTTATTTTACTTAATTCAGTAAAAGGGCGTAGTCGGTTGTTTTTTTCTTTTTTTTTTAAATTTATTTATTTTTTAAAAATAATTTAAAAATAATTTTAAATTTATGACTGTTAAGATATCTTGTATTGCCAACTTGACCACATGGTGGTTCGACTCATTAAAAACAAGCGTTGTTGTTCATCGACAGATTGAAAAAAACTCGAGAGAAATACTGTATCTGGTTTATGAGGTAAGATGAGTTGTCTCAATTCAATTTTAAAACACTACTTATTACCAAGTCAACCATTTGTTGCTTGAATGATGTATGTGTGATCTGGACGTAATTGCTTGAACTTGCTTCTTTCTCTACACCAAATAGGTTGATGATTCTCTTAGGCTACCGTCAGAATCTATGACTCTTTGAGTTCAGTTTTTAGACTTTTTTTTTCCTATGGACCTTGTGGTTGTTAGCAACTGTGAGCTCTGCATTGACTAATATGTATACATTTTATGTTCACTCTTGTGATCCAAATTTCCTGCTAATTTTAGATTGTAAAAAACGTTGTTCAGTGCTCATATCCCAAATATCTGCATTTTGTCCCAATGCTTGTATGCAGTGTTTGTTGACAGGCTTCGTTTTTTTTTTTTGCTTTTATAATCCATCATAATATCATATCACCGAACACTCCAAGCCAGCATAGCATAAGTGTGTTAAAATTTCTGAAGAAAAGTCAAAAGCTTTTACTTTCTCAACAAGGAAAAAAGAAGTCAAAAGTTACTTATCAAAAGCTTTTTCTTTGATATATCAAAATATACATATCTATCACAAACTGCAGGATCACTAAAATGCAGATTTTATTTTGAGCATTGCATTTACTTGCTGTAGTAACGAATGCCATTGTGATTAACACAGGATTTGACTTCAGATTGACAACTTGTATCTTTGTTGAAGCCTTCTACTGGATAGACACTGGAAAAAAATAACTAATCGTCGATGGGGCAAACAATACTGAATATTTCTTTGAAGATGCTTATGGTGTTTAGGATTTCTAGAGTTACATAAGTCGCGGATCACAACATAATTTGACCTAATCATTCCCCCCCTTCCTTTTCCCTTAGATGACAAAAGCTATCAAGAAGATTTTGTATGCTGCTGAAATAAAAGATTCTTCTGCTTCGACTGATGAGGCTAATCAAGCTGAAGATCTCCCAAGTGAATCAGCAGAGAATGGTGACACAAGATCAGTGCATGGTGATACAGACACTGAAGAGAGTACCGAGTAACAAAATAACCAATAATTCTGTGATATCAGGCCCTTCATTGTTGGATTACTTGTAACACTAATGCATTCAGCCAATTACCAAAAACTTGAGACAATTGACCATTTTCAGAGCAACATAAACTCTCTTATCGGCATTCTGTATTTATGCTATATTGATCAGTTTTTCATGTTAGCAGTGTGAGAACCTTTGTAATTCTATATTTCAATTATTCTTATGAAACTTCAATAGAATAATTCTAACTTTCAATCATTCTTATAAAACTTCAATAGAAGGTTTATCTGCATTATCAATTTTTATTGCTGATTATCAAAAAACTGTTCATATTGCTTCTATGATAAAGGCAGCAATTGGTCGAAGCCCGACCTGAGTCCGATGGGCCTGACCCGCTTTGGAGCGGCTTTGGCTCTAGAATAATGTTATATATAATTGGGTTTGAGTTTAGCTTTTGGTTTGAAATATTAAGCCCGACGGGCCCTTATACACTGTACATAAGTTTTTCCCCCAGATATATAAGTCTTATAAATATTCATTTGATATTAAAAAAAAATCCGGAACTAATGCTTAAGATGAATGCTAACTTTAATGATTTTTCCAATTCTTTTTGTTTCCAACTTTTAATTTTTAAAATTAACTTATCGATAATTATATTTTTTGCAGATTATCTATATCAATGGAGAAATCCCACAATCAATACTCCTCTATCAATTCCTTGCAAGAAAATCAATAATTGTGGACTATTAAAGTTTTGGTTACGAAACATTATGGTTTGAAAGAATATAAAAATAGTAAAAGCACAGGAAAAATATCAAAAGTATTGTTTTGTAATTCATACACTTTGTCTTAATTTAAGGTCAAAACCAATTTTATTTACATTATGGGGAGAACTAGCTATTAAGGAAGGAAAAGCTCTGAAAGAATTATCACCCAACATGCTAATTATTGTAATTATCTCTATAAAAACCTCAAATTTTGAAGGTAATTATATACAATAAAAATTAATAATGTTATTTATCATATATTTTATATATTTATTTATTATTGGTTTTTTAAAATAGGATTCTCTCTCACATCAACAAACAACACTACCATAGAGATAAATCCGAATGAACTAGAAGCATATAAAATCCGAGAATGATATAATTTATTTTGTATATTTAATCCTTTAATTGTTGACTTTTGGAGTATCATTTAATATAATTTTGTTTGTATGTTTCAGGATAAACAGCAATGAAATTTTATTAAAAAGTAATTCCTTGCAAATAAACAAAAGAAAGGTAATGGATGTGGAAGAAGTGAAACTATCTAACATTCTTTATTGTGCAGACGAAGATTCCTCTGAGGTATTATGAATAATGAAATTATTTTTAAATATTTTGTTCAATTCTATATATGTCTATAAATATTTTGATGACTTTAAAAAAAAATTCATATTTCAAGGCACAATACTACTATTGCAAAATTTTGTATCAAAAATGTCAAAGATGTTAGAGATCTATGGTACACTGCATGCAAAATCTGTTCAACAAAAGTCAATGTTAAAAATAATGAAGCTTATTGTCGAAAATGTAAAAAGAATAATATTGAATATGAGCCAAGATATACAAAACACTATATTGTTAGTTTCTCATCTTTCCATTATTCAATCAGATTATTAAAAAAATACTAAACAATAAATTTATAAAAAACTAAGAATAACCTGTTTCAGATATGTATTCAAAATCACAATAAAAGATACAAGTGTGGAGTCAGAATTGACTTTATTTGATGAGGAAGCAAGATGCATAATTGGCTGATCCGCAAAAGACCTTGAACATATTAAAAATAAGGTATAATATGTTATTCTCATAGTGTTACAATTAATTAAGAGCTAATTTCTTTATTCTATATGCAGGAAAAAAATGTTGAAGAATTTGATAGACGGACCAAGAAATGCATTGAAGATGAGTATACGTTTTTTATCAAATCACAAGATGTCCAATATGAAAGAATAACTACAAGAATATTGACAGAATGCAAAATTAAAAAAAGGATGAACAAGAAATTACAAGAATTTTTAAGCTCAAGAAAGTTAAAGTCGAAAGTGATAATTGATCTTATAAAAAATACGATGATATCAATTTAGGATTTACTAATTTGTTTTTTTTAATAACTTTTTTTAATATCAGTTTATGTTTTAGATGAAACTTTTACGCATATATCTCTCTCTTACATCGTTCGAATTTTGATCCATTTGTGCTTTGTTTTGATTGGAATTTTGCTAGAATTTATTAAATTTGGGTTATTGATGCTTGCTTCAAATCTGATTTTGATGAGCTTATTTTCGTGGGAGTAATTTTGAAATTCATGGTTTGCTTTTTAAAATAATTGACTTGATCGAATTTGTAGTTTGAAGAATATGGGTGTACTAAATGCAAGTATGTTTAAATAATTTTTTTACCATTTATGTGCAACAAGTCACGTGTACTTGGTGCACGGTAAATTCCAACTAGTAATAATAAATTACAATTACTATATAAAAAAACAATGTGATAGCGAGTTACATTTTATTCCTTTTTTTTCCTTTTTGAACAAGACGGTAGCCTTACCCACACACTTTTTTTTCCTTCAATATATCTAATATTATAATGGAAAAAGGCTTTAATATCATTTGTAAATCTATCAACGCGTGTGATGTACGAATATAACTAATATGAAGGAGGTTTCAGGTTTGAGTCTTCACTATGCCAAAGTTTTAATTTTTATTTTTTAATTTATTAAGACGTGCATTTTCTGTGCATAACTAGTATGAAAGAGATCAGATTTGAGGTCAAACGATGTTGAAATTAAAAAATATTTATTTATTAAGACTTGCATCGCACGTATGAATTACTAGTACAGGTAATGGTACAAGCAGAATTCAAATTTACACTTACTATTAAACTGATTGACAGGTAAACTCTAGTGACACTAGCAGCGTACAATCAATTCTTGTAAGGGGTTTTAATGAAATAATTGAAGAATTAAGGGGGTGTTTGGTTGTTATAAAATACTTTCCAACCATGAAGTGTACTGTTGCGGGGAAAAAAATCCATAAGAAGATAGGAGAGAGAAAAAATTAAAATAAGTTTACTGTGGACCTGTGGTGCTACAGTGAAAATCCAAATTCAATCCATCCCAGCTAAACAAACTTGTAAACAATGCTCATCCATGAATTTCTTTTCGCTATAATACACTTAGAGCATCTGTAGTTGCTGGCTATTTTTTCAAATTTTACAAAATTTGAGAGAAAAAAGACGTGCAGTCGTTGGCCAAATACCCAAATTTTGGGATGGAGAGGAACAATGCACTGCTATATTTGGAAGAAGAAATGAAAATTTAAAAATGTAACTGACGAAAGATGAAATATCGAACGAAATATCATCACATATGATATTTTGTTGCTTCTATATCATTTCCCATCCGTTCAATTTTTTTTAAAAAAATTGGTCGGACGGAAATCATTCCCATCCGTGGATATTTCAAAATTTAAAAAATAAATTCGGATGGAAGAGGAAGTCCCGTCCGTTTCCATTTCTTTCTTAAAAAAAAAAATTCTACAGAAATAGGTTTATAAAAATTATTATGTGTATATATTAGGTTTAAATTTAGATATAATTAAGATTTAAGATTTATTTAAGATTAAATTAAGATTCTTAATCTAAATATTCTCTCCTCCCGTCCAATGCCTTTTAAATTTAATTTTTTTTTAAAAAACTGTACAACGAAAAATTATCTTTCATCTGAGATTTTTTTCCCAAAAAAAGGCTAAATTTTAACTTCAAACACAAAGGATATAACCCAATTTTTTTATTTTCAAATGTTATATGTAGTATCCAAATTTTAACATGAAGCGACTACAGAAGGGTTAAATTTGGAGAGAAAAAAAATTCTTTGAACTATGGCCTTTATGCAGACCCCCCCCCTCCCCCCGCGAACTTTTTTTATGCAGAAAATTCTCTTGAACTATTGTTGAAAAAAAACCCACCATGCCAACGTGAGACTTCTGCTAAAGTTGAGAGAGATTTTTGACAATAATGCAAAAGATATATAATATTTTTTGAAACAACTTGCAAAGATAAATTGGGTTATCTGATGCATGTAGAAAAGTTAGATGTGATTTTTTGAAATACTTCACGAGATTTTTTTACAACAACCATATTTCAGGAGGGTTTTCTACATTTTTAAAAAAAAGGTCAGGAAAATTTTATCCATAAAGACCATAATTCAAGGTGGTTTTTTCAAATTTACAATCAACCAAAGACCCCATCTATATAATCTATATAATAAAACACAAAGAAAGCTATCAAGTGGCTCACCTTCAATCCCCCCAAAATCAAAGTCCTAGATCTAACCTCACAAAACACATTTTCCCCCCAAAATTTCAAACCCCAAAACCAAATATTTTTCCCCAAAACTAAAAAAACTCATTACTTTATTACTATCTCTCTCTTCTCTCCCTTCACTTTTTCATATTTCTCTCCCTATCTCTCTCTCCCATTCTGTCTTTATTTATTTAGAAATTTAGATTTTAAGATTTCAGGTTTGTAAATTTTTAGAATTTTTTTTTGTTTTTTTATTGCACATGTTATATTGAAAATAGCAAATATCTCTTCAACAGTTAAATTTTATCATTTTTCACACTTAAAGTTCTAAGAAGTTAGATTTTACAACCCTATTTATAATTATTTTTCAACATATACTAATGAAAATATGGACTTTTATTTACAACTAATTATTGTCATACTATTCAAACTTGAGCTACATAATTGTTGTTTTATTGTTTACATGGCTTTTCGTGTTTTGTATCGTTCCGAAGACGTGCCGTAGGCACGTGCCCACGGGCAAATCTAGTATACAATAAAACACAAAAAAAGCTATCAAGTGGCTCTCCTTCAATCCCCCAAAAATCAAAGGTCCAGATCTAACCTCACAATACATATTTTCCCCCCAAAAGTTTCTCCCCAAAACTCAAATTCAAATCTCCCACCCAAAACAACTCTTATATTTATTTAATTATTTTTTTTTCTCTCTCTCCCTCCCTCTTCTATTCAAAAAATTAAGAAAATAAAAAAATTAAAAAAATTAAAAAAATTAAAAAATTAAAATTTTAAAAACTAAAAAAATTAAAAATTTAAAAACTATTTTTGCTGGACTAATTAAAAATTTAAAAACTAATTAAAATTCAAAATTCAAAAAAAATTATATGATATACTTTTTGTTCTGTGTTTACTACTTCAATTAATTTATTGGATCTTAAAAATTATTTTATATGATCAAATAAGGTGCACCCTTCCAGACGCGCCTACAACGATCAAACCTAGTTTTCCTATAATTTCCCTCAACAAATAACCCTGACCAGCTCTTGCGCCTGGACAGCATTAATTAATTGGTCAGAATAGTTGTCCTTATACTATCAAATCAATAGAATGACTGACATTGCACGTTTTCCACACATTTGTTTCTAGAAATTTCTCACGTGAACCTCAACTTGGTTCTTTGATCACACTCTTTACTTTTGTTTGTTTCAAATGAATGCGATAGCAAGTCAAAACTTTGCTTTTATCAGCAAGCTTTTAGATATATCTCCGATGTGGCAACGCGTTGAGGTTTAATGCTGACTTGGGCTCCCTAATAACTACTATATATATAAACCAGCCTCAATTCTTCCTCTTATCTCAAAGCGCTCTCTCTCTCTCTCTCTCTCTATCTCTTTTCAAAGTCTCAAACTACTATATACAAAGTTAACATCTTAATTTACTTATATTTGGATTTAAGTAGAAACACACGTACAATGTCTTCTTCAGGGTTTGCAACTAAAGAAGAAAAAGAGGCAGCTTATAGACTTATGAGCAGGAGAACCAGGAAAACCCAACAAGAAAGTAAATCTGGAGTCGAGTCCACGGAGAATGATATCAACCAGCGTGCCGATGATTTCATCAACCGGTTCAAGCAGCAGTTACGGCTGCAACGCCTCGAGTCGTTGGAGAATTACAGGAAGATGATGGAGAGAAGCATCTGATCAGAACATATATATATCATCATTGCTATCTATCTCATATATATATAGCTACTTATTTAATTATTTTTATTCTTTTGTTCATTCCATTGGTTCATTTGTTAACCTGTATTAGTGTGTTTTTTGGTTTGTTACTTGGATGGACTGCCAAGTGTCACGATGTTCTAGTTAATTTAGATATTTTGCATTGGCTTTGCTGTAAGTAAAACTATGTTCATTCATCAAGGAAACTAAATTTATATTGTCAGCTTTAAAAGATTAATTTTGAGCTTAATTAATTTCATCTGTTCATTCAATAAGGAAACTAAATTTATATTATCAGCTTTGAAAAATTTTGAGCTTAATTAATTTCATCTGTTCATTCATTAAGGAAACTAAATTTATATTGTCAGCTTTAAAAAAATTTGAGCTTAATTAATTTCATGCTTATTAGAAAAATTCCTGCTAAATTATTTAGCTGAAAATTAACTAAAATTTAAAAAACCGACTTTGTGGAGATAAACTGGAAGTGTGGTACACCGCCTTTATTTTTTATACGGGTGTGTTTGGTACGCACGGAAGTATTCTCCAAAAAGTATTTCCATGAATATGATGGGGAAATGCGCATTCCTAAGAATGAATAATGCATTACTGCTGTGGTACATTATATGTTTGGGGGTCCTTCAATATCATATAATAATTTTACAAAAATACTCCGCTAATAGTGAGCAAACAAAGTGAGAGAAAATAAGAAGAGAAGTAGGGAGTTATGGAAGTGGAGGATAAGTGGCGGTGATAGTGGCTGCGGCGGCAACAAAAACGACAACGGCAACAGTGGTGGCAATGGCAGGCGACAACAGTGAAGGTGGTGGTGGTAGGATGTGGAAGTTCCGGCGGTTGCCATAAGAATAGAGGTAGTAGGTAAACATAAATAGTAGAGACAAAATAATCTTTTGTAATTTTAATCTATGAGGGATAGAGAAATCCCACATATTTTGGGGGAATGAAATTGAAGAATTGTAATCCTTAGGTAATAGAATATTCATTTCCAACATATATTTGTGTTTTGCCAAATAAGGGAATGGAAAAGCATTCCCCCATATAATCTGCCGACCAAAAGAGACAAATACACAACTCGATCTATGAACTTTTTCTGCAATGTTTTCTTGTATTTTGTGGGAGGTCAAAATCTCACACACTTATAGAGAAAAGCTTTCTAATGGAAAAGCATTCCCCCATATAATCTGCCGACTAAAAGAGACAAATGCACAACTCGATCTATGAACTTTTTCTGCAATGTTTTCTTGTATTTTGTGGGAGGTCAAAAACTCACACACTTATAGAGAAAAGCTTTCTAGAATTTCTAGAAAGAGAAGCCCCCCCCCCTCCGAGTGGGTGGCGGCTGTTGAAATATAGTAATTGTATATTCTGTTTCCTAATATATAGGAAACAGATTCCCCAAATCTCTCATCTCCCCAATCTCCTCTCAATCTCTTTTCTTCTTCTCCAAGAATGTTATTCATATATATAGATGTATACAAAAAACCAATAAAACAACAAGAATAATAATTATTTTCCCCAAATCGATTTTTCAACATGGTATCAGAGCCTAACAAGATCTAGGCTTGGTGGAAAGCAAGGAAAAGAGATCTGAACCTGTTATTCTTCTCTTTCTTGTTCTCTGATCACCACCGATCCCAATCCCGACGAACTTCATCCCCGAACTCTTGCACCTCGATCCCGTCGAAGCTACTGCCGTCACCGTCGCGACCCCGCAGCCATCGACGACTGCCTCCGAACCCATCGAAGTTTCCATCATCGTCAGCAACCCCATTTTCCTCAACCATCGAGAACCCCGCTGCATACTCATCGAGAACCCATCCCGAGAACCCCGCTGCATACCCTCATCAACGTCGCCACACCGTCGACTTCCGCCCGATCCCGTCACCACCTCTTCTTGATCGACACAGCGCCGCCTGTGCTTCACCGCCAGTCGACGTCGACGTCACCGTCGCCTGCGACACCGACCACCAGTGCTGACCGTCGCCCCTACCATTACTGGCTGCTGCCTCGTTTCCAGAAGGTTCCAAAGCCTCGTCCGTTTCGTCGACAACGTCGTCGTCCGCGTCGACTGCGTCATCTCCGACGATCCCTCCTCCATTACTATTCAAACTTCACTCACCTCGTCATCGGCGGCATCGTGAAGCCGATCCAGGCTTTGGGGCCGATCCATTCATTCAGTTATTGATGTCGTTTCATTCAGTTACTGTTGTTGTTGGTGTTCGGGCTCTCGGTTTTTGATCTAGATCGAATCTAAAAAGAGCTATTCTATCGGAGGGTGCTGTTTGTGGTGTTGCTAGTTGCTGTTCTTGGCCAAGTTGTGTCATTTGCTATTGGTTGCTGAAAATCAAATCCGTTGTTTTCTTGTGCCGCTACCATGGGACAAACTGATGGAGCTGAGAAGAGTCTTGGACTCGCCTCTATATTAGTTACAGCTGCAGGTAATGATGGTAAGGTATTTAATATTTTTGCTTCTGTTATGAATAGTGCATGGATAATTGATTCGGGTGCTACCGACCATATGACTTTTGATTCTAGACAAGTTAAAAATTTTCAACCATCCACTAAATTAACTGTGTCCACTGCCAATGGTGATCCTGCCACTATTACTGGCGAGGATACCATACACCTCACAAACAACCTAACCTTAGATACTGCCCTAGTTGTGCCATCCTTGAATTTCAACCTATTATCTGTTACCCAAATAACCACTGCCTTACATTGTATTGTAGTTTTTTGGCCTTCACATTGTGTGTTTAAGGGTATTCGAACTCGCAAGACGATTGATTATGGGGTTAGACACGGGTAGCTCTATTACCTAGATTTAGAATCTGAATGTTCGAGCAAGTTGACTCAAGCTCTAAGTATGGAAGGATCCGAAGATGAGAAAAAGAAATAAGATATTTGGCTATGACATCGACGTCTAGGGCATGCCTCCTTTGGTTATTTGAAAAAATTATTTCCAAGTTTATTTTTGAAGTTGGATATGTCTGCCTTTCGGTGTGATGTGTGTGAACTCGCAAAAGGCCATCGTGTCTCTTTTCCTCCAAGTCCAAATCGAAGCTCCCTTCCTTTTATGATTATTCATTCTGATGTTTGGGGTCCATCTAAAACCACTACATTCGGAGGAGCCAAATGGTTTGTGACCTTTATTGATGACTGTACCCGTATGACCTGGATTTGTTTGATGAAATCGAAAAGTGAAGTTAGTGGTTTGTTTTAGAAATTTCACAAGCATGTTATGATTCAGTATAATTCACAGATTCAAGTTCTTAGGAGTGATAATGGCGGAGAGTAGCTGAGTTCAAATCTGCAACAATATTTGGTGGAACACGGAATTGTTTATCAGACTACATGCTCGTATACACCTCAACAGAATGGAGTTGCAGAAAGGAAAAATAGACACTTGCTCGAAGTGGTCCGTGCTTCTCTCATCCATGGAAATATGCCACTCATTTATTGGGGAGAAGCCCTTGATTCTGCTGCATACTTAATCAACCGAGTTCCCTCTAAAATCTTAAACTTCCTTACACCATTTCAAGCATTAACTGAAGCTGTGAATGTACCAAAAGTTGTCAACTTGGCACCTCGTGTGTTTGGGTGTGTTGTATTTGTTCATCTTCATCAACATGAACGTAATAAGTTAACTCCTCGAGCTGTTCGCTGTATTTTGTGGGATATGCACAGAATAAGAAAGGGTATCGATGCTATCACCCACCAACTCAAAAGATGTTTGTGACTATGGATGTTGTGTTCCATGAAGATGAGATGTATTTTTTCTCTGAGGTTGAACTTCAGGGGGAGTACCGAAGTGAAGTTCAAATTCTTGCCTATGATGAAGTGGTTACTATTCAAACTAAACAATTAGATATAAGGGGAGAAAATCAGGATGTAAGTAATGATGATCACTCGAATGAAGACTTGGTTGTGGAAGAAAATTTCCACGAAGATCTGCAGTCAGTGCCGAACCTCCATGAAGATGAGCCATCTCCACCACCAGCACCATCTGAACCATCTCCACCACCAGTACCATCAGATCAATCTCTACTCCCAGCAGAACCCCAAAACCAATCGTCATCGCTGTCCGAAGCTCCAAGAAGAGAACTCCCAAACCGTACTACTAGAGGTATCTCCAAACCCACTTACGAGCCTAATCACACTAGTAAAGTCAAGTACCCCATGAGTCATTATGTGTCCACTCACCAATTGTCTGAATCAAATAAGTTATTTGTGAATCAATTATCTGCTGTATCTATTCCTAACAGTGTGCAGGAAGTCCTTACTAATTCAAGGTGGAAAGCAGCTATGGATGAGGAGATGAAATCCTTGAAAAAGAACGAGACTTGGAAGATAGTCGAGCTGCCAGTAGGAAAGAAGGCAGTAGGATGCAGATGGATTTATACAGTGAAGTATAAGTCTGATGGTTCAATAGAGCGATACAAAGCAAGGCTGGTTGCCAAAGGGTACACTCAAACGTATGGAATTGATTATGAAGATACATTCGCACCAGTGGCAAAATTCAGTACTGTTCGAGTCTTACTGACACTTGCTGCCAATCTTGACTGGCCGTAGGAGCAATTTGATGTGAAGAATGCATTTTTGCATGGAGAAATGACAAAATAAGTCTATATGGATCTTCCACCAGGGTCGAACAGACCAGTCCAACACAGCAACAAAGTATGTCGTCCGAAGAAAGCATTGTATGGACTGAAGAAGTCGCCAAGAACCTGGTTTGGGAGATTTACAAAGACAATGAGGACATTCGGATACTATCAGAGTAATTTTGATCATACTCTATTCCTAAAAAGGAAAGAAGGTAAAATTACTTCTCTCATTATTTATGTTGATGATATGATAGTAACTGGAGATGATCCTGAGGAGATGAAGGCATTAAAGAACTACTTGTTACAAGAGTTCAAAATGAAAGATCTTGGTCCTTTGAGATTCTTCCTTGGTATTGAAGTTTCTCGCTCAAGAAAGGGAATATTTCTTTCTCAAAGAAAATATGCTCTGGATTTATTGAAGGAAACTGGAATGTCTGCTTGTCAACCGATTAGTACACCATTGGAAGAAGGAATGAAACTATGCAACGAAGCTGATCAAGTGCCTTGTGATAAGGAAAGATATCAGAGATTGGTTGGACGACTAATGTATCTTGCACATACACGGCCAGATTTGTCATATGCTTTAAGTGTGGTAAGTCAGTTTATGCATACACCTCAGGAACAACATATGAACACGGTAATGAGAATTATGAGATACATTAAGTCAACCTCAGGAAAAGGAGTCTTATTTGTGAAACATGGACACTTGAAGGTTGAGGTATATACTGATGCTGATTGAGCAGGATCTACAATCGATAGGCGCTCCACTTCAGGATATTTCACCTTTGTTGGAAGAAATTTAGTTACATGGAGGAGCAAGAAGCAAAATATTGTTGCACGCTCTAGTGCAGAGGCCGAGTATCGCGGAGTAGCTTTAAGTATAACAGAAGCTTTATGTCTGAAACTCATGTTGCAGGACTTAGATTATGGTCCAAAGGAACCTATGAAGGTGTATTGTGACAGTCAAGCGGCATGTGATATTGCGGCTAATCTAGTTCAGCATGATAGGACGAAACATGTAGAGGTGGACAGATTTTTCATCAAAGAAAAATTAGATGAGAAAGTTATTGAGATATCCAAGGTGAAGTCAGAAGATCAACTCGTAGATATCCTAACCAAGGCTGTTTCGACTCGGCTCTTCTGAAAATTTGTTAACAAGTTGGGCTTGTTCGATATCTATGCACCAACTTAAGGGGGAGTGTTGAAATATAGTAATTGTATATTCTGTTTCCTAATATATAGGAAACAGATTTCCCAAATCTCTCATCTCCCCAATCTCCTCTCAATCTCTTTTCTTCTTCTCCAAGAATGTTATTCATATATATAGATGTATACAGAAAAGAAATAAAACAACAAGAATAATAATTATTTTCCCCAAATCAATTTTTCAACAGTGGCTAAGGTTTCGTTGCCCCCCTTCCGGTCTTTTGCTTCGATATCGTCCTCCCTCTCTCTTTCTAACTCCTCTCAGCATTATCTTTTCCCTAGTTGTTTCTCTCCATCTTCCTAGCTATCCACTACCAAAGATCGATTTTGATGGGGAGTTCAATGGCTCACTGACCATCTAGCGAGAAATTGCTCACGTCCAAGTAGCCGGTCGGATAGGATCGTCGATGTAACCCCTGTTTTCGTTAAATTGTATTTTCAAATATTTTTCCGTATTTTAAATTAAACTATTCTCTTTTTAAATTAATATATTGTTCAAACTATTTTGTGAAGCCCAAAATTTGATTATTCAACTATTTTAGTATTTGAAATATTTGGAACCCAATTCTTATTATAAGCCCAGTAAATTTAAATTGAACCCAATAGTCCAATTATTTATTTGAGCCCGATTCTATATTTAAATAATTAAATTGTTTTAAGCCCATGGACCAAGCCCGCCTCCTATTGGGTCTTGATCCGTTAACCCAAATCCAAATGTTGACCAGATCCTACATTTAATCCCTAAACTTCTCCCGTAAACCCCAATTAATATTCCCTTTGATCTGCATTCCAATCAGTTATTTGATCCCCTAATTCTCTCTCCCTAAAACCTCTCCTTTAATTCTCCTCCACATATTGATTTCCGTAACTCTCTCCTCATTATTATATTCCTTTTATTATACTAATTTATCTCTCTCCCGTACTCTCTCTCTCTTCCTTCTCCGGTTAAAAACAAAAGCAAAACCAAACAGAGCAACCAAACAGAACAAAACCAAACAACCCGAACCCACCGCTCGTCTCCTTCCTCCCATCCACCACCATCGCCTATTCCGTTCGCCTCTCAACCCATCTTCCCCCCTTCGTCTTCTCCTCCTCGTCGCACCACCGCCAGAACCCTTCCCTCGCCCTCAGCCGCTATTCCCCTGCTCCCGCTCTCATCCTCCCCGCCATGACTCCGGATGCTCTTCCCCTCCGCTCGTCGCCTCCTTCCCCGATCTCTCACTCCATCACTTCGCCAAAGCTGCACCACCTCGCCCATCGCTGCCCCCTGTCGCGCCACTCTCGACGATGCCCTCCTATCGCACCTCCGCGACAGCAGCAGCCACGGCGCTGCACCAGCCTCTGCTTTCCTCGTCGTCGTCAGTCAGCCAGAACGACGCCGCAACCCCCGACGCACGCAGCTTCCCTGCGTTGCGCCGCCTGTTCGCCTTGCCGCCAGCCATTGCAACCCCTCGACTCCCTTTGGCCTCCGTCTGGTCGTGCCACCACCTCAATGCCGACGCGCCACCCTGCAACTCTGCTCCGTCGACGCCGCCGTGGTGTCGCCGCACCTCGCCCCGCGCACTCTCTCTCCCTCTCCCCATCGCATTGAAGAAGAAGGAAGAAGAAGCGGGAATGAATTCCAACCGTTGATCTCATCAGATCTTGATCTGACCTGATCTGATGGGTGTTTGTTGTTTTAGCGCCCAGAGCAGATCCGTGTAGACCCGCTGTGTGCTGTTTTGCACGTGTACTGTACGTGCGCCCGTGTGTCCGTGCTTGTGCCTCGTCTCTCGGGATTCTCATCCCGTATTGGTTCGTGTTCGGATTCACCATTGTTAAGGCAAGTATCTCTTGTACAACTTTGTTTTTCCAGTACAAGCCTTTGTAAAAATACCGCAAGTATATTATTTTTGACTCCAATTCGCATTCATAAGTCGAATTGATACCCGTATCTATATCTAATCCGTTGATCCTGTATTCACATGAGATCGTGAATACTTTGCTTTCTTACGCATGACACAAACACAAAAATAAATATAAACATATGTAATTTGAGAGATTATACATATTGATGTGAATGACTATTTTACCCTTGTTAATAATTTAAGTTTCGTTCATTATCCCTTATTTTTGATTTAGTTTTATACATGTAATTAGTCACTTACAGTTGTAAATATTATTTTAGATGACCCTAAAATACTATGGACCCATATATGAAATAATAAAATAGACCCATATATGTATTAATAAATTATACCCAATTATGACATTAAACTACATGTTTCACATCTCCTTACTTAGAACATATTGCATGTCATATTCCTGGATGTTCCCTGTCCATATCTTGACTTCGTCTCATTGCATTATGTTTGTGTTAGCAAATTAATAAAAGTAACAAGCCGGGGTATAAGGGAAAGATTTAAGTAGTGGTCAATATAGAAGAGCGTACTCGGACGGGAGCTCGTGGTTTCCCGATGCAAGTTGCAAGTTTACAAGTTGCAAGTTTGCGAATGATATGTTTATATGTTTCACGTTATATGTTTACACTATGTTTGACTCGATATGTTTCATGTTATATGTTTGCACGTATCTCGATACAATATTGAATGACATGTTTTTCCGAGTACGTGACCTATAAAACCCACCACTAAATCTAAACGAAATTGTATTGACTGTAGCAACCATGTAGTAAAAATATGGATGCATGAAGTGCTACCTAGATAGAAGCAAACATTAGACATAAGATTTACACGTGCACTTGCATGATCCAATTATATGTTACATGTTCATATTGACTGGTTACTTGGTTACTTGATTACTTGTTTTATATGTCACATGATTCCATATTGCTTTGTTCATATTATGTTTACATGTGCATTTTTGTTCCTATTTCATAACTATCGATCCTTTGTTCTTTCCCTGTTTTTCTGTTGTTTTGTTTTACATATGTTTCCTTAGCTTGTACTCCCTTGCGGCCCGTAACTTGTATTAACGGGTCTTCTTGTTTCCCTTTTCTTTTCTTCTTGTTATAATATACTTGCAGGCCCAAATGGAGAGTTACCAGAAGGTGTCGCTGACCAAGTGTTCTAGTTTATCATTTTCATGGTATCTTTAGTTGTATTTTATTTCTTGCAACTATTTATTGTAATCCGGGCTTGTTTCACCCGTAATTATTGTATTTTCCAGTTGTTGGTTATATTTTTATGGACTATGTCATGAATTTTCATTATCAAGTTGTGATTTACATGCCTGCGTGGATTGTTTTATTATCTTGTTGTTGAGTTTACTTGTACAGCTTATGAATGGTGTGTTCGCACCATTCGCTGGGCCTTAGTCTCGCGCCCGTATTTTCTATTTTTGGGAAGTGGGGCGTGACAGTCGACGGGGTGCTGCCGATCGCGATCGTCAGTGGGGGCAATTTCGGGTGCAGATTAGGGCATCCCGAAGTTGGTCGTGGACTTAAGGCGGCGAAGGCTGCGAACGGAGATTTCGTTGGTGCACGGTGGCTCTTCGACGGGGTCGAAGTAGCTGAGGTAAGGGCGTGGTCAGCAAGGTCGGCCAGAGTAGTCTTGGGGGGGGGGACGTTGGCGTTGACAGGGGATGTTGCTAGCAGGACTGATTGGTGCACGTCGAAGGGCCTGACCATGGGGCTTGATGGCATTGGGGTAGGCAGTGCGGCGGGAGTTTCTCGAGGAGTAGATTTGGGAGTGTTGTGGAAGGGGATTTGAATTTCAAACTTATTTTTGAAATTCGAAACAGGTTTGAGATCGGTGGCATTCTCTAATATCCAAATGATTATTTTCCCTAAATATCCAAATCACAACCAGCTTACAATTTGCAAGAAAATGAATCATAGATTGTGTGGGTTGACGAATGTCAAGCAAGTTTATAATTTGGACTCAACTTTGATATGTACAGATCAAAGTGAGGGGTGTCTAGGGTCTTTCTCATGTTATGGGGCTTGGAGGCGTTTGTGAAGCCGTCGGAGGCAACGACAGCAACCGTTGCGAGGTGGCGGTGATAGTCAACAGTGGTCGAGCTTGGGGATGAGAACAATGTCTCAATCTAGACATGGGTGTGTCAGATTGGTGGGTACCTGCAGTGTCTCATGTATGGTGCTTGAAGTTGATGTATGAGTTATTGTTGGAGGCGACGGTGGTGTGGTTGCGAGTTACGACGAGGGTAAACGGAGTACAAGCGAGGGAATGAGAAAGAGCTCAAATTGGCACGATAAACTTGTTGTCGCTTGGCCGGCTGACCAATAGGATTATGTTTTGTTGTATTTTTTGTTTATTGGTCGGAGAGTATGAGTTTTATGATCCTGCCCTGTTAGGTTTCATGAGCTCTTAATTCTTATTTTTTATTGTATGTTTTATTAAATTCTCTTTAGAGGACTTTCAACCCACCGCTGATCATTAAAAAAAAAACTCACACACCTATCACCAAGGTGTATCAAGAGCTCTAGAAGAAATTTTTTTGTGGGAAAGTATGAAACAAGATGTTGCATATAATATGTGCTAAGATATTCTCTTACTTCTCTGTGCCTTTCTTTTCTTTATCATATAATCTTACATAGATTTGGGGGAGAAATCATTTGCCCTACATAGGGCAGCTAAATAAATTATGCCATAAGTTCTTAGCCTCTCATATTCCTCAATATCCGTACTCCTTTCAAAAACCCTTCATGATCTTGGAACTCCTTTAAGGGGGCACGGATCTTGGGGTGAATGAGAGGTTTAATTAGATTGAGTAATGCTACATTCACTACCAATTTCACTACCATTTTATTCACTATCTTAAGTGGCACACTCCAATAGGTAGAAAAAGATAGAGTAAGTGGGAGAACTCTCCAATAGGAATATGTCACCTAAGATAGTGAACAAAATGGTAGTGAAATTGGTAGTGAATGAAGCATTACTCAATTAGTTTCATACTTTGTTTTGCTGGCAGATGATTCTTTTCCATAGAATTAATGATGATGTATACTTTCATTTCATGTCTTTCAAATTTGATCATGTAATGCTACCCTACCTAGCTCAATTTTGTAACCTTCTTTAATAGGACATCTTATATTCAAAATAAGAGATGAAAATGCATCTCAATCAATGACGAAGATACTACCCTTGCAATCACTATTTGTTAATCAGTAACGATTAGTGGAGAGAGTTGCAGAGAAGAGGCTGCGAGGGATTGTGATTTATATTGTCGTTCTTATTTTTGTTATACTCATCTCATAATTTATAAAGAATGGGGAGGGGAGAGCTATGATTTTTTGGCATGAAGAGGATACATGGGTTCTTTTATTTCTTTCTTATTTTCTGTTTTTAATTGTTTCCCCCTAAATTATGCTCCCATTTCTGTTAAATTCGTTTTCCTTAAACATACAAATACAAAATTTGGCTATTATTTTTTCTTTATCTCATACTTAAATGTTAATTTTTTGGGAATTAGGACTCATTATTTTTTTTTTGATCGTAAAAGGTTGGTAATTGCCTCCCCCCCCCCCCCCCCCCCCCCCCCCGGTGTTTCATTGAAAAATTTAACAAAACAAACAACCAAAAACCAAAAATAAGACTTATGAAGTTCAGAATCCAACATGCTGGGTTCTGGAATTTATATACCCCAACCAACAAACAAAAATACAACGAAATCTAGTCTTACTGATCGGCCACCCGCCAGAACAACTTTCTCATGCCAATTTGGGCTCACTCTCTCACTCAGTCCCTCGCTTGTACGCCGTTTATCCTCTCCAACTATCGTACGCTCTCCCTCGTCGCCCCCAGCAGTGACCCATACGACAAGCGTAAGCACCATATTAGAAACCCCGCAGGCACTCCACCAATCTGACAACTTCATGTCAAGATTGAGTTCTCGTTCTCATCCCCTCGCTTCACCCTCGATGACTCTCACCGCAACCTCGCAACGATGGTAGACGTCGCACCTGATCCCTGCGAGCCTTCTGACATGAAAGAACCAAAGACACCCCTCACTTTAACCAACCAAGGTCAAAGTAGAACCCAAACTACAAAATTGCCCGGCAATCATTGCCTACACCAACTAGGATACATTTTATTGCTACTTGTATGTCGGTTGTAATTTGGATATTAGGGACAAATTTGGATGTTAGGGACTCCCACCGCGTCAACTCAAATTTCAAAACTCAATTTGAAATTCAAATCTCCCCCCTACCGCAGCACTCCCAAATCAGAAATCCCCCTCCCCCCCACTCTCTCCCGGACCTCCCCCACATGCCTCCACGACAGCCTCGACTACCCTGTAGTTCGCTGCTCGCCGCTCCACGCCGGCGCTAGGCAACACTCCTGCCATCAGTCCGAGCACCGCTGCGATCTGCATCGCCATCCCCGATGATGCCAGCCCCAGTTAGCTCATCCCACAACCACAGTTACGAACGACGAACGACGAACTGCACCCCGTGCAACACCTTCGGCCCCGCCAAAGATGCAGTGTTCTCGACCATCGCCGTCGCATCCGACGATCGCATCGTTCTCGACCATCCGACCATCGCGGTGCACTCGACCATCGCTATCCCATGGCACATCAAAATTAGCAAGGAAGCACTCGTTGAATAGCATTTCGTGAACTTTCTACCTTGATCCTCAAGCTCCATGAGCACGGAAGCCATGGCGTTCTCGACCATCCTTGCGATCTGCATTGCCATCCGACCATCGCCGTCGATGAAACCCGATGAAATCAGTCACAAGCCTCCGATCACAAAACCTCCCTGTGGGGCGACCATCAAAGAAATCCTTCCCATATGGCAAGAAATTGGCCTTGAAGTTAGTCGACAGTCGATTATTGTTCCCAGGGTCCACGGTCGAATCCCCAAACACAAGCACGACCATCGCTGTCGATAAAACCCTAGCTCAGATCTAGGGAAGAAAAGTAAGGATTTGAGGAAAATGAGAGGGAAAAAGAAGCTGAGATTTGGGAGAGAGGGGTTGAGAGGAAGAGCGGGGGGGGGGGGCGACGATGAACCCTAGCCGTCGACTGCCCCCCAAGCTCATATCTAGGGTTTAAGTTGGGTTTAAGTTTTTGGTTTTTGAATTTTTTAGGGAAGAGCTGCTCTATCTAGATTTTCTGGAGAGAGACTTTTTTTTTCAATCAAAACTTTATATTAGGACTCATTAATAACAATGCTGTTACCCTCCTTATTTAAAAGATCCAATATTTTGGGTCTTTTAAAAGGTATTGTTTTGTTTCCTTTATATAACACTAGGAATTCCGAAATTTCAAGATTTTGAGATATACGGCTAATAATATTGTTGTTTACAATCTTTAAACATCCTTTTTCTCTGTGGAAATTTTGAGCATTAGCTTTTCCCATTCATGATTGGGAAATCAAATCTTCAGCGTACGTACATTTCTTCGGAGATGTCATTTTATAGTTTTCCTTTCGTTTTTAAGATGTTGAATTGTTTTGGAAAAAAATATATAAATATAGACCTTTCCTTTTAAAAAATAAACAATAAGAAACTGTTAAATCAATTATACTTAAATGCTTTTATGGCAGTAGAATATTTTGCTTATTTTTAATAAAAAAGCAGTAAAATTTTGTTTTTTTTATTAAAAAAATATTATAAAATTAAAGGTCAGGATTTTTTTTTACAGAGACGAACAAAATAAATTTCAACCGTTGATTTTCTACACTCGTGATTTTTTTATAAAATAGTATAGATATAGAAGTATGGATGAATGAATGCAGAATTGCAGATAGCAAGTCCGGACTCGCAATTCACCTCACGGTTTTGGAGGGGCCCTATATGATCAAAGTTTATTACATTTGAAATTTGAAATTGAGGATAATAATAATACATTGTGAAAATAGATGACCTCCAGTAAACAAATATGTGTATTGCATGTGCTAATTAGAGCATCTACTATTGTTGGCTAAAACTATTCTAATTTTAGCCAGGAGAATTTAGCATTTAGGAAATGTTGCTGCTATCATTATTTCTAATTTTTTAAAAAATATAGTATTAAACGGATCTTCTTCATCCGTCTAAACTTTTTTTGATTTTTTTTATTAAAAAAATGAGTAGACGGTGCTTCTTCATCCGTTTTATGTCAAGGACGGAGCAAAATTCTCCGTCGCTATTTAATTTTTTTTTTGTTTAAAAAAAAATTTAAAAAAATCAAGTGAACAGTGCCAGACGGATGATCTGTCTGGCACTGATTTTTTTATATTTTTTGTCTGGCACATTCATTTGATTTTTTTTATTTGTCACCTTTAGCAGATGACATTACTACCCTTGTCATTTGAAAACAGACAAAAAGCAACCTCCTTCTGTGTTTTTTTTTAAAAATATATGATCAATAGCCGTTGGATTTTTAAAAAAAAAATTTAATAAAATTGTGCCGTTGGATATTGTCTCCCTCAAAGGTTAAACCTTAGGGGTAAAAGGATAAATGTATGCCTAAATATTGTTTAGCAAAAGTGAGGTTTCAAATTATTTTTTTAAAAAATAAAATTTACGTATTTAATAAATTAATTTTATATATTAAAAATCAAATTAACGAATAGACAGAACAACTTCATCCGTTTTTCAAATTTTTATTAAAAATCGAATTGAGGCGATGATCTTCATCCGTCCCAACCCTCAAACAGATGAACATTCTCCGTCCCCTATATTTAGCAATCGTCTAAAGCGGCTCCTAACGTTAGCAGCCTACTGTACATTCCGACTACATGGCTTTTTTCTAAACCTATTTCTAATTTTTGAGTTTTCAGCCAAGGAGTTAGAATCATAAACAACAGTACTCAAGAATTATTTCATGAATATACAATAAATCAACAAGTTGACATACATACATACATGTATAGGTAATGCCTGCAGCCATCTTGAATGATCCAAAATACTCGCATACAAAAGTGAATGAATGTCCCCTTTCCACGCAAAAGCAATGAGTTAAATTTTATTTATTTATTTTATTTTGAATAAATGTTCTAATTATTCTTCGTGACAATTCATTATACACAAATATATATCCCATACTAATTGAATATGAGAGGAATGACAGGGATGTTTGTGCAGTTGCAGAGCTCAATCATGTAGCCATCAGGGTCATGGAAGAACACCTGATCAACAATGTTTTCTTCATCCTGCACTCGCCTACGAATGAACTGTATGCCCTTCTCTTCAAGCTGTCTTTCCACTGCCACCATATCCTCGCACTGAACAACCAAACAAAAATTAAATTAAAGATCGAGCTGTAAATATCTATACATACAATACTATAATGGTTTTCAGAAATTAAGGTTAAATTTATAAAAGAAACATTAAATTCCTCAACCCTTATCTCAGCTTCAGATTTTTTGGTTTGAGGCTAGAATTATAGTGATTTAAGAGTCATACTGATATATGTACATAGTGAGGACTTGCAAATTAATTTTTATTTTGAAATGAAAATTTTCACCCGATTTATGAACAATTTACATCAGAACTAACTTCCTATGAAACATATTATTAAAAATATAGAAATCAACAAATGTAGAATCATTAATTCCATGAAATATGAATAGATAAAACAGTCGTGAGAAATCCATATATATTTCCAAAAAAAGAAACCCATATTGAAATCAGTATCGCTAAACTAATCAGAATTGAGACGCTACGGTAGGAAAATTATCAATCAAGAAATTAATGTAGTTACATGTCCAATGCTTGCATTCACATGTATATGTACCTGGAAGGAAATGTGATCATCTCTAGGATTAATCTTGGTTTTTTTTGGTATACTGTCAGGATCTTCAGCCTCTATTAGATGGATTCCAATTCCGAAATTGAACAACCTACAGAATATAAACAAATTACAAGATATTATAATCAACCAAACAGGAAAAAAGAAGAAATCATACATAATGCAGGTTAGTGCTGCAGGGAAAGAATTAGTACATACCATGCACCATCAAAATCGAAGGATCCAGGTCGCTTTATCTGAGGAAACCCAAGAACATCTCGATAGAAACTGACTGAATTGCTTACAGATTTGCACACACGAGAGATGTGATTTATTGATGCAAGGCTTAACATCAATATCTTATATATATGTGTTTCTAACTATGAACTAATTAGGAGGGTTTTATCTTTCTTTGTCTGAAAGTTGAAAGGATTTGGAGGAGCTTATGCTTTCAAGGGAAGATTGGAGGAGTTTATATAGATGCAGGTATTGTTAATTGACAGTGCGTACCATGTAGGATAAGATATATGGAAGATTGGAGTGTGCAGAAGGACAACTGACTTGTTAGTTTTTTGGACAACTGACTTGACTTAAATATTGCCTTTAATTAATATACATTCTTCTACTTAATTATTGGTAATCAATTTCTTGCAGAGATTCACCAAATAAAAGAATTTTTATATGTAAATTGCATAGCTGAATTCTTCCAAGCCAATTGTAGATCTAGCTTGATATCCCTGTGTTGGGGATATTGCGGGGATCTTCTCCAAAACAGAAAAAAAGGATTACTTAGGGGTTAAACGACTTTGCATTATAAGTTATCGCTTACGATAAATTATGGTCATGAACTTTCACTACTTCAATAAGAAACTCTCACATACAAGAAAACATGTAAGAAACGGTCGTTCATTAAGTAATCATGTTTGGGAACGAAGAAGTTAGGTGGAGATAGGACTTTTCTTAATGCAAACAAAACTACTAATAAATTCTTGGGTAAATTGCGGAAAACTCCCTTCGAGTATTTAAAGGGGGTTACGGACTTAGTCTCCGTAAGTTGACTTGGTCAAAACACGGGCATTGCTAACGTAGTTGATATGGGTCAGATGACGTGGCCTCTCCTAGGCCACCGGATCCCCTCAAAAGTCGCTCACCCCTGATCATCAGATCAGCCATAAGCCCCATGGGCTTCTGCCACGTCAGGCCTACGGACAAGCGGGTCCAGACCCATTTGGCCTGCCTATAAATACCAGACCCTCTCCCCCTTCACAAGGTAATCAATCTTTCCCCTCTAAAAAGCTCTAGCTACTGTTATTTTCAGTAACTGACTAGACCGTCGGAGGGCCTGACACCGGAATCTCTCTTGGTGTTCCTAGGCCGAGTGCAGGTACACGAGACCGAGCCGAGCCCCCCAGATCCGAGCCGAGCTGCTAGGATCCGAGCCGAGCATCAGTCCTTCACTTCACTCCCGCCGCTCCTGGACCGTCCCCAGCCGAGGGTCGAGCGTATAGCCGGTACTGAGACTTCCGCTAAATAACAAATTGAGAGAACTCACACCTGGTGCAGCCACCCAAAACAAAACGCATCAGTAGTCTACTTTCTTATAAAACATATGACCAAATAGCGCAGGGGAGTTGACCCAATAGAGATTTGGGGTAGTGTCAGAAAACTTGGCATTGCTAATGTAGATCAGTGACACCAAAATTATAGTAAGTAGTTGTCCGTCGTTATTTATTGCATTTACAGTGCATGTGTTAAAACATTTCTTCTTCAAGCTCCAATCTATATACTATGATGCGAGAAAATGGCAGAGGTGTCTGTGGTGGGCTTTCGGTACTCTATCTTTGTTTATCAGTGATAAGTTGATTACCTTTCCATAAACAAATAGAATCAAGAGTTGTTTTCCCTCCTTTGATCCTTGATCATGGCCTTCGTACTCTAGTCTTTGTTTATCGACAAAAAAAAACAAAAAACAAAAAGTGGATTACCTTTCCTTGGACAATAAAAAAAAAGTTGTTTACCTGTTCCACAAAAGAACCAAAATAACAAGTTATGTACCCTCCTCTTAGAACCTTGAACATACAATCTAATTGCCCACATGTTTAACTTTCTTTTAATCCGTATTATATAACTCTTTCGATGCCTAAAGAAATAATTAATAGGTTGGTCATGCATTATTAGTCCATTATTTACTCTTTAGATCAGTAACATGACTTCGCCAACGATGTTGAGAGAGAGATGGAACACTCTTTTTTTTTCCGAATTATGGATAAATCATAATGCAAGCTAAACTGACCAACGTGGACAAATGCCGAAAAGGAAACTATCAAGTAAGCCGTCAAGGAAATCATGCAATAACAGCACAAGAAATAGAAAACCGCACAATGAAAGAGAGAAAGCTAGGGAATTTTTTCCCAAAACGCCCCATTTTTGCAAAGTTTTTCCCAAACCGCCCTACTTTTTTTTTTAATTCCCAAAGCGCCCCACTCGGTCTCTCAAAGACCGAGTCTAGTGCAAATAGACTCGGTCTTTGAAAGACCGAGTCTTGCGCTTTGAAAAGTCAAAGAGCAAGACTCGGTCTTTCAAAGACCGAGTCTATTTGCACTAGACTCGGTCTTTGAGAGACCGAGTCTTCACTCTGCGCGTACTTCAAAGCGCAGATCCCCTTTCTTTCTTCTTCTTCTTCTCGACTTTAACCTATTCTATTTCTCTAACCCATCTTCCTAAATCTATGGCGACCTCCTACCCACAAAATCTAATCTTAATCTAAATATATACACCAATATCTTCCTAACCCTCTAACCATCTCCACTATAACAACCCAAAACCCTTATTTTGAAAGATCCATTTTTCTGATTTTTGCTAAATTTGGAGGGGATCGCAACTTCAACTCTTTTAACGAAATCTATACGGCTCTGTTCTTGACGCTTGTGAAGGTATGATGAATATTGGCCTTTAATTTTCTGAAATTTGGTATAGATTTTGTTTGCGTTTAGATAATAACTCGCATATTTTAATAAATATACCTAGGTATGGATCTTGAGATTCCTATTTGGTTGTACTTTGGTGGTGAAATTATTCTTGATCCAAAGATTGGTAGTAGTTATAGTCATTTGGAACCGGAAATAGTTTGGGTACCCCGTACCATTACATTTGAAGAACTAGTTGAGAAAATCTATGAAGTTACTAATTGGGATAGGAATGAATGGAATGCGAAAATTTTAGCTCGATACGCAGCAGGAAGAGGAGGTGTTCAGTATTTTATGACAGTGCCCGTACCTACTGATAATGCGCTGAAGTCATTGATTGCTAGGACATTTGATCCGAATTGTGCTTGGTCTGTATTAGAGTTATATATTCAGCAAATTCGAGTTGTAACTCCTCAGCCACATGATATCCCCAGTGCAAGCTTCATACGGGTAGTACCTACACAGCAGTCGAGGCCTAACCCCGATCAATCTTCACAACCAAATCCGGTATCCTCACAAGAGAACACCTTCACAAATACAACAATTCCGGATTCTGTAAATGTTGAGCTGCCACGCCAACCAAGCCCGGTTCCTGACTCTGTTCCAAATGACAATATGTTTGAACTCTTTCAAAATGCAGTGATTAACAACAACTTATTAGATGATGATGAAGAAGAGGAAGAAACAGACGATGATGAAAGTCTAGAAAGTGATGATGGAGAAGAAGACGATGATGTAGCTAATGTAAATCCTTCGAACAATAGTTCTAATGCAGTGAGAGCTACTGATAGGTATGCTAATGTTAACGCTCATGTTACGGAGGAGATGGCTGAAGCTGCTAGAGTTCCTCCATATCCACAAGAGTCTTCTGGTTCATCCAATGTAGACGAATTTTACGTTGGACAGGAGTTTGTTAGTAAAGACTCCCTTCTGCATGCTGTGAAGGTATATTCTATCAAGAAACATCGTGAATTTGTCACATTGAAAACATCACCGTCACTATACACTGTTAAATGTAAAAAGGCACCTAGAAAACGTACAATAGAGGAGATCGTACAAGGTCCCCCAGGAGTAAGTGATGGTGGATGCCCTTGGAGATTACGAGCTATTGTTCCAAAAGGAGGGAGAAATTTTGTGGTGAAGAAGATAGTCGGCCCGCATACTTGTACGAATCCCACGTTGAATCAAGACCACTGCAAAATTGATGCTAACCTTGTCAGTAATTTGATTTTGGGTGTGGTGAAGAAGGATATTGCTGTATCACCGGGGGCAATTATTGAGATTGTGAAAATAGAATATAATTATCAGATTTCATATAAGAAAGCTTGGAAAGCAAAACAAAAAGCAATTGAGAGGTTGTACGGTACCTTCGAAGAAGCATACACGAAGTTGCCTTTTCTACTAACAGCAATTCAATCAGCAAATCCAGGTACCGTTGTCCACTGGGACAAATTTGAGTCTAGCCCCAGCGAGGAAACATTCAAGGGAGTATTTTGGGCATTTGGTCCTTCGATTGAAGGTTTCAAGTCTTGCAGACCGGTTATTAGTGTAGATGGAACTCACTTGTACGGTAAGTACAAGGGTTGTTTGCTAATTGCTGTTTCCCCGGATGCGAATGGTTGCTTATTTCCTTTTGCATTTGCATTGGTTGATGGAGAGAGTATAAACACGTGGACATGGTTTATGACTTGCGTCCGGCATTATGTGACCGATCGCACTGAGTTGTGTGTTATCTCGGATCGTCATGCTGGTATATTGTCTGCTATGGATTTGCAAAACGGTACTTGGAACGAACCGAATGGATTTCATCGATATTGCATGCGTCATTTTGCCACAAATTTTTTTAGTAAATTTGGTAGCAAGGCATTGCGCAAGAAGGCCAAAAGTATAGCTTGTCAACACCAACCCAAAAAGATCATGGCCAAACTCGCCGAACTTGAAACCGTCAATGTCGAGGCGGCTAACTGGTTGAAAGAGAAACCGGTTCAGAAATGGGCACTTTATGCAGATGAAGGTCGACGATATGGAATGATGACTACGAACCTGTCAGAATGCTTCAATTCAGTACTGAAAGGAGTCTGTAGTTTACCAGTAACTGCAATTGTTGAGACGATTTTTTTACGTCTCAACTCTTACTTTACTACTCGTCGACAGGAAGCTAATAAGCTATTATGTGAAGGGAAAATTTTTGCTAAACGAGTACAAGATGTAATTGATATTCGCCGTGAAAGAGCAAATCAACATGTGGTTACAATGTTTCATCATCAGCCTGGAATTTTTTCCGTCAAAACTGGTATACGCATGGTAAATGGAGAACGGAAGGGTGGGAACTTGCACACCGTGAATTTGGGTACGAAAACATGCACATGTATGAAGTTTCATCTATATCATATTCCCTGTTCTCATGTATTAGCAGCCTGTGCTTATCGTGCAATCGATCACAAGCCTTATGTTGATAAATTTTACCTTATCACGTCATTAGCACAAACTTGGGCTCCTGTGTTCAGTCCTATTCTAGATGAAGCATATTGGCCTACTATCGACGGTCCACGACTTGTACCAGATTCTAGTTTGCGACGGTCACGGAAAGGCCGGCCTAAATCCACGAGAATACGCAACGATATGGATGTGAGAGATAGTTCTAGTAGGGGTACAAGAATGAAATGTTCAAGATGCGGCTTGGAAGGACACAACAAGCGTCGATGTACTAACAGAGCATCACAAAACAATTAAAATTTGAATTTGTGCTTCCTATTGTGTTTGTAATATTTATTTCGAACTGAGCACTGTTGTTGCGAAGATAGTTGTTTGTGAAGATAGTTGTTTGTGTGTGAAGATGTGTTTGTTTGTTTGTGCTTCTTACAAGCGTGGATGTGTTTGTTTGTGAAGATTGTTGTTGAGAAGTTAAAGTTGCGATGTTTATTTGTGGCTTTATGTTGAGTTTTTTTGTGAAGTTGGATGTGGTGTGGGTGTTTGTTGAGTTTCTTTGTGAAGTTGGATGTGTTCATATGGCTGTTTGAAAGAAGCTCCTGAAGCTTGTTTGAAAGAAGCTTGTGAATTTTGTGAAAGAATCATATGGCTGATACGGAAAAAATTACACAGCCTTAAGGGTCGGTCTTCCAAAGACCGAGCTTAATATTATTAGACTCGGTCTTTGGAAGACCGAGTCTTGAAGCTGATAGCATAGTTTTGCTATCAGCTTCAAGACTCGGTCTTCCAAAGACCGAGTCTAGTAATATTGAGCTCGGTCTTTGGAAGACCGACCCTTGTGTTCAATCACTTACAGAGGCTCGCTTGTTTCTGGAAGTGAGAGATAGTCAACAGTCGGTCTTCCAAAGACCGAGCTCAATATTACTAGACTCGGTCTTTGGAAGACCGAGTCTTGAACCTGATTACAATACTTTGCTATCAGCTTCAAGACTCGGTCTTCCAAAGACCGAGTCTAATAATATTAAGCTCGGTCTTTGGAAGACCGACCCTTAAGGCTGTGAAATTTTTTTTGTATCAGCCATATGCTTCAACATCCACACTCAACATCCAAACTCAACGCATCCACACTCAACATATGAACATCCAAACTCAACGCTGTGAAATTCCGAAGAAAGCATATGAACATCCAAACTCAACATCCATACTCAACGCATCCAAACTCAACGCATCCAAACTCAACATCCAAACTTCATAAATCATCACATCCAAACTCAACATCCAAACTTCATAAATCAACACATCTGAACTTCACAAATAAACACAAGAAACAATCTTCAACTTCACAAATAAACATCTGAACTTCATAAATCAACACAAAAAGCACCACTCCAATATCACCACTCCAACTTCACACTAAACAATCTTAATCACAAAATAAAGCCACACCACACCAATATCAACACTCCAACAAAATCACCACTTCGACTACCAATATCACCACTCCAACTAATTCCCAAAACTGAGCAATTTTAATAACTTCATCAACTGCCAATATCACCACTCCAACAAACTCAACCACATCAACAATTTTAATAACTTCATCAACAATTTTAAAACTACATTAAAAAAAACTACATTAAAAAATACTACATTAAGAATACTACATTGAAAATACTACATTAAAAAAACTACAAAATCAAAATAATTAAAAATATTACATCAAGGGTCTGGTGTGAAGAAAACTGGGGGTCTTCTGTGTCGTCTATGACGATGGGGAGTTGCCTGTGTCAGTGCAGACAACGGGATCTCCGGCTCTTCTTCAATCTCATCCCCAACGAGCTGTTCTTCATCACCTTGTGCTTCAATATCAGGGTCTGCTTCTTGTTCGTGTTCCGAATCACTTCGAGGTTGAGGTGGCGGCCTATGAACAGTTCTCTTTCGTCGTTGACCGGTACGTCCGCCGGTTCGATGTGTGGGGGTCCTAAGTATCGCATCTAATGTTGCGCCCTCCCCCACAAGATCAGCTTGTGCACGGCAACACGATAACATCTCCCGTACAGTAACCTTCGTCTGATCGGCGATGTTGCTATTTAGCATATGAGCACATTTCTTGGCAAGGGACCAAGTCTGGGTCAACTGAGAAACATGAAAGGTTGAATTAGATGCACATAAATATATAAAAACATATTGATATATAAATTTTGAAAATTTAAAACGAAACATTAAAACTTACAAAGCCACGAATAGCGGATCCCTTTGGTTGGTACATCGGCAACCTCACCGAATGCTCATCTACTGGTTCGGTCCCTGGTCGACGTATCGGTACAACGACTCCGGCAGGAGCCTGCAACGGTGGGGAAATGAACCGTCTAGTGACTCTCTCGTACCAAGACAAGTACACACCATGCAAGGAGAGGTCAAAAGGTGGGGTGTCAACGATGATTTCTTCGAAACGGTTAATGTTCCATCTCTGAACGTATTCGAAGAAGCAAGTGGCCCAGTTGTGTCCCGGTGTACGGCCCATTCCAGTGATGTTATGCATCTCGGCATTGAATGGCACGGTAACTGGAATCCCCTGGTGCAGACCAAACTGCCGTAAGACCCTATCGGGGTAGTAGAACTCAACAACCCCGAAGTTGATTAGAGGTGCTTTCGTGAGCCACAAATTACGCCTGAACGTACAGATAGGTGGCAGCGGAATCAATCGCTCCTCTGTGTACGGGGTCCACACCACACAGTCGGCGGCCAACCTGTCCAACTCGTCGCGGTAGTATGTCAAGCACCTGTTGGGGTTGGCCGTCCATGTCAGTTTTCCTGTCCAATACACACCAATCGGAGGTAGCATGTCTATATCTTCAGAAAGAACTCTCCAATGTTGGGACTGGATCCGTACTACGGGCCGACCTACGTGAATCCGTTCCCAACTCCATATCTGCAGTAGAATTAGAGGTCCATTCATCTGGTTCGAACCTATACTGCACAGACACAGACTCCGATACAGTGCCGATAGAATTGCACTGCCCCAACTGAAACGGCGGATCCTACCTATATCGGCGATTAGGGGCAAGAACATCAGTGCTACGGTATTCCCGGTTGAGTTTGGAAACAGGACCGTGCCGAATAGCGTTAGAACATATGCCCTAAAGTAGCACTCCACCTCCGCTGCAGTTGAAGCGTCATTCAATCTATCTTTGAACGTATCCTTCAACCACTTTAGGCGGATAAATTTCCCATTTATCGCGCCAGCTTCCACTTCAACCCCTAGGAACTCCTCCACGAGATACACGGGATCGAAGTCCATCGATCCTGTCACTGCCTCTCCATCGATTGGAAGCCCAGTTAGTATAGCAACGTCTTGTAAAGTCACCGTCATCTCCCCGACTGGCAGGTGAAATGAGTGTGTCTCGGGCCTCCATCGTTCAAGCAGTGCTTCGAGAAGTGGACGATCGCACTTGATGGATGTCATCATGGAAATACCGTAGAACCCACAATCTCTAAGCAGCTCGTGTATGCGTGGGTGCACAGGTAGCGGATGCCCAGTCCTAAAACGGCACTCCGTAGCCTCGCCGTTCCAAACATACTGCGATCGATGCATCGGCTGGAGAGTGAGAAGTGAAGGGTCGAGTGGTCCGGGGCCTGCAGGAGGGATGTATGAAGACGAAGGGCCCGCCTCATTTGGATTGAATTCAACCTATATAACAATAACATTTACATCAGTAGACCGAAAAATATAATACAATTCTATTAGAATCAACATTTAATTACTTACATTAGTAGCATCGGTAGAAGCACGACCACCACGACGACCACGACCACGATCACGTCCACCGCGATTACGTGGAGGTCTACTACTTTCTCCTACCTCCATGTTACCCCTTGTGCGTGCCATTTACAGTAGACTACAAATCCTACAAGTTCAACAAATATGTTATTAACTACACAAAAGCTAGATATAAAAACAAATTATATATAACAAAGCCGTTCATTCTCTAATTTTAGCAAAACACTAGAGTATAACAAATTCAACAAATTCTATACATAACCTAGACTCTATAAAATTCTAAAAAACTAGATTCAACACATACTATATGGAATTATATACAAAATTGATTCAACAACAAAATTCTATTCAACAAGGTTTCAATAACTCTATCAACTCTTTCAACAAAATTCTATACAAAATTGAACTCTTTCAACTCAATATTTCTTTCAACTCTTTCAACAGAATTCTATTCATTCCAACTTCAACTCTTTCAACTCTTTCTTTTTGAAAATCAATAACTCAACAAAATTTGGGTATTAATACTAAAATTAACTCAACTATTTCTTCAACATATACCATCATCGTCAAAGTCTTTCCATGTAATATTATGCTTATATCATTATAAACACCATAATATTTCAGTTTTTTCCGACAGAATTAACACACCCAATGCATCCATCACCCAATGCACATACTGATACTTCAAATATCAGGAAGTGCTCACTATTTGTTTTTTAACATCAATAACTCAACTCTTTCATTTGGAACATCAATGCTAAGCAAAATTAACAGTGAAAATAACATCAATAAACTAATGAACTAGAATTTGGAAGATAATTAAATGTGTTTGTTTGGAACATAAATTCATTTGGAACATATCTGTACAAGTGAGTTCCATCTACACTAATTGGAAGTGAGTTTATTGATGTCCCCATAATTGTACAAGTGAGTTCCATTTGGACAAGTGAATTTCTTCAAGTGAATTTCTTCAAGTGAGTTCCATCTAATGAACTCACTTGTACAGATGGAACTCACCCGCGAAACAAACAGCAAAATTCATTTGGAACATCAATAAACTCAACTCCTACTAATCTACTTTGTCAACAACAAATCAAATTCAACTAATGAACTTCACAATAGCATCAACACTAACACAAATTTTACTTACGAAAAGCTTCAGAAATATACCTAACAAGTAGGAGAATCCGAACACGAAGACGAAATTGGCGAGAAGAGCAAGATCCTACAACCGAAATCTTCCAATTATGGGTATTCGGGGTTTAGGGTTTAAAGAAAGAATCGATTTTGGGGAATAGGATTTGGTAAAATCGAAAATGAATTAAAGAGTAATTGGTTTTGGGAAGTTCAACATTCGATTAAGAGAGTAATCGAACGGAAAAGTAGGGATTGCGACGGATTCGTTGAGGGAAAGAGCGAAAAGAATTAACAATCGAAAGTGAAGAAGAAGAAGAAAGAAAGGGGATCTGCGGTTATAAAAACGCAGAGTGAAGACTCGGTCTCTCAAAGACCGAGTCTAGTGCAAATAGACTCGGTCTTTGAAAGACCGAGTCTTGCTCTTTGACTTTTCAAAGCGCAAGACTCGGTCTTTCAAAGACCGAGTCTATTTGCACTAGACTCGGTCTTTGAGAGACCGAGTGGGGCGCTTTGGGAATTAAAAAAAAAAGTAGGGCGGTTTGGGAAAAACTTTGCAAAAATGGGGCGTTTTGGGAAAAAATTCGAAAGCTAGGTAGGTACCAACCCCTCTGGCCCTCTGCAAGGCCCCGATAATAAAGAGAGCGCCTGTAAGCGATCGCCCCAACCGTCCCAATTTGAAGTACTGGATCGCAATCTATGCCATGACGAGATCAGTCAGCCGCGCCTCCGCTCTCCCCCTTCAACTCCTCAATCCCCTCGCTCGTCTCGTTCTCAAAGCTGTTTTGATCAGAGATCGACATTTGGATAGCCTTTTCTTTTTTCTCTTTTTTTCTTTTTGCGTTTTTAGTCATCCATGATCAAGGCTAATGCCCAGCTATGAACACTAGTATTTTTCGCGTGTGATGCACGTTTCTGATAAAGAGTTAGAGTTATACATGCGATACACGTAAGTCAATAGTAATTAGCGTGCGCAATGAATGCCTTAATTTTAAAAAAAGGTGCTGAATGGACGATATGTTGGATTTTTATATACACTCAGGAACATGCATAAAACATTAATAACAACCTAAAACATATTTCTAGATCTTAATCATGTTGCAAAAGTACTTTAATATAAAATCCTAAATCATGAAACTATATATCTTTGCTAAATCAAAAGAAGAAAAACATTAAAAGCGGAAGCACTAACCTGAAGCCATTGATGGAGATTGCGCAGAGGGTTTGGATCTTCTTATATGATACGCACTTCTATGAAAGGACGTCTTTCTATTCTTCTGTTGATGGGATGACAAATGGAACAAAAAGATACGTATATATAGGGGACCATAACCCTAATTGATAATTATTGATTTTCAATTTTGCCCATCACAAAATAAGAAATTTACTTTACGGTCTCTACACGTATTATATCACACTTTAAATTTTATGCTTTTAACCCATTACTTAATCTTGATTAGATCACTTTAATTTGAGTTAGACTTTAGAATAGCAATTATACATTTAGTCACATATGTGAGCCCACATAGATTATTTTCCAACAATCTTGCACTTGGGCCACATATGTTACTCCTTATAAATGTACATTCTTTATGAGCTCAAAATTTTGCTATTATAACCAAAAGCATAGCCAAACAATCTCGTCCATTAATCATGTAAATATAGGATCAAAGCAATTTTCGTTACATTTATCGTAACTAAATTCATCAATGGTCACATATATCAACATAATCTAACGACATAGATCAAGTGTGAATGTGTAGCATGGAAATTTCATGCAATGTGATCTATACACATGCCTATTTCCAACTGGTCCTCTTTAAAACTTAAGTGAGGTCAGAACCAAAATATGACAAATGAGTGAGAAAACTGAATTCTTTATTTCTGATTAGAAAATAACCAAATGTATAAATGTCTCACACAAACATAATGCAAATAAAATACAAACTCCCACTAAATCATGATATCCTCAAATAATACAACACCCATATGAGCAGTATGCTCATAAAAGACCTTGGGTGGTAATTCCTTTGTGAGCGGATCCGCTATCATGGAGTTTGTCCCAATGTGCTCTATGGACATTTGTCCACTTTGCACTCTTTCTTTCACAACTAGGAACTTTATGTCAATATGTTTCGACTTTGTCGAACTCCTGTTGTTGTTGGAATACATCACTGCTGACTTATTGTCACAAAATAACTTGAATGGTCTTTCTATATTCTCCAAAATACGCAGCCCAGTGACGAAATTCCGCAGCCATATTCCATGATTTGGTGCCTCATAACATGTTACATAATCTGCTACCATAGTGGAAGAAGCTATAAGTGTTTGTTTGACACTTTTCTAGGATATAGCTCCTCCAGCTAACAGGTAAATATAGCACGATGTAGACTTTTGCTATCTTGGCACCCTAGTGAAATCAGAATCAGAATACCTTATGACATCCAAATGATCTGATTTCCTATATGTGAGCATGTAGTTTTTTGTTCTCTGAAGATACCTCATGACCCTCTTGGCTGCTATCCAATGGTCCATACTAGGTTTTCTTAAATACATGCCTAATATCCCAACAATGTATGCAATATCCAGACGCGTACATACTTGAGCATACATTAGACTCCCAATAGCTGATGTATAGGGGATCTTTTGTATTTCCTGAATTTTAAGGTTACTTTTAGGGCACTGATTGAGACTAAATTTGTCTCCTTTAGCAACAGGGATATCCCTTGGTCTACAATCTTGCATGCCATACCTTTTGAGTACTTTATCGATGTATCCCTTTTGTGATATTCCTAGAATACCTCGAGAACGATCTCGGTGTATCTGGATTCCTAATACAAAAGAGGCATCCCTAAGATCCTTCATCTCAAAATGCTTGGACATAAACCTTTCAGTTTCATGCAATAAATCTATATCATTAGTGGCAAGAAATATGTCATCGACATATAGAACTAGGAATATATGCCTACTCCCACTGAACTTGCGATACACACAATCATCAACTACATTCATCTCAAAACCAAATGAGCTAATTACTTTATGAAACTTGTGGTACCATTGACGAGGAGCTTACTTTATGGGTTTTGTCAATTTGCAAAACATATTCTTAAGCTAGGATATAATAAATTGGTTTGAATACTTATTAAAATCATTGGTCATTTCATAAATATCTGATTAATACTACCCCTTTTGATTCCAGAAAATATGATCAGAATGCTATATTCAACTCCAAAACGGAACTAAACTTTAGAACAGAGAATACAACACCATAAGAACATATTCTGGATTGTGGAGACCATGACTAAGCTTTCTCAAAGTAAATAACAAATGTGTTCATAACACCTAACATTAAGAATATTGGCACCTAATCTCTTAGTTTTGATATGTTTTCCCTTTATGCAGTCTACACAGACATCAAAGTCTTGTGAAGTCTTGGGATTCCAAAATGTCATCAGTCACAAGATGCTAAACTCTACCTTTTAAAATATGACCTAAGCACTTATGCCATAATGACGCCGAATTTTCTTTATTTAATTTATGTTTAGTACCACGTAACTCTACATGCAAGGTTTCATTATAGGATGCACTTGTTTCAAATAAATAAAGGTTGTCATAAACATTCAAATAACCAGTTCCAACAACATTCGAATTTAAAGACAAACTAAACTGATTGTTTCCAAATGAACAATAATAACCAAATTTGTCCAACAAAGAAATATAAATTAAATTTCGTCTAAAAGACGGAATAACAAAAGTGTCTTTCAAATCCAAATAAGAAACCAGTTCCTGATAACAACCCAAAATGCCCAACTGCTTCCACTTCTACCGATTATCGCCCACGAAGATGTGTCTTTCACCATCATTTGGCTTCCGGTAGCTCAGGCAACCCTGCATAGAAACACTTATGTGAGTAGTAGTACCAGAATCTATCCACCAAGTGTTTCTAGGTACTGAAGATAAATTAACTTCAGAACATACCAAAGTAAGAAACATACCTTTCTTTGCACGCCATGCGTGATATTTAGTATATTTCTTCTTCATATGTCCAGGCTTGTTACAAAAGAAATAACTCTCTGTATCCTTATGTTGTTTCTTTTGAGCTGGATCGTTAGCTTTTTCATCCTCAGATTTCCTCTTCTTGCCCTTATCCTTAGAGGCTTTGGCCAAATGAGCATTTCAGTCTTATCTTGTTTCAACCTTTCTTCCTCTTGCACACAGTGAGAAATGAGCTCATTTAGAGTCCATTTTTCCTTTTGACAGTTGTAACTGATTTTGAATTGATTAAACTGTGCAGGAAGTGATACCAAAACCATAAGCACAAACAAGTCCTCAGGAAAATCAAGCTTGAGTGCCTTAAGTCTTGAAACAACATGATACATTTCCATAATGTCCCTTACATTTCCTCGACCCTTATACTTCATAGACATCAAAGAAGTCAGAAGTGTAGTCATTTCAACCTTATCGTTTTTAGCAAAACGTTTCTCAATTTGATCGAGGAAATCTTTGGCCTTAGTAATCCCATCGGAATCTGTGCCCCTAAAGGCTTCTGGAATGTTGTGTTTCATAATCATTAGACTCATGCGATTTGAACGATCCCATCTCTCAAATACCCTTTTATCATCAGGAGTGCTTTCCGCAGTGAGAGATGGAGGTTGTTCTTCCCTTAATGCATGGTCTAATTCCATACAGCCAAGAGTTATCAGTAGGGTCCCTTTCCATTCCTTGAAATTTGTCCCATTAAGCATGGGAATAGAATTGATGTTAGCAGTTATTGAGGCAGCAGAAGATACATTAGCTGAATATAGAACAAAAAATAAACAAAATAAGCTCACATAAGAATCTATATAAAACAATAAATTCAAATAATGGTTAATCCCATCTCAAGATACCAGGCACAACGTTAATATCAAGTCTTTGGACAGTAACATTAACTGTAAGCGGTACTCTTGTTGTAGTAATCAAATATTGACAATAAATCCTGTCAAATAATAAGTCATTCTTTGGACTGACTTATTGTTCACATGGAATACCTTATAATTGTCACATATTTATTACCACAGATGTGTATGAAATTCGGCCATATATCAACTTACATTTGGGTCAGTAAATAAACGCATGAATTACAAACACACAATTATCTTGATATTTTAAATAAATTAATATACACAAAAGAGGTCACTTTGGCAAAATTTTGTTTCAATTGATTTATTCAAAATATTAGACATTCATAAGAAAACTAAAACCATAATTTGAATTTAATTGTTTCCCAAAATTTTTATCTTTTCCTTAATTTTATAATTTTACTGTATTTGTAGATGGATAATGTCAAGATAGTATCTATTTAAAATAATAACAAAACCATAACAGAACCATATCTATCCACTGTTTTGATAATCACAATTAGTAGGATTCAACAGAATATTAACAGAAATTGATAACAGAAAACATAATCAGTTAATCCCATATCCTACTGTTTGTTGATAACTGTAGATCCTTTTGATTAAGAGAAACTTCCCCATGATGACAGCAACAATAAAAGAATAAAAAATTCATTTAATGAACTGAAGCCAGCATGAGCTGCCTTCTCAGAAACCGGGTGGGCCCCTCCCATCCTCCATTAAATTCAACAATCCATTTGGACTTAAATCCACACACATATCCAACTTGCCAAAACCGTGTTCACATCACAACCTGACCCAAGAGAGACGTGTTCTGACCCATGTCAAATACGTGATCTGGACATTTGATAGGACATTTGCCATAGATGCATAAGAGAGTTCGAAGGGCAGGTTATGACTACAATGATATTATTCCTAACTTTTATTATCTATAACTAGTTTAATAATTCAGCAGAGATCCAATAATCCAAATTAAAACCTCTTGGTTCAATAAATGAAGCCAATACCCGTGGGCCCCATCCAAGCACAGAAACCCATAGAAAAGCTCCATAGAAACTTTATAGGCAAATCTATATTAATAACCCCATTCTGAAAATCACTTCTAAATTTTTTTTTATTTTTTTATTATTTTATTTTTTTATTTTTATAACCAGAATCGTGGGCCCCATGGTTAAACAAGTGTTGATTCTTTTTAAACCATAACAACGGAACTGATCACAGATGACAAATCTAACAAAATTAAATTAAAATTAATTGTCTTTTAAGATTCAGATTTTGTCTTCTAAGATTCAGATTAGTAATCCTTGAAATCTTCTTTTAACAAAATCCATCACGAATAACAAAATCCATCTCAAGCAGTTATATATATATATATATATATATATATATATATTTATTTTTATTTTATTTTTTATTTTTAAGATTCGAGATCTGAAGCAATTGATCCAATTACTTCATCAATTAAAATTCATCAATTGAATTTCATAAGCAGGAAGATCAAAAGAAACCCTAAATTTCTTAAATTTCCTTTAAATAAGAAACCCTATATTTCTTTAAACAAGACACCCTAAATTTCTTCAATTAATTCAGCAAAGATGGCTCTGATACCAATTGTTGGATTTTTATATACACTTAAGAACATGCATAAAACATTAATAACAACCTAAAACATATTTCTAGATCTTAATCATGTTGCAAAAGTACTTTAATATAAAATCCTAAATCATGAAACTATAGATCTTTGCTAAATCAAAAGAAGAAGAACATTAAAAGCGAAAGCACTAACCTGAAGCCATTGATGGAGATTGCGCAGAGGGTTTGGATCTTCCTATATGATACGCACTTCTATGAGAGGACGTCTCTCTATTCTTCTGTTGATGGGATGACAGATGGAACAAGAAGATACGTATATATAGGGGACCATAACCCTAATTGATAATTATTGATTTCCAATTTTGCCCATCACAAAATAAGAAATTTACTTTACGGTCTCTACACGTATTATATCACACTTTAAATTTTATATTTTTAACCTATTACTTAATCTTGATTAGATCACTTTAATTTGGGTTAGACTTTAGAATAGAAATTATACATTTAGTCACATATGTGAGCCCACATAGATTATTTTCCAACACGATACACATATTATTTTTTAAATTAAGAAGGAAAAAAACTTTGATGTGTACGTGCGATGTACGTGTTGAAAAATAGATTTGTAGTTGCACGTGCGATGCACATGTTTGATTGGAGACAAAAGTACTGTTTCTTTTGTGACAAAAAATATTAAAAATTGTTTATTTGTGACAAACTCTTCCATTAGATAGTAAGTGAATATATTATATTGTAGATAGATAGATGGATAGTCATTTACACATGTGATGCATGTTTAATATATAGAAAAAATTAAAGTAAAAATCTGACATAGTGAGGATTCGAACCTGAGACCTCCTTCATAGGGGTGTCAAAAAATACCATATTACCGTACCATACACGTACCATACCATTATCAAACCAAACATTACCGAAACTTGGTAATATCGTACCGAAATCTCGGTATTGTACCATACCGAATTTTTATGGTACGGTACTGGTACCCAATATTGATAACGTTGGTATACCATATCTTACCAAATATTTTTAATCTAATTTTTATATTTTAAAACTCCGTCCTAGACTTAGGTCCAGCCCAGACCCAACCCATTTTACTTATTTCTTTACAACTTTTTCACCCATGTTATTACTTATTAGTTATACACTTCTTCAGTTCTCCCTTTTTTCCTTCTTCGTTTTATCTTCTTTGAATCTAGGGCTCATGCTACTCACCGCTCACGCACGACCCATCGACTGATTGCTCGCCTTCTAGAGCTCCTCGTTCTCTCTGTTTTTTGTATTGATTCGGATCGTGCCTTTTTTTTGATTTTGTTGGTTTTTGATTTGGTTGATGTTTTGGGGTTCTCGATTTTGGGGATCTGGATCTTGATTTGGTGTGGATCTTGATTTGATTTTAAAAAAATCTGAATCAATACTGGATTACTGTGTGTGTGCTAACTTAATTCCCTTAGTTTGTCTACTGCACCAATTGGGTTACTTAGTAGTCTTCTACTAGAATATATATCCATCAACCCTAATCACTGTATAGATAATACAAATTTTCTCAATCAGACTCCTTATGAAGTGAACTATTGTAAAGTTTAATTTGTCATTGGTAATGATGCTGGTTTATTTATTACTTACTTTGTTTATTAAGTTGTTAATTTTGTTACAAGATTAAGCAAGATAATTGGGATAATACTATATATATTTTGCTCTTTAGATAATACCTACAGCTAGGAGGGTATATTTGCTGATTGTATTTTTATATGATAAAAGATATGCAAGGATTGAATATTTGAATCAATCAGTTAGTTAATCACAGAATTAGTGATTAACCACTGTGCATATATTTAAAAAAATCTATTCATTTATCTAGTTAGTGAATATTTTCCTCAGCCTGCGATCACGAGTAATAACTCTAAATCAGCATTTTTTCATGTAGTAGGTAAACTTTCACTGACTTAGCAATGAATTGAACATCATGAGCAATTTTCAGCAATTCTTTACAGAGCCTTATAGCTTTAATACTTTCACTAATTATTTACAGAGCCCCACAACTTTAATTCTTTAAAGAATATTTCTTTTTGTGTTGTTATATTTTCTTCAGTTATATGAATGTTAATTACTTAATTTTATGAACTAATTGATGTCCGGTACTACCATGATACTACCATTACCGTACCGATATTTCGGTATTACCGAACTCGGTAGTATCGAAATTTTGGTATGGTAATGATAGAGAAATTTGTGTACCGAGTATTCTGGTACGGTAGAAGGTAGAGTAATGATGGTATGGTATGGTACGGTATACCACCCCTACTCCTTCATATTAGTTATGCACGTGCGATGCACGTGTTGGTAAATTGACAAATGACACTAAGGTCTTCTCCCATTATAATATTAGAGATTAGAGATAAATAAGTAAAAAAATAATAGAAAAAAATTGGTAATTGAATTGTAAAGGGTTTCTCTTTCTAGAAATCCAAGAGAGAGAAACTCCCTCAAAAACACCAAAAAAACCCCTAGATCTGGAGTTTGGAGGGGGTGGCGGCTAGGGTTTCGCCACCCCCTTCCGGTTTTTTGATATGATCTCTTCCTCCCTCTGTCTTTCTAACTCTTCTCAGCATTCTCTTTTCCCTAGTTGTCTCTCTTCCTCTTCCTAGCTATCCACTATCAAAGATCGATTTTGATGGGGGTTTCAATGGCTCATCGAGCATAGTCGAGCCTCCGGGGGGGGGGGGGGGGGGGGGGTCGAAAAATGCTTTCATCTAAGTGGTGGGTCGGATAGGAGCGTCGACGGGGCACTGTCGATCGTGATCACCGATGGGAGTCGATTTTGGGTGCAGATTAGGGCATTCCGAAGTTGGTCGTGGTCTTGAGGTGGCGAAGGCTGTAAGCGGAGATTTCGTTGGTGCGCGATGGCTCTTCGACGAGGTCGAAGTGGCTGAGGTAAGGGCATGGTCAGCGTGGGCAGTCAGAATAGTCAAGTGGCGAGGACGAACGGGGTACAAGCGTGGGAATGAGAGAGAATGAGCTCAAATTGGCATGAGAAACTTGTTGGCGCATGGTCGGCTGACCAGTAGGATTAGGTTTTGTTGTATTTTTGTTTGTTGGTTGGGGAGTATGAGTTCCATGACCCAGCCTGTTTAGTTTCATGAACTTCATAATCCTTATTTTTTGGTATATTTTGTTAAATTCTCGTTAATAAAAGGGAGGGAGATTTCAACCCACCGTTAATAATAAAAATAATAATTATAATACTAATACAAAGATAAAATGAAAGTAATTACAAATCCATAAAAAATTCTCGTAAATATAGGAAGTTCATATAAATTGGACACGACTTTAAGAATGACAATGATATCATTTCACAAAGGATGGCAACCGAGTCGGGTTGACCCGTGACCTGCCCACTCGAACCTGGCCCGTAAATAGGTGGTTCAGGTCCAGGTCGAACCCGCGGGTCGATACGGGTCGAAAAATTAGGAAATCCAATGCGCTCGACCCGACCGGCGAACCTGTTGACCAAGTCAAACCTTTCGGCAACCTGCAACTCGACCCGCCGGTCAAACGTTCGACCTGCGAGTCGAACGGGCCAAAAATGCAAAAAATAGAGCCAATGACGCTGTTTCGGCCGTTGGGCTCGGTTTTTTGTTCCCCCCTATAAATACCCCCTTAATTCAATCTAAAAATTTCCACATCTTACTCTCTTACTCTCTTTACTACTACTACTAAGTTCAATCTAATTTAATCAATTTTTTTCAACAAACAAGTAAGCAACAAAGAAGTAAAATTTTTTCGATCGTGTCGAATTGTGTTGAGTCAACTTTCAACAATGTCTACTTCAACTCCTCCAACAAAGAAGCTCTCTCTCTCTCTCTCTCTCTCTCTCTCTCTCAACGACTACTGGACTACGTGACGCTGTGACTACGTCTATTACATTTCTTTACTTTTATTTTCTATCTCATTTCTATATTTGATTATCTGCGAAGTACGATATCAAAATTTCACAACCATCATTTTGTTTTGATTTTTGTTGTAATTCTAATTCTTTTGTATCATATTTTTTTGTTGGTTTTTCGCTTTTCTCTCTTTCAACCCTCCTATGGTTTTGTAGATTTTATTTTTTAACATATACCTCCTAGATTATTTTGTATAATTTCACATACACTAGTAAAACACTAGAATTTTTTTTCTATTTCACATACACTATTGCCTTATCTAGATCACGATGTAGCGGCTGTTGTCAAAGTGGACAAGATTTCACCGGTACTTCACGTCGGCCTCCAATAGTCCCACATGTAGATCCCGAATTTATACCGAATCCTATGGTAGGATCTCACGATGTCCCTCTATACTGCATAGAAGAAGAAATGCATAATATTGACACACATACACAACAAACCGAACTCACTAGTAGTAGAAAAACGAAGAGAAAATAAGTGACTGACACAGATTTTATGACTATAATCCCGACAAGAATAATCCGGGTGTAGGACATAAGATTTGTAAACATTGTGTCAAGAGTTACAAATGGAATAAGGGTGAAGGAACATGTACAATTAAATGACACATTTTAAATGTACACAAAGAATTAGTACAAGACCAATAAGGCCAACAAAAATCAACCCTAGGACCGGACAAATAGATAGCCAACCCTATGATCCCGAACTTGTTCGTCAGAAAATGGTCTGACTAGTTATTAAGGATGGGCTACATTTTTTCTATTCCGAGAGTATGAATGTAGAGTCTTTCAACCAAAATATACTAAATCCTCATTTTAGAAGAATTCCTAGAAACACACCTAAAGTCCGATTGTTTTAAACTTTACAACGAAATGTGAGACGCTTTAATTGTACTCTTGTATTCTTTAACTTGTAGAGTATTGTTAACTTCCGATTGTTGAAAAGGTTGTAACGATATTCCGATGATGGGCTTAACTTGTCAATGGATAGATAGTGATTGGATGATTCAAAAGAGAATCATCTCACTTGTGGTGTTGTCGTATCCCTATAGTGGACTAGTTATTGTAACATGTATTTTAGAAGTTTGTGATTTATATCATATTCTTGATAAAAATTTTACTATTAGTTTTGATAATGCATCTACCAACAATGCTTCGATTATTAAATTAGAAACACAATTAGCTCATTCATGTAATGAAATTTTTATGTCAGATGTGCATGTCATATTTTAAATTAATGCGTACAAGATGCATTGAAAGTAGCTGATTCATATATAATTGCAATTAGAAATTGTGTACATTTTATTGCTTTGAATGGTCCTATGCTTCAAGAATTTAAAAGATGGTGTAAAGCTAGGAGAATTCTAACGCCCCGAATTCCAAACAAGACCGAATTCGAAGTTCCACAGAATCCTTACACTTCACTTCGTACAATTTTACAAGGAAATTTGAACTTTTTATAATATTATAGGGTTCTTTACAATTATTTACACAACGGAAGATAAAATGAAGTACAATAATGAAAAATTATACATTTGCAACATCTCTATCATTTAAATAAGTCAACAGCAGCATATCAATTTTATATCTTCATGAAAATCCAACTCCTGCATATAAAACTGTGGGCACATCAGTTACTTACAACCGACGAAAATGTTATACATGGCCATCCTCTCTATGCCGAAATTATAACGATCTTAATACTTTAACAAACCACAAATTTGAATACAAATAAAGTGTTAAATGTGACTACACTAAACATGTAAGTGTATGCAATGCCTTAATGCCTAATGCAGATATTTTATACTAAGATGACACTAATGCATACTTGTTCGGATTCTATGCATCCCATACTACATAGGTCCAAAGGCAAGCACCTACGTACTCCACATTAAAGGGTTCGATCCCTCGCCATGACAACTACGTACTCCCATACTACTTGTTCGGATTCTATGCATCCCATACTACATAGCTCCAAAGGCAAGCACCTACGTACTCCACATTAAAGGGTTCGATCCCTCGCCAGTAATAAAGCAAGGTTTAGATTATTCCACGAGTATGGATCTCAATCCCAGAGTCCACCGCTCGACTGTTATAACAGACTCCTCGTCGCGTGAATATCCCGCAAGTGTCCCTCTAGCCTCGGTATACGTATATACATTGGAGTACGGCAAACTATCTGCCCGACTACGCACCCGGATTTAAAATAAAAGCTCGTCTCCCACGAAGCAACCACAGTCTCGGAATCCACCGCCTGACTGGGTCTATAGTCCCGGAATCTACCGCCCGACAATATACAGTGCCCCACTTACGTTTGCCCAAGTTTTACTACATCTTCACTTAATGCCTAGTTCTTAAGTTCAAGACATAAATAAATTATCATACCTAGAGTTAGTTTTACCCCCTACCGGACTTAATCATAAATACCGAGATAGCTCCATGACCATATCTCAAATTATAACATAAATCTTTTAATTCAACAATGCCGGTACCCGAGGTCCCACTAAACTCTAGATTACAACTTTTTATGTACAAGAATCCATGGGTACTCATACCCTTCAATAATCATGTATTAAACTCAGTGTATTCTTATCTTCAACTTATTCACAATTTAATCAATGTCTTATCTTAGCATTACACATGATTCATTTATTCATTTACAATTCAAAATTAAAACAATATTTCTTTTCATGAACAGTAGATTCATCACTTTAAGTCTCATTAGCAATTTAAGCTCAAATAATATATCTCAACCCACATCAAGTATTCCTTAAATCAATTAAATGTATAATCTCATTAAGAGAAATCAATTCACATGAATAATTTACTTTTCTTCTAAAATAAATGTCATATACTCAAATAAACAAATTTTGAAATTAATAACTCATTTTCTATCTTAATTCCTCTTTTTATTTCTCAAAATATTCATGAAAATTTCTAAAACTATTTTTAATAAATTCTATATAATTTTATAGGATTATTAGATATTTTTCCAAATTTTTATTTATATGAAAAACTCACTTAAAATATTAAAAATGTCAAAAAAAATCAAAATGTGGCCATAGGGTTTCGAACCCAAGACCAGTCATGAACTACAATAAGCTCCCAAAGCCACCACCGAGCACCACAAAGTCCAAGTGGACTTGGTGTTTATAAAGGCAACCGAAACCATACATACTGCTCCACTGTTTGGATTTAAATAAAACCAAAAACAAAAAAATAGTGATTGCCGAGTTTCGAACTCGCGACCCAGATCACAGGCGTGCTACAGTAATAGTTTTATTGTGCACCAACTAACCAAGAAGTCCATGTGCGATTACTGATATAGAGTTACGCTATTATGCTTTTGTTCTACCTTACTGTTATTCTATTTTCTTCATAAAACTCGATTTTTCATTTGATCTAATCTTTCATTAGACTGTAATTAGTTCATCTAGACTGAGTTTACTTGAAATCAGTAATTCACAAATTCCCAAATTTATATTTTAGACATTGTATCTATATTTCAAATTATTTTCTCTCTTTAATGAATAAGAATTGTATTTCTTGAATTTAATCAAAATAACAATTTTTACCTCTTACAATCAATTAAAATGCTTCTATGTGTATCAATTTAACTTCACAAAAATTCATCTTTAACCACAAGGAAGAATCTACAATTTTCATACAATTATATTTTTCGACATTTGTAAATTAACATGCATATTTGTTCATGACAATAACTTATTGTTTCTCTTTCTCATTCCTACTAACATGATGATAATTTGTTTTTTAATCATAACAAAATTCCTTCAATTCATGGTATACACAATAGCATGCATTTGTTCAACATTTATCTCATCAAATTTATCTATACTACTCATTTAACATACTAGAATGCATTTCCTATATTTAGAAAGTACAAGATCACCCACCTCTTATGAAGAATTTGTAACCAAAGAATGATGGAACACAACTCTTATCTCCTACCTCCAACAAGCAACTCCTAGTCCTTCTCCTCCTAGTAAGAGAACTCCAAAAAGGCTTCCAATGCACAAGAACACTCTCTAACTCTCTTTCTTTTTCCTCTCTTGATTTGTTTATTTTTAGTGTGAAACGAGAAGAAAACAAAGGTGTATGTATAGGACAAAGTGAAAGGCTAAAATGCAAATTTCACCCTCCTAATAACTCCTCACTTAACTCTCCACTACTCCACTCTCCATCTCTTCACCTCCCCTAACTCATGGCCCCTCCTCTTCAAAAACTGACCGGCCACTCTCCTCTTCAACTACACGTGCACGTGTTGTGCACTAGTGCACACACACACAAAATAAATACAACTCCTATAATTTTAATATGTGTATTAAATGTTGTTACATGTCATGTGTGAGTCCATCCACAACTTAAAAAATAGATTTACTTGAAGGTCTTGTCTTGTGGGCTTGCTTTTTAATTAATTAATTAATTAGTCTAGTGGGCTAGAATCCATTCTTAGGCCTATGGGTTTAATGAAAGGCTAAATAAAAAGACTCATGCATGCTAGAATAAAAAAATGAGAGTAAGAAAAATAGAGATGGAAAAATTAGCACGTGCATCATACATGCAAAAATTGAAAAATGTATATTTAATAAAAATTAAAATACAGGATGTTACAATAATACATTTTAGAAAATTTCCTAAAGATATTAAACACCGATAGAACTCTACTTTCGATTTATTAATGTTGTTACTCAATACAAAGATATTATAAGCGATTTTTTTCATGCAAAAAATATGGAAAATTTTCAAAAGACTCCTCAATCAAAATTTTTTGCTGAATCTTTATTACAATTTTGAAAACTTTTAAAACCACAACTGTGAAGTTTTCTACATCTTCTACTTCTAGTAGTATTTTTATTTCAATCATTACTATGATGCAAACTTCTCAAAAAATGGTTTCGGATAATTTTTAGATATATTGTTGATCCCGCTTATAATTTTTTTAAAAAGTATTTTAATTATCCTCCTATATTGTATTGTATTTCTACTGTTATGGATCCTCGTATCAAATTTACGGGTACGAAAAGTTTGATTGAAATATTTTTTACTTTACTTGGATATGATTCTGAATTTGCTTGTAATGAATTTTTAGCTAGCTTTGAATCGACATTGAATAACTTGTATGATTATTATGATAGAACTTTTGCATCTAGTAGTACAACTAGTATAGTTACTTTTTCTTTTTATACTTCTAGAGGTAAGGGTAAGAGTACATTAGAAGATGTCACTGCTAATTTACTTGTTCGTATTCAATCAAAAAATATAGGACGAATGCACCTAATGCATTAAATTGGTATAATCAATAAGATAGTGAGAGTGCTAGTACTAAGATTGAAGTGCTACAATGGTGGAAAGAACATGAAAATCTTTTTCCTATTCTTTCACATATGGCTAGATGTAGAACCCTGTATTTTCAAATATTATTTTTATATTTGAAAATGAATTTAAATTTATTTTTGGAGATTTAATGAACATTTTCAGAAGAATTTATCTTTTATACACGTGCAAAACACGTGCAAATGCTTTTATGAGAAGTGTGAAAATTTAGTTTTCTTTATGAAAAATCTTTATTTAATATTTGAGATTTATTTAGTATTTTTCCAGATTTTTCTGAAATTAATTGGAATTATTTGCAATTTTCGAGAAAAGAAGGACCTTTTTGCAAAACTGACATTTTAGGGGTTAAAGTGTAAAATGTATATTCTGGACGTTTTGAACAGTATTGATTGAGATTTGGGATGTATATTTTCTTTTAAATCCAAATTTAAATGAGTTTTGATGGAATTTCCAAAGAATGATCTATATATGCAAATTGTATTTTGGAAAGGGTCGTTTTGCAAAGTGTGGGTAAAACCCTAATATTCAATCCGGCATATTTAAGGGATTTTTCTCCCAGCCGTCATTGCTGATAAAATACCGAATTTTTGGAGATCTATTTTGGTGGAGAAAGGAGTCTTTGGATCTAGCAAAAGGAGGATTCTTTTCGTGACTATTCTCAAAATCTAAGGTGAGAGATGTAGAAATTGTTTGTTGTTTGTCTCATGCGTGTGACCCTATTTTTGTTGGTTTGGTTTTGTGAGTGTTATAATTCGTCTTGTTGATTGATCTATGTGTACTAATATCATGATGTAATGGTTGGACGTTGTGAACAATATAGATATTGTGATGTGGTATGAATCATGTGAATAATGTGGATGAAATAGTAGATCTTTAATATTAGAATTGTTTGCTAAAAGCATGTTGAGATTTGTGTATGAATACCTGGACATTAGATTCATAATTCAGATTTGAATTAGATTTGTGAAGGAATTTAGATCTTGTAAAACCTTAATGAAAGAAATTGTGATTTAAAACATGAGAACTTAAATCTTGACTTATTGATATTTTGAGTGATATATATGCATATACCTGATGAAGATTCGTTGAGATTTATTATTTTCCTGAGTACGAACTATTTTCGTATACATTGATCATTAGAAAGCTTCAGATTTTGATTTTGTATTCAGACCTAAACTTTGAAATCTGTAGGCCGACAGTCGACTGGCCTACTGTGCAGTCGACTGGTACGAGCCTGATGATTTATTTTAGAATGGTTGAAAACGTTGTTCTGGACAGTCGACCTAGCTCATAGGCGACTGGTCCACTGAAGATATTATTTTTGGTAAAAAATTAATTGTCCTTCTGGACAGTCGACTTATAGTCCTTTAAGACGACTTATTTACTTAGAATATTTTTGAGAAGATTATGGGAAATTACCTCGGGTAAGTCGACTGATCCCTTCTTAAGTCGACTGTTAAATGACTTAGTTTATTTTTGTAAAACCTTGAATTTGGTCCTCTGGACAGTCGACTTATCATCAGTATGAGTCGACTGGTACTGGAAGATCTTTGTAAACTTTAGTGCTAAATGAGTTGTCCTTCAGATAATTCAGTATATACTTGACCTTCAATGTAGTATATGATTCAAGATATTCAGTTGAGCCACTCTTGTTAGTGGGACTTTGGTTTAGACCTTTTGAGTTTGAGTCTCTAGTAGGTGTGTGACCCTAGTATACCGGTGTTGAGTTAATTGTTGAGGCCCAGTGAGGCATTTCAGTTATTTGGATTTGAATTTAGGCCGGTAGGGTATACCACTCTAGGAGATTCGTTAAGTAATTAATTAACCCAAAATTATAAGGACAGGCACTAGTGGTGATATGATGAACGGGAACATGAGTCAAGAACCTCAGTATGGCTTTCGGTGTGGGATTTAATCTCCGGAATTATCACAGTAGATTATTAGTGGTGTGGGATATGTCTCCGGAATTATCACAGTCATGTGGTGTGGGACAATCTCCAGAATTATCACGGTAACTATTTGTGGTGTGGGATTGATCTCCGGAATTATCGGAGTCGAGGTGAAGCACATGTGGTATATTGTGGTGACGTGTCAATGTTTCGGTGTGGGATGATCTCCGGAATTATTCAAGTGAAATATCTTGGGTGTGGGATCCATTTCCGGAATTATCGGGCATGAGATACTATCCCTGGTTTATCTTTATCTCGTAGTAGTCATCGTGTTAGGATTAGTTCATAACGCGGGGATTGAACCCTATGAAGTGGAGACGTTAAGGGCTTGCACCGAACCTATGTAGAATGGGATGCATAGACTTCGACAAGTACGCATTAGAGAGTCTGCATATAGAACTTGTGTTTTCTTGGCTTGGTTTTATGCATTTGGTTTTCCTATTTCCTACACCCGACACTTAGTTTAGCTCCACTTGATGTTTTATGTGCTGTCATTTCGTATTTCTCATTTTCTTATTTAGTACTTGTTGTTTAAGAATTTATGAGATATGATCTTTTATGTGGTTTGTTTATTTTTATATTTCTCACACCATTTATGGCTGACCCCTTTAGTTTGGGGGTTAGGGATCATTTCTAGCCTCACATGTTGCAGGTAGTCGCTTAGTGATGGAGATTTGGATGCTAGAGGCACATTTGAGTTAAATTTGATTCTTAAGTGTTTGTGTAAAATTGTAATATCAGTTTGAGATAAATTTGGGTTGTAAATAAAGAAATTATTGAGTTGAGTTTGTTTTGAATTCCGCTGTGATTTGTAAAAGATTTGTTGTAATAAATGTTGAAAATTTTAGTGGTGTTGGTTATGTTTAATATTGTATTGAAGTGGATCACTGGGAATGTGCCACGTATTTTCTATGTTATTAATCTAGAAATTCGGGGCACTACACTAGAGATCTACTAACTCCTCATGTCACCACAGTTGCTTCAGAAAGTGTATTTTTTACAAGTGACATAGTTCTAACAGATTACAGGAATCACTTGAAGCCGAATTTGTTGGAGATGCTCATGTGCACTGAAGATTGGATGAAGATCGAAGACAAGACTCAAGGAAAATCGGCATCTACATCAACAAGTGGAAGCAACTCGCCTGAAGACCAATAACAAGATTAGGGAATTTAGGGCGATGAGATCCTAGGTTTAGGTTAAGTAAAGGTGCACGACAGTAGTCCAATGCCCTCTCTTCAATCTAACTCTAGGCTATCTCAAACTCTAGATTCTGATTATCCGCTCAAACATGTAAATGTAAAATGTAAATCAAAAATATTGTATGTTTTTTATGAGATTCTATTAGTTGTATTTGTATGTAAAAAAACTTGTGAAATTCATAGTAGTTGAAATGAATAATATATGCATTTTTTTACTCTTATACAGTTATACTTGTTGTAAATTATTATTATTATTATTATTTTATTTTTTAAGTGTAGTTGTAAAAAAACAAAGTTAAATAAATTTAAAAAGAAAATTAACCGAGCCAACCCGCGATCTGGTCCGACTCGAATCGGGTTTGCCTCGATGGGTTCGCGGGTTGACCGGGTCGAAATTTTGGATTTCGAACCCGGCCCGGTTAACCCCGCAAACCAACCCGAACCCGTCCTAAATTAGCTGCAACCCTCACGGATCCGACCCGACCTGGCCCGGTCGACCTGAATGCCACCCCTACATTTCACAACTGCAGGTAATGGCATGCGGGAGTAACTTGCTAGAACGTAAGTATATATAGGTGAGATCTTTTTTTTAAAAATGTGCTGCTTAAGAAGAGCATAAAAGCATGGAAGTATAGTTTTTTTTTCTTCCTAAATTAATTGCAGGGTCCAGTAAAACATTATTCAAAAACGCACGCGCAGGGGGGGGGGGGCAATATAAGAGCATCTGTAGCCGTTTAATCTCAAATTTTAGGTATTTGACATGTAGGAATAGAAATTTTGAGTTTCAGCTGTAGTCTTTTCAACCCAAATTTTGGTTTTTAATTTTAAAAATTTGACGGACGAGGAATGATTAACGTCCATTAATTTTTATTTTTTTTAAAAATAAAAAACCAACGGACAAGGGATGATTTTCCGTGTGAGAATCTTTTTTAAAAAATTAAATCCTAATTAAATATTATTAAATCTTAAATAAATCTTATTTTTAAAATTAAAATTCAGTAAAAACCTAATCTATACACATAGAAATGTTTATAGGCTGTTCTCTAGGATTTTTTCCACCAAAATGGAAATAAAAAGACGGTAGATCATCTACCGTCCGAGCTCAATTTTTTTTATTTATTAAAAATCGATCGGACGGGAAATGATTTCCCGTCTGATCGATTTTGTTTTTTATAAAAATGGATCGGATTCCCGTAAGATATATTTTAAAAAAAGCAGCGACGAAAGTTGATCTTTCGTTTGATTGAACGGACGAAAGATCAGATCTTTCGTCTGCTATTTTTTCCAAATTCCTATATCTCCATCTAAAATAGCAGACAACTATTCACCCAAAACCTACAATTTTGGTATATAGCTAATGACTACAGCACAATTTTTTCTATTTTGTTTTCCAAATTTTGGCTATATAGCCAACCACTACAAATGCTCTAAGTGAGTTAAATGGGCCGTACTAGTTCTTGACCCAAACCCAAAGCACTGTAGTTGGGCTGTGTTGTTTTAAATCTAGGTCGGGTTGTAATTGCCACCCATCCCTTTCTGGTTTTTTTTAATACCCAAAATAGGTCTCTTTTTGAAACTAATTCACAAAATAGGTCTTTTTCGAAACTAATTCTCAAAATAGATTGGTCCCCATAGGCCGTAGTACCGAACTGTGATCTTTTTGATAATGAGGCTGCAGTTGTGTGTACTATGATCTCAGTACATGCTATACAATGTTAAACTCCGACACTTAGAAAAAGAAATTCTAAATGTAAAAATGTGAAAAATATGAGGCCGCAGTTCGGTACTGCGGTCTCGATATAACAGAGGTCGCAGTCCACAACTGCGACCTCAGTTATATGCTAAAACTGGGTTCTACGAAGCATATAATTGAGGCCGCAGTTGTGAACTGCGCTCTATATTATATCGAGGCCGCAGTACTCGTATTTTTCACATTTTACACTAATTATTTTTAAGTCTCGGAGCATATTGGCTATGATATTAATTAGGCCGCAGTTGTGAACTGCGGCCTTGAAATCGAAGATGCCGCAGTTCGGTATTGCAGCCTATAGTATATCGATGCTGTAATACTCAACTGCGATATCGTATTTTTCACAATTTACATTTAGAAATTTTTTTTTCCAAGTGTCGATGTTTAGCTATATATAGTATGTACTGAGGCCGCAGTTCACATCGAAAAGGCCGCAGCTTGGCACTACGGCGTATGAGAAGAGACTATTTTGGAAATTAGTTTCGAAATTGAAATATTTTAGGAATTAGTTTTAAAAAGAGATCTATTCCGGAAAAAATCTCCCTTTCTTCCCGAAACCCTAATCCCCCAAAATTCGATCGGAGAAGAAGCAATCCGCCATGGACGGAACTCTCAAGATCGATCTCGACAAGCTTCCTATAAAGCGCCTCGAAGCCATGGAAGAATCCGGAATCGAACACTTCCCTCCGTAAGTAACTACTCATCTTCTCTCTAATATTCCCCATTTTCTTTAATTTCAAACTCTTATTTCAATTCCATTTGCAGCGAAATCAGCCATGAAGAAACTCGCCTGAACTTACTTCGGCGAATCGACTTCTCCTCCGTTGTCGAAAGAGATTCCAAGAAGCCGAAGACCTCCACTGCGGCGGCGACGGAATCTCCGGCGTTGCCGTGGCAGAATCTCGTGGAGAATCTCCGGCAAGCGCATCAGGAGCTGAATGTCGTCATTGATCTCATCAATACGGTAGATGCTTGAAAAAAAAGAATTTTGGTCCATTTTTAGAGTTTGTGGTTATGATCTTATTTTGGATTTTGTAGGTGGAAGCGAATGATGCGGTGACGGTGGCTTGGATGCAGAGGCCGAAGCAGCTGCCGAATGAGGTGTTGGCGGATCTTGCAGTGAATGCGGCGACAAAACTACAGCGGCTTCGGGTAATGAGTTTTTATTTGTTGATCACTGGTTATGGTACTTTGCTTAATGAATGATGGTATGTGTATGTGTGATAGAAGACATGTTTTTTTTTAAGGAACATGACGCTTGCTAGACACTTACTTAAGAAGTTGTTAGACTTCTAGATTCCAAATGAAGGAAGAACACTCTCAGCTTATACCAAAACTTGTCGAATATCATGTGTCATTTCTGTTTAGGAATTCCTTTACTAGTAGAATTTTACGTTGTGTTTGAGAATATGGTTAAGTTAGGATTTAGGATAACGGAGGAGTTATCTTTCAAATTTTAGTTATCTTAACTCAGTGTAGTAGAAGGCTCAAGGCTCAGGCTCAAGGCTGATGCTTACAGCAGTTTGAGCCTCAAGTCTCAGTTAAAGCTCCCCCTTTGTTAGAAGCTTCACTCAGGCTTGCGCTTGGACGTGCGTTAGCAAAGGCTCGAGGCTTGCGCCTAAAGTAAAATGCGCGCCTGAACATAACAGACCCGACGTGATCTGTCTTTACAATCCGACCCATTTTCAACCCTTCTCAAATCCCGTAACTCCAATTCTCTTGCATCTTCTCATCCTCAATTCCAAACTCTAACCTCAATCTTCACCTCCCTAACTTCTTAATCTGCACTTCTCTTCATCCCCCCTCTCAACAGCATCGGCGGCGACAATGAAGTAGTTTGGCGGTAACACGACAACATACAGCAGATCGGCGGCTACACCGGAAGCAAATCAGCTGCGCCGACGACACTCCTACTCCTCAGTCTCCAGACTCTCCACTCCTATTCTGGTTTTTTTCCTTTCTGATTTTACACTTTTATGGTTTCTTTCTTGGGAGTTCGTCTATCTTTGCTTATGATGTTTTTGCAAGTTGCTTTGAAACAAAATTGTGAAGCTAGTTTATTCCATAATTTATTATAATCATGAAATCATGCCTTATTTAAACAATTGCATCTTATCTCACTGTAGAGTATGACCAAATTTTATGGTCGGCTAACTTTATGTTATTGATGTAATATTTAAATACCTTACCATTTACTAAGACTGTAATATTGTAATACTGTAGGCTCATTATTGTAATATTTAATTTGATACTATTGTAGTTTTACTGTATGCTCAAAACTGTAATACTGTAATATCGTATGTTGTATGCTAGGTATCTTCATTACCGTATTACTGTAAAACTGTATGCTCATTACTGTATGGAACTATGAATTGAAGGTTAACATGATATTATTGTTGTTTTACAGAGGAACAAATTGTATCACTTCTTCTTTGGGGCAAGAAACACATTGTAGTTATATATTACAGAGGAACACATTGTAGTTTTATAAAAATGATAAGGTCATTGTATGATAAATTTTGTTGCTATGATGTGATCTTGTTTATATAACCTTATTTATAAATTTTTAAAACCCCAAAAAATAATAGTGCGCCTTGTGCATCAGGCTGTGTACGGGGTAGTAAAATTGCATTGCACCTTACGCCTTCGACTACACTGTCTTAACTTTGTATTGTTTGGGACCCCTTTTATGGTTTTGATATAACTATACTTTTCTAAGCCTAAAAATTGAGATAATTATAGTTATTTTAACTCCACCCAAATCTTATTTATCTAAAACTTTGTCAAAGTTTTCTTTCGTTCTCTCTAAAGTAATGAAGTTAACTTTTCTTTGTTTCCATCACACCAAAAATAAATGGAGTTAATTTTTCAAGTGTAGGTAGAGGTGACAATTGTGATAACTAAGGCTATGCTTGGGAATGGAGTTGGGTGAACTATAGTTTATTTTAAGTGGAAGTAGAAGTTTGCAAACTTTAGTTATCACACCTCTATCTTCACTCAAAAACTTATATTAACCCCACTTCTTTTGGGTTTGGCGAGCCATTAAAGTTATCTAAACTCCATAATTTTGAGGTTTTTTTCAAAGTTTTGATTAATGACGTCCTAGTGAAGTTGAGATAACTGACAGTTATCTCAACTTTTGGGCCAAAAAAAATTTGAGATAACTGGAGTTATTTCTAGTCCAAGTGGGTTCCCAAACAGCCTGAAGTTGAGAAAACCATAGTTTTGGAGATAACTCTGTGAAACTCCATTTCACTTAACTAAATTTCATTCTCAATCACAGCCTAAACTACTAAAGTTAACAAACCTCTACTATAAAATAAACTTCAGTTGACCTAACTTTGTTTCGGAACACTCTTAATCCTTGAATTGGGGTGCCCTTTCTAATTTAGGACAAAGGTAGGTATAGAGATTAGAGATGCTGTGGGAGAAGAATATAACCAATGTAATAACACTGATATTTGTAGCCTGAGACTGGTCAATGCGAACTTTATGGTTTCGCTCCATTCACTAATTTTTTTCATCTTATAGAAGAGGACAAAGGCTTCATATGTAATTGGATAAAAGAAAAGAACAAAATCCAGTTCAGCAAATCACAAACTAAATGGGAATTAGATACAATCAAAGCTAAGCATATAGTTTCTACTAAATATTAACATGACCAGAAATAACATTGTTCCAAATATACTGAGTAACTGAAAAATGTTTATAAGACTTTTAAATCTTCAAAGTACCATGATGTGTAGAGGCTTTAGTAAGTTAAGTTACTAAATCTGTGTCCCAATCATTAAAAAATACTAGACTGCAATTCAAGTAAGAAGCAGAGGTTGAGGAAACATACCCAGCATCCACAAATTCAACTAATTCTACAGTTGATTCATCATTATCAATTGGTGCATATGGCATATGCTAATGAGGTCAGGCACTGTTCTTCAACTTATTTGAACCTTTACATGTGTGGTGTCACATTAACAAATGATGAATAACAATCTAGTACTGTAATGTGTTGGATATGGGTGGATGGATCTTTGTTAAATGAAATGTTTTAAGTGTTTAGTTTACTTGATGCACCTCCATAACCATAAATGTTAACTGATTGACTTACTGATCCTACATTCTGCTGGCAGGACCTTGGGAGATATTTTAAGCAGTCTTCTAAATCACTAGAGCAGCAAGTTGCAAGAGAAGCCAGATTTTATGGTTCCTTGATAAGGTACCTTTATTTGGGACTCTGATATGCATGTTGAACTGTGAGCATTTGTCTTACCTTAATAAACCAGCAGATTACAGCAGAATTGGAAAGTAAAGCGCCACCGACTAGGTGTGACTGGTCCTGGCAGTGAGAGTTTCACAATTGATCTGCAAGATAATACAATGTCAGAAGCAACATTGTTGTCTCACCCATCTTCATCTATAGTTCGAGTTGATGCAGATTCTGCAGGCATTCTGACTGTTCGCAGGCCATTGAATTCATGCCACACTCTGTCTCTTAGATTTTTGGGGGGTCATCCGAATGGCATGCCAAAATGTAGCTTAATTAAAAGGAAAATGGATGGCTCTAGGGAGCATCTTCCAGATGTTAAAAAAGATGCTTTGACCGATGAAGACGTCAATGAGTGTGTTAAAGATTCACATTCAACGCTCCGCGAGATTCATCAATCTATATTTCAAGAGCAGGTAGTTCTTATGAACATTCTTTGTTTGTTCCTTCTGTGTTTTGCCATTGCTTATTGCTGATTGGTTGCGATTTCAGGTTTTTGATTTGGTGAACCGTGAGACCTGCAAACCTTTCCCAGGAATTAATATGACTGAGATGCGAGAAGACTTTTTACAGTTAGCAATCGGGCAAGACACTACATTATGTCTGCACCTTTTGCCCTCAGGAAGAGATGATGAATCTGAAGTGAGCAAATCCTTAGGTCAGACTCAAAATGTGGAAAATGGGGTTTCGCGTTCTCAGTCATTAGACTTAGCGGTTGTGGATGAGAAACGTGATTCTGTTAACAGGAATCAGTTAGGGCTTCCTAATTCAGTGAGTTTTCAAATTTATTTGCAATATCTTTTTCATGGAAATTTTCTTGCGAAAGCAAAGGAGAGCCGTTCGTATGCCTCTTCACCACTGTCCGGACAGACTGCAGGCAAGGGCGGCTTCCTTCTGGGTCATTTCTGTTTGACAATAGCTCACAGGATCTTTTCAAATAAAGTGTTATCTGAGCTCGAGACTCTGGTATTACCCTATCTCTTCATAAACTTCAATTGAACAAGAACAAATTCTACAGGTTCTGCTGCTTATTTGATATTACCTATGTACCTTCAGGTGAGCAGAGTGCCATACCTTCGTTTACTCTCTCATCCTACATGGCATTCTCGAACCTCTTCATGGTCACTCCCTTTGAAGGTTCCTCAATCTATTTTACATTCTAGCAAACGAAGTAACTCATCAGACAATGATATGAAGACTGGAACTAGGTCACATTTTCATACTAAGGTGGTGATTAATGATGATCAAATTAGTGTAAGTGCAGAAGGTGCTCCTAGCATCATTGGTTCGCATAGAGACAATGCTGCAGATGTTTGCTCAATAATCTCTTATGGCTGTGATTTGGAAGACTTACCAAGGACTCTCTTGCAGCAGGTACGCTTCTAGCTTTCTAATCATAGGTTATGATGCATGTATTTGTTTGTTGCTCGAAGGGTCAGTTTGTTATATTGACATATATCGTCTACTCTAAATTATGAGAAGGGTTATGGCTCCTTCATACAAAACAGTCGACCCTTTTCAACCATTTGTTATAAAGCCCTACATGAGTGCAACATTTTTCCATGATTTCCTCCGGACATTAGAAGCTGATGATCATTTGCATTCATGAGGCAGACCACCAGGACCAAGTAGTAGGAAGGTCTACAGAATCACTACTAGGCTTCAGTTTACCACCAAATGACAATCTAGATTCTGCGACATGGTTCACTTGCTCATAGTTCTAGCTTGGAATTTGACAGCACCTCATAGAGGACTGCAGAAAGATTGTCAATTGATCATAGGTATTTGGTTTATTATGTTCAGAAGGTTTCTCAACTTTAACACATGATCAGTAGCTGATTCATTTTGATTGGGAAAAAATGCCAAAAGTAAGATGAGATTAGATGGAAATGTGGATAGTGGATTCAGATGTTTTTAATCAAAAGCTGTCTCTTACCTCTGGAGGCTGTTTTCTTGATGTTTCTAGCCACTCTCATTCTGAATCTTTTACATAGAACTATCTCACCACACAAGAAAGGGAAATTAGAAAAGGGGGAAGAAGAAATAACAGGACCACAACTCCAATAGAATATTCTCTTCCAGTGTTAGTTATCTACAGGAATTTAATTGCAACAACTGAATTTTTTTTTTGAGGGATTGATAAGCGGAAACTCAAAACATTTAAATGCTGCTGTAGTAGTCGATATCGGGGAAGTAGTTTATTTTCTGTTGTAATAAAATTCATGATAGCATGGCTGATTCTTTATTTACACAACCTCAGTATAGAACTATTTATCTAATGCCAACAATCGCATCCACCCCATCCTCACTGCTCCTCATCTGCGAGGAAGAATACCCAATTTCTGTTGGATCTCGATTCCTCAGTGTTAGTGCTGCTTTTATTAGGCTTAATCTATTGCTTCTGTTTCTGTTTGTGTGTTTATGCATGTGTTCATATGTAAGAGTGAAATCTCAGAGCTTCTGACATTTCTTCCAATACCCTTATTCACAGTCAACTTCAGTACTGAGCTAAATCATCCATTTCTGTTTATTTGATTCCAACTGTGTATCCATACAGGTTGCAAGCCAGATTATTCATTGGCTACATGAGGAGGCTCTAATAGTGGGTATGAAGGTGAGCCGTGACTTCATGTGCTTGAAATTCAGTCTGGACCAGGGTGAGACCCTTGGCCTTCTTGCTCACCTTGATCCGGATGACGTCTCTGGGTGCATTTCATGGTGGGTGTTGGTGGAGCATCGTCATCCTGAGCAAACCCACCTATCGCGAGAAAATGGCGATTCCAGTCAGAAAATATTCCTAGGATATTTGTCTCTGGAAGTATTGTATTCTACAATGATGGATCTCGTCAGTTTATGTAGCTCTGGAGGCGTCCACTGAATTGTTATTTAACTGGTGATGCGTGCTTATCATGTAACTTCACTGATTTGACAATTTTTTTTTATGATCTTTTTTCCATCAGTTCTATATCCTTGCCAACTCTTTCGCCCCATTTATAAATCATAGCCAGATAGCCTCATGCAAGCAGCATATGAACCAGACTACTGCCGACTGTGAAGAGACAATTTTCCATACTACAACTAGGATCCTTAGGCTTTCATTTTATAACTCTGTATTTCTTGTGAATATTCTGGTAGGTCATTTCCATTTCAAGTAGGGAAAGTCTGTTTAAAGTTAACTACTGAACCATGCATGCAGAAAGTACAAATTTTGTGAACCATTTATGCTGAAAGTTTAAATACCCATTTGCAATATTTTGATGTCAATGCAAAGATATATGTGAAAGGGAATCAGTATATTGAACTTAAAATGAAGCTACAGAGAATAAAACTCTCTTCCGTAAAGAGTTCAACGACTATGCAAATAAGCAACCACTACACAAAGCTAACCCACTGCTACGATAGCAAAAAAAAAAAAAGGTTGAAAAAGGGATATACATAATGTGCTACTCTGAGTCTCCGGCCTAAACTGGAACGGCGCCATCTATTTCCTCACAGCAGGTCCCTTAATAAATATTTCAGCAACATAAACATAAACCGAGACAATAAAATGTTATTTAGTGACTGTTTCCGTCCATCTAAGAAGCCAGTTGATACGCCCACATCGTCTCCTATGTTCGTCCATCCTGAAGGAAGCAGAGTGACAATTTTAGTAACGAAATACAATGCAATGACATACAAGCATGTAACACACAAAAAAAATTTAGAAGCCATTACCAGATGTATTTTATAGACAGAGAAGTTTACATGTAGGGAGCATGGATTTGCAAAGCTCATGTCAATGCTAGATGAGTGCAATCGGCTTATTTTTGGGGCTATGAAATATCTCTGCTAAGACACCTAAAAACCTGAAATTTCAAATAGTTGAGGGTTGGATAATGTCATGGAGAGAAATAATCAAGAAAATGAGAATGTTCCAAAGAGAGAGCGAGAGAATACAATAGTACAGTATCTCACTACATCATATATACCGATAATGATAGCATAGTTATTTTACTGATTTGTAATAATTGTTGGTCATTTTGTAAGTCATGTGGACAGAATGTTAGAAGTCTCAAACATGGCGGATTAGACGTTGGCTTCTTCAGATTATGCGGTCGGAATGAAAGAAATGAATTTTCTCTCATGTTCAATTGCGACATCATACGCTTAAAAGATGGAGGATGCTTGATAAAATTTATAAGGGTAGTGAAGCTTACCCAATAATTAAGAGAACAAGATCTACGAACCATAGAAATAGCTGATATATTTTCTGCTTTGGTTTTATGTGTATTAGCTGGATTTCATAACCTGGAGGAATGTTCTCAATATCGAATCATCCAAACTGAGGACGCATCAAAAGGACAAATCCGAGAAGAAAACCAGAGATGAACCCTCCGATATGTGCAGAACTATCGACATAAGGAAGAATTCCAATAGCCAAATTGATAACAATGACAAGTATCAGAGCCATAAGTGCTGCACACTGAAGAGAAAATTATGGACACCAAATTATGGTTCAGGTATTTTCATTTACTGAAATCTTTACATTATGAATTTTACCTTATTTGAGTATATCGTCCAATGACTCCAATTAGTGATAAGCTCGGAAAGCATAGAACCTAGTAATCCAAAAAGTGCACCAGATGCCCCAACTGATGTATTAGTTTTGATAGAAAGACAAGATATCATACTCACTCCAATTCCAGAAAGCATATATAAAGTCCCAATTTTCACTGTACAAACACCACCACAATGCCAATTACAGAATTAAAGGATACACCGATATGAAAACGTTCTTATGATATCCTGTAAGTAGCACCAAGTCGAGTGTCAACAAACAGTTCAGGCATAATAGTCCTTGGGCACAAATATTTTCCAATTAATCATGTTGGTTCTTTGCAAGGCAAATGGTGGATTCAGGTTATACAAAATAACCATAACAGTTGTCGATGTTTTTAAGTTGCTGCAAAATATATGCATGTCAATTGAACCGCAAGCAGAATAGAAACAGATATAAAAAATAAAGAAGAACAAGAATTCATCAAGCACATAATTTATCCATCTCAGTATCTTAATTACCAAAACCGAATTCTTGTTCAAGACGAACACCAACAAATAAAGGCTAACAAAATTTACTAGCAAGTGAAAAAGCCCAGCATGCAACCAAATGCAAGAAATCAGCCTCCATCTTTCTCCTTCCACAACGACTTTTGTGTAATCCAGAGCACCTAACCTATCAAGACTGCGTGAAATGAGAACTATGTTAACATTTCATAACCAAACATGAACTAAACATGCATATTCTAGGAAACAAATGCACACATACATACATACATGGCAACGGAAGGTTCAAGGAGGGGGTTATCGGACAAGGGCTCGAATGAGTATCGCCCTAGTAGAGAATTCAAAATGCTGGAAGAAGGGTCGTCGGTGTGGTTGGAAGGGCAGTCGTTTTTTTTATAGATAATAGTGACCTAGGTCACAGATTTCATTAATGAAAAATTAACGAAACCACAATATAACCATATTACAAGTCTATGAGTCAACCGAGCACTAGCAGCTCAAACCACAAATAGTCCATTACATCACAATGCCTAACTGATAGATAAAACGAGTGATCTACTACCCACACAAAAACCCTTACAAAATATAACCCTCAACAAAGAAGTAGGTAGAAGAAGACTGCAGTCCTGGCCTGTTGAATTATTCAGCCCCCTCGAAGCGGATTCTCTTCCTTGTGCCTGTATGACCTGCCCAAACATCTATTAGAACCAATAGTTTATGCAGAAACATTTGGAATGTACATTTAATATTACGAAAGCAAAGATCATTTCTATTACGCCAAAGTGACCACAAGACCGCCTTAATCGTGATGTTCCACATAAGCCTATGTTCTTTCAAAATGTTAGCCGTTCTCCATCTACCCCATATGTCCTCGATACAGTTAGGTGTGTGAAAGGTGTGGAATCCTATACCCAAGATTTTCCAAGTTAGCCTAGCTTTAGGGCATCGAATGATATGTGGCTGGTGTCTTCTTCTTCCGTGTTGCACTGCTGACATATCACATCTATAGGAATATTTCGTTTCCTCAGGTTAGTTTTGGACAAAATAGCGTCGTACTGTACCAGCCATAGGAAAGCTTTCACCTTGTTGGGGACATGAGACTTCCAGATAGTAGAAGCCAATGAATTTCTAATTCCCCCATCATTCAAGAATCCATACATCGATGAGACAGAGAACACCGTAGATGGTCCCCTGATCCAGAATCTTTCATCCTCTTCCCCCCTTTTTGGACGCCCTACTAACCTCAGAAGATCTTTTAACTTATCCAATTGATCTCTCCAATGGTCGATAGGGTTCCTCTAAAATCTAATCTCAAACTTCTCCTCTTCCACACATCAATGACTAGATCGTCTTTCCTAGTAACTTCTTTAGCAAGCTGCGGGAAAAGCAATTGTAGGGTATTATCCTCACACCACTGGTCCTTCCAGAATCTAGAGTTGCTACCATTTCCCAGTTGGCATTTTTTATTCATGTGAAAAATATCACCTACCTTTGCGATTCCTTTCCATAGGAATGACACTTTCCCTTGATTGCATCTAGCCCCGAATCTACAGATTTTACGCCTTCGGTATCTCATGAACGAGTTGCTCTACCATGCCTTTCGTTTCTTGTGCATCTTCCACCACCACTTTGATAGCAGAGCCTTGTTCATATCTCGCAGGTTAACGACGCCTAAGCCACCAAACTCTTTCTTCTTACAAACCCTATCCCATTTCATCAAATGAAATCCCTTATTATCCTCCCGATTTCCCTTCCAAAGGAAGCGTCTCCTGCATCTACCGATTCTCTCAATAACCCAATTTGGAATATCATAAATCGACATAAGATATGTTGGAAGACTATGTGAGACCCCGTATTTCTAGGAGTATATATATACTAAGTATGTAGTATAGATATATATAGTATATATATACTAAAGTAGAAGGAAAAGAATTAAAAAAAAAAAATAGAGAGAATGGGATGATGATGACGTGGAGGAAAGGGATGGAAAAGAATGGAAGTGTGGTATGTGCTTTGACTAGTTGACCATATGGGAATGGTGTTAAATGAATGAAGGAAATGAAAGAAAGTATGTGTGTGGGTGTGGTATTTGACCGGGTATAACCAGGGAATACTCCCATATCGGCCATGAGGAAGGAAAGAAAGAGAGATATATTAGGAAGCCAAGGATGAAGGGTTACCTTCCGTCCGGACACCCTTTTGAGGCAGCCTGTGGTGGGCGTGGCTAGAATTTAGTTAATTGTGTGCATAGGGGCTGAGTGCGGGGCATTACAGATGGTATCAGAGCCAACTTTCGACATCGAATGTAGGACTTGTATATAGGAAGTAAGTGATATGTGTATGAGATGCGTAATAAGTGATATGTGTATGAGATGCGTAAGACCCTGTGTGGGCAGCGATTAGGAGACAAGTCTACATTCGACTAGAAAGACGATCCTGTGCTAGATTGCACGTTCCGTATTCAGCGAGGACGCTGAATTCTTAAGAGGGGGTGAATGTGAGACCCCGTATTTCTAGGAGTATATATATACTAAGTATGTAGTATAGATATATATAGTATATATATACTAAAGTAGAAGGAAAAGAATTAAAAAAAAAAAATAGAGAGAATGGGATGATGATGACGTGGAGGAAAGGGATGGAAAAGAATGGAAGTGTGGTATGTGCTTTGACTAGTTGACCATATGGGAATGGTGTTAAATGAATGAAGGAAATGAAAGAAAGTATGTGTGTGGGTGTGGTGTTTGACCGGGTATAACCAGGGAATACTCCCATATCGGCCATGAGGAAGGAAAGAAAGAGAGATATATTATTAAGCCAAGGATGAAGGGTTACCTTCCGTCCGGACACCCTTTTGAGGCAGCCTGTGGTGGGCATGGCTAGAATTTAGTTAATTGTGTGCGTACGGGCTGAGTGCGGGGCGTTACAGACTACTAAGTACTGAATTGATGAGAATAATTCTCCCTCCTAGTGATAGACATTTTCCTTTCCATCCTGCCAGTTTCTCAATTTTTTCAATAAGAGGCACCCAGTCATCTTTAGTCATTTTACCCGGTCTAATAGAGGTGCCTAGGTAATGTAGTGGGTATTCACCTTTCATGCATTCTAAGACCGAAGAAGTGAGATCCAATGAGTTCGCGTTGTTGTTGCTAAGATCCATCACACAACTCTTGTGAAGATTAACCACATGTCTGGACCAAAACTCATAACATCTAAGAAGAATCCGAATGGCCATTAATTCCTCAACTTGAGAGACCCCAAACAAAAGAGTATCGTCTGCATATTGAAGTATAGACAAGGGATATGCGATCCCCTTCACTTTGATTCCCTTGATAATATCTCCCTCTATTCCTCTCTTATTCATTTCTGATAATCCATCTGCAATGATTGTAAAAATCAGTGGTGATAGTGGGTCCCCCTGTCTCAAACCTCTCTTACATCTGATTTCTTTCCCTATAGATCCATTTACTTGGATGAAGGATTTGCCATTTTTGACACACATGTTCATACACCTCCTCCATTTTGCCCCGAATCCTTTAAGCTGAAGCGCCTCATCCACGCAGTCCCATTCGACCGTATCATAAGCTTTTTGGAAGTCTAGTTTCAGAAGGAATCCATCGATTTTATCTTTACTTCCTCTGAAGACGATTTCGTGAGCTGACGCAATGCTATCCATGGTGTCTCTCCCTTTAACAAATCCGCTTTGTGACGAGTCGATAATCTCGGTTAAGTAAGGAGATAGTCTATTAGTCAATACTTTGGTGATGATTTTAAAAGAGCCATTCAGCGGACTAATAGGTCTAAGATCGTTAACCCTACGTACCTCAGTCTTCTTCGGGATAAGCACCGCATTAGCATAGTTCAATCTTTCAATCTTAGTCTCCCCCTCGTACAGACCTTGAAAAATATCTAAAAGGTTTTTTCCTCATGATGGCCCAAAACTGTGGATAGAAAAAAATCGAGAATCCATTCGGGCCCGATGCCTTATCTTGTCCCAGCGCCTTAATTGCTTTAATGGTCTCTTCCTTCCCAAATGGCTCCTTTAGGCTCTCGCTCCCCTCAATCATCGAATCAGACTACATATCTGAGTTCAGATTACATCTTAGAGGTCTCTTATTCCCCAACAACTCTCTGAAGGACGAATCAATGTGGTCTCTAATAATAGATTCATCCTCTGTCCAATCTTCTCCCACAAACAAGCCCCCTATTTTGTTATGTCGTCTTCTACCATTATCCACCTTATGGAAGAAAGCCGTGTTCGCATTTCCCTCCTTAAGCCATTGGATTGTCGATCTCTGTCTCCAGTAACATTCTTCCCGTTCCCCAATGAGATGGAGCTCCGCTCCGCTGGCTAAGAGTTCCTCAAATTCTGCCTGCACGAGGCATTTGTCTTCTTCCACAGTTTCCAATTCCTTGACCCTAACTACCAGCAGTTCCTTTCTTCTCCTCTCATTTTCACTCTTGGCCCATCTTTTCAGGCCCCTCCTCAGGCGTCTCAGTTTGATAATCCAGTTAGAAATCGCGTCGTTTGAGAAAGTAGGCTCCACCCAGGGCTTCTCAATAACACTCTTGCACCCAGGATTGGAGCACCAAGATTTCTCAAATCTAAACTGCCGAGAAGGCGTTCTTCTACCCCTATCCCAATCTAGAAGATGTGGGATATGGTCCGAAGTCGATCTGGGGATCGATCTAACTGAAGCTAGTGGGAATGCGTCTTCCCACTCCGTGGAAGCCAATATTCTATCTAGTTTGGCTAAGGTCGGGATGGCCTGCATGTTCGACCAAGTAAATCTTCTATCGTTCCCCTTGATTTCTATAAGGTTAAGATCGTAGATCACGCGATTGAACCGTTGTCTATCTTTGTCGTCAGGACCCCTGCCTCGGTGTTCATTACTAAACCTAGTGATATTGAAGTAACCCCCTACCACCCAAGGGCCACTCCATCTAGCACGAATATCCCGCATTTCCTTCCAAAAGGCCTCTCTACGACCATTGTCACAGGGGCCGTAAATGGACGTGACCATGTGCTCCCAATCGTCCCTTTTCCGTTTGATCCTAATAGTAATGGAAAAAAATACCTACGAAATCGTCAATAATATCAAAGTCCTTGGAGTCTACGCCCATCGCTATACCCCCCGACATACCCGTGGACGTCTTGCATCGCCAGAAAAAGTCTTTAAGAGAACTAAGTCCCTCGAAATCCAGTATACTAGGGTCAACGATCTTGGTTTCTTGAAGAGCACAAATAGAAGGATTAATCCTTGCTATAGTGTCATTAACTAATCTCGCCTTAACCCTCGAGCGCATCCCTCTAACATTCCAAAAGATTAACACATGATAAACAAATAAAAAAACATCTACACCCTCTACTCCCCTCATAACAAGGGACCTCTATATGGATCGTCGGTAGGCTTCTTCTCTGATGAACTTTACCCTCTCTAATTGGGCATTAGGTGAGTTGCCCATATCTAGCCCTAATGTGCAAGCATAATAAAGCAGAATATCATCTGAATTAAATTTCAAAATAGATAACGACCCTTCGCACGCTGACTTTGGCTCCTTGGATTTGGCTGCTGATCTAATAAGATCCTCCTCGCTCGGTTCTTTAGATACCCATCCATCAATTTGTCACTTGCTCTTTCTTTTAGCGTCTTCGACTCCTTTCTCTGTGATTGCGGCTTCAGTGCTTTCCTGTATGAATGGAGTAAGTGCTTTGACCATGCTCTCGAACTCTCCCTCTGAGTCGGAAGTTTCAATACCCGCTCCATCCAAGGCCCCAATTCTGCCATCTTCTTTAGTAGAGTCCTCCTCAATACAAACACCTTTGCCCTCTCTGTGGATAGAGTCACCTTCGACCTCGTCCTCCTCTTCTAAAAGCGGAAGGGCAGTCGTTAAGGTACATGGAGTAGCCAAAAAAGAATGTGTTGGCAATGGTGAAGACGGGCATCAGCCACGCCACCCACTCCTCATGTGGTGGTGGAGGGGGCGGCATGTCACGCCCCGCTTCCTAAAAAGAATACGGAACACGGATACGTGACAAAAGCCCAGCGAATGATTTTCATCATCCATAAGCTGTTCAAGAATCTTTACAACATATCACAATATAATCAGAGTCGGAAGCCAGAAAAGAATCATCCACATGCACATATGAACCAAAATACCAACAAGAATACTTGAAATAAAATATATTAATCTCAAATAGTCATGATCTGAATAACACAAATATCCTGAGTAACATTGCCCAAATACAAGATAAATATCCAAGTAGCAGATACAATTATTCATGAATAACAGGGAAATAAATAAATGTAGCAAGAGCTCCAGCAACTAATATCTCATCTCGCCTATTCCATCTGGCAGCTGATCTCCAAAATATGTAATTTAATAAATCGCAGGAAAGAGGGAAAGAGAAAATAAGGTACCCGTCAATTGCAAGTTACGGGCCACTTATAATGTAGAATACAAGTACATGGAGAAACTAACTAGCAACATGGTATAAGCATGATGTCAAAATAAACAACTAGCATGGCAAAGTAAATAAGTATAAATGGCATGAATCAAGTGTCAAGTAATCATGTAATCATGTATCAAGTGTCATGTCTCAAGTCTCATGTATCATGTAGTCAAGTATCGAGCAAGCATGTATCATGTTCAAGTATCATGTTCAAGGATCATGTATCAAGTCTTATAGTGATTACTATCTAGGTAGCACTTCATGCATCCATCCTTTTACTACATGGTTGCTACAGTCAATGCAATTTCGTTTTAGATTTCATAGAGGACCATACAGGACAGTGTACTCGGGTATTCACGGAATCACAGAACTTGGTCGGTAAACTTGATCGGTAAACTTGATCGGTAACTTGATCGGTAAACTTGATCGGTAACAGAATATTAACTTGATCGATAACTTGATCGGTAAACTTGATCGGTAACTTGATCGGTAACTTGATCGGTAAACTTGATCGGTAACATGTCATACAAGAAACACAAGTCTCCTTCTGAGTACACGTTTCTGCACTATCCACTACAAGATCTTTCCCATTAAAAATCTCGGCTTGATTATTTATTATTATTCTCAAACAGGCAGGTATAAGCATGAAACAGTGTCAACTAACATAGTATAATCAGTATCAGGTCTAGGGTAACAAATAAGCACGCATAGATGATAGACAGTCACATAAACGAGCAAAACAGTGTTTGTTCATATTCAGGACATCATGACAGTACAGTACTAAAACAGTGATTCCCGTTACTTAAAAAATCCAAATCTGGATCCGTCGAAGGATCTGAAAATTAGACTTCTACACAAATCCAGCGAGTATAAATAAGTCATATAGTAATTCACAACATCATATCTCAAAACAGGTTTGAATCCAAAAAACATGTTCAGACATAAATCAGTAAAACGAATTCTCAGTCAGGAAAACCGTATCAAAACCTCTCAAATAAATTCAGAAAAAATCTGGGATATTCCCCTATATGTCTAGAATCAGAATATAAAGTTTCATAATATTCCAGTAAAATTAGTTTAGTCATCAAAAATAAGAAAACATCAAGAAACGATACTTTGGAAAATCTGGAATTCCCAAAACTGCTATACGAAAACTGAAATATCTCGCAAGCCGTGAAACAAAATCCAAATCCGCCAAAGGGAGATGAAAATAGACAAAATAATTTAACTTTCATATTTCACAAATATTTTTCATACAGTAAAAGGAATCAGGGTGAAAATACGTTTCATTACAGAACAACAAACAAAATACAGTAAGTATAGTTCTTATAAACAAGTGTGAAACGGCATCTAAAACTCGTCAATAAAATCTACCAAAATTCTAGGTAATCCCTAGATAAGTATAGAAAGATTGTTCAAAGTTTCAGATCAAAATAATATGTGTAGCATAGTATCAAAATAATTTAATCATCAAAATTACCAAGAAACGAAATCTGGAAAAACTCGACACCTCTATAGTAAAACAGATATAGCTCACTCATACGAAAACGAAATCAAGCAAGGTCAGAGGGGTTTGAAAATATACGAAATTCTCTAAAACTCATGTTTTATACCGAAATTAAGATACTGACTTCAAGACTGTCCAAAACAGTAAACAAAACAGATCAGCGATAAAACACAGATTTTTCCCTTTAACAACAACTCAACATATATCATGCAAAACTTGTTCAAAACACAACTAACATGAAATCGAGTCTACCAAGTGTCGAAACATCATGAATTAGGGTATCTAACATGTCCACGCCAAGTATTTCCCATGGGTCTCAACCAAAACACAAATTCTTGCATAAGTCTCACATACATTATCAAAATCAAGAACGGCCAAATCCTAAGTTAATTCATGTCAAAATTGTATCGTGAGTCATCTATGGTCAAGTTTTCACAATAGAGACAAAACCCATCAAGCATATCACAAACAAGAGTCGTCTCTAGACCCAACTACACTATAGGTGAACCTTTTGACTTGTATCAAACAAATGAATTGAAGTACAAGTTACTTGCCTTAACCGAAGATGAAGAACGACGAAAATCAAGAGTAACGGGAATGGATTCTCGACAACGAGAAAAAATCCACGAACGAAAATCCACGAACTAATGAATCCAAGCAAACTTGAGCAAAAATCTCCACATGAACAAACTCCACCAAAAGAGAGATGATCCAAGAGGGATGATGACAACAGTGGCTTGCGGCCACAAGAGAACACCAAGAGAGAGAGACTAGGATTTTGTGAGAGAGGGATGAGAGAGATATATATAAGGGGATTAGGGTTAATAGGTAATTAGGAGTAGTAGTAGGATTTGTTTAATGGGTATTGATATGGATTAATGGCATAGGATAACAAATAGGATTTAAATAAAAGATCAAATCGAATAGATAAAGAATTAAATAAAAGTAGGATTATATTTCAATATATATATATTGATCTACAAGATAGAAATTATTTGAAATACTACAAATACAAATAACAATAGAAATAGATTTTTAAATCAACAATCGAGAGTAAAAGATAAAATAACACGAATAAGAAAAATAACAATAATCATAAAAAATCATAAACATAAACATAATAATCCAAAGCATAATAAAAATATTTGTATTATAAAAAAAATATATCATTGGGAACTAGTTATAAATAAACTATTGATTAAAAATAGGTTTTAATAAAAGATCTAATAGTACATTTTAGCAAAGAATTTGAAAGCAGAAAAAATAATTTACAAAAATTTTAAATATAGAAAAATACACATAAAATACAGGTTTAGGGAAACAGGGGTTTCACGGCGGGAGAGGAGGTGGTGGTCTCCAAGCGTCGCCCTGTGGCTGGGATTCTACATCATGATGGTGCTGCATGATGCTTCTTCCCCATTTGTTATGACATCAATGTCATGTTGGTGGTTTTGGGATGGATGTTTTGCGGTCGCGCAGCGCCACCACTGGCCGAGTAGAGATGATGGGGAGAAATGAAAGAGAGAGAGAAACAAGAAAGAGAGAGAGAGAGAGAGAGAGAGAGAGAGAGAGAGAGAATTGTGGCAATTTGATTGGTAAAAGAGAGAGGATAAGTAATTATTATTATTATTATTATTATTATTATTATTATTATTATTATTATTATTACTAGTATTTAGCACTTGCGATGATGCACATCTACTATTATTAATGGGAGAGTTTGTCACTTTGTCACTTTGAGTTTGTAACCAAACAAATATTTTTTAAATATTTTTTTTGTCACAAATAAAATACATACGTTGCACGTGTAACTCTAACTCTATTTATTAAGATGTGCATCACGCGTGTAAATCAAAGTTTTTGACCTTCACCAAACAAATAGTTAAAAAAAAAAATTGTCACCAAGCAAATGCGTATATCGCACGTGCAACTCCAAATCTATTTCGTAATACATCACCGTACGTACAATTCAAGATTTTTTCTTTAAAAAATTTTTAAAATTTCCAATTTTTTTAAAGTTTAAGGCATTCATGACAAGTGTTGATTACTACCGACTTACATGTATCGCACGTTTAACTCTATTTTTTTTATCAAAACGTGCATCGCACGTGTAAATTACTAGTTTTAATAAATATATAGTTTGTAAAATAATATAATATAGCACATATGAGGCATGTGTTTATATATATAGAGAGAGAAATGCTCCATTGAAAACGAGTCTATTTTTACAGATCCGTGAAAACAGACCCGTTTTGGTTGTATGAATCTAGGCCGTTATTTGAAATAATGACCTAGGTTATAAAAAATTGAATGAACTAGGCCGTTGTTTGGAACAACGGCCTTTTATAACCTAGGTTTTTGTTCCTAACAACGGCCTAGGCTATAAAATTTTATAGCCTAGTTTGTTTGAAACAACAAAATTTTATAGCCTATGCCTAGGTTATAAAAGGCCGTTGTTCCAAACAACGTCCTAGGTTCATTCAAATTTTTAGAGCGAATGAGGCGAAGAGTTATTTGGGTTGAAATTCCCAAATTACCCCTCCGCCACTTAAGTGAGATGGGTGATGGGCAGGCTCGATTTGATCCGTTGATCAAGATCAAGAGCAATCCAACGGCCAAAATCGCTGTTTTCATGAGTCTGTGAAAACAGACCCATTTTCAATGGAGCATTTCTCATATATATATATATATATATATATATATATATATAGTATAATGAAAAAGTTGGAGTTGTACATGCGATCACGTAAATTGGTAGATTTAAAGTGAATGGAAGAGTTAGAGTTGCGACTGACACTAAGATCTTCTCCCATTCTAATATTAGATATTAGAGATATGAGATTAGAGATTTTTTAAGGCCTGTTTAGTTTGATATTTTTTAGTTTTTATTGTTGATGGGGCCCAGCTCCGGGCTGGGCATAGAGTACCTTTAATTCATGATTTTTTTTCCGTTCCAACTAACTATTTAAAAATAATTACCAAACTAACTCACTTTTTGAAAATATTTATCAAATTGGCTCATTTTTGGACATGTCAGCATAAAACACTATTGACTAGGGGTGGACAACTATTATCCGAACCGACCAATCCGAATCAATCCAATCCGAACCGACCGGTTTTTAACCGAACCAATTGAGGGTTTGGGTTGGCCCGGTTCTTGATCTTCAATAATCAACTGGACCGATTCGGTTGTTGGATGAGGCTTTCAAATAACCGATGAAACCGAACCGACCGTACCCCTATGCATAAGTCCATAAAAAATCTAGTTTTCCTTTAATTTCTTGAATATACAAATAATCATTTCTCATTTTCTTGGAGTTATAAACAGTCTTCTTTAATTTATTTAATACAAACCGAGCAGTTGTTCTACCTATATTTTTATTCTCCATAATCCTGCATTATTTTGTTGAGAAATACTTGATTTACAGTGTGACACAGCTTAATAGAATCATGAAGTTGATGTAACATTTAGTAGTTACTTTAATCAAGTCAAGCAGAAATTGTTTTCTAAATCTTTTTTTATTGTACCTGAAATTCAATTAGTTATAGTTATTGATGTTTCTTTTATCATAATAAACTAAGATTACAGAAGTATGCAAGTGAAAAAGCAGTTTATCTCATCCATTTAATCGTCATCATCTCAAACAATTAATGCAAAATTCATTAACAACTTGTGGTTTTATGAATCTTCATTTTAAATTCATTTCTGAATAACAAACAACAGGTTGTTTCTTAAGTTTGATTGAAGTCAATCTTTTAAATTTCAACAAAATTATGAATGATATTGAAGGTGAAAAGTAACACGCCAAACCGACCATCTAATCCAATCTAAACCGAGCTTAATCGGCTTGGATGGAAACCGATTCAATTAAGGTTTGGATTGGTTGCGTATGAGAAAATTAAAAAACCGATCTTCTTTGGAACGATGGTGGATGGTCCATATTAGGTCGGATATCGACCGATGCTCACCCCTACTATTGACAACGACATATGTTATTTTAATGTCGTTGTTGCCAAAAGCGGCATCTGTAATAAAAAAACTAATTCATATGCCATTTTGGGGAGCAATGACATTAGTACATTTTACATTCAATTATGAACTCTCGTAAATATAAATTGTAACCCCCGTTTCCGTTTATACGAATTTGTATCTTTCTTTCCTTGTATTCTTGTATTTAAATTTTCTACTCTTTTGAATCCCAATCACATTCTTTTTATCCTTATTTATTTTAATTTGTGAGGCCCAAATATAAAGCTCAAGTTTACAACCCAAAACCATATCTATTGGATCCCAACCGGTTAACCCATTATCCTACCCTACCCAAATTTAACTACTCGTATACATAACCCCTTACATTCTCCTACTCTTCACATCCCGTAACCCCATAACCCCCCACTCTCATAAGTACCCATTATTGTATTATATTTATTATTTTATATTATTTTATTAAAAAACCCCTCTCCCCTTACCTGTTCTCTCTCTCTCCCACTCTTTCTCTCTCCCGCTCCTCTCCCCTGTTTCGAAACCGAAACAGAGAAACCCATCCATCGAGCTTCGACATCACTCCACCTCTGCCCTGGCCTCCCACCATTGCCGCGACCCCCGAGGCCTCCGCCTCCACCTCCACCGTCGAGCCCCGGCCTGTACATCATCGCCTGCACCTTGCTCCTCCGCCTCCTCTCGCCCTGCCTCCGAGAACCTTCGCCTGAGCCCCCAGGCCTCATTGCCTCCTCCCTCGAGCTCCACAACCATCGACCGCACCTCGCAACCCTGACCCCTCGTGTTACGCCCCGCCCCAATGCTCCGACAAATTTATAAATACTATGTAGTTCCACTGCCCACCGCAGGCTGCCTCTCAAAAGGTGGTTAACTGAATTGGTGACTCTTGATCCTCGGCAATAGTATTTATACTCAATTTATCTTTGCAAATTCCCGATATGGGACTATATTTCTCAAGATCTCTCACAAATCTCAATAGTCAGTCGACTGCTGGCAGTACCAGTCGACTGTCCTCTACCAGTCGACTGCTGGCAGTACCAGCCGACTGTTCGAAGATCTAGGGTATTACATACACCCCCCCCTTAGAAATCAGCATCCTCGCTGAGAGCACAGGGCACACATCTCGTGTAGGACCGCCCTTTCTAACACCCTGCCACTTCCATGGATACCCCACGAAGCAAATACCGGAGACTCATCTCCCTGCCATGTACCCCACGAATAGGCCTTTCAGACCCTCGACGTGCAGATACACTCGGTGTCTAGAAACCTGGCTCTGATACCATTTTGTTACGCCCTGCCCCAATGCTCCGACAAATTTATAAATACTATGTAGTTCCACTGCCCACCACAGGCTGCCTCTCAAAAGGTGGTTAACCGAATTGGTGACTCTTGATCCTCGGCAATAGTATTTATACTCAATTTATCTTCGCAAATTCCCGATATGGGACTATATTTCTCAAGATCTCTCACAAATCTCGATAGTCAGTCGACTGCTGGCAGTACCAGTCGACTGTCCTCTACCAGTCGACTGCTGGCAGTACCAGCCGACTGTTCGAAGATCTAGGGTATTACATATTTGTAACGCCCCGCCCCAATGCTCAGACAAATTATAAATACTATGTAGTTCCACTGCCCACCACAGGCTGCCTCTCAAAAGGTGGTTAACCGAATTGGTGACTCTTGATCCTCGGCAATAGTATTTATACTCTGATTATCCTCGCAAATTCCCGATATGGGACTATCTTTCACAATTCTCACAAATCTCACGGACCAGTCGACTGCTGGCAGTACCAGTCGACTGTCCTCTACCAGTCGACTGCTGGCAGTACCAGTCGGCTGGTCTGGGGTATTACATACACCCCTCCTTAGGAATCAGCGTCCTCGCTGAGCACAGGGCACACCTCAGTGCAGGACCGTCCTTTCTAGCCGATGTAGTACAGTCCCTTAGACCGGAGATCAGTCACTCCCAACATCGCAGATCCCGGATACCAACACCGGTTCGGAGATCAATGACTCCCAGCACCGCAGATCGTAGGCCCTCTACTACATCCGGGGTCGAAAGTCGGCTCTGATACCATTTTGTAACGCCCTGCCCCAATGCTCCGACAAATTTATAAATACTATGTAGTTCCACTACCCACCACAGGCTGCCTCTCAAAAGGTGGTTAACCGAATTGGTGACTCTTGATCCTCGGCAATAATATTTATACTCAATTTATCTTCGCAAATTCCCGATATGGGACTATATTTCTCAAGATCTCTCACAAATCTCAATAGTCAGTCGACTGCTGGCAGTACCAGTCGACTGTCCTCTACCAGTCGACTGCTGGCAGTACCAGTCGGCTGGTCTGGGGTATTACACCTCGTCGACGCACCCATCGCCTCGCCTCTTCCAGAGCTCGCCACCGTCGTCACAGCATCCTCTGCCCTCAGTCGAGCCTCCCACCGTTGCCTGTGATCTGTCGACCCCGCCATCTCGCCGGAGCTCCCCCTTCATCGTCTTCCTCACCCTGTCTCCGCCTCCTGACCCATTGCTGCTCTTTCCTCTCTTCCTCTCGTTGCGTCTCCGACCACCGCTTGACGCCAGTGCCTCCCGCCGTCGATCCGCCGTCGCCACCCAGTCGCGACCTCCAGTCGCGCCACCCATCGCCGAGGTCCCGCTCGTTTTTTCCATCTCTCTCTCTCTCTCTTTCTCTCTATCAAAAGGTTGAAGAAGGAGTGTGAGTGGTTGGTTCCGTGTTTGGTGTTTGGCACCTAGCGGATCCAGGTCTTGCCGTTGGGTGTTTTGCTAGATCCAGGCGGGGAGTTGCTGGTTGCTGCTTGGTTTGGTCTTTTGGTTGCTGATTGGTCACTTCGGAGTTTGGTGTTTTGTGTGAGGAGATCCCAACTTCGGTGTTTGCTGTTTGGCTGGGTCTTGTGTTACTTTTGCTGCTTGGGTTTCTTCGCACGTGCCTCGCTCGTGATCTTGTGGATCGCTGCACGAGATTCTGATCCCGTTATTCTTGTTTTCGGTATCATCGTCGTCGGTTATCAGGCAAGTATCCTCTTGTACAACTCGTTTGTTCTCGTACAAGCTTTCTTTGAAAAATATCGCAAGTATATTCTTTGACTCTAATTCGTATTCTTCGGTCGAACTGAAATCTGTCGCTCTCGTATTCGTACATGATCGCGAATACCTTATTTCCACATGCATTACATGAACACGATTGATATACACATATGTACTCTTAGGATTATACATGATTATGTGCATGAATGTTTTACCCGTAAAGTAGTTTAAATGAAGATATGATATCTTGTTATTGTTGATTAAAATTAATAAAAGTAACAAGCCGGGGTATAAGGGTAAATGTCATAGTAGTGGACAATAAGGTAAGTGTACTCGGAAGGGGGCCGGTGTTTCCCATGATTTCAAGTTACATGGAACTAAGTGCCACGTGGAACTTAGTGCCATGTCAGAAGTTGACGGGAGCCACCTCTAGAATCTACGGGGGCCACCTCTAGAATCCATTACCAATTACATGACATGATATGATTCTCGTTTATATGATGCCTGAGTACACAGCCCTATAAAATCCACCACTAAGTCTAAACGCAAACTTGTTTGAATGTAGCAACCATGTAGTAAAAGGATGGATGCATGAAGTGCTGCCTAGATAGTAATAATACAAGACTTGAACATGATCACTTGACACTTGATACTTGATTACTTGTACATGATACATGATACTTGATACTTGATACTTGATCCTTGACTCTTGTTACCTGTACTTGATACTTGTTTACTTGATTACTTGTTTACATGCCACTTGTTTCAGGCATGCCTGTTCATGATCCTGTTTACATGTAGTATTTCTCTTATTACATGATTCTTGACTCTATAATCTTTTTCCTGCTTCTTATTTTATTTTATACTTGTCCCGTTAGCTTGTACCACTTGTGGCCCATGACTTGCATTAACGAGTATCTTATTGTTTCTTCTTTTTATAATAATGTACTTGTAGGCCCGGATGGAGAGTTACCCGAAGATGTTGCTGATCAAGTATTTTAGTCTTATTTATTTTCATGTTGCTTTAGTTCATGTTTTATTTCATACTACCCTTTATTGTATTTCGGGCGTATTTGACCCGTAACTACCTTGTTCTTTCAACTGTTGGTTATGTTATGAACTATGTTATGTACTTTTGTTATCCTACTGTGATTTTACATGCCTGCGTGGTTTTGTTATTATCTTGTTGTTGAGTTACCTATACAGCTTATGAATGGTGTATTCGCATCATTTGCTGGGCCTCAGACATGGACTCGTATTCTCGTATTTTGGGAAGCAGGGTGTGACATAAATACCGATCAAACATACAACCGAGGAGATTGCAGAAATTCCGGAGCTCGTAAATTAGGTGAGTTTTCCATGGCGGTTATGTGCACAATTAAGGGTTTTCGACTACCTTGCACATTTAAGTCTCAATACACAAATTAAAAATATGAAATGTACTAATGTCGTTTATAATTAAATGTGAAATGCACTAAGGTCGTTACTCTCAAAAGCAGCACACGGAAAAAAATTACAGATGTCGCTTTTGACAACGACGACATTAAAATAACAAATGCTGCTTTCGAAAATAACGACTTCAAAATAACATATGTCGTTGTTGCCAATAACATTTTATGCTGACGTATCCAAAAAAATCAACCAATTTGGTAAATATTTTCAAAAGTATGCCAGTTTGGTAATTATTTTTAAAAGATGGGTCGGTACGGAAAAATTCCCAATTCACAGAGAATTGGAAAGAAAGTGCTAACTTTATTATTAAGGGTCTGTTTGGTTCAAAGGAGGGGAGGGATTTTAATGGAGGGGAGGGAAGGGGAGGGAAAGGGAGGGGAGGGATTTAATGAAAACTCTGTTTGGTTCAAAGGAGGGGAGGGGAGGGAAAATAATAATTTTCTTGTTTGGTTCACAAGGGGAGGGAATGGATTTTATAATAAAATTACTTTTATATCCTTTTGCATATAATAAGAAATTCATACAACCACATCCTTGTTTGGTCATCCTGAAACATAAATTTGTCTGTGCAATCTATTATATATATACTTGACTGTTATCAAATGCAAATCTCTGTTTGTATTCTTATCTGTTCCTTAATTTGTAGGTGATGGAGGAAATTTTGCTGGTGGTTTTAATATTAGTATTATTAATCCAGAGAAGCTGAGAAAGTGTACACATTTGATCCTAGTATGTGATATATATGGTTCTCATTACTGCTATCTATTGCTGTCATTCTCATCGAATCACCCCCAATGCCATAGTACTTCTGGAGATTGTGATATTTAATCTATGCTTCTTTTGGTATTCCGTGTTTTAACCGGCCAAATTTGCCTTCATTGATCGAAGAAGAAAAATGGGCCCTGTGCTGCATTGAAGAAATGTTCTTCTTGCACATATATGGGCAAGCACATTGCTGAAAACAAAAAAGATGATGCGAATACTTCCAAGTTTTGTTTTATACTTGGTGTTGCAAAATAAAAAAACATGTACACTGCAGTCCATTTTGGTACTTGCTATTTTCTGCTCAGTTTGCAGTCAAACTGAATGTTGGCATTCAGTAGCCAAGTATTTGTTTCTCAGTTGCCCTTTTGTTGAACCTTCGTTACTCTGAAGAAAAACAGCAAGTTCACACAAACTCTTAAGCCTTCTATTAATCTACTGCTTGAGTAAAGAATCAAACTCTTAAGCCTTATATTGCTGCCATTCAAGGCCTGTCGAGTATGAACTCCTGAAGCTCAATTTGTATTGTCAGAATTGACTCCTGAAGCTCAATTTGTAAATATCTCTTGTTTCACTCTGATTGGATTATTGGGTTCCAATCAGATGAATTGTTTGGACTGAAATGCCGGTAGAATGAACTACAAATCATACTGATAAAGCATGCAGTGAAACATTATTGTAAAAATTACCTGATGCATTGAAAAAGTGCACAAAGTGATAAAGCTATCTTTCTCAGTTACCTGATGCATTGAAAAAGTGCACAAAAATTACCTGATGCATTGAAAAATTACCTGATGCAGTGATAAAGCAAACATCACTGCAAACATCAATCAAATAGCAAACATCAGGTAATTTAATCTGATGCAATGAAATTATCTGATGCAGTCGACCAAACATCACTGCAAATTATCTTATGCAGTGAAAAATTATCTGATGCAGTGAAAAATTATCTAATGCAGTCGACCAACACATAAATAGCAAACATCAATCAAAAAGAGGTTTCTTAGGATTTAGATTTTTTAAAGGGCATTTTAGTTTAGCCACTTTAAAAAATTAGCCCTATTTTTTCTCCCCTCCAAATCCCCCCACTTTTGGAGGGGAGCCAAAATTGGCTTAAGAGGGGTGTTGCACCCCCCCATTTCCCTCCCCTCCCCTCCTAAAAATTGAACCAAACAAGAAAACTATTAAAAAACCCCTTCCCTCCCCTCCCCTTCCCTCCATTCCCCTCCAACCAAACAGTTAGTAAAAGTTAAAACAGTAGGCCCATTATATATTTTTAGCTAAATTATTTAATTCAAAATGATTATTTGTCTTTTTACACTCTTAATTCAAAATGATTAAATGTCTTTTTACACTCCAATTTATATACAACTTCTACACAACCAAATACAAAATACTCCTATGCAACACGTTCTTATATTTTACCAACCGAACATAATGTTTTGAACCAAGGAAATAAAAATCTTACAAAATCTTCTTCCTACAATCTTATTTTTCTATACGATCAAACAACCCATAATACTATAGTCACAAAATTACACTAAATTTGTACTCTAAAATGATGTGGCGACTGTGAAGATTGCCGTCAGATACACTTCGGATAACACATGCTTGGTATTAGATTGCAGAACCAATATAATTATACACCCTCGGCCGTTTCATTTTGAGAATGCATGGTCATCAATGTGAACTTGGGAAAGACTGTTCAGGAGTCTTGGAATTCTCAGGTCGACACAAATGATTCTGTCTGCAAGTGGTGCCTTAAGATCAGAAGTTTACATAAACATCTAAAGATATGGGCAAAACAGGAATTTGGACATGAGAGGATGGAGAATGAGAGATTAGGAGAAAGGATACATGAACTAGAAACTATAGAGGAAGGAAGGAATATTGAAGGGACGGAATACAGAGAATGAGCAAATAAGAGAGGGGACTCTATCGGATTGGGGAAATGGAAGAATACTATTGGAGATAGAGATCGTGAGCCCAATGGCTTAGAGAAGAAGATGCTAACACTGCTTTGTTTCTTAAAATTGTGAATGGAAGGAGAAGACATAACCACATAATTGGAATTTATGTGGGAGAAAACTGTGAGACAGATGACAGATGTGACTCAAATAAGAAACCAAATCGATGCAAGTTTTAGCGATATGATGGGGAAGAGGATCACAGGTAGGAGTAAGTTGAGTCCAGACATGAGGAAATATTATAGGATTGATGGTAGTGAAGGCCTTGAAGAATTATTTTTAGAGGATGAGGTGATTTGGGCAATTGGGAATCTGTTACAGGACATGGCTATTGGACTATATGGATTCTCGATTTTTTTTTACTCTCTTTCAGAAGATCATTAAGACTGATCTTTTAGAGATCTTTAGGGATTTGTACCATGGGGAGGTGTACATTCAGAGATTAAAAGATGCAAATGTGATTTTGATCCCCAAAAAGATAGGGGTGTTGAGAATGACTGACCTCAAACCGATTAGCCTACTAAATTGCTCCTTTAAGATTAACACCAAGGTGATAGCCAACATATTGTCTCCTCATCTGTCTGATGTTATTAGTGACTCACAGAGTGGCTTTGTGAAAGGAATGGATATCATGGATAAAGTTTCTTCTGCACACGCGATTGTGTTCAGATGCGACAAAGATAATGTGGATGGTTTTCTTTTGAAGCTAGACTTCGAAAAGGCATATAATACAGTAGAATGAGTCAGTGTGGATGAAGCCCTCTAATTGAAAGGATTTGAGCCGAAATGAAGAATGTGGATTAAAAAGGCATCGGGAATCATTTATCTAGGTCAATGGCATTTATGGGCAAAAAAATTGGTGTAATAGAGTGCTAAGACTAGTGGACCCTCTGTCCCTGTTACTATTTACGATGGTGGTTGATGGCTTGGCCGAAATGATGAAAATACGGTGTGAATCGAAGATTTTGAAATGCCTTGCAATTAGTGGGTACCAAATCCAATTGCAATTCTGAAATACATGGATGACACATAATGTTTGGGGTGGGCAACATGGAAGAAACTATGACGATTGAAATCATTCTGAGATGTTTCGAGCCTTGGCCCAGGTTAAAGGTCAACATGCAAAAAGTTGTGTGATGGAGTTAGGCAAGACAATGTCTATCTCAATGATTATGATAACTACATGCCTAGGATGTGGGAAAGGAAAATTCGAAATAAAATATCTGGCTACTCGCATCAGACCTGGAAATATGCGGAGAGAGGATTGACTACTACTAGTGGAGAAAATCGAGAGGAAACTGGCTGGATAGAAAGGAAAGTTCTTATTGAGAGGAAACTGGCTGGATGGAAAGGATAGTTCTTATTGCTAGGAGGTAAAATCACAATAATCAATTCGGTCTTAAGTTATTTGCCGACGTATTTAATGTCAATATACGAGCTTCTAGGATGGGTTATCAACAAAATCGATAAATGTAGGAGAAGATTTTTGTGGAAATGAGCAAACGAGAAAAATAAAGATATACATCTAGTCAGATAGGAGAATATTTGTAAAAAGGAGGAGTTTGGGGGACTTGATATTTAGAACTTTAATGATATGAACAAAGCGCTTTTAGCAAGTGGTGGTGAAAAAATGCATGAACGAAGGAATACGTGGTGGGACAAATCGTTAGCATTATACCACTGACGAAAGTAATTTAGGTATAGGGAGCAGAGTAGTAATGGGGAAGTTTCGTACCTTTGGAAAGGGATCTCCATGGTGGGGGAGGCATTTCACAGTGACACTATGTGTAGAATCGTCAATGGGAGAGAAACTAGGTTCTGGCAGGATAAGTGGTGTAGTAATAATACCCTACAATCACTCTCCGGTCAATTAGAGAAGGAGATGCATAACGAAGACGCCCTCGTGGTGGACGTTTGAAGACGGGAAAGGTTGCAATTGGAATTTGGAATTGATTCCTCCCTAGAACTACAAGAACAGCCTCAGACACTGAAGAATCTTGTTACATAGGAAGGATAAAACGTATCGGAGGAGGCGGATGAGCGAAGATGGTGTTAGGTTTCGAAGGCAATCACAGATTAAATACACAGCGAAAAAATAACAAAAAATGTCGAAACCTAGCCATGGATCCATACAAAAACCATAAATCGTGTTTAGGAGTTATATCTTAAAGATAGATCTACTATCTTCACAGTATGACGATCACAGCACTGCAGTATTGCGGTGCCTCTACAGTATCCACACGAACAGAACAAAAAATGGCTCTCCCTCAGACCGCGGTACTAGCTGCAGGAAGGGGATATTCCTCCTCACCATCTCTCTCTCTCTCACTTTCTATGATAGCTCGAGTTTTTCATGTGTCTCTTTTCCACAGACACATATCATATATATAGGTGCAAAAAACCAACCCTAAGAGATTAATGAGGTTGTTGGGCTCACAATCTAACTAAGGACATTTAAGAACAGTGTTATATTTTCAGCCAATAGGATCTCATAATCAAGTCAGGCACTTGATATTCCATGACAATGAACTTACTATTCTAAAGACTTTATTATGTTCATTTAATTCACAATAAATAACATAATAAATGAATACCTAAATATGAAATAAATATCTATACTATTATTAAGCAAAGCCCTATTTTGGCGGCTTTTTACTATCATGCCCTCATAAACATATAAAGCTAAAAAAATAATGTAGGGTTAATTTTGTCAAATTTTACCCCTGATCTCTGGAAAAAAAAAGGTCATAATCGTAATTTTCCCTCAAATCAAGCGGTCTCTCTCAAAAAAATCCCCCTCTCCAGTCGATTCCTCTCCCTCTCTCTCAAAAATCCCAAACCCTCTCTCTCTCCTCATCCCCACGTCGATTCCTCTTGCCCCCGCTCCGCCCTCGAACCCTCCTCCCTTGCGTAGTTTGATTGCCGCGACCCCCTCCCCCTCCCGACTTCGCCAACACTTGCTCCGCCCTCCAGGCCTCCTCCATCGAACTCTCAACGTCTCCCTTTCTCTCTCTCTCTCTCTAATTTTATCTCCCTTTTCTTCTTTCAATTGAACAAACTTGGCAGATCAAATCATTGTTTCTTCCTCACGTTCTTGAATTTCTGGAAAAATAACAAGAAACGAAGAAAACCCACTTCCCAATTTTGACTCTGGTAAGTTATTCAACAAATTTTGATTTTGATTCAATAAACTGTTAAAACATCGCATGATTCTATCTGGGTTTCTCACATTTTGATCGAAATGAGAGGGAATGTGAAAAAGATTGGATCTTGGTTGACATTAATTTTTTTTCTTCTATTTTTTGATGTCCTAATTGCATTTTAGAGCAAGAATTTTGAACCCTTTTTGTAAATAGGTTGTTGGTTATTCAACAAGTTTGGGAGTATTGTGTGTGTGTGTGTGTTTTTTGTTTTTAAAGTTTAATTTATTTGGTTGTGGCATTAATCAAATGGGTTGCTGCTGGTGTTTCTGAGCTAGGGTTGCCGGCCCTGTGTGAAGAATCAAGAAACCCTACATTTCATCATGAGAAGCTCCCGACCGGAAGGCACACATTACGGCGCTCGCCCGTTGAGCTTTTCTCTGCAATAAGGTTTGATTCAATGGAAGATGAAGAGCATTCGGGGTTTGGAGATGGATTGTCAAGCAGAAATGGAGGAGAGGCCAGCAGATCTCTGGTTTGCGGTAGCTTTGATTTTCAGAGGGACAACAGAGATTTGAAAATGGTGGTTGAGGAGAAATGTAGTGAGTGTTCAGAGCTGAAAGTACAGTATGATTTGCTCATGAAAGAGCAGCTGGAGGTTAAGAGATCGTTGGAAGATGTTAAAAGGGAGAATGAAGTGAAGAGTAGAGAATGCCGGGAAGCTTGGGGTACATTGCATGAACTGCAGATGGAACTCATGTGCAAGTCGATGCATGTCGGTTCTTTAGGTATGCATTTTGGATATAGATGTAAATTTTTATTAATGGGAGTTCGGTTGATATACATACATGTGTATTGTTTTCGTTTTTGCAGCTTTTGCGGTAGAGGGACGGGTGAAGGAGAAGAGTAGGTGGTTTCTTTCTCTGGAAGAACTGAGTAAGAAATTCGAAGTACGAAAATCTTCCTCTTAGTTCAGTGATATATATTTCTTCTTTCAAACCTTCAATTTTTCATTAATGTTTACTCTTGCTCATTTGGCACTTGAGAATACATATGTTTTTCCTTCCCAATTTTTTATGTGAACCCTTGCATACACTGAAAGTTGGTGATCTATTGTGTTTTGGAACGTCAATGATTTCTTATCGACTTTTTAGTTTTGTGAAATTACTAGAAATAGATTTTAAATGGTAGAGAAAAGAGAGGCTATCATATTTAGAGGTAGACTTTAACATATGTGCAACAAGTACAATCAATCACAGTCAATGACCACACTCCATCATCCACGCAATCCTTTTGGAGTTATCATACTACTTGATTTATAAGCACAGAGAGGGGCATACACATATTTCAGGGAAATGCATTTAAGGATAATCATTGAATAAAGATTAGATTTGAATAATCAAGAACGACATTGCCTTTTCTCATCCCAACAAGAGCCTGTCAATAGTAACCTGTGGTGATGACAAGACAATAAAGGTTTGAATAATCAAGAATTGTGATAAATATGTTGAAATAGATAAAAGAAATTGTATGGGAATTGATAGTTGAAAAATGCACATTGCACTATTGGCAGGTGTGAGATGCTACAACTGGTCAAAGGCAATATCTATTTGAAGGCCATGATGCACCTGTATATTCTATCTGCCCCTATTGCAAAGAATCCATCCAGGTAATCTCAAATCATTTGCTTTTTGGTCTATGATGATCTTTAATTTTTTTAAAAAAATTTCTTTGTTCATGATTATCTAGGCTTATCTTTTATGATATCTGCAATTTTCTCAATGTGTTTAAACTCTGAAGGGGCCCAGTTTGCCTTTGATCCTATCAGTTTCATGTGTAGATATTTCTCTCTGTATACTATATAAAATTCTCTTACTCTTCCACTGCTTGCAGTTCATTTTCTCTACTGCTATTGATGGGAAAATCAAAGCGTGGCTCTATGATTGTCTTGGATCTAGAGTTGACTATAATGCTCAAGGCCTCTGGTGTACAACGATGGCATACAGTGCTGATGGAACAAGGTGAGCACATGTTTTATAATGCTTAGTAGTTGTCAACCGACTTTGGTTTAGAACTCGAATTTGCTGACAATTTTGTTTGCACCAAAACCATTACTAATACATTTCCCTCCAAATTCTACATGCTAATTTTGGAGGGAAATGTTATTTGATACAAAAATTTTTGAGTGCAGTGATTGGATGTAACGATAAGTTATTTTATATTCTTATGTTTTCACTGGCTCTTGGATTTGAAACTCCCACTTGAAAGGAACCAAACACACCCTTAAGCACAGCTTAGTTCCCTTTTTGCTTTGGTTGACTCGGCCTTAAAACTTACGAGAAAATTATTTAGCATCATGCAATTCACCATTAATATATAATTTCGTCATTTCAATATTCATATCTCTGAATATGTTGATATTCTGAAATACTATTTTCATTATTTTTTGAAATAAAAGGGCTCTATATAGTTCTGAAATGTTTTCACATTAGGTGACAAAAATAAGTGTAGAAAATATAAGAAATCTGGGCTCCAGATTAATAGAAACCTAACTATGGTATGAGAATAATCAGAAATTTTCTCATTCTCATACCATATAGATAGAGAACTAGCATACAGTCTACAAGATCCTCAGGTAGAGTGCATTTCTTTTTTGTTGGCTCTTAAGTTATGGAATTTGTAAACATCTGTTTTTGTATGCTTCTGCTTGAACACTTGGAATCTCTTATATCTCTCTGGTAGTCAGGTCTATCAATCTTTTATGATTTCAAAATAAAAAAGAATTGCATATTTATTTTTAATAATAATACTCAATCAGAATGATTGCATCCGTTTGCAGGTTTGCTTGCAATTTACTGAGACAAGGCATGCACCAGATATGTTTATCTGCAGTAAGCACATGCCTAACAGTTGAAGATTCAAAGGAGGTATATTTCAATAACATATCATCCTCTATTGTTCTTTTGTATATGACTGTTATTTTCTTTTTGTTGCTAATCGTCATGACTGGTTAGGCTATAAGGGAGGACATATACTTTTTTCCCATTTAGCATTACCTTTTGATATTAATTTTTGACGCCTTGCATTTGTGGAGATTTTAAGATTGTGAGTTATTACGAGTAGTCACCCACTGTCATAGGCTACTTAGTATACATGTTTTTTGTACGCGTGCATCGCACGTGCATTATACTAGTCATGATACAATATAAACTAGTAATATCAATACACAACTGGCCTTTAGGGCATACACCAACAGATGGTCTCTAGAGTCGATGGGGATCTTCTCTGTTAAATCTATCTACAGGAAAGTAAACGATGGAGGAATCAACAACATGAAAGCAAAAGCATTATTTGCAGGACTAAAGCACCGCCGAAAGTGACAGTATTTTTATGACTGACAGCTAACAATTCAATCATGTCAGAAGAGAATCTTAGAATCTGTAATTTAACCATGGATACCAAGTGTACTAGATGCAACATAATCGCAACAAAATCGCAACAAGTGTATAAAATCGCAACAAGTAATATAGATAGGTGAATAGAGAGTCGAACCCACAGGGACTAGATATTTTATTGAGTACCGATATCACTAGATTAATCATTATTTGGAAGATCGAATTTTATAAATGATAAAGCAACTAAATTAAATTAATCTAATTAAAACTAACTAAATTTGTGAAGAGGAGAGGGCTGTGAAACTATGAAGCTCTTGTAATTTACTAAAGGTAAAATTAGTTCTAGGGCTCTTGGTTCACCTCGTTTATCACACACACAAATTATAATTCCTTATAAATAAAAATATTATCTTTCCAAATTGTCGACCAAAATCCTAAAGATGTTAACCACTCTATCCACGTAGTCTAAAAAATATTCTCAACTAATTCTTCGCATATCCATCAAATTATTAATTGAAAATTTGGATTTCTTAACGGTCACATCCTCCAATATGCCGTGTTAATTTTTATTAATCACAAAGTACCAGTTCGGTTTCTTCATGATTTGAAAAATCATACAAATGTCTATCCACCATTTTGTACGCATAAATAATAAAAATTAAAACACAACCAGGAAAAATAGAGTAATAATAAGGAATTAAAATTTGTGTTCTACAAAACTCGGCTACATCTTAGCCTCTAGAACAATAAATTCAGTTCATGTTCAATTTGCAATTAAAAATAAATATTTTGGATTGCATCAAAAAATATAGAGAAAAAGAGATACAAAAAGAAATTAAAATTAATGCAAACCCAAATTCCTTTCTTTCTCTTCTCTATTCTTTGTCTCAAAATCCGGAGCCAAAAGATGTCAGCCGCCACGTCAGCTGTAGTCAACCGAGTCAACACCTCTGTCACAAGTGCTGTCGTGTCGAGCGATCGCTGTCGAAGTCTGCTGCAGCGCCTTGGGAATCGCTTCATCCTTGGCTTCGGATTCCGCGCCAAATCAAAGAAGAAAAAGACGCGTCGCTGTCAACCTGTGGGGCCCAGCGCCAGGTCAGAGCTCAGAGGAAGGGGGTCCCGCCTGCTTGTCGCATCGACTGTGTCAGCCTACTGCCCCCACGTGCGACTCTCTCTTTGTTCTTTGTTTACCGTAAGCAGGAGAGAGTCTCTTGCTTTTTGCTTTTTTTTTATTCAATTGGCAGCCGTCACCTCTTCCAAATTGTGTGCTCCAACTTTGTATAGATTTATAGGCAAACGGGAGAAGAGTTAGGGTTTGCACTTTTTGCAGAAAGATCCATTCTTTTCATTTATTTTCTACCTTCTTTGACCTGAATTTTATTTCTTTCTCTTTTCTTCTTTTCTTTCCTTTTCTGCCAACCACGTGCTGCTGCATACACAAAATAATACCAGAAATTAGGATTTAAAAATAAAATAAAATTAATTAGTTTAAAATTAATTAAACTAACTAAAAATCATAATAGCTCATTAAAATCCTTCTAAAATTATTTGTCGCACTTTTACTCAACAAAACAATAAAAAATGATAAATCCATTGTTTTACGTAGTTTGTTGATTTTTTCCCCACAAATCTTTACCTTTTGCATCAAAAATATTATTTCTTCAAAAATAATTAATTAAATAAAATCTTATAGAAATGAGATGAATTATAGACAATATCAACAAAAACAAGCACTTTTAATTGGTAAATGAGTACAAATATTTGTATATAAATTAGACACATCACCAAGTGTACTAGATGCAATATAGGCACAAAGGACAACATGACTCACATTCTTTTGTCATGCCCTAGAGCCATGTTAGATTGGGAAGTAGTTGGGGTCCATGGAGAGGTATAATGATTAAGAATGAACATAGTGTTAGGGTTTGTGAATCCAATACACGATAATGGGGTTGGAGAAGTTAGACGAGAAGGAGAGTCGAAGTGGGAGCAAGAGGTCAAGAGTAGTTGGAGGCTACAACAGAGTTGCGGTCGACTGCACCCCCTGACCGCACTCAGGCAAGACGACAGGTCGACCGCGCAGTCGACCGTCCCGCTCTCTGATTCAACCGGTATCTTGAAATGATGATCGGTCAACCGCACAATCGACCGACCTGCTCTTTGTTGAAACTCGTGTAGTCGAAGGAGAAGACCGGTCGACCATCATGATGTTGCGGTCAACCGTCCCAACACTGATTGATGAGCGGCTGAGATGGAAAGTTGTGGAATCCTATATATATTGTATTGTGTACGATTTTAGGGTTAAGTAAAAAGAAAATAGAGATCAACCAGCGGTCATTAAGAGAGAGGAAGATAGAGAGAAACCCTACACCTTGGTGGTGAGTTCTTGAGAGATTTGTAAACCTAATCTTCATATTTCTAGTGAAAATGCAGGAGTGCCTCTGCACAGGAAAGTAGCCATTGTTTTGGGTGAACCTCGAAAAAACTTTTTGTGTTCTTGTGTGTTGCTTTTGGTTGTTCTTTGTTATCTTATTTTGATTATATAATTCTTGCATCTCGTTGTCGTTGTTGAGTTTATTCCGCAGTTAGAATTCAACAAAGTGGTATCAGAGCTACAAGTTGGTAGTATTGATTGAGATAGGGGACAAGAGTAGAGTCAAGGAGTTTGATGGAACGGATTTCACAATGTGGAAGATCCAAATGATTGCATATCTCCGACAGAAGGATCTAGATGATCCGTTGTTTGGTGTGAAGCCAGAAGGGGCGGAGGTCAGTTCGGTTGCGTTGGTGGCCTGGAATAGATTGGATCAGAAAGTGCTTGGGCAGATTCAGTTGTGCTAAGCAGGAAGGCACTATTTCACATTGAGAAGGCAAGAACTGCAAAGGAGGCAATGGAGATATTGACAGATATGTTTGAGAAGCCGAATGCAGCGAACCAGATCTTACATTTAAAGAAGTTGGTTAACTTGAAGTTGTCAGAAAGGGGTTCGGTTGCTAAGCACACCAACAATTTCTGCAATCAGATAGAATCGTCGGGTTTAAAGTTTGAGGAGAGGGCACAATCGTTGTTGTTGCTATCTAGTCTTCTCGATAGTTACGGTACAGTAGAACAGACTATTACAAGCACCATGACTGATATGACAACCCTAAAGGATGTTATAAGCAGCATTATGAATGAGGATGCAAGGAGAAAAAGACATGGAGAGACTTCAGTGTCATATTCTAGAAATACCTCGCTGTCAGTTGATAACCATGATAGAAGTAACAACAGAGGGAGGTCACAGGGCAGGAATCACAGGTTCAAGTCAAGAACAGGACAACGCAAAGATGAGGGTTGGTACTGCAAGAAGCCAGGACACAGGAGAGACCAATGCGAGGAGTATAAGAAAGCACAAGCAGGGTCACAGGTAGCCAATGTGGTAAGTATTGAACCTCGTCTAGATGAATTGTGTTTATCTGCTGGATTTAATATTTTGCAAGATGATTGGTGTATCGACTCAGGTGCTTCTTATCATTGTACCCCCATGAGGGATGTTTTTGAGGATTACAGGACAGGTAATTTTGGTGCAGTTTTAGTTGGTAATTGGCAGATATGTCCAGTTGTGGGAAGGCAATGTGAGAGTGAAGGCTCGCAATGGTGGGCAATTGGTCTTGTATGATACAAGACATATTCCGAGCTTGAAGAAAAACTTGATCTCAACTAGCAAACTAGACAAAGAAGGGTTTACAACAACTTTTGGGTATGGAGAATGGAAGGTGACTACAGGTGCCAGGTAGGTGGCAAAAGAAAAGTATGGTGACACGTTGTACTTACTCAGGGAAGGTGATTCAGGTGATATCATTGCTACAACATCAGCAGGTAGTTCCTCTTCAATTCTATGGCATGTAAGGTTAGGACACCTTGGTGAAAAGGGTGTCAAGCAGCTTTCTTCAAGGGATCTTTTGCCGGGGCTGAAGAAGGTTGAGATGGATTTTTGTGAGAAATGTGTGATGGGCAAACAGAAGACAGTTAGCTTTCAATTGGGTCGGTGTGAGAAGAAGCTTGGGAAGCTAGAGTTGGTACATACAGATGTGTGGGGTCCAGCTCAGAAATTCTCTTATGGTGTTAAGAGATAATTCGTCACATTCATCGATAATGCTACAAGAAAGGTTTGGGTTTATGCAATTTGCGAGAAATCAAAAGTTTTTGAGGCATTCAGAGCTTGGAAGGCTAGGGTTGAGAATGAGACGGGTTGCAAAATGAAAGCAATAAAGTCAGACAACGGAGGTGAGTACACAAGCAAAGAGTTTTTTAACTATCTGGCAAAGGAATGTATCAGAGGAATCAAGACAGTTTCTAAGACTCCACAGGAGAATGGTGTAGCAGAAATGATGAACCGCACGATACTCGAAAGGGCAAGATGCATAAGACTTGATGCGAGTCTTCCGGTCCATCTTTGGGCCGCTACAGTTGATACAGTAGTGTACTTGATAAACCGTTGCCTGTCTAGTGCCCTTGATGGGACTATTCCAGAAGAACTATGGTCAAATAAAACTGTTAATTATTCGCATTTGAAAGTTTATGGTTGTATGACATATGCACTAATTGACATGGAAGAAAGAAAGAAGTTGGACTCTAAGTCCAGGAGGTGTGTGTTCATTGGCTATGGTGGCAATGAGTATGGTTACAAGCTTTGAGATTTTGTGGATAGCAAAGTCATTCGCAGCAGGAATATAGTGTTCAATGAAGAGGTCCTATACAAGGACAGACACACAAGTCATGATAGTACAACCAGTTCAGAATCAAATTGAGGTTCAGACTCAAACTCAGATTCAGATTCTAAAGGCAGCCCTAGTGGTGGGGGTCCTACAGTGCAGCAGCAGGTACAGGTACCACAGGCAGCACAGGAGGCTCATGGTGAGCCTATTAAAAATGAGCAGGTTATCCAAGACGAACAGGTACAGTCAGAACAGTTTGGGGAACCTGAAGGTGAACTGGTACCCACATTGAGGAGATCGATACGAGAGAGGAAGCCAATCAGGATATTTGATCCATCAGCTAGTGTTGTTCACGAACATGTTCTGTACACGAATTTGGGGGAGCCAGAGACTCATGAGGAGGCTTTGAGGAATGAGGCTCGAATTCAGTGGGAGTTAGCCATGAAGGACGAGATGAGCTCCTTGGAACAGAACCAAACTTGGGAGTTGACTAAGTTACCTGTAGGGAAGCATGCTCTTATGAACAAATGGATTTTCAGAGTCAAAGATGAGGCAGATGGCAGTAAGCGGTACAAGGCAAGGCTTGTTGTGAAATGATTCTCTCAAAGAGAAGGTGTTGATTATAGTTTGCACCGGTTGTGAAGATGGCTTTTATTAGGGTTCTGCTCAGTATTGTGGCAGTTGAAGACTTGCACTTAGAGCAGTTGGATGTAAAGACAGCATTTCTCCTTGGTGATGTTGAAGAAGAGCTGTACATGAGACAACCCACAGGTTGTAAAGCTAAAGGAAAGAAAGACGTTGTGTCGATTGAAAAAGAGTCTTTATAGGCTCTAACAAGCACCGCGGCAATGGTACTTGAAGTTTGATTGCTTCATGAGAGGAAAAGGTTTCAATAGGTGCGAAACGGATCATTGTGTGTATGTTCGTAGATATGAGGACAATAATATAGTTACCTTGGCGTTGTATGTGGATGGCATGTTGTTAGCAGGTTCATGTATGGAGAAGATCAAGAAAGTGAAAAAGGTGCTAGCTTCGGAGTTTTCAATGAAGGACTTGGGTGAAGTAAAGCAAATCCTCGGTATGAAGATTAGTAGAGACAGGAGACGCAAGAAGCTTTGGTTATCTCAAGCGGACTACGTGAAGAAGGTGTTGAAGAGATTCAATATGGACGGCGCGAGGCCAGTTACTTAGCCCTTGGCTGCTCACTTCAAGTTATCAATGGACTTGTGTCCTAAAATGGAGGCGGAGATGGAGGAAATGGTTGCTATTCCTTATGCCTCAACCATTGGGAGTTTGATGTATGCAATGGTGTCTACAAGACCAGATATTGCACAAGCAGTGGGAGTTGTCAGCCGTTACATAAAGAATCCAGGTAAACAATATTGGGATGCAGTAAGATGGATTCTTAGATATCTAGCAGGTACTTCAGATCACTCTCTTTGTTTTGGGGGAAATTCTTTGCATATACATAGTTATGTGGATGCAGAGTTTTTGGGCGATCGTGATGGTTGCAGAAGTACTACAGGGTATGTATTTACAGTTGGTGGAACAGCTGTTTATTGGGCTTCGCAGTTACAAACGGTTGTAGCACAGTCAACCACGGAGTCAGAGTATATGGCACTTACAGAAGCGATGAAAGACATTTTGTGGATTTCGGAGCTTATGAAACAGTTGGGCAGGAAGCAACCCATAGGTAAACTATGGTGTGATAGTCAAAGTGCAGTTTTCTTGGCAAAAAACTCGACATATCACTCTAGGACTCGACACATTCAAATGAGGTATCATTTTATCAGAATGGTGGTTGAGAAGAAATGGTTGAAGCTAAGATTCTTGGCACTAAGAATCCGGCGGATATGCTCACTAAGGTGGTGGATAGCAGAAAACATTAGTTTTGCTATACCGCTATCGGATTGTCTCCAGGTTAATTGTTGAGGAGACTCGCAGAGACACAGGCCTAGACTAGGCCAATGGAAGAATGAAGAACCAGTTAGAGACTTCGTGTATATGTCTCTAAGTGGGAGATTGTTGGGGTTTGTGGACCCAATACACGATAATGGGGTTGGAGAAGTTAGACGAGAAGGAGAGTCGAAGTGGGAGCAAGAGGTCAAGAGTAGTTGGAGGCTACAGCAGAGTTGCGGTCGACCGCACCCCCTGCCCGCATCCAGGCAAGACGACTAGTTGACCGTGCAGTCGACCGTCCCGCTCTCTGATTCAACCTGTATCTTGAAATAATGACCGTGCAGTCGACCGACCTGCTCTTTGTTGGAACTCGTGCAGTTGAAGAAGAAGACCGGTCGACCGTCATGATGTTGTGGTCGACCGTCCCGACGCTGATTGATGAGCGGCTGAGATGGAAAGTTGTGGAATCCTATATATATTGTATTGTGTACGATTTTAAGGTTAAGTAAAAAGAAAATAGAGATCTACCAGCCGTCATTAAAAGAGAGGGTGATAGAGAGAAATCCTACACCATGGTGGTGAGTTCTTGAGAGATTTGTAAACCTAATCTTCATATTTCTAGTGGAAATTACAGGAGTGCCTCTGCACGGGGAAGTAGCCATTATTTTGGGTGAACCTCAAAAAAATCTTGTGTGTTCTTGTGTGTTGCTTTTGGTTATTCTTTGTTCTCTTATTTTGATTCTATAGTTTTTGCATCTCATCGTCGTTGTTGAGTTTATTCCGCAGTTAGAATTCAACACATAGATTAGCATGGGATATAGCAGGGGCAGTTGTCTTGTAGAGCATGTGGCTAGATCGAAATGATTCTTACTTCTGCAATTATTTTAGTATATTTCATGTGTTGATGCATAAAATTTTGCTCTCATTGATGATTGGAGATTTTTGTTTTGGCGCTCATAGGATGAGGACTTAGAGCATCCACAATGGTGTTTCTCATTTTGTAAAAAATGGATGCTACAGTAATAGCAAATAGCGAAGAACGCTGCAGTGGTTGTTTGCTATATTCTATGCTTTTTTTAAAAAAAATTGCGTGGGACGGTATAACATATACCGTCTCGCAATTTTTTTAAAAAAATTGCGTGGGACGGTATATGTTATACCGTCTCTCTCGTTTTAAAAAAAATTAAAAAAAATTAATTATTAATTAACTATTAAAATATATTAATTAAATAAAATAAATAATATTATAATACCTAAACCTAATTAATTAACTAACTATACCTAACTAATACCCCTAAACCCACCCACTACCTAAACTAATACTCCAATTCAAGGACGGGATAACATATCCCGTCCGAGAATTGTTATCCCGTTTGAGAATTTTTTATTTTTTTTTTTTCGATCGGACGAATCTTGGCCGTTCATTTAAATAAAAAAAATTTAAAAAAAAAAATAAAAATCTCCTGGGACGGGATATGTTCTCCCGTCCGATTCAGACGGGATAACATATCCCGTCTGAGGAGTATTTAATATAAAAAAAAAAAATCGGAGGGACGGTATATGTTTTCCCGTTTGACGTGATTAAAATATTATAAAATCGGAGCGACGGTATATGATATCCCGTCCTTTATAATTTGAGAATGGGTATTTCGTTTCTCATATATGAGAAACAGATATAGCGAGTTTGCTAAAAAATGGGAAAATAGAAAACCACTGCAGACGATCGTTTCTTATAAAATGGCAAATTGCCAATTATAAGAAACCACTGTGGATGCTCTAACATCCACAGCGGTTTCTTATAATTGGCAATTTGCCATTTTATAAGAAACGATCGTCTGCAGTGGTTTTCTATTTTCCCATTTTTAGCAAACTCGCTATATCTGTTTCTCATATATGAGAAACGAAAATGCTCATTCTCAAATTATAAAGGACGGGATATCATATACCGTCGCTCCGATTTTATAATATTTTAATCATGTCAAACGGAAAAACATATACCGTCCCTCCGATTTTTTTTTATTTTTTATTTTTAAAAAACTCCTCAGACGGGATATGTTATCCAGTTTGAATCGGACGGGAGAACATATCCTGTCCCAGGAGATTTTCATTTTTTTTTTAATTTTTTATTTATTTAAATGAACGGCCAAGATTCGTCCGATCGAAAAAATAAATAAATAAATAAATTCTCGGACGGGATAACAATTCTCGGACGGGATATGTTATCCCGTCCTTGAATTGGGGTATTAGTTTAGGTAGTGGGTGGGTTTAGGGGTATTAGTTAGGTATAGTTAGTTAATTAATTAGGTTTAGGTATTATAATATTATTTATTTTATTTAATTAATATATTTTAATAGTTAATTAATAATTAAATTTTTTTAATTTTTTTAAAAACGAGTGAGACGGTATAACATATACCATCCCACGCAATTTTTTAAAAAAAATTGCGAGACGGTATAACATATACCGTCTCACGCAGTTTTTTTTAAAAAAGCACAGAATATAGCAAACAACCACTGCAGCGTTCTTCGCTATTTGTTATTACTGTAGCATCCATTTTTTACAAAATGAGAAACACCATTGTGGATGCTCTTACTAGATATATCTTTCATTTATTGCTAGTAGTTTATGATGTAATAGGTTTTTATATTGGAGGACTGATGTAATAAACTGTATTTGGTTTGTATGCGGCTTTATCTGTGGGTGTTATTTGTTTTATTAACTCTTATTTAATGAAACTGGTAATACAAATAATCGCATGACTCTAACTGAATAAAAATAAATAAATAAATAAATGATGTGACATACTTAGCCATCAATTTTAATAATTAAATTGTTTTAATATAATCTCCAATATTATAATGAGAGAGTTGGAGTTGTAATGTTGTCAACATACAAACTCGTGCGTTGCACATGCAACTCCAACTCTCTCGTTAATTACAACAAAAAACAAACAAATAAAAAAGCCCATCTATTTAAAATGTGCAACGCACGTATAAAATAATTTTACAATATCTTTTTAACACTAAACATACACATATGTTGTTCGTGCAACTCAAATTCTACTTATAAACATGTGCATTGCACGTACAAATTGTAGTTTTTTCTTCAAAATATTTTTACCAATTACGTGCAACGCACGTCCAACTCCAAAACTATTTCTTAACACGTAAATCGCATGTGACAATCCTCCAACTTTTATCAAACCGCGCATCACACTTGAAAAATACTAGTTTAAACTAAATCTCTAAATTAAAGGTTATCTTCTTCTTCATTTGAATCCATCATGAGCCTTCCCTCCATCATTGGCAACTCCATCTTCTCCCCTCCATCACCGGCATCTTTACCACCTCCTCCTTCCCCTCCATCGCCGTCATCATTCTCTCAAGTGGGCTCCACTCTATTCCTGCCGACGGTGCCCCATTCTTTCCCGACGGCTTCCTTTATTAGACTGAACGAACGGAATATCCCTTCTACGAATCTGGTACTGGGGAGTGGACAGTGATTGGGTTGGGGAAGATGGTGATTATAGATTAGGAAGAGCCACAAGTGGTGTGGATGATTCATGGGCTTCCAGATCATCGGAAGATTGTCGGATGGTTTCGAGGTTGTCAGAAGATCGCCGGAGGTAGGACATCGGAGAGGAAGAGGAGAAATAAGTTGTTTCCCAACTAAGCCCCTTTTGAAACTATTTCCCAAACTGAGTTGACAACCTAATTTTCTAGATGAGCTTTTCTCTACCACGCTACCACGCTAAAGAGTAGGGTGGACAACTATTATCCGAACCGACCAATTCGAACCAATCCAATCTGAACCGACCGGTTTTTAACCGAACTAATTGGGAGTTTGGGTTGACCCGGTTCTTGATCTTCAATAACCAACTGGACCGGTTCGTTTGTTGGATGAGCCTTTCAAATAACCGATGAAACCGAACCGACCGCAGCTCTATACATAAGTCCATAAAAAATCTAGTTTTCCTTTAATTTCTTGAATATACAAATAGTCATTTCTCATTTTCTTGGAGATACAAATAGTCTTCTTTAATTTCTTTAATACAAACCGAACAGTTGTTCTACCGATATTTTGATTCTCCATAATCCTGTGTATTATTTTGTTGAGAAATGCTTGATTTACAGTGTGGCCCGGCTTAATAGAATAATGAAGTTGATGTAACATTTAGTAGTTACTTTAATCAAGCATAAATTGTTTTCTAAATCTTTTTTTGTTGTACCTGAAATTCAATTAGCTATAGTTATTGATGTTTCTTTTATGATAATAAACAAAGATTACAGAAGTATGCAAGTGAAAAAGTAGTTTATCTCATCCCATCATCTCAAACAATTAATGCAAAATTCGTTAACAACTTGTGGTTGTATGAATCTTCATTTTAAATTTATTTCTGAATCATAAATAGCGGGTTATTTCTGAATCATAAATAGCGGGTTCTTTTAAATTTCAACAAAATTATGAATGATGTTGAAGGTGAAAACTAACATGCCAAACTGACCATCCAATCCAATCCAAATCGAGCTTAATCGGCTTGGATGGAAACCGATTCAATTAGGGTTCGGATTGGTTGCGGATGAGAAAATTAAAAAACCGATCTTCTTTGGATCGGTGGTGGATGGTCCATATTAGGTCGGATACTGACCGATGCCCACCCTAGCAAAGAGGACGCGGTTCTCAATTATTATTTTTTATGCTGATTATTTTAATTGTGGTCTCAACCCATTAGGTGTGGACAACTATTATCCGAACCGACCAATCCGAACCAATCCAATTCGAACTAACCGGTTTTTAACCGAACCAATTGGGGGATTGGATTTTCCAGGTTCTTAATCTTCAATAACCAGCTGGACCGGTTCGGTTGTTGGATGATGCTTTCGAATAACCGGTAGAACCAAACCGACTGTATCTCTAAACATTACTCCATAAAAAATCTAGTTCTCATTTAATTTCTTGAATATGCAAACCATAATTTCTTGAAGATACAAACATCTTCTTTAAGTTCAGTTCAAACTTCAAAGTTCAAACCCTAAGTCCCACACTCCAAATTTTCTATCGTAGTGTTATTGTTCATGGCTTGAACTTGTAACTGTAACTTTCCCTGTCGTAGTTTTGTTTGTGTGGAACTATATTAAAATGGAAGAATCGTTTGCATATTATTGTGGTTTTTAAAGTAGTCTTCTATGTTCATTTAAATTTATCAGCAGATTTGTTGTCCAAATAATTATATACCGGGAACTCTTTGCAAATCTGTAGACATGTGGGAGCTTGGTATCAATAGAGGCATTTCGGTTTTATTTTGTTTTGTATCTAACTTTTTTGTTCCTGAAAATTTTGGTGCAGTAAAAGGTCTAGTATGGACTTGCTCAACATTTGCACTGCCAATATCAATTTTATTTACTATGTACTGAATTTGACCAAACTTTTGTTCTTTTAATATTTTCATGGGTAGATCTTTTAATTTTCATTTTAAATTTATTTCTGAACAACAATAAACAGGTTGCTAGTAATGATTGAATTTGATATTTTGAATTTTAACAAAATTGTGAATGATGTTGGAGGTGAAAAGTAGCACGACAAACCGATTATCCAATTCAATCCAAACCGAGCTTAATCGGCTTGGATGGAAACCAATCCAATTAAGGGTCGGATTGGTTGCGGATGAAAAATTAAAAAATTAATCTTCTTTAGATTGGTGGTGGATGGTCTATATTTGGTCGGATACCGACCGATGCCCACCCATACAACCCATTTTGGACTTTTTTCAAAATGACCCACTTTTGAAAGTGTTTACCAATAGAGACTATGTGTGTGTAGAGGTTTTTACAAAGACTTTGTAGTCTCTGGAAATTTTATCAATACTAAATTTGCTATCTGAGATAGCATGCCTTTATGAACTTATGACATTTTCAAGTGCAACCTGCAGCAACAAATTTCTCTGTATACATCATATATGGTCATTTCCATATTTTCACTACAATTAATTATGAACAATTCAACATTTGAATGAACATTTATCTAACAATGTAAATTCTACATTAAATGCATTCAACATTCAAAAAAATTTCAAAGTCAGGATGAATATCTCAAACAGTGAGTCTTATTTTGATATTTTTTTTCAAGTTTTTCTCAAAGTGGTGGAGAAACACCTAGTGCTATACTCGTTATCTCAAACAGCGAGAGTATTTTCACCACACTTGCTATCTGAGCGAGTGGATCATTTTGGTAAATACTTTCGAAAGTGGGTCAGTTAAGTAAGCACTTTCAAAAAGTTGGTCATTTTGGAAGGAAAAAAATCACCATTTTGTGAAAGAAAGACGAGAAGCTAATACTTTAAAACTTGGAGCAAAAAATTCCCAGTGAAAATATTTTGAAGTGAGGCCGCAGTTCAAAACTAAAATTCCTTCATTAAATGTTACTTTGTTTAACTAAAATCATTTTATCTAAGTCGAGTATGGTTTCACATATTCCCGTAAATTATGTTTTTAATCAATTAGGCTTGCCAGAAATTCATAGGATTGAAAGGCATTTCATTCACGTTTCATAATTCACGTTCTTGTCAGATCGATCTTTGCGGAGTATATGATAACATAAATGTCAAATTGATTATATAATGCGAGCATGCTTGTGCCTGACAGTATTTATCATTTTGATCTCATATCTTATTATAATAGGTTTGTTGTTTACTATCAATTATGGTTTTGCTTCCATATTAATTAGTAGAGTCCTGTGCAATATATTGTACATACTTTGAGAAAATAACAAAACTATTTTTTTAAAAAATCTATAATAACATATATTATAGATAATATTGTACGCTTTTTAAGATTTGATCAAGAGATATGCTGGAACTTCAAAATTTAAATGGAGAAAGAGTGGGAAGTTGCTTCCTACATTTGCTTTCCTTTTTTAATTTGAAAACGATAAAAATTAGAAAAATCATCGGACCAAAAGTGGTTTAGCATAATATATTGTATAAAAGAGTTTTTAGGATTTTTTTGATAACAGGGATAGAGTCGAAGGACTCCAGCCCAAATATATTAAAAAATAATAGAATATGGACAAACAAATTCAAATTTTACACGGAGTAAAACTGGGCGAAACAAATGCAGATATACACAACAACTAAAAACTAAAGCAGCAATGGAAAACATTGCACAATGAAAAAACAGCCAGCGAAGCAACTGGCAGCAACCAGGAAAGAAGCCGAGGGCGGGATGGAGGCAGCAAATAGGGCAAACAGCGCTCGACACACCCCCCCAGACGCAGGAGTAACCAATCCATAATTAGGGGCCAGAACAATAGCAGCGAGGAGCAACAACGCAAGCTGAAAAACCCAAACACAACAACCGGTTCGAACAAGAGCAGCAGGCTCCAACTACAATAGCTCAACCAAACCAACATAACAACGGCTCAAAGGCAGAGACTGCCACAAAAAAAAGCAGCGAAGCTAAAACATAAGAAAAGAAACCAAAGCAGTAGCAACCAAAGCAAACTGATACAAAAGCGCGAGAAACCACAGCTACCAAACTGGAAGAGAGACGATGCAGCCCAAAAGAGAACTTAATAACGTAAAAAAAAGATCTCAACCTCGCTGGACCTGAAACGAATAACAAGGCAAAATCTAGCCAGCTAGAATCAACCGAGCACCACCAAGAGATGCCCTATGAACGAAAAGATAGCAAAAGAAAATGCAACAGAAAAGTAGTAGAGAAGAACAGTAATACAGGAAATAAGCTAAAATCTAGAGGTCTCAGCAATAGCAGCAACTGAAAGTAACCACTTAGTAACACAAAAGTTTTAAACATAGCAGGAAAAACAAAAGCTACTGGAAGGTATAGAGCCATAAGTGAACAGCATAGCAACAAAAAAATAGAACAAAGGCCACCATGGAGGGAACAGGCCAGGCCTCCAAAAGGTAGAGAAAGAAGGAAAATCAGCAGCCAGACCCATCAGACTGCACAAAAAAACACAGGAAAAAATAATAGGGCTAAACAATCAATTTAGGAGGAAAAAAATTATTAAAACGCAATCTAAATGATGCTGCATCTAGACGGTGAAGCTGCAGTGCGGTCACTTTATCATGAGATAAAGCGGATGACCAGAACTTGGTAAAGAAGTTCAGGTCATCCATAAGACTACCAATAGGGCGAGAGGTGTGAGAGAAAATTCGATTATTCCTTTCTTTTCAAATGATCCATATAAGCGCCATCATCGAAAGCTCCCAAGATTTAATAAAAGATCTATGGACAAAATGGGACCTCCAAGTAGTCCACCAGGACTGAAACGAGTTGGGGACAGAGTTGACAACCCAAGCATCCAAACAAATCATCCATAAAGGGCGAAAAAAACACAACGCAAAAAAAGATGTTCCGCATCCTCATAATGAGTGAGACAAAAAGAACAAGGTTGACCAATGGCTAAATTCATCATGTTGAGATTATCAATAGTTAATAATTTGTTGTTAATAGAGAACCAAGTAAGAATTTTAACTTTCAAGGGAGCACAACTACTCCAAATAAACTTAGCAAAAGGTGACTTAACACCTCCGAAGTTAAGAAAATTATAGAATGATTTGACCGAATAAAAACCAGAATTGCTCCAATGCCAAATCACATCCTCAATGGGCTGCCAGGATTAACCGCTTAAACTAGAAAGAAGTTGAGTGTATTTAGGCATTAATGAAGTAGGAAGAGGTGAATTGAAAGGGATATGCCACTCGCAGTTGGAATTGAGGGCGATGTGGTATTCTGCCACAGTGGCAAGAGGGTTAAGAGCAAGCCGGTAAAGGTCCGAAAAAATAGAGGCAATCTTGTAATTACCGATCCATAAGTTGGTCCAGAACATCGTCTTAGAGCCGGTGGCGCACAATTTGAAAAGGCCACACTGAAAAGGTTCCACCACCTTCCACATGCCCTTCCAGAAAGGAAAGGCTGCCTGGGAGAGCTTTGGGAATTCCCAAATCCTATGACGAGAATGACATTTATGAAGGATTAGACGAGCCTAGGAGGAATGATCGTCTTTTAAAATTCTCCATAACCACTTACCCAGAAGAGCTAAGTTTTGGTTTCTGATGTCATGAATCCCCAAACCACCAGCTTCTAGTTACAAAGGTGAGTCCTCGGTCTATAGCTGTCAATGCCCGACCAGAAGAAATTCTTCCTGATCTGATCAATTGTCTTGATCACCCAAGAGGGAATGTAGAAAAAGGACATCATATATAAAGGAATCGAAGAAAGAACCAAGTTAATAAAAATTAATCGACCTCCTCGAGATAGTTGTCTACCAGACCAAACATTGAGTCTGGAAGCCACTTTATAATTCATTGGCAACCAATCCGATTTGTGTAATTTACCCCATCTCAAAGGAATGCCGAAATACATAACAGGGAAGGAAGACGAAGCACAGTTGAAAAAAATGAGCAATCTCGTCTTGACGATTAATAGATCTACCAAGCAAAAGAACGGAAGATTTGTTGAAATTAATCAATAAACCAGACCCTTTTTTGAATAAATAAAGAAGCAGTTTAAGGTTCCGAAGAGTGCAACCATTAGACTTAGCAAAAATAACGGTTTCATCAGCATATGGTAAATTAAGAACGCCATGGAAGCTTTGAGAGCCTCCCAAACCTTCAATAACATTAGCATCCCAAGCATTACGAAGTAATTTACTGAAAATATCAGCAACCAGGGCGAATAAGAGAGAAGAGAGAGGATCTCCTTGGCGAAGACCACACTTGCATTTGAATTTGTTCCCCTCTATATCATTAATGAGAATAGAGGAGGTACCAGCGAAAAGACTGGACCTGATCTAAGCGATCCATTTCAATCCGAAGCCTCTGTGGAGGAGGATATCAAAGAGAAAATCCCAACCAATATTGTCATACGCTTTTTCAAAATCCAGTTTTAAGAGGATTCCCTCAGAATTGGATCTATGACATTTAGAATTAATTTCTTGGGCGCAAGCAATGCTATCAAGAATATATCGGTCCTTAATAAAACCTGACTAAGCAGGGTCAATAAGTGGAGAGATGACTTGACTGAGACGACTAGCAAGCACTTTCATGATAATTTTAAAAGTAGTGTTAAGAAGACTAATAGGACGGAATGCAGTAATTGTATAAGCACCCAAAATTTTGGGTATGAGAAAGATATGGGCGTAATTAATACAATCAAAAGAAAACAATCCTTGGTGAAGATTAGCGAAAATTTGAATAAGATCTTCTTTGAGGTAATCCCAGAATTTTTGGAAAAAGAAAGACGAAAACCCATCGGGACCAGGAGCGGAATCGCTCCTTAAAGAAAAAACAGCCGATTTAATCTCCTCCACGGAGAAAGGAGCTTCAAGACTAGACAGATCATGAGATTCGTTACCATATGGCTAGGCCCAGTCGAGGTAGACAGAGCTTGACTTAGGGGTCCCCAAGTGATTTTTGTAAAAGGTTAGAAAGGTGGCATGAAACTCAGAAATGGAGCTGAGCTCAATGTCGTTGACTACAAGGGAAGAATTACGATCGCATCGCTGACGATGCAAAGCAAAATTATGAAAAAAGGAAATGATACTATCGCCCTCCGTGAGCCAACGGATCTTAGACCTATGAGCCCTTTGATGATCCAGGTTAAGAAGTTCGGCAAACTGTTGCTTGCAAGAGAAACGATTGAAACGTAAGGAATCAGAAATGGGGCCGCTCTCTTCAAGAAGGTCTATCGAATTAATCGAAGACAAAAGAAAATTCTTGAGAGCGTGGACATTAGCAAATATCTCTTTATACCAAATTTCACAACCGTGTTTGACAGCATGAAGTTTGAGAAGAATCCGACTAAGACCATAAGAGCCCGTAACCGCGGAAAGGCAACTAATAATGAGGTTGACAAAAATTTGATCCTGCAACCAGAATTTCTCAAAACAGAATTTGAAAGGTTTAGAGAAGTTATAGTTAGAGTGCAGGGCAATAGGAACATGATCCGAACTGGGATTCGGCAGGGCGCGGGCAAAAGAATTGTGAAATTGGGAAATCCAATCCTGGGAGACAAGAAAGCAATCGAACTTGGCCATAGACGGCACAATCCGCATATTAGACCATGTGAAGGATCTACTGTTAGTAGGTATTTCACTAAGATTAAGTGAGAGAATGCAATCGTTGAAGCATTGAGAGTCAGCAGGAGAAGAAGGATTCCCCACTCTTTCGTTGGAAAATCTAGTAACATTAAAATCTCCGCAAAAAATCCAATAGCCAGTAACATTGCCTTGAAGAGAGTTAAACTCATTCCAAAACAAGTTACGCCGATCAACTGTAGATGGATCACCGAGACAACTTTTAGGCTACAGTTAAGTTCGGTCCAATGCAGACGAACAATGAGAAAAAAATTAAGGCGGCGTGCCGACAAAAGAGAGAAGCTGGATTCCTTAAATCCGAAAAGGATTCCCCCGCGAGTGCCAATAGCATCCAGCGGAATCCATTTAGAGATAAGGGATCAGCGGAATCCATTTTAAGCTTGGATATGAGCTATTTTAATCTTTCCAGTTTAGATCTTTCAAGCTTTACTATGTTTAGAGGCTTTGCAGGTGAGATTTTCGAGGGGATGGGAGTGGCAGCGCTCTTACGGGGTTAGGAGAAGTTCTTTTTGAACGGAGTCTTTTGACTGCCCCTTAGCTTGGAAGTATTGACAATAGGGTGAAAGGAGACACCGGCTGAAAAAGGTTTGGGAAGAGAACCAACAGCTTTAGAGGACTTAGCAGCTGAGGGGAGACTAGGAACCGACACAGAACTAGTGAGAGGGGAGTCATGATAATTGACAGTGATAGAGAACACTGATTCTTCAACTCTAAGATAGTAAGCTAGAACTCTGTCCGACTTTGAGGGGCATAAGAATTCTGCCTCTACCTGAAGGCATCTAGAAGCCAGCAAGGAAGTCGAAGAGGTGCATGTCAAGTCCCCAATACATTTAGACATATCAGCAACAAGACGAAAAGAATCACAGAAGGGGGGTAAGCCCAGGATAGTCACTTTGTTGGGTAAAGAAAGTAGAGTCGGAGGAGAGGAGAGTTGATGAGTCCATTTGCGGGTCGATAGACTAATGGTGCCGATGGAAAAGGATTTGATAGCCACCAAGTCAGCAAGGATTTTGGAGCTGGGGCAGGTGATCACAACATCCCCGTTCAAACATGCATTCACCGCCCACATTCAATTGGAAACATTGCAAGTATAGCACAAAAAAGAATCCAACGAGTAGTTGGAGATGGAACCACCCAGAAAAGAGACAGCTCCGTAACAGTCCATTTTGGACATCTTAGCTGTGATGTCGGGAGAAGGGACATAGACTAGAGTGACAGGAGGCTTATCACTGAAAGGAGAAAGAACAACCGGAGGAGGCTTGGCAGAAGAGAGGGGGGGCGCATTGGCAGCGATAAGTTGTGTAACCGGAGGAGTCGGAATGAGGCAGGCTCAGCGGATAACTTGATCCTCTTAGACTTTTTGGCCTGAAGGTCTGAAAGCATAGCTTGGAGATAAGGGAAGTCCAAAGCTGCCAAAACTTGGTCGGAGATGGGCACACCCACAGAAAGACCAAGTAATTGCTGAAGAGCAAAGCACCAATTACGAGAGTGGCCGGATTTGAGACAGAACATGCACTTCATTTTGGACATGCAAAGAGCCTTGAGATGCTCTAATTGGATACAGCGAAGCAGCGAATCTGAAGCGGTGGTGAAGAGGGAGAGGGCTTAGAAGCTGAAGAGGTGGAAGAGAAGGGAAGGCGGGAAGAATGTACAACCGAAGGCTGTAGAATATTCTGGCGATTGGGCTAGGCCTCACTAAAAGCCAGAGGGGAAAATTTAAAAAAAAAATCAACAATTTCGACCCAAGATGGGCCCATCGTAAAGTCCAAGCCCATGAAGGGGGATGAACTAATGAACAACAGAGGGGAAAAACAATAACTATAGAGATTAATACGGAGGAAAAAAAACTAATAAAATAAACAGAGAATCAGAGGCATAGAAAGAAGAGAGGGAGGAAGAACTCGAAGAACAATCTCCAAGAAACTACCAAGAACAAGCACAGAAAACACCAGCAATGCGAGCAAAACAATTAGCTTAACTGCATATAGAAATAGAAAAAATAAAGAGGAAACAAGTAAAATACTCCAAACTAAAAAGAACGAGTCAAACCTAAAAGCAAACAGTAAACGAAGAAAGAAGAAAACTTACAGTGGGAATGGCAAAAAAGGAAACCAAGTAGAAACGAGAAGGCAAACCAGAGCCTCCGGATCTACAATCCTTGGGGAGCAAGGAGAAGGGGAAGAAGGCACCGGAAGGGTAGACCCCGAACCGCAAAGAGGGTAGAGAAGACTATACCCCGATCAGCTAACGGCATTACGATGACGCACGACGACGTGCCACGGAGACTACCATAGCACAGAGCTCCAGATCTATAGCCTCCCCCCAAGAGCAGACCGCACCAATAATCCCAAATGGAAGCAATAAAACACAGAACCGGAGAAGGGGGAGGCGGAACCCGAAACCGACCCTAATCTCCAACGAGGAAGCCGAAGGAGGCAGAAGAGAGAAGGGCGCTGGTGGAGGAAGACGGGGGAGGGCAGCTTAGGGGAAGCGAGAATGAGGAAAGATGCCAAGGGGGGAATAGAGGATATGGGTGTTGAGAGGAAGAAGCGATACACAATTTTAATGAAGGGAAGCTGATCATACATTAATTCTAGCCCATAGAAATTTCTTATTCAGGATACTCATAAACATCATCACATGATTAATTATGTCTTTGGCATGTTATACCTTCGAAAGTACAGATGATTGAACATGCACCACAAGACAGGGATTTAAATTACTGTTGTCACAGTTTTTGTAACTCTTGTTATATGTTTATTTGTAGCCTGTTTCATTGATATTCAACGTCCACCACGAGTTAGCTAATAGTGACTCTATTCTTGTATTTTTATTTTTATTTTTTTTTTGAGGGAAAAGGTGGAATAAGGCCACCCTGTTTCATTAATAAGAAGTTAACAAAACAATCCCGACGTACCGGGAAAAAAACAACAGTACAAAACAAAAGTAAAATGCATGAAGAAAATGAAAGCAAACAAACATACACCCCCAACAAACCCTGGGGGGTGGGTCTAACTATTCCAATATCCAGCAACCAGAGAGTACAGTAGGCTGAAGCAAAACATAAGCTGGCATAAGCACTGTCACGACTGGTGAAGCCAGTCCCTCAGTCCAGCGTCGGCCTAAATTCTACCTCCTCATCGTCAAACTCCTCTACCTGGAATACTTTAGCTATCCTTCCTCTTGCCCCCGTTGCCGCAGCTGTAGCCCAAAAAGAGATAAGATGCATGATATGAGTCAGGTTACCAGAAATACTATTACATGAAGCACGAAAATAAAAATTATTTCTGTCAAGCCATAACACCCAAGTTGTTGCCGCAATTGCAATGTACCATGCCTCCTTCATATCATGGCGAATCGTTACAAATTTGGGGCCAATCCACAAATCCTCATATACGCAGGGGTAGACTCCAGTTCCTAAGGCTCAGAGTACCTCAACCATAGTAGCCTTACTTCTAGGGCAGTGAATAAAAAGATGATTTAGGTCTTCCACCTGAACGTCGCAGAAACCGCAGTTGGTCGCCACATTTGGTAGCCTTTTGGCAAGGTTTTGCCTAGTGAGGATAGCATTATTGAGCACTAGCCATAAGAACACTCTGACTTTAAAGAGAGTTTTCACCTTCCACAGTACCTACACCCAGCTAGGCCTGCATCCTCGAAAGTGGATCCGATGATACAGACATCTCACCGAGAAAGTGCCCTTGCTCTCAAGTGCCCATCGCTTCTGATCTGGGCCTTGAGTGCACCTTGTGCCTGCCCGTGAGATGTGTGCTTGCATGTCAAGCAATTGCTGGTGGAGATCTGGGGTGAGCGTTCCTCGGAACGCCGGTCTCCAACCTCCCCTTTTCCACCTTTCGGCAACAGACATATTCGGTCGACTCGACCTCTCATACAGATCTGGGAACGTTTCCTTCAGGGTGTGTGCTCCACACCACCTATCCCACCAGAATCTGGTGGACCGGCCATTGCCGATGGTCGACGTGACTGCCGAATTGAAGGGGCCGCTAGCCTTGGCCATTCCTTTCCAGAGTTGCGAAGCTTTAGCCCCTACTCGAAAGCCAAGGTTTCTCGTACCTTCACCCCTAAGATAAGGTTGAATGAAGTCCTGCCAACCTTCCCTGTTGTTGTGGAATACCTTCCACCACCATTTTCCCAATAGGGCAAGGTTCATATCTCTTAGGTCGATGATGCCTAGCCCTCCATGCCTCTTCTTCATGCAAGCGATACTCCATTTGATGAGGTGGTAACCTCCTTTGTCCGAATCTGCCCCCTTCCAAAGGAATTCGAATCCGGTCAATCCTGTGGATCACCCATCGTGGAAGCTCAAAAAAGGACATGTAGTATATCGGCAGGTTAGACAATACTGAGTTGATGAGGACCACTCTGCCCCCGAGAGACAGCGATTTACCCTTCCAACCAGACAGTCTGTCCTCCACCCTGTCAATGATAGGCAACCAGTCTGCTTTAGATAATTTTCCTGGTCTGAGTGGAAGCCCTAGGTATTTGATAGGGAAGGCAGACGTCGTACAGTTCAAAATAGTAGCGTGTACCCCTGCTTCCTCATCGGATAGGGAAATTGGAGTCAGTGCACTCTTGTGAAAATTAATCCTAAGGCCTGACCAGGCCTCAAAACAGTAAAGGTTCCCTTTAAAGCGGACAGTTTCTCGTCTAGTCCCATTGCCAAAGAGAATTGTGTCATCTGCATATTGCAGGATCGAGCACCCTTTAGTAGACGCTGAACTGGCCACTGGCATGAGCCAACCTTTTTCCTGGCAATTCTCCAGCATTACCCTCAGCACATCCGCTAAGATAGTAAACAGGAGTGGTGATAGCGGGTCCCCTTGTCTGAGGCCCTTCCTGCAAGGGAACGGCTGCCCCGATTTACCATTCACTGATATGGCCGTTTTGCTAGTCTGCAAGCACTGCCTGATCTAGCCGATCCATTTATTCCCGAAGCCCCTACCCCTAAGGGCCTCCAGCAAGCACTCCCAATCGACCGAGTCATAAGCTTTCTCAAAGTCCAGCTTAAGCAGAAAACTCTTAGAGTTGGTCGTATGGCAGCAGTGGATCACTTCTTCCGCCGTTGCCACACAGTCTAGGATATTTCTGCTCTTAATGAAGCCTGATTGAGATTTGTTGATAAGGTTGTCCATAATACACCCCAGGCGGATAGCTAGGATTTTCGTAATAATCTTTGCCGAGCAATTTATGAGGCTGATCGGTCTAAAATCGCCCACTTTCGTCGCCTCTTCCCGTTTGGGAATTAGCACTACCTCCGCAAAATTAAACACACCCAATCTTAGCTTGTTATTAAAAAAGTCATCCAGCAATGGCATAAAGTCCCCTTTAATTTCTTCCCAGAAAATTTGGAAGAACATCATTGAGAACCCGTCTGGCCCTGGCGACTTGTCCGCTCCCATGTGACTGATAGCCTTTTTAACTTCCTCCTCCAAGAACGGAGACTCCAGACAGGATAGCGAGGGCAAGGACTCGAGCTGGTAAGTCTGCCAGAAATCATTCCTGAGTGGGATCCGAAAATCATTCTTCTTCCCCAAGAGGTCCTTGTAGTATCCTTGGAAGGCTGTGGAAATCACTTGTTCATCTTGTAGTGTCCCCGAGCTTGTTTCTAAGGATAAAATAAGATTGGACCTTCGTCTTGCACTAGCCACTCGGTGGAAGAAGGCCGTGTTCGCGTCTCCCTCTTTGAGCCACAAAATTCTAGATCTTTGCTGCCATTTAATTTCTTCCATTTTATAGAGATTGGCAATAGTTTTACGGAGCTCCAGAAGTCTGTTCCTTTCCTCCTGAGACAGGTCTCTCGACTCCTCCACTCTTCCAAGTTCATCAATTCCTTCCAACAAGGAATCTTTTGTGCGCCAGACGGTCGAGAATCTAGATCGGTTACATTTACGAAGCCGCTTTCTTAATCTGCGAATTTTTTCACACCATCTGGCCGCAGCATCTGTGCCAGTCACTGGGAGCGCCCAGTTTTCCATCACCAGGTGATGAAAATCCTGAATCTCCAGCCAGGCCTTCTCAAATCGGAATCTTCTATGACTTTTGGCTCCCTGAAGCCCAATGTCAAGAAGGATTGGAGTATGATCTGACGTAGGTCTAGAGATCGATCTAGCAGTTGCAAGGGGGAACTTAGTCTCCCAATCCATCGAAACGAAAATCCTGTCCAATTTTGCCATAATCGGAGCAGACTGCATGTTAGACCACGTAAATAGTCTATCATTAATAGGGATATCTATCAACTCAAGTTCCATTATCACCCTATTGAACTCTGCCATGTCCTTGTTGCTGGAACCTCTACCCTTGTGTTCGAATGCGAATCGGGTAATATTGAAGTCCCCCCCGACGATCCAGGCCCTCAACCAATGGAGACGAATATTGGCCAGTTCTTGCCAAAAGGCGTCACGCTCTGACGCCACATTTGGCCCATAAACAACTGTGATCGTCTGCATATACTTATCAGATCGTCGAACCAATCGTGTAGTCAGGGAGAATGTACCCATAAAGACCTCTGAACAAGTGAGCAGGTCCGAGTTGAAGCCAATGGCAATTCCTCCTGAGGCTCCCGCGGATGGCCGTAAAACCCATTCCTTGATCCTGTTTCCCCCTATTCTCTTGAGTTTGGTCCCGTGAATAAGTTTGGTCTCCTGAAGCCCCACCACATCCGCTTTGGACTTCGTGATAACGTCTCTAACCATATCCTTTTTACCTTTATCCCCCAGATCCCGGACATTCCAGAAGAGCGTATTCATTGGGAAACCATATCCGAGATGACAGTGTGTGGGACTCGGGCGGGATTCGCCCACAGAGACCGTTACCCCCCTAGAGTTGGATCCTAGATCCTTATGCATACTAGATTTAGCCCTCTCAATTTCCCAACCCCTCATTTTGTTAAGAAGAAACGCATTGCGTTCTTTATCACACACTTCCAAACCACAGGTCGTAGCTAATATAAAAACTTCAGAATCTGACATGAAATTTAAAATATTAGCAAGAAACATTTCTGTACCTCCATTGACGTGTTTGGCCGCTTTGGTGGCCGTAGCTCTCTCCAAAAAGTCATCTAAGGACTCCGCATGAGCCCTCTTAGGTGAACGGTGAACTCTGAGCCCAACTGTCCTCTGAGACGACCCTGCGCTGCCAGTGGGCACTGACTCTGGGAGTGTGGATAGAACCATCTCAGGCGATATCTCCTCTGGGTGTTAGCAATGAACTCAAGATCCTCTGACTCCTCATCAGAGCACGAGAATTCTTCATCAAGGTTTAGCCGCCCTTCTAGGTCATCCTCACTATTTGTGAGTTGAATCTCCCTTTGAAGCTTAGGCACACTCAAAGCGGACTCCTCAATGAGCCCGTAGACTGGTGATTTACTGTTCGTAGATATAGAGATGTTCTCCGTTGCGGTCCCCTCAGTGGGCCCGCTCCCATCTTGAAAAAGTGTCTGTTTGTGCAAAACCATAGTGTTACATGATCCGGAGACGATAATGGGCATTTTGGACCCCTCTTTGGGCCCACAAAAATCTATAAAATGTCCATACGTCCCTATATTTTGCTTTTCCATACTGTTATCGTGATCCCCTCCATCGCGGTGTATCCTACTGCACACCTCGAAGATGCCGCTCCTCGACTTACTCGCTTGGGCGGTAATCCTACCGCCCTTGCCAGGTGGCGATGCTTCATTTGCTATATCATCGGTGGGTGCCGTTGCTATTGGGTTAATACATGGTGATTGAAAATCTCCGCCAACTGTCCTCAGTGGATTGGAGATTGGTGCGGTGTGATTTGAAAGCGCCTTTGTAAACGAAGCTAACCCTTTCGTTACCATTGCACTCTCTGCTACTTCGTCTTCTTTCCCATTCTGAGCTAACTCCGTAAGCCTCCTTTTACCACCTACTTCTTCAGACCTACTGCCCACTCCCTCCATTACAAGCTCGCACTCCTCTGTGTTGCTTTTCCTGTGGATGCTCAGATCTCTGATCTTCTCTTTCCCCAGAGTGGGATCAGTTTCATGGGCCGCAGGCTCCACAGAAGCTACTTTTTCAGCTTCTTTTTCAGTTACTGGTGAAAACCAGCCTTTCATCACCCACTCTCTGGTCGAAAGTGGGGGATTGCTTGTCATCATCCCCACTTTGGCGTTAGTCTCCACTAAACCCTTTTTCTGAGTCTGCATGTTGTTGATGTTTGGATTTCCCCCCAATTGGTGGTCTGAGCGCTCTGATCCTTTATCCGGAGCAGCAGCGCAGACCTCCAGAGAGTTGTTAGGCAGGGTCACTGGTATCTCTGCTGAGTTGAGGGCCCCTGATGGCTTTTGACCTTTGGATTTACCGGTTAGACTCCTTTCTCGACCTCTGTCGTATGGTAGACTCTTAAGTGGCCGCATCTCAACCACCGGAGTATCCTGGCATTGCTTTGGGCTCATGGCCGCTCTGATGACCTCTCGGTGAGCCCTTTCAATCTCATGAGATCCATCGATTGTGAGGCTTTTCGATGGCGAGAGCACTTGTTTGTAACTACGGTTGTCTTTGAGAGTCGATGTAGGCTGAGGGGCTTGGTTCATCGGCAGTGCTTCGACAATCTTGTCTAGCACGAATCTAACCAGATACGCTTCCTCAAATGAAAAATTTTTAGCGAATCGCAGCATCAGAGAGATGTCGGTGCTTCTGATCAACACCCTCGCCGAGATAAGATCTGAGCGACGCCTCGTCTTCTCATCAATCTCCTTTACCGTCCCAAACTCCGATATAATCTCTTGAATAGCTTCTCTTTTCCAAAAGTGAAGTGGGATGTTATGGATCCAAATCCAAAACCGATCTCCCTGAGGGAGCTCCGCTCCGAAGGTTGGCGTCCACTCACTGAAGTCAACTTGGAAATGTCCAAAGTCGATCTTCCCTAGGCCCACCACCTTCGTGACCTTCTCCGGCTTGGGAAAAGAGATCAAAAACTGCTGATGACACAGCTTTTTGACCACCCAGTCCCTGTCGGCACGCAATGGCCATCTGAGATTCAAAGCTTGGAGGAAATGCGCTTCGGAGGGACACCCCGACCGAATCTTAGCAATCGCACACCACTGTTGAAGCCAGGCTTCTTCATTCTTGATCACCGCAAGGCTATTAGCCAGCTTGATCCTGGTGGGGCTCTCCGGCGACTTCCCTCTGACCACTTGCCTGTCTTCATCCAGATTGGAGCTGTTGACATTAGTGCACGAATACGACATATGGCCCCACTTCAAACATCTAATGCAACACACTTCTTTGGTACATTCCGAACGGAAGTGGCCAAGATCCCCACGATTGAAGCATGGGACGGGTTTTCTTTTTCCCTTTCGCATTTTTTTCTTACCATATTCACTGTGAGAAGTTTGAGCATTTTTGGAAGTATGGTTGTAGATGTTGTTTTCATGTTGGGTTGGAGGAGAGGAGGGGTTGTGCTTCCTCTTACCCCCTCTGTCCACCACCACCCACTTTTCCGCCTCCTCCACTCCTCGAGCTCGTTCCACCATCTCATGTGGCCCTCCGTTCGGATCCCCTCGTTGGGCCCAAACGTTGGAGTCCGTTGGGGGGTCTGGAGCTTTCTCGCTGGCTTGGATGTCGAGGCGCTGAGTGGGTGGGCGGTTGGAGGAGGGAAGTGCAAGAGATGAAGACTTGGTGATGGGATGAGGCATTGTTACACTGGTGTTGTTGTGGAAGGTGCTTGAAGTTTTGTGAGCATGAGAGTGGTGAGGTACTGTTACATTGGTTTTTGATTATTTGTACAACTTTCCCTGTGGAGAGCGATGAACCTCCTTATGTTTTGTATCAGTGCCGCTCCGCCGAGGACGTTGCTGGATCGGGGGGGGAGGGGGGGGTTCTTCTCCGCTCCCCGAAGCGAGTAGGAGGACCCTCTCCATGGGCCCTTCCCCTCGGTGGTGACTCCCGATAATGGCGATGATGAGCCTCGCCTCTCCCCAGGCTTTGGAGTGCACTACGGTGTGCCCGCCTTGGGGAGAGCGCGCGCCTGAGCCTATGGGAATCCCCTTCCCGGTGGTGAGTCCCCACAAATACAGATGCACGGATGGTGCTGACATTGAGAGTTTCTGAAGCCTCAATGCACTGGTTCTGAGCATGAAGCACAAGAAGTGAAGTGTTGGGTTGTTGGGGTGAAATCGTAGCAGGGGGGTGGTGGAGGAGTTGGAGTAGCGTGCCCTCTCATTGGGTCCGCACCCACTCAGTTCAGCCTCCGTAAGAGACATGTCGGAATGGCAGATGTCAAGCGAAGTGAAAGCAAGGTGGCGCAAAGACTGCAGATGCAGGGGTGAAGGGGTGGGGAGAGGATGGGCTAGTATGAGAGGAAAAGAAGGTGGCGGGAGGGTGGGGGGCAAGGGTAGAGGAAGAGCAATGTTGGTGAGGCTAAAGTGGGGAAGGGGTTAAGCTAGGCAGAAGAGGTTAGAGTGGGCGGCTGTCGACAGAGGTTTTCCGGTGGGGCAGAGGGGAGAGGGGAGGAAGGAGAAGAGGGGGGTTGGGAGTTGGTAGAAGCTCCCATGTACATAAAATGTTACCGATAAGTAAAAAAAAAACAACTGCTCTATTCTTGTATTGTTTTTAGGTTATTATCGATTGTCAAGGGCTCACTTATCTTAAGGATCTTTTGACTGACAAACATGAGAAAGGATTCACTGAGCAAGCTTGTAGCATTATTTCAAGGGAAAAGGGGTTATGAGCAACTTGCTCATTGAGTAAATAAGCAATTGATGATGTGGTATGCATGTAATTGAAAAATTCTTAAAAAGGTTAGTTGTCCAATGTATCACATACATGCCACATAATCATTTGCTCATTTACTAAATGAGCAAGTTGCTCATATTCCTTTTACCTTATTTCAAATATTGCAAATAGCATTAGTTCCCGACTGCAGCTTAAGTTGACGTGGTAGCAACTAACTCATTCAAAGATAAGTTTAGCATGCAATTCTTGGTATTTACTATTTTATTTCAAAAAGTGACTTTTTTTTTGGGGGGGGGGGGGGGTGGGATTTCTTCACTTCCTCCAATTTAGTACATAATTTGTATTTGTATGTATGAGTATGGTATTAACCCATGACGGTAAGTTTGTGCTTGATTAGGGTGGGTTAAGTAATTTTGTACTCTTAGGGGATGTTTGGTTTGGTTTGGTTTGGCTGGCATGAATATAAATTCAACCCATGAAGAGTACTATCTGAAAAATAATCTTTGAATAATGAGTTTAACATAATTTTAAAGATAGTAATAATAATAATAATAATAATAATAATAATAATAATAATAATAAAGGTGATTGTTTAGTGAGTAGAGAGGGTGAGGAGAGAGAGAAACAAAAGAAACAAATCATGAACAGCGGACTGCAGCCGAAATCCACTGCTTTAATCCGGATTTTAAAAAGTCTGTTTTGGCTATTGTTTAGCTACTATTTGGATACTAGTAATTATACACGTGTTTTGCACGTGGAAATTTTTTTTTGGGAGGGGGGGGAGGGGGAGAAAGAAAAGGGGGGAAAAAATTACCAACACGTGCGTTGCACGGATTGGATTATGAACTAAGACTTTCTCCCATTATATTTAGCTACTATTTGGATATATAGAGAAACAAAATTCAGTCCACTTCCAGCCATCAAAAACATGGAACAGTAGTCTTCCATGGGATTTAAAGTCCCTCCATGCGAAAAAAACAAACAGGCCCTTAGAGCATCCACCGTTGAAAATAACAATCAATCGTTTTGCTGCAGTAGTTAAATGCTATTTTTTACCTTTTTATATTAAAATAATAAGAGACGGTCCTTCATATTCTATTGGAGAGAAAAAAAAATTTAAAAAAATTTTAAAATGGTGAGACGGCATATAAAGTTCCGTCGGAGAGGGAAAAAAAAAGTGCAAAGTACCGTCAGAGGAATTTTTAAAAAAAAAAACAGAAAGGGACAGACGACACTCGAAGTGCCGTCCGACAAAGATGGCAATTTTTCTTTTCTTTTCTTTTTTCCCCACTATTTTTATTTCGGATAGTGCTATTTGAACCCTGCTATCTGAAAGGAATATGCCTTTAATTTAGAAATAAGAAAAGAGGCATAAGCTGTTTCTAACAATGAAAAAAAAAATTAAAAATTTTTTTAAAAAAAAATCCGACAAAAGGGAGGCAAGAGGTGCCGTCCGACCGTCCGAGGGTTGGGTGCTTTTCGGTTTTTTTAACTGGAAAAATTACGAGGGACGGCACTTCGAATGTCGTCCGACCATTAAAAAAATATTTTTTTTGTTTGGTGCAACGGCACTTCAAGTGCCATCTCTCATATATAGCAAACGGCTACAGATGCTCTTAGTGAAGATGCTCTTAGTGAAGGTGAAAATGTATTTTGTACTTGATGGTCAGAAGTTCTGATTTCTTTGAGTATGGGGTTTAATCTTTGCCCTTAATCTCTCGGTGGAACCGTCTGCATCTGCCTCGACCATGTGGAAAAGGAATAGCTGGACACCTAAATTTCCAGGGTCACCAGCGCGAGATGGTGTTGGGTTATAGCAGGACGATGCTCATTAATCTCATCAGTGATGCAGGGGTCCATGTCTCAGGTGAGAAAGAGATTCAGGTTTGGGGTTAGTGCATATTTTATGAGCATCAATGATGGGGGAACCTAAGGTTGTTTTGAAGACATTGACACCTTATAAAATCAGGGTGTTTGCTTAGCAGCAGCTGGTTCTTTAACGATGTACCGTAATCAGAGATCCTATTAAAGCAGAATATCACATCCACCGATAGATGTGTAGAGTGTGAGAAATGCGGTCTTCCTATATTCAAATATATATCTTTATATAGCTGCTACATATTTATACAATCCTGAGTGGAAAAAGAAAGCTTCTGTTATTTTTTGACAGAAATTGTTTCCATTAGAAGAACACAACCCGAGTTTACAAATTGTCAAGTGAAGTGCAGTTCACTAAAACAAACTGATACAACACTATTTGCCACCAAAATATCAAATCTACGACGCATTTGATTCTGAAAAGATAAAGTCAATCCAGATTTCAACAACGGCAGACTACAACTATAACATGTTTTTTTTCTCTCAAAACATCTAATTAAGACGGTAAAAATTCTGATCATTATTCTAACCAAATCATTGCTCTAACCATATCTATTACCAAAACCAACACCATCACGCATTGTCCTTTAGACTCTCTAAAGTTCATCCTGCAATAGGCAATAGCAAGGAGAAGGGAAAAATCAAGAGTAAGAACTGGGAGTGGTAAAGAGCAAGATACTGCATGGTGAATAAACAAAACAAAACCAAAAGATTATTAGGGGGGAAAGACGAAGAAACTTACATGTTTATCATCCTCAGTATCCTCTACTTCTTCTGGTTTCTCATCAGTGTCTGAATCAGCCTCTGCCCCAGCATCATTGTCGGCATCATCCTCATCATCCTATTTAAGAGAACAAAGATGAAAACTAATATCAATAAATGAAAAGCAAAATGATGTGAACACACAGCTCTCATATCAACTCAAATCAACTAGAAGCTTACTTCAGCATCGGAATCGGCAGTCTTATCCTGTAAAAGGAAAACAAATTACAAGGTAAGTTACATAATACCTAAGGTGTTTAGAGAGTACAAAACAGGCTTACATGTAAACAGCATTTCAATAAAAAAAACAGCATTTCAATAAAAAGAACAATTGGATGAATTGAAAGGAATTCAGCTAGTTTCATGAACAAATTATGTTTGATAGCAAATGAGAAAGGAGGCAGGATTAAGGTGACCAGGTTTAACTTGTGATAGATTGCATATGACAAAGGAGAAGACATAACGATCTCAGCCAAAATATGTATACATTATTATCTAGAAAGGTATTTTGCAAATAATGAATTGAAAAATCATTTTGCTCTCACAACCAGATGAATATACTGTCAAAAAAACTTATTTCCAAGAAAAGATGAAGACTAATTTTCACATATAAAAATAATTATAAGAAAATCCAATATAATAAGGTTGTAAGAACATAGATATTAAGAATAAGAAAATAAAATAAAATGGTCAATGATGGATGTAAGTATAGAGTACCTCTTCCTCTTTCTTCTTCTCAGCTTCATCAAAAGCTGCCTTCTCAGCCTGCAGTAAAATCCCTCAGATTAACACGAGTTAAATATTTCAGTATTAAACTGCAGAATATCCAAGTATACAAGGCACTTACATCCTTCAGCTTCTCCCATGTTTCTTCTGCAAACTTCTTTGCATATTCAGGGTCATCACAAATCAAAACATTGTCAAATAAGGTGCCTGATTTCACCTGAAAATAGATAATTTGAAGTTAAAATATGAGAGAATAAACGAACAAATAGATAACATTAATGTCAGCACATGAGAACATATAGGTGGATTAGATTTACCTGCCACAACTCAATGCCGACATATTTCAACTTATCGAAGGCATAGATGTAGGGGTCGTCCTTAAAATCTGCATGGAGTTCCAACTTCTGCAATTAAGCACCCGAAAGACATGATAATAGAAGGCCCCACAATGATGAGCGAAGATTTTTACCTGGATTGGCAACCATAGGTGCCTTCCACTTTCCCTTGTAATTAGGGTTCTTAATTTTCTGGTTTAAATATAAAATTATAATCAGTTTGCTGAAATGCATTTTAGTACGATGAATTATCATTGAAGAGAGTACTGTATTACCTTTTGTTTCCAGACTCCCTTGTATTCAGGGTTTGGAATGGTTGGAGCTGTCCATTCACCATCTTCCTCGTCATCCCAGTCTTCTGGCTGTAAAATACATGTGAATCAATATTAAGGCTCCAAGTTTAATAAAAGCCGTTCATCGGTGATACAGCAGCAAAACAGCAGTGAATTTTCTGAAATAAGAGGCATACCTTTTTAGCCTCAGGATCAACAATTTCCTTAGGAATGTCATCATACCCCTTCATAAGCAAAATAGAGGAAATTAGTCCAATTGAAGAGTAAAGAAGGCCGAGTGTTTCAGAGAAGAGGCATAAAGATTGGCAGAGCTCAACAGGCAGTCAGTTTGCTTTTTTTAGCATAACCATATTTTATATCGTACAGCACCGCTATAGATTCCCATATTACCGGTATAACGAATAGGAAAATTTTCATAGGAAAAGCCAGTCAAAGGGATGAGGTGTTGCAATTTGACCAACACTACAGCCAACTAATACCACATGCCCAAGAGTGAATGAATAATAGGAAAATAAATCATAAACATATAAATAACATGTGATTGTGAAAAAAGTACCTCAGGTTTCGTATCTTCCGGATCAGGAATGTACTCCTTGTCCTCCCAGTCCTCAGGTTTCTTGGCTTCAGGATCTTTGATTTGCTTTGGGGGAAGTATGTCCCACTCACCGTAGATACTTCCAGTTTGTTTCTCAACGTTGTCAATAAGGATACTGTAAGTAGCATCAGGGCGAATGATAAAAGTGTATACGTGACTTAGCTGGTCAGTCTCACATGGAACATCCTTCTTAATCAAGTGATTCTTCTCATTACGAGTAAGAATAGCATGAACCTTTTTAGTGCTGTACCCACAAATATCGGGCCCAAACATGATGCTGCAAGTTCAATGGAGTGAAATAAACAATGCAATAAATCATCAGTATAACTAGGAATATGAAACAAGAGTAATAATAGAGAAGGTTATAGTGTTTTCACCTGTAAGGGGTGTCCCCACCAAACTTCTTTTGGTCCACATCACCACTGAGGAGCTTCATGTAGCCACCACCACAGTCAAGTTTCTGCTCGTGTTTCACGGTGAATTGGAATACTAATGTCTTGTCCTTGTTGCTAAACTCAGGGAACTGTGCAGAGATAGCATAGAACCTATAGTCTTCACTGGTTTGGATGCCTGCATCCAGAGTATGACATTTTGACAGAATAGATGGTTGTATAAGTTCCTATAAAGTATGAAAATTTTGACATAAAGTAATAGATTGAAAAATACCTTTGTCTTCAGGGTCCCCATTCCATTTTCCAGATGTATGGTTCCATTCACCTGCCAGGTTCTCATCCTTCTTCCAATCAGATTTTACCCACCGGCTTTCCCAGCCATCTGTAAAACATATCCACCACAAGCGTATTTTAGTACAGAAGATAAAATAGACGACTAGACTTTAATTGTTTAGATGCAGAATATATAGCGTTCTACTGCTGGCAGATTGTTGTCAAGCATCGTCATCAGATAACTCAAAAATTAACTGTACGTGTTTATCTAAAAAATGCACGTGGCCTTCTGTCCGAATTAAAGGTGTTTCTTTCTATTTGATGTGAAATGCAATCATCACTTGCTGTTCCAGTGATGGGTGAAATTCTTGCAACAAAAAAAAAACAGCAGGTATCACCCTAACAGATTTACAATAGAGAACATATGACATTTCTATGGGGTAGTTGGGAGAAATGATAATATTAGGAGAGAACATAGGACATTGTGGGATATCATGACTAGGGCTATTTTGTGGTCACTATGGCTGGATAGAAATGACTTGCTTTCGTAATATTAGATGTAACTTTCATATATTACTGGGCAAAATAGTGGTCCTAATAAATGATTGGGCAGGTCACACAAGTTCCAGGACGAGAATCCGATTTGAGGGGGCAAAGTGACTATCTTGGACATGGAAGCAATTATCTTCTGACTTGTCTTGTGGGGGTGGAGCTTAGAGGAGGTCTTTGCGAAGTGGGCTTTTGGTGTTTTGAAATATGGTTGTATGTGCCGTTGTGCACGTTACTTATCTTCATCTTAGGTGTTAGGTTGTAATTGAACATTTGTATGTGGTGCCGATGTGCACAGAAATTTGTATGAGTTGTAGTAGGACTATTTTGTGATTTCGTTAATCGTTCATTAATGAGAACGATGACCTTGGTCACTTTTTATTTTTTAAAAAAACAGATTTACAATAGAAGTCCAAAAATCAACAAGGGTAATGCTACACCTACTTCCAAATCTACTGCTTTTCTTTTTACTACCTTAGGAGGTTATAGTAGAGTAGGTAGTAGAAACATCCAATAGTAGGGTGCCACATAAGATTTGGTAATGCTACCTTAGGTATCACCCTAAGGTATTTACAATAGAAGTCCAAATATCAACAAGGGTAATGCTACACCTACCTACCAAATCTACTACTTTTTTCTTTACTATCTTAGAGTATTATTGTAGAGTAGGGGGTAGAAACATCCAAAAGTAGTATACCACCTAAGGTAGTAAAGAGAAAAAGAAAAAAAATAGTAGATTTGATAGCAGGTGCAGCATTACCCCATCAACAATTTACACTTTGTTAAAATGCATCATCCATCATTTCTAAGAACAAAATCCTAAATTCACTTTTAGAAACATAGTTGGGTAGTAGTAAATTATATGGCACAGGTAACCTAGCAGACCTAAAATTAGCTACTAGGGCATTTCAATTACAATTATATCCAATTCAATCCCGTTGTAATGTGCGAATTACATAGATACAATTCCAATATTGAGGAGAATAGTATAACGATTAATATTATACCATCCGAATCAAACAATCTAGATGGGCTACAGCCAGTATGTATCTATTACCAATTCCAAAGCTACACCGAAATAGCAAGTAAAGGTTTTTGTTTATCGCGCAAAATTCAACAGATTACTTGCTCTTTAAAAATCAACTGCTCATATTATTTTCATGCAAACAATTATTCACCAAAGAGGTCGCTGCCTCAACATTTTTTCTCAACTTACTAAAGCCTTTATTAAACCTATTAAAAATTGTTTGCAAATAGAATTCTGTAATAAAACTTATACGGTCATTTAATATGAAATTCTTCAAATTAATCAGCGGATAAGTAACAATCAATTTTCAGAACCAACAGTTTTTATACAATTTGGGCAGGAAAAAATCTGATCCAATTTTGCAAGCGCTTCTCAGTATGGTCTTATAGTTACATTTACAACCATGTGATGAACCACAATGGATCTTTACTAATTATAATAAACAGAATACACACTGAATCAAATCTAAACTAAATTTATTACTATGACTATTTTGATAGCAGATCTTGAAGCTCGTCATGCTTAGTAAATCATAAACCATATATTAATTCTAACAAATGAGTAAATATGATCTACAGTAAAATTGTAAAATACTGAAACGGTAATTTACATAAACCCTAAACAGTAAGCCGTAAACCCTACAGTAAATCTTAGAAATCGTGATCATTATCAACTAAACACCGATCGACTCATCAACATCACCTAAAAAACGAAGCTAAATTTAGAAACTAACTACATCTTAATCTCACAAGCAACCCCTCTACCTAAAACGAACCCTTAAACCCTAACAACAAATTATCCGCAAATTCGCACCAGATCCAAGATCCAGTAACAGAATCCAACGATCTGCCATCGGCTTCATGTCAAAATCCAAGATCCGATAGATTCCGATAGATTCACTCAGAGTTGAGAGAAATCATCACTATAATCTTGTTCCTTTTATGAATCTAAACCAGATCTAAACAGTCAAACCACTCGTTTCAAAACGGCGGCTAAAGGTCAACTATCACTCGTCCCTAGAAATTCAAAGGAATTCAACAGAGAAAATCGGATCCGTACCGTCAAACTTCTCTTCGAAGTAGACCTCGGCGAATGCGATGGAAAGGACGGCGAAAGCGACGCCGGCAGTCAGAAGCGAATTCCTCGGAATCGCCATGGCCAATTAGAGCGAGCTTCTTTCAGTTCAAAGAAGTAAATGAGATCGAAACGAGCTTATAAACTACTGCGGTAGCTGAGTCCCGTCACCTCCCATAAAGTTACCGGCACATTTCACCTGGATTTCTTTGCCGTCTGATGGGTGAAATGGACGGTTGAGATTGGATTTCAGATTGGTGCCAGCCGTTGGACCAATAGAGTGATGCCACGTCAGCGTTATGACGTGCTTTTTTTAGATGTATAGCGCTTATAACACCTAGGTCTGTTCTATTCTTCACGCTATTGGTGCTGTTGTACGCCCTAAAGTACTGCACTGATTAGCAGGTTAAAAGCGTGCACCTTGAGTTGGAAGGAGTGGCGGTATAAATTTCCTATACCTAATGTAGGGAGAAATTTTTTTAAAATAAAAATTAAGTGCAGAGTGTGCGCACTTACATAGAATATCCTTTGCAGTTTGGGGAAAAAAGTATTTTATGGAAGAGGCATTATATGATGTGCGTGCGAGTGATCTGAGCACTGAAACTGAATATAAGTAGCGTCCATCATAAGACATTTTGATGATTAATAAATTAGTAGTACAATTTATTCACCCTGATAAATCTTGAAGTTCCTTTTTCGATTTCTTTGATATTGATATGGCTAAAATTAGAACCAAATCGAAATCGATCAAATCGAGCACAAATTTTAAAACTTTTAGGGGTAAAACGGTAATTGTTACGTTCCGATTTTCAAATACGGAATACAAGTACGTAACGTAGGCCCAGCAAATGTTGAAAACACCATCCATAGTTGTACCAGAGTACCAGACTAACTCAACAATATGAAAGAACAATCACAAGCACGCAAGAAGATATAATTACATATAGGGGTGTAAAATGAACAGGACGGTCTGTCGTCCGTCCGAGTCCGGCTCGGGAAATGGTCTGACCATGGACCGTCCGAACTGTTATACGAACCGAACTCGAACAAATTATTAGGTCTGATTCTTTACCGAGCTCGAACCGGATATAAGTCCGTCCGAGTATTATTGCGGTCCAATGCTTTATCGAACCGAGTCCGGACTATAAAAATTTTGTCCGGCCTAGACTGAGCCGGACATAAGCTCGTCCGAGTAAAATTTTGGTCCGAGCTTGAACATATAGTTGTCCGATCTCGTCCGGTCCGATTTACACCCCTAATCACATAAACAAAGATCAACTTCAATAATAAATGAAATAATCCAAATAATAATATCCAACACCTCGAATAAAAACAAATTTCGGGTCATAAAGCCGAAAATAAAGTATAATATTAAGACAATGTTCAAAGAATATAAATCTAGCAATAAATTAATTCAAGCAATCAAATCTTGGACTCCATCTTCTAGAATCGTTGTTCACCAATTCCTTCTGGCATTGTTCCCCCAGTACCTGTAAACTCTTGATCTAAAAAGAAAGAAAATAATGCCCTTAGAGTAAGTCATAGACAGCAAGTAGAGGAAAACAGAAAATAATAGGAACATAGTATATCAAAGAAAATGGACGGGATCAAGTCAAATAGCAACGACAAGGAATGGCAATAATGTCAAGGGTCTATGTTTAATCATGCATTTAATTAATAATTTCAATTCAAGTTCAATATTGGCGACAGTATACGGAATCAAGCATGAAATATCAAATGCAGGTTATTAGCCATTTTATTAGCTTATCTAGTGCACGTACTACTGCGTCCCATTTCACAGGTTCGGCGCAAGCACACCGTGTACGCTTTAGATTGATGGTGAATTCACGGTTCGTGTACTCAGCCAAGTAATCGGTGTTTAATGTTCAATGACAATAATTATTAAGCAGTATTTTATGGCCAACAGTACAGGTCAAGCAGTAGGGACCGACCGAGTATACTTTCCGATTGTTCACTACCAAGTCATCCCATAATACCCCGGCTTATTATCATTTTATTTCATCCTATGTGAGTATGCAAGAAGGTGTCAATGTTGTATGATGCTAGGTGTGTCTAATTATACTCGTTACAGACAAATCAAGAGGCAAGCATATAAAATTAACACAAATCACACAATCTGGACAGCATGATATTGTTGTAAAAAAATACAGATTACCACTACTACAGAAAAGAAAATCTGGATCCATCAGAAATTACATAAACTAGACTCTCTTTCGGTTCCAGCAAATATATATACGACATATAAAAATTATAGAAACTAGGGTGAAAATCATATTCTTTTCAGATTTTATGTTCAGACAGTAAATTGTAAATTGTATAAACACATATGAAACAGATCAGAAAACTCATCAATTAAATCTACAAAAATTTAGGGTGGTTCCTATACTGTCTAGTCTCGGCCAAATTTATTTCATATTTTTATTTTACTGTTATCATGTTCAATTAAATTCTGAAACAGAAAGATAAGCATGAATTTGTGAATCTGAAATTTCTGACACAGCTGTACTAAAATACTGATACCTAACAGTGTATAACTCGGAATTCAGATTTGCTAAAAGTTCTGGAAAATAGATTCTTGGGCTATAATTCATGTTCGAAAAGTTATTTCAAATTATAACAGAAACATGGTCGAAAATCTGATACAAAAATGAATAAACAGCAGTCCATCATTTATTTTGGTATGAATAGGCAACAATTTAATCATACAATCATATAGTTCATGCTAATTAATAATCAAAGTGCTATTAGATGTTTAACATGCAGATTTCTAGATTTAAGATGCAATTTTACAGGCATGGTAATTAATTCATTAAATTGAATTTAATCTAATACATGCAATTCATCGAACAAGTCTATCACATGGATCTAGTTATTTTTCATGTAATCGTGCATATGCAAGATTCAAGAGGGACTAGGTTTTAGATCAAAGGTGTCTGCACGATATTAAGAATACATCGGGTTAGCTCGTATAAACCCTTAATAAACTTAACGGAATTTCAAATAGCAGTGTGATAAAAAGATTTGGATCTACTTGCAGAGATCAAGGAAATCTTGAACAAAACAATAAACTAGTTCAAGAAGACACTTGCCTTTTAATTAGTAGATTCGAATATATAGAATAACGGAATGAGAAACCCGGGCGACGAACCACGATCACGGGAACATGCAAGCACGTGCGAGCTATGTGCAAACACACCAATGCAGCAAAACACAAAATAGCAAAACCAAACCCTTCCTCCTACACAACAGCAAACACCAACGGGATCCCCTACTCTCCAAACAGCAAACACCGGTACACTTTCCCTCCTTCTTCTCCACAGTGATAGAAAGCGAGAAAGACGACGGGAGACTCAACGGCGACTGCGGTGACTGACGACAGCGGCGAGGGCGGCTGTCGGCGGGACGCTGGCGGTCGGGAAGCGACGCAGCGACGAGGCGACAGCTTTCGAGCGACACTGTTTTGCACCGAAACAGAGGAAGCGGAGCGGCAGGGCTTCGGGCGTTCGACGACGACGACGAAGGGGTGAGGGTTCTTCGGCGGTTGTGGGGGATAGCGGAGAGGGTGAAGGCGGTGACGACGAGGCGGTGGCGGCGAGGTGGAAAAGTGCAGGCGATGGGTTACGGTGATGATGGGTTTAGATGAAGGCGACGGGGTGGTGGCGAGACTGGAGCAAGGGCGACGGCGGAGGGGCTAAGGTGACAAGGTCGAGGTGGCGATCGGAGACGGGATCGGAGAACGTACGGGTGGCTTGGTTTGGCGGTTTGGGTTTGAAACGAAAACAGAGAGAGAGGTGAAAGAGAGCGGCGGGTTAGAGGAGAGAGAGAGAGATTATAATAAGTTAGGGTTTAATAATAGGGTATTTATAGGGATTAAGAAGTTGGGGTTTTGGGTTGCGGGTTAATGGGTTTAGGGTACAGGTTTAGGCTCTAAAAAGAGATGAACAAACAATAATCAATGGGATGAACATATAGCGAAACAACTCAAACTGAAAACACGAAGGGCAACAATTTGCAATGAGCCAAAAATAGCATAATTCAAGTCAAAAGAGCATTGAACAATCAAAAGAAAATAAAAGAACCCAATAAAAGAAAAAAAAATTATTATTAAAAGAAATCAGATACAATAATCAAGAAAATAAAATAAAATACAATACAATAAAATCCAAAATAGAAAAATAGGGGTTACAGTAATTTCACCTATAAACGGGTCTGAAATGGGAACTAGGTCTTTCTTCAAAGCCCAATAACCCATAAAGAATTCTGTCCAATTGGGTATGGGTAGCAGCCCATTACAAACCAATTCAAATATTTAAAGAGTAATTCAAATTCATGATTATCTATAAGAGACGGTTTAAACCAAATCTCTTATCATGAAACGAATTAAACTCTACATCTTATCCAAAAATACCGGGACATAGAGATAAATGATTATCTCTAAACTATCTCTACAAGCGACTATAAAAACCTCTTTCCCCCCACCATAACAAGGTAATCAATATTTTTCCACATAAAGCTCTTTCATAATCTTCCTGATTACTAACAAGAGCGTCGGAGGGTTCGTCGCCGGAATCCATCCCGGTGTATCGAACTTTTTTGCAGGTCAACGACAGTGGCAAGAAACCAGTCAAACGCCGGTGAAAGTCAACAGGTTTGCCTTATTCATTTCCTAAAAGAATCCACAAATTCATCTGTTTGCTCCCACACCAAAATCAGCAGCAACAGATTGGCGTCGTTTGTGGAAAACGAAAAAGCAATCCAACCTTACTTCATTAGTGAAAGTAGTTTCAAACCATGCATCCGAAAGAGAATGGGAAGGAAGCGGCCTTCAGCTGAAGAGCCCCTTCCCTTCCTCCTCCTCCTCCGCTCCAAGATGTTCATCCTCAACTCAATCAGCAAGTTCAGCAACCGCAGCCTGAACAACCTCTTCATCAATAACCTCCTCCTCAACAGGCCCCTCCAGGGTCTCGGGGGGCTCTCGTCGAAGTCATCCAAAGCAACACCCTCATCATGACCATGTTTCGGTCCACAATCCCTCAACTGACCCTATGGCTTCTCAAAGTCCTCCAGGGCCGGATCTCCGTCAAATAATTTTTAACCATCAGCAGGGGATCGACCTCCAAACTCGCTTGAATAAATGGCGAGCCCCTGAGGAAATCCCTTAACCTGAGTACCCAGGGGCCTCGAGAGTCCGAACCCCCCATAGACCAAGAACCAGAAGATCTCCTACCCCGAGGAGGCGAAGAGAGTCTCCTCCACATAGTTGGCGGAGAAGTCAAACTCCAATAAGCCGAGCCATACCTAGGGACCGTCAAGCTGGAAGGGCACCAGTCACTCAGGTCGAGCTCCAGAACTTCAAATAAGATATCTTGCGAGCTCTTAATATTGCCACAAGTCAGGATCAGCGTACCCCTAACCCTTGCCATACCGCCACTCATGAGAGAGAGTCTCGAGGGTCGACTAGACCCGACCGGAGGGATCACTTAACCCACTGCCGTCTCCATGAGATGGAGAGGTGCCTCAACAGGATCAATCATGAAGAGAAACAACGGGCCAACAACTTCCGCCCAAGCAGACCTCCCTGTTCCAGAGCCATCATGGAAGCTCCGGTTCCCGAAGCCTTTAGGCTGTCCCGCTTTGAACTCGGACCCGGCCGATCATATCGGGAGTTTTAAACTCTCATGATGATTCATCAAGCCTCGGATGCAGTCCTCTGCAAGGTCTTCCCAGCAACATTGAGGGCCCAGTACGAGAGTGGTACTCCCGTCTATCCCCTGCCTCCATCTTCTCATTCGAACAGTTTGAGAAGCTCTTATGCACCCACTTCGTGGGCAGTCGCCGAGCCGAGAAAACAAGTGCATCTTTATTAACCCTTAGCCAAAGAAGGAATGCCTAAGGGATTACGTTCGGCGCTTCACCGCCGAAGCCCTGTCTATCGCCTTCCTTAACCAATCGGTAGCCTCTGCGGCATTCAGGCACAACGTCACTAACACCGACCTCATCGGGACTTCTCAAAACTCCTGCTTAGGAGCGAGAAGTACATCCGAGCCGAAGAAGCTCTCAACCCCCCCCCCCCCCCCCAGTCAAGAAGAGTCATCTTCTGGTAATAAACGGAGGAATACAAGCTAAGAAGGCTCCCACAAATTCCAGAAGGACGACAATGGCCAGCACTGCCCAGCTCCCCATTTTGAGAAGTTCATCTCCCTCAATGCTAGTTTATTAGCAGTCCTTACGGAGGTGGACAAGGAAGGATTACTCTGCGGTCCCCCTAGAATGAATACCACTGACAAGAAAAGAAACATGGATAAGTGGTGCCGCTTTCATAGGTACCATGGCCACGACACGGATGATTGTCGGACTCTTAAAGAGGAGATCGAAGAACTCATACAGCGGGGACACCTGACCAAGTTTGTCAGAAAAGACGGGGTCGATCCTCCACCCCGAGGAGCCAACAATCGAACTGTAACACCCCGGTAATTTCAAATATATATATATATATATATATATATATATATATATATATATATATATAGAGAGAGAGAGAGAGAGAGAGAGAGAGAGAGAGAGAGAGAGAGAGTAAGTCTATTAAGAGATGGAAAGCTGAGCTCCTTATCTGAGCTGGAAGTGATCAGCCGTCTGATCGAACTTGATTAAGATCGGACGGCTGATCTCCCCTCCGCTTTCTCTTCAGATTTTAAGAGGGGTAAAAGTGGTATACCCCTTATCTCAAAGTCAGATTGCGTATACCCTTCGATTCCTTATCCCGCTCTCTCTCTTCTCTCCCGCTCTCTCTCTCTCGTTCCAAACCCTAATCCCCCTCTCTCCCGCTCTCGAATCCCGCTCTCGATCTGTGTTTGCTCTCTTTGGATTCCTCTCTTCTCTTCTCACCCTATCTGAAGAGATCGGCACCTTCGAGCACCCTAATCGAAGGTCTCTTCGAAACCCTAATCGGCACCTTCGCTCCTCTCCCGCTCTCCCGCTCTCTCTGTCGTTCCAAACCCTAATCCCCCTCTCTCCCGCTCTCGAATCCCGCTCTCGATCTGTGTTTGCTCTCTTTGGATTCCTCTCTTCTCTTCTCACCCTATCTGAAGAGATCGGCACCTTCGAGCACCCTAATCGAAGGTCTCTTCGAAACCCTAATCGGCACCTTCGCTCCTCTCTCGCTATCTTTCTTCCTCACCTGTGACAAACCCTACCCCTACCACCGATCGAAGTACCTGTGCTTCGCTCATCTTCAGATCGATTTGTTGGGCTGTCGTGAGCTGCACCTTAACAGTGCACTTGAGAGTTCGTTCTCTTCTTCCTGACGGAGAACTCATACTGCGACAAGGGTTTCAATTTCTCACCTTGAATTCAAATTTTATTTCCTTTATAAATGCTTCTAGGTTGTTGTTATATTCTTAGCGCTTAAATTATGCTCTGTTAATATTCGCACTAGTATTCGGACTAGTACATATAGATTAGCAAATATTATTCGTACTGGTATATAGAATTTTTAGATGTGGTTAAAGATTAGAGCAAAATATAGAATTTATAGAATTTTTAAATTGAGTCCCAAATGTACTGGCGAAATTAGCAATCTAAGTATGCTGCTAGCATCCCCATTTTCTTTTTTTATTGTTAGTGAAGCTTATTTTCATGCATCTGATTGTCATCTTGGCATGTTTGACCAAAATGGGTTCACTGAGAACTGAGCATGCTATAGCTCTATGCCAAAATCCTCCGGCTATGTACAACAATTGGTTCACTCTGAAAAATATATGCGTACATACTGGACATTTTAATTTTTCTTTTACTGTTTCTTTTGTTTAGTATTATTATTATTATTATTATTATTATTATTATTATTATTATTATTATCATTATAAGATAAGTGATTATTAGTAGTCATGAACAGAATAGTTCATGAGTCATTAGATCTTCTTGTTACCGTAGTTACAGCACGACGCGCTCATTATTCGGCCGATTCCTCTTCATCAGCAAAATACCCTTTACCATCATCATCTCCTTGAACGGAAAGCCAAATACAGGGGAGACTATAGTCGATTTTTTTTTATGCTCCAACACCGGGTGTGAGATACAATACCACTAAGGTGGTTGTGATCATTTCAAGAAAAGGTCCTTTAGGGTTTGGTGAATAGAGTAGATTGTGTTAAGATGTAGTTTTTTTTGTACATTTTTTGGGGCCACAATTTCTCTATTTTACAGTTAAAGATTAGAGAGTTTATTTATTTTTAATTTTTGTTGTTTCATTCTCCTATGAAGGATGGAGATTGAAAATGAGGAATTACTAAGTCAGGATGTTCAGTCCAGTTGGAGGGATGTTGATGATGCATCTAAACCACTTGTTGGTTTAGTATTTGCAACCTTAGAAGATGGATTTGAATTTTATAAAACATATGCAAAATTATGCGGTTTTTCAGTACGAAAGTCTGTAACGATGGTTGATACTACCACAAATGAGAGATATTCACAACAATTTGTTTGCTCAAAACAAGGCAAGCCGGTTGATACAACCGGTGATAATGAAGAATCTTCTTCAATTTTGATCAAGAGAAGGAAACGGGCAATAACGAAAGAAGACTGTATGGCTCAAATACGAATCCAAAGGGATGTTGACGGGAGATGGTCAATCCGTAGGTTTGTTGAGGAGCGCAATCATATTTGTGTCACACCCCGAAAGCAACAATTTCTAAGACAGAATAGAAATGTATCTGAAGCGCAAAAAAGCTTACTCAGTACTTTCAAAGAGGCTAATATACGAACTTCAGAGTTTATGTCCTTCATGGAAATAGAAAATGAAGGTTTCAGTAATATTAATTGTACTGAAAAAGATATTAGAAATTCCTTGCAAAGAGAGAGGGATGGTATGAGACCTTATGATGTTGATATATTGTTGGAGCACTTCCAAGAGGAAAAAGAGATGAATCATTCTTTCAGTTTTCATTACAAGGTTGATGAAGACAACAAATTAACTCATGTATTATGGGTTGATGCTATTGCCAGGAAGGCTTTCAAACATTTTGGTGAAGTGCTAATTTTTGACACCACATATGATACCAACGAATACAAGTTGGTTTTTGTGCCGTTCACCGGAGTTAATCATCATGGCCAATCTGTAAATTTTGGTGCGGCATTTATAAATAAGGAGACCACCGATTCTTTTGTTTGGTTGTTTCAAAAATGGGGTGAAATAATGGGTGGGTCTCCACCAAAAGTGATCATCACGGACCAAGATCCTGTAATGGATAATGCAATTCGGATGTGTTTTCCTGGTTCGAGCCACAGGCTTTGCATGTGGCACATTCTTAAAAAGCTTCCCGATAAGCTTGGTGGCCCGGGTTTGAATAGTGATTTTAGCATTCCATTCCACAGTTGCATCTGGGAATCTGAGACCCCAGAAGAGTTTGAGATGAGATGGAATGACGTAATGCACGCTAATGTGCAAATTGCAGGTATTACTTGTTTGAATAAATTATTCTTATGTTTGAACTTTTTTTTTCTTTTTTATTAGTACTTGATACATATCCCAATAACAGGTAGTCCTTGGCTTTCTGACATTTATTTGCTTCGTGAGAAGTGGATACCGACTTATGCCAAGCATATTTTTACTGCTGGTATTCGCACAACTCAGAGATCAGAAAGCATGAATGCTTTTGTTGATAAGTATGTTAGCAGTAAAAATTCTCTACATGAATTTATGACCAGATTTGAAAGGGCAATAAGGAAACAAAGACAGAATCAGTTGGCAGCTGACTACACTACTCTGCATACCAAACCAAAGCTGCAAACAGGTTTTGAAATTGAGTCCCAAATGTCTGAACAGTACACTAGATCGAAATTTCATATATTTCAGGCTGAACTAGTTGAAAGCTTGAATTATGCATCTTTAATAAAAGCTGACGATGGCAGTGTGCGACACTATATTGTCAGGAGAATGGCTAAGTCGGTACAGTATGATAAAACAAGAGATGTGGTCTACAAGGGGATGGATATTGCTGGGACTTGCACATGTAGTAAATTTGAAGTTGAGGGCATTCCTTGTAGACACATCCTTGTGGTATTGAGGAATGAGTTTGTTGATTCCCTGCCTCAATGTTATATTTTAAAGAGGTGGACCTGCTCTGTAACTACCGAGATTGTATATGATGATGCTGGTGCTGAAATAATCGATAGTTACGGTAGTCCACAAGATTTGGACATGGTGGAATTGTCCAATGAATTCAACAAAGTGATGAGGATTGCTCGCTCATCAAAGGAGATGCGCCAAAAGGCGAAAACATTACTAGTTGGTGTTGTTGCAGAATTGCAACAAGATATGACCCAAGAATCACAACAACCAACAACTAGTTCACTACCTAGAACAGTCCATATTCAAGTACCCGATATTGCAAAAACCAAGGGTAGTGGGAAGCGCATCAAAGGGGGTAGGGAGAAAGCATTGGAGATGGCTGCGAAACCATTGAGAAAGTGTCGCTTGTGCAATAAAATGGTTAATCATGACAGTCGTACTTGTCCTTTAAAGCAAAGGTTAGTAATTAAATACAAACTTTATACTTTATTTTTTTTGTAGTTAGTTTAATTTTAATTTGGTTTTGTGAAAATTAAACGTGTAGCTCTACTATAAATGAGTCACAAGCTTCTACTACAGTTTCAACAATGCAACCTATAACAGAGGATCCTCCGAATATAGCATGAACTTTGTTGAGTTATTTCTGTGTCTTTTGCAAGGTAAGTGTCATATATATCTGCCGTTATATTAGTTTATTACATTATAACACATTTGTTAACTTAACCAACTTTTTTTTTTGTTTGCAGGTAAATCATTAATGGAAAAATATGATGCTCGATAAGCAATTTAGTACCTGAAAAGTTGGTAAAAAATTTCCGATTTATAGTTTAGATTTCCACCTTTAATAGGCAATGATGAAAAGTATATGCAACTTGAATTTTGTTCTTGAACACTAGCCGGTGTGCTTTAATAAAGCGGCCCTAGTGTCAAATTCAAAATTTCAAATTTGACTCCTTTATACCTGATTTAATATGCGGCAGTGATGAAAAGTTTATGCATGATTTCATATTTCATGATTATTGGAGATGGTGTTGAACTTCATGTTAATCTTGGTTTTGTTTGGGTCAAGAAGAGAGGAAGGGTTAATCGATAAGGAATCGAAGTGGTATACACAATCTGCTTTGAGATAAGGGGTATACCCCTTTTACCCCTCTTAAGTTTATGCACCTTTGTAAGTTTTTACAAAATATTAAAGTGGTAATTGTTGTTTTTCTGAGCCGCATGAATTTTTAATTCCGAGTGAATGAGATAATGTTTTCTGTTGCATTTATTCTGAGCCTACAAGTTTTAACCATGTTCAACAAACACTCTCCAGGAACATGCAACATACGTACTTGAATTTTCTTCTATTTGATGTATCTTTTGGTGCAGGAATCGAAGAGAAAGAACGAGATGTTCGTTAGCGCCGAACACATTATACTTGAAGCTATGTTTCTGTGCAGGGTTGGGGAAAAAATGAAACTTCATTTCATGTCTGTGTTGGTTATGAGCATTACAAAGATTGCATGCTACATGCTCTGTCTGTGTCTGTCTGTGTCTGTACTGGGCTAATAAAATTTTTACTTCATGCTCTGTCTGTCTCTGTACTGGGTTGATAAAATTTTGTACTTCATGATCTGTCTGTGTCTGTACTGGGCTGATAAAATTTTTATACTTCATGCTCTATACAAAAGTATATGTTGGTGTATGTTCTTGGGTGTTTAAAATTTTTAAACTTCATGCTATATTTGTGTTTGCTCTGGTGTGGCAAAATTTTGAGACTTCATGTTGTGTCTGTGTTGTTTATTAGCTTTACAAATTTTGCCACTTCATGTTCTGTTAGTGTTGTTTATGAGCATTACAAAAATTGCCACTTCATGGTCTGCCTGGGCTTCTTCTTTGGTGCCAAAATTTTTTACTTCATGCTCAGTTTGTGTTTGCTCTGGTCTGCCAAATAAATGAGACGTCATGTTCTGTTAGTGTTGTTTATGAGCATTACAAAAATTGCCACTTCATGGTCTGCCTGGGCTTCTTCTTTGGTGCCAAAATTTTTTACTTCATGCTCAGTTTGTGTTTGCTCTGGTCTGCCAAATAAATGAGACTTCATGTTCTGTTAGTGTTGTTTATGAGCATTACAAAAATTGCCACTTCATGCTCTGCCTGGGCTTCTTCTTTGGTGCCAAAATTTTTTACTTCATGCTCAGTTTGTGTTTGCTCTGGTCTGCCAAATAAATGAGACTTCATGTTCTGTTAGTGTTGTTTATGAGCATTACAAAAATTGCCACTTCATGCTCTGCCTGGGCTTCTTCTTTGGTGCCAAATTTTTTTACTTCATGCTCAGTTTGTGTTTGCTCTGGCTTCCCAAAAAATGAGACTTCATGTTCTGTTAGTGTTGTTTATGAGCATTACAAAAATTGCCACTTCATGGTCTGCCTGGGCTTCTTCTTTGCTCCCAAATTTTTTTTAATGCTCATGCTCAGTCTGTGTTTGCTCTGGTCTCCCAAAAAAATGAGACTTCATGTTCTGCCTCTGTTGTTTATGAGCACTACAAATTTTGCATCATTACATTAAGACAATACTATATACGAAGAAAATGAACTGCACAGAATTTCAATAATTACATTAAGACAATAATGAACTGATTATTTGGAAAAAATTGGATCTTCATAGAATTGCAAAGTAATAGTTCACAAATTTTGTACAGCATAAGAAATATTAATTTACAGCCTAGTACATTGTTTAATAAATTTCAAGTACATGACAATTTTTACATCATTTGCTCCGAATGTCAAATTTTCCCGTACTGCAGTCTTCAATCACTCCAAAATGCACTTCATGCTGAAATCTACCTGAAATCAAAAGTACATTTAAATTATTGAACATGAAGAAGACAGAGACAATAAAAACAGATAGTCGATTACAAAGAGAACAAAATTTCAAATGAATAATGTAGGCTCAGGAAAACAGAGGTTGAAGCTGAACTTCAAATTTTTGCCAGACCAGAGCAAACACAAACTGAGCATGAAGTATAAAAATTTTTGCAGCAAAGAGCATGCACAGGCAGACCATGAAGTGGCAAAATTTGTAATGCTCATAAACGACACTAACAGAACATGAAGTCTTATTTTTTTGGCAGACCAGAGGAAACACAAATTGAGCATTTAGTAAAAAAAATTTGGCAGCCAAGAACAAGCACAGGCAGAGCATGAACTGGCAAAATTTTTAATGCTCATAAACAACACAGACATAACATGATGTATAGAGCATGTTGTATAAAAATTTTATCAGCCCAGTACAGGCACAGACAGATCATGAAGCAAGCAAAATTTGTAAGTTGGTATGCTCATAACCAACATAGACATGACATGAAGTATCATTTTTTCCCCAGAGCTAATACAATCAGAGCATGAAGTCAAATTTAAGTAAGCCCAGAACAAACAGAAACATATTGATGAAGTATGCAAATTTTGTTCACTCAGAACAACAGATACTAAACAACAGAAACTTAAGTTTTGGTTGAAATAATACTAGTAGGCTCAGAACAGACTATTCATACCTAGGGCTGCATTGGGGTGCCACGCCAACTATGATATGATAGATATACAATCAAGAATAAATACAACAATCTCGAAGTAAATATTCAGATCATAAACTGTTTTGCATCACGGCCTACACCAACAAAGCATTTGAGAGACTCCAAAACCAATAGGCTTAGATGAGTACCCAACGCATACACATCCAACGTCAGTTACTATAAAATCTAGTTTTCTGTTGTTTATGAGCATTACAAATTTTGCATACTTCATGCTCTGTTTCTGCAGTTTTGAACTTATTATCAACTGTCTTTAGGAAACAAATAAAAAAACAATAGGCTCAGAACAGACTATCCATAACTAGGGCTGCATTGGGGTGCCGCGCCAACTAGGATATGATAGAAATATAATCAAGAATATATACAACAAATTGAAATAAGTATTCAGATCATAAAGTGTTTAGCATCACTGCCTAATATACAGTTTGTTTTTGTATACTTCATGATCTGTTTGTGTTTGTTCTGGGCTGGAAAAAATTGATACTTCATGTTCTGTCTATGTTGGTTGGAGGTTATCATCAACTGTGCAGATCATATATAGAGTAGGTCTATTAAGAGCTGGGGAACTGAATGCCTTATCGGGAGCGGGGGGGTTTTATTATAGGCTCAGAAAACAGTAATCATAAGTAGGGCTGCATTGGACTGCCACGCCAACTAGAATATGATAGATATATAATCAAGAATACTTAAAACAGGATTGAAATAATTATTCAGATCATAAAGTGTTTTGCATCACTGCCTAAACCATTGTGAGTCATCGGTGCCCAAAATTTATGTGAATTGAGCTATTGTTAAAACTCAAAAATTGATACTTTCAAGCCTTCATCTCTTCTCTCCCGCTCAAACCCCAGGTGTGTACTCAACTTTGAATAAATATCATGGTACACAATCAAAAATCTCTTCGAAACCATAATTTCAATGGCCCAAAATTTTTTAACCAACTAATATCCAAATCAATCTCATCATTGCCTACGAACAAAATCGAAAGAAAATGCAAGAAATTAAACAGATATCATTAAAGCATTTATGAGAGTCAAATACTTCCCTCTGGAATATGAGAGATCAGACGGCTGATCACTTTCAGCTCCGATCGATGAGACATTCAAAGCAAAGCTCTACTCCAATCGATGCTTTAATCGATAAGGAATCGAAGTGGTTTACGCGATCTGCTGTGAAATAATACTAGTAGGCCGTGATGCAAAACAGTTTATGATCTGAATATTTACTTCGAGATTGTTGTATTTATTCTTGATTGTATATCTATCATATCATAGTTGGCGTGGCACCCCAATGCAGCCCTAGGTATGAATAGTCTGTTCTGAGCCTACTAGTATTATTTCAACCAAAACTTAAGTTTCTGTTGTTTAGTATCTGTTGTTCTGAGTGAACAAAATTTGCATACTTCATCAATATGTTTCTGTTTGTTCTGGGCTTACTTAAATTTGACTTCATGCTCTGATTGTATTAGCTCTGGGGAAAAAATGATACTTCATGTCATGTCTATGTTGGTTATGAGCATACCAACTTACAAATTTTGCTTGCTTCATGATCTGTCTGTGCCTGTACTGGGCTGATAAAATTTTTATACAACATGCTCTATACATCATGTTATGTCTGTGTTGTTTATGAGCATTAAAAATTTTGCCAGTTCATGCTCTGCCTGTGCTTGTTCTTGGCTGCCAAATTTTTTTTACTAAATGCTCAATTTGTGTTTCCTCTGGTCTGCCAAAAAAATGAGACTTCATGTTCTGTTAGTGTCGTTTATGAGCATTACAAATTTTGCCACTTCATGGTCTGCCTGTGCATGCTCTTTGCTGCAGAAATTTTTATACTTCATGCTCAGTTTGTGTTTGCTCTGGTCTGGCAAAAATTTGAAGTTCAGCTTCAACCTCTGTTTTCCTGAGCCTACATTATTCATTTGAAATTTTGTTCTCTTTGTAATCGACTATCTGTTTTTATTGTCTCTGTCTTCTTCATGTTCAATAATTTAAATGTACTTTTGATTTCAGGTAGATTTCAGCATGAAGTGCATTTTGGAGTGATTGAAGACTGCAGTACAGGAAAATTTGACATTCGGAGCAAATGATGTAAAAATTGTCATGTACTTGAAATTTATTAAACAATGTACTAGGCTGTAAATTAATATTTCTTATGCTGTACAAAATTTGTGAACTATTACTTTGCAATTCTATGAAGATCCAATTTTTTCTAAATAATCAGTTCATTATTGTCTTAATGTAATTATTGAAATTCTGTGCAGTTCATTTTCTTCGTATATAGTATTGTCTTAATGTAATGATGCAAAATTTGTAGTGCTCATAAACAACAGAGGTAGAACATGAAGTCTCATTTTTTTGGGAGACCAGAGCAAACACAGACTGAGCATGAGCATTAAAAAAATTTTGGGAGCAAAGAAGAAGCCCAGGCAGACCATGAAGTGGCAATTTTTGTAATGCTCATAAACAACACTAACAGAACATGAAGTCTCATTTTTTGGGCAGCCAGAGCAAACACAAACTGAGCATGAAGTAAAAAATTTTGGCACCAAAGAAGAAGCCCAGGCAGAGCATGAAGTGGCAATTTTTGTAATGCTCATAAACAACACTAACAGAACATGAAGTCTCATTTATTTGGCAGACCAGAGCAAACACAAACTGAGCATGAAGTAAAAAAATTTGGCACCAAAGAAGAAGCCCAGGCAGAGCATGAAGTGGCAATTTTTGTAATGCTCATAAACAACACTAACAGAACATGAAGTCTCATTTATTTGGCAGACCAGAGCAAACACAAACTGAGCATGAAGTAAAAAATTTTGGCACCAAAGAAGAAGCCCAGGCAGAGCATGAAGTGGCAATTTTTGTAATGCTCATAAAGAACACTAACAGAACATGAAGTCTCATTTATTTGGCAGACCAGAGCAAACACAAACTGAGCATGAAGTAAAAAATTTTGGCACCAAAGAAGAAGCCCAGGCAGACCATGAAGTGGCAATTTTTGTAATGCTCATAAACAACACTAACAGAACATGAAGTGGCAAAATTTGTAAAGCTAATAAACAACACAGACACAACATGAAGTCTCAAATTTTTGCCACACCAGAGCAAACACAAATATAGCATGAAGTTTAAAAATTTTAAACAGCCAAGAACATACACCAATATATACTTTTGTATAGAGCATGAAGTATAAAATTTTTATCAGCCCAGTACAGACACAGACAGATCATGAAGTACAAAATTTTATCAACCCAGTACAGAGACAGACAGAGCATGAAGTAAAAATTTTATTAGCCCAGTACAGACACAGACAGACACAGACAGAGCATGTAGCATGCAATCTTTGTAATGCTCATAATCAACACAGACATGAAATGAAGTTTCATTTTTTCCCCAACCCTGCACAGAAACATAGCTTCAAGTATAATGTGTTCGGCGCTAACGAACATCTCGTTCTTTCTCTTCGATTCCTGCACCAAAAGATACATCAAATAGAAGAAAATTCAAGTACGTATGTTGCATGTTCCTGGAGAGTGTTTGTTGAACATGGTTAAAACTTGTAGGCTCAGAATAAATGCAACAGAAAACATTATCTCATTCACTCGGAATTAAAAATTCATGCGGCTCAGAAAAACAACAATTACCACTTTAATATTTTGTAAAAACTTACAAAGGTGCATAAACTTAAGAGGGGTAAAAGGGGTATACCCCTTATCTCAAAGCAGATTGTGTATACCACTTCGATTCCTTATCGATTAACCCTTCCTCTCTTCTTGACCCAAACAAAACCAAGATTAACATGAAGTTCAACACCATCTCCAATAATCATGAAATATGAAATCATGCATAAACTTTTCATCACTGCCGCATATTAAATCAGGTATAAAGGAGTCAAATTTGAAATTTTGAATTTGACACTAGGGCCGCTTTATTAAAGCACACCGGCTAGTGTTCAAGAACAAAATTCAAGTTGCATATACTTTTCATCATTGCCTATTAAAGGTGGAAATCTAAACTATAAATCGGAAATTTTTTACCAACTTTTCAGGTACTAAATTGCTTATCGAGCATCATATTTTTCCATTAATGATTTACCTGCAAACAAAAAAAAAGTTGGTTAAGTTAACAAATGTGTTATAATGTAATAAACTAATATAACGGCAGATATATATGACACTTACCTTGCAAAAGACACAGAAATAACTCAACAAAGTTCATGCTATATTCGGAGGATCCTCTGTTATAGGTTGCATTGTTGAAACTATAGTAGAAGCTTGTGACTCATTTATAGTAGAGCTACACGTTTAATTTTCACAAAACCAAATTAAAATTAAACTAACTACAAAAAAAATAAAGTATAAAGTTTGTATTTAATTACTAACCTTTGCTTTAAAGGACAAGTACGACTGTCATGATTAACCATTTTATTGCACAAGCGACACTTTCTCAATGGTTTCGCAGCCATCTCCAATGCTTTCTCCCTACCCCCTTTGATGCGCTTCCCACTACCCTTGGTTTTTGCAATATCGGGTACTTGAATATGGACTGTTCTAGGTAGTGAACTAGTTGTTGGTTGTTGTGATTCTTGGGTAATATCTTGTTGCAATTCTGCAACAACACCAACTAGTAATGTTTTCGCCTTTTGGCGCATCTCCTTTGATGAGCGAGCAATCCTCATCACTTTGTTGAATTCATTGGACAATTCCACCATGTCCAAATCTTGTGGACTACCGTAACTACCGATTATTTCAGCACCAGCATCATCATATACAATCTCGGTAGTTACAGAGCAGGTCCACCTCTTTAAAATATAACATTGAGGCAGGGAATCAACAAACTCATTCCTCAATACCACAAGGATGTGTCTACAAGGAATGCCCTCAACTTCAAATTTACTACATGTGCAAGTCCCAGCAATATCCATCCCCTTGTAGACCACATCTCTTGTTTTATCATACTGTACCGACTTAGCCATTCTCCTGACAATATAGTGTCGCACACTACCATCGTCAGCTTTCATTAAAGATGCATAATTCAAGCTTTCAACTAGTTCAGCCTGAAATATATGAAATTTCGATCTAGTGTACTGTTCAGACATTTGGGACTCAATTTCAAAACCTGTTTGCAGCTTTGGTTTGGTATGCAGAGTAGTGTAGTCAGCTGCCAACTGATTCTGTCTTTGTTTCCTTATTGCCCTTTCAAATCTGGTCATAAATTCATGTAGAGAATTTTTACTGCTAACATACTTATCAACAAAAGCATTCATGCTTTCTGATCTCTGAGTTGTGCGAATACCAGCAGTAAAAATATGCTTGGCATAAGCCGGTATCCACTTCTCACGAAGCAAATAAATGTCAGAAAGCCAAGGACTACCTGTTATTGGGATATGTATCAAGTACTAATAAAAAAGAAAAAAAAAGTTCAAACATAAGAATAATTTATTCAAACAAGTAATACCTGCAATTTGCACATTAGCGTGCATTACGTCATTCCATCTCATCTCAAACTCTTCTGGGGTCTCAGATTCCCAGATGCAACTGTGGAATGGAATGCTAAAATCACTATTCAAACCCGGGCCACCAAGCTTATCGGGAAGCTTTTTAAGAATGTGCCACATGCAAAGCCTGTGGCTCGAACCAGGAAAACACATCCGAATTGCATTATCCATTGCAGGATCTTGGTCCGTGATGATCACTTTTGGTGGAGACCCACCCATTATTTCACCCCATTTTTGAAACAACCAAACAAAAGAATCGGTGGTCTCCTTATTTATAAATGCCGCACCAAAATTTACAGATTGGCCATGATGATTAACTCCGGTGAACGGCGCAAAAACCAACTTGTATTCGTTGGTATCATATGTGGTGTCAAAAATTAGCACTTCACCAAAATGTTTGAAAGCCTTCCTGGCAATAGCATCAACCCATAATACATGAGTTAATTTGTTGTCTTCATCAACCTTGTAATGAAAACTGAAAGAATGATTCATCTCTTTTTTCTCTTGGAAGTGCTCCAACAATATATCAACATCATAAGGTCTCATACCATCCCTCTCTCTTTGCAAGGAATTTCTAATATCTTTTTCAGTACAATTAATATTACTGAAACCTTCATTTTCTATTTCCATGAAGGACATAAACTCTGAAGTTCGTATATTAGCCTCTTTGAAAGTACTGAGTAAGCTTTTTTGCGCTTCAGATACATTTCTATTCTGTCTTAGAAATTGTTGCTTTCGGGGTGTGACACAAATATGACTGTGCTCCTCAACAAACCTACGGATTGACCATCTCCCGTCAACATCCCTTTGGATTCGTATTTGAGCCATACAGTCTTCTTTCGTTATTGCCCGTTTCCTTCTCTTGATCAAAATTGAAGAAGATTCTTCATTATCACCGGTTGTATCAACCGGCTTGCCTTGTTTTGAGCAAACAAATTGTTGTGAATATCTCTCCTTTGTGGTAGTATCAACCATCGTTGCAGACTTTCGTACTGAAAAACTGCATAATTTTGCATATGTTTTATAAAATTCAAATTCATCTTCTAAGGTTGCAAATACTAAACCAACAAGTGGTTTAGATGCATCATCAACATCCCTCCAACTGGACTGAACATCGTGGCTTAGTAATTTCTCATTTTCAATCTCCATCCTTCATAGGAGAATGAGACAACAAAAATTAAAAATAAATAAACTCTCTAATCTTTAACTGTAAAATAGAGAAATTGTGGCCCCAAAAAATGTACAAAAAAAAAACTACATCTTAACACAATCTACTCTATTCACCAAACCCTAAAGGACCTTTTCTGGAAATGATCACAACCACCTTAGTGGTATTGTATCTCACACCCGGTGTTGGAGCATAAAAAAAAATCGACTATAGTCTCCCCTGTATTTGGCTTTCCGTTCAAGGAGATGATGATGGTAAAGGGTATTTTGCTGATGAAGAGGAATCGGCCGAATAATGAGCGCGTCGTGCTGTAACTACGGTAACAAGAAGATCTAATGACTCATGAACTATTCTGTTCATGACTACTAATAATCACTTATCTTATAATGATAATAATAATAATAATAATAATAATAATAATAATAATAATAATAATACTAAACAAAAGAAACAGTAAAAGAAAAATTAAAATGTGCAGTATGTAAGCATATATTTTTCAGAGTGAACCAATTGTTGTACATAGCCGGAGGATTTTGGCATAGAGCTATAGCATGCTCAGTTCTCAGTGAACCCATTTTGGTCAAACATGCCAAGATGACAATCAGATGCATGAAAATAAGCTTCACTAACAATAAAAAAAGAAAATGGGGATGCTAGCAGCATACTTAGATTGCTAATTTCGCCAGTACATTTGGGACTCAATTTAAAAATTCTATAAATTCTATATTTTGCTCTAATCTTTAACCACATCTAAAAATTCTATATACCAGTACGAATAATATTTGCTAATCTATATGTACTAGTCCGAATACTAGTGCGAATATTAACAGAGCATAATTTAAGCGCTAAGAATATAACAACAACCTAGAAGCATTTATAAAGGAAATAAAATTTGAATTCAAGGTGAGAAATTGAAACCCTTGTCGCAGTATGAGTTCTCCGTCAGGAAGAAGAGAACGAACTCTCAAGTGCACTGTTAAGGTGCAGCTCACGACAGCCCAACAAATCGATCTGAAGATGAGCGAAGCACAGGTACTTCGATCGGTGGTAGGGGTAGGGTTTGTCACAGGTGAGGAAGAAAGATAGCGGGAGAGGAGCGAAGGTGCCGATTAGGATTTCGAAGAGACCTTCGATTAGGGTGCTCGAAGGTGCCGATCTCTTCAGATAGGGTGAGAAGAGAAGAGAGGAATCCAAAGAGAGCAAACACAGATCGAGAGCGGGATTCGAGAGCGGGAGAGAGGGGGATTAGGGTTTGGAACGACAGAGAGAGCGGGAGAGCGGGAGAGGAGCGAAGGTGCCGATTAGGGTTTCGAAGAGACCTTCGATTAGGGTGCTCGAAGGTGCCGATCTCTTCAGATAGGGTGAGAAGAGAAGAGAGGAATCCAAAGAGAGCAAACACAGATCGAGAGCGGGATTCGAGAACGGGAGAGAGGGGGATTAGGGTTTGGAACGAGAGAGAGAGAGCGGGAGAGAAGAGAGAGAGCGGGATAAGGAATCGAAGGGTATACGCAATCTGACTTTGAGATAAGGGGTATACCACTTTTACCCCTCTTAAAATCTGAAGAGAAAGCGGAGGGGAGATCAGCCGTCCGATCTTGATCAAGTTCGATCAGACGGCTGATCACTTCCAGCTCAGATAAGGAGCTCAGCTTTCCATCTCTTAATAGACTTACTCTATATATATATATATATATATATATATATATATATATATATATATATATATATATATATATATGAGTTATGTATGGCTAATATATATAGTAATACATATATGGTGAAATAATTGGTAAGTGGCTGTTGGTAAATTGGATTATAAATAGAATTAAATGTTGAAAAAAATGTGAAGTAATTGAATTAGGTGGGGGGCCCACATGTGAACTTCAAAGAAGGAAGTGCTGTGTGCGCGTGGCATATGGTGGAGGACCCACTCACAGGATTGAGAAGGAGAGAAGGTAAGTGTGTGTTGAAAATGTCCCATATCGGTAGATGAATGGAATATAATATAATATAAATATAGTAGCTGATATGGCTAAAAAATAGGATTAAATCGGGACCGTTCACATCGGACTCGAATCTTAAAGCTCAGGGGTAAAACGGTAATTTCACATGCAAATGGGTCCGAAGCGGGTACTGGGTCTCCTTCTCACAGATCCAATAACCCGCAAACGGATCCACCTCAGCTGGGTACGGGTTTCAACCCGCTACCAACCCGATCCGACAAGATACCATCAAGGTCCCTGATTAGATCTAAATCAACGGCCATGATTCACAGCTATCTTTTCACTGGGGATTAGGGATTAAATTCCTTAACTGATTATATGGGATATACCTTATCAGATTACATGCCTTATCTGATTACGGGGAATATTCCTTATCTAATCACGGGGATTACATTCCTAAAACCAGTCCCTAAGACGCCTATAAATACCCCTCACCCATCTCCATTAAGAGGTAATCAATCTTTCTCTAGTTAAACGCTCTTTCATAATCATTTCTGGTTACTGACTTGAGCGTCGGAGGGTGCGTCGCCGGGATCAACCCCGGTGTCTCGCACTTCCTTGCAGGTGAACGGCGGGAGTCAACGGTCAAGCTCCGGCGGAACAGGTTAGGTGTTTGCTATTCAGGTTTTCTACGAACTCACAAATTCATCTGTTTGCCCCCACACCGAATTTAGCGGCAACAGATTGTCGCCGTTTGTGGGAAAACTAAACGAATAGCAGCACCTCTTCCCGTTGGTTCGACCTTCTCCAGCCATGCCTCCTAGAAAGGTCAGATCTAGGGGTCCAACCATGGACCCAACCCCGCTGATCAGCAAGAGGTAGCTTCCGTCCAACCCGCTCCGCAGCAGGGACAACCCCCGCTTCAAGTGGAGGGCCCTCTTCAACAAGATCAGCCTCTTCTTCAGAATCAACAACCCCCCAAGGGTCCTTCCGGTCCACAGAATGCCGGTATGGGGGGCTCTCGTATGAAGCAACCACTCAATCAGGACCGCGCCTCCATACACAATGCCTCTACGGATTCCATGGCCTCTCACAATCCCCAAAACCAGAAGAAGGAAGAGGACCTACGCCACCGTCTGGACGAGAAGCGGGCCCGAGAGGGAGCCTCCCGCCAGAAACGTCCGAGTGAGCGGTCCCCTCACCACTGAGATCACAGAAGAAGACCACGCTCCCCCGCGGGCCGGCAGCAGCCTAGAAACGAGGAGGCGCCAATCACCCGCGCCGAGACCCAACGAGTTTGGAGCACAACTCTCTCATAGAGTTCCTCCTCACACTCGTCTCACATACAGCTCTTTCCCAGAGCCGGGCTCTTCCCCTCCGCTCACCTCCGAAGCGGACCTCCTCTCAACAAAGTTGGAAGCACAACTCCCCCCAAGAGTTCCTCCTCACACTCGTCTCACAAACGGCTCCCTTCCAGAGTCAAGCTCTTTGCTCCGCTCACCTCCAAGGCAAACCTCTTCTGAACGAGTCCGGAGCACACAACTCTCTCCTGGAGTTGCCCCCAAACTCTTCTCCCAAATGACTCTCTTCCAGAGCCGAACTCTTTGCTTCGCCCACCTCCAAGGCGGACCTCTTCTCATCGAGTTCGGAGCACAACTCTCACAAAGAGCTCCTCCTCGCTCTCGTTTCACAAACGGCTCTCTTCCAGAGCCGAGCTCTTCACTTCGGTCACCTCCGAAGCGGACCTCTTCTCATCGAAGTTCGGAGCACAACTCTCTCCGAGGGCTCCTCCTCACACTCGCCTCACAAACAGCCCTCTTCCAGTGCCCAGCTCTTTGCTCCGCTCACCTCCAAGGCAAACCTCTTCTGAACGAGTCCGGAGCACACAACTCTCTCCTGGAGTTGCCCCCAAACTCTTCTCCCAAATGACTCTCTTCCAGAGCCGAACTCTTTGCTTCGCCCACCTCCAAGGCGGACCTCTTCTCATCGAGTTCGGAGCACAACTCTCACAAAGAGCTCCTCCTCGCTCTCGTTTCACAAACGGCTCTCTTCCAGAGCCGAGCTCTTCACTTCGGTCACCTCCGAAGCGGACCTCTTCTCATCGAAGTTCGGAGCACAACTCTCACCAAGAGCTCCTCCTCAGACTCGTCCCGAAAACAGCTCTTTCCCAGAGCCGGGCTCTTCCACTCCGCTCGCCTCCGGAGCGGACCTCTTCTCAGACAGTTCGGAGCTCACAACTCTCTCCTAGAGTTGCTCCTCAAACTCGCCTCCCAAATGGCTCTCTTCCAGAGCCGAGCTCTTTGCTCCGCCCACCTCCAAGGCGGACCTCTTCTCAACGAGTTCGGAGCCCACAACTCTCACCAAGAGCTCCTCCTCGCACTCATCTTCCAAATGGCTCTCTCCCAGAGCCGAGCGCTTCACTTCCGCTCGTCTCCAAAGCGGACCTCTTCTCATCAAGTTCGAAGCACAACTCACTCCTAGAGTTGCCCCTCAAACTCGTCCTCTAGATCGCTCTCTTCCAGAGCCGAGCTCTTCGCACCGCCCACCTCTAAGGCGGACCTCTTCTCAATGAGTTCGGAGCTCACAACTCTCTCCTAGAGTTGCTCCTCGCACTCGTCTCACAAACGGCTCTCTTCCAGAGCCGAACTCTTTGCTCCGCCCACCTCCAAGGCGGACCTCTTCTCAACGAGTTCGGAGCTCACAACTCTCACCAAGAGCTCCTCCTCGCACTCGTCTCACAAACGGCTCTCTTCCAGAGCCGAGCTCTCCACTCTGCTCACCTCGGAAGGGACCTCTTCTCAACGAGTTCGGAGCTCGCAACTCTCTCCTAGAGTGGCTCCCTAAACTCTTCTCCCAAATGGCTCTCTTCCAGAGCCGAACTCTTTGCTCCGCCCACCTCCAAGGCGGACCTCTTCTCAACGAGTTCGGAGCTCACAAAACTCACCTAGAGTTGCTCCTCAAACTCATCTCACAAATGGCTCTCTTCCAAGAGCCGAACTCTTCCCTCCGCTCGCCGCCGAAGCGGGCCTCTTCTCAACAGGTCCGGAGCGCACAACTCCCTCCTAGAGTTGCTCCTCGAACTCTTCTCCCAAATGGCTCTCTTCCAGAGCCGAACTCTTTGCTCCGCCCACCTCCAAGGCGGACCTCTTCTCATCGAATTCGGAGCTCACAACTCTCACCAAGAGCTCCTCCTCGCACTCATCTCACAAACGGCCCTCTTCCAGAGCCGAGCTCTCCACTCTGCTCACCTCGGAGCGGACCCCTTATCAACAAGTTCCGAGCTCCTTGCTCCGCCCACCTCCAAGGCAGACCACCCCTCAACGAGTTCGGAGTCCAGCTTCTTCTACATGGCTGCTCCCACAACTTGCTAAGCACCACACGATGGTTCGGAGTCCAGCACTCGGCTCGACTCTTCTTCCTCGGCTCGCCCACAGACGAGCCGGAAGTAGATCGCCGTTCGAAATTGCTCCTGCAGCCGTTGAATGGATCGGAGTCCAACACTTGGCTCGATTCTACTTCGCAAGTTCGCTCCTAAGCGGACCAGAAGTAGCTCGCCATTCGAAACTGCTCCTGCATCCCTTAAACTAACCACACGATGGTTCGGAGTCCAGCACTCGGCTCGACACTTCTTCCTCAACTCGTCTACAGGCGAGCCGGAAGTAGATCGCCGTTCGAAATTGCTCCTGCAGCCGTTGAATGGATCGGAGTCCAACACTTGGCTCGATTCTACTTCGCAAGTTCGCTCCTAAGCGGACTAGAAGTAGCTCGCCATTCGAAACTGCTCCTGCATCTCTTAAACTAATCACACAATGGTTCGGAGTCCAGCACTCGGCTCGACTCTTCCTCCTCGGCTCGTCTTCAGACGGGCCGGGGATAGATCGCCGTTCGAAATTGCTCCTGCAGCCGTTGAATGGATCGGAGTCCAACACTTGGCTCGATTTTGCTTCGCAAGTCCGCTCCTAAGCGGACTAGAAGTAGCTCGCCATTCGAAACTGCTCCTGCATCCCTCACACTAACCTCACGATGGTCGGGGTCCTATGGCTCGACTTTACTTCACCGGCTCGTCCTTAAACGGGCCGGAGGAAGATAGCCATTCCGAACTGCCCCCACGACCATCCGAGCTGAGTTACCCATCTACCGAGAAGCAAAGTTGCGGAAAATGTGCCCCAAAATCCGTGCTCGGATCTGCCGAACAAGATGCATCTACCGAGCAGCTAAGCAGATGAAGAGCAAGAAGAAAAAGAGGCTAACGGGTCAGGGTCGGATCCAATACCCTCGGTCCGACCCATACCCTTCTTAGCTCCTTCATTTTTCTCCTTCTTCAGTCTTCCCGCCAAAGGTACCCAACACTTCTGCTCTTCTTCACTGTGCGAAAGAACGAGGCAGGGGAGAGAACCCGAATGCCTCTCCTCCCCTTCCTCTTTCTTCTCAATGCCAAGCTCTTCACTCCGCTCGCCTCCAAAGCGGAGCTCTTCCCAACGAGTTCGGAGCTCACAACCCTCCCCTGGAGTTGCTCCTTGCACTCACTTCAGAGAATGGGTCTTCCCAGCACCTCTTCTCCTAGGAGTGGAGCTCCTCTTCAAAAATCTCCAAAACCAAACAGAATAGAGACAACTTCAGAGCTCCTCACCTCTCCCATATGCTGACCCATCCTCCCGAGCCGAGGAGCAGAGCTTCACCGACCTATCCCCTTCATCAACTCAATAAGCTTCTCCTCACGCTCGAGCCATCCGAACAGCCGAGCTACCGAACAGCTCAACCGAGTCTTCAAGGAACACTTCCTTCAAAACAGACAACTCAGCACCTCGGCCAACGGTACTGACCCTCCGAGCCGAGGTGCCCGGGTACCGACCCTCGTATATGGCAAAAAATCGTCCCGAGGCGGTCTCACCGTTAGATCATCTCCAAATTCGCACTCAGGCGTGATGGACGGATCAGATCGCGCCATGTCACCACAAAACGACAAGATAACGTTTTCTCGAAACTCGTGCCTCTTGTCTCGTGATTCGCGCTACGATCGTGATCAACCGTCCAGATCGAGCTGCGTAGCCGGGATCTGCCAATCTACCAACCTGCGGAGCGGCGAAAATGTGCCTCAAAACCCGTGCTCGGATTCGCCGAACAAAGCAAGCAGATGAAGAGGAAAAAAGAAAAAGAGGCTAACGGTCGGGGTCGGATCCGATACCCACGGTCCGACCCATACCCATCTTAGCTCCTTCATTCTTCTCCTTCTTCCCCAACACATCTCCTCTTCTCCACTGTGCGGAAGAACGAGGCAGAGGAGAGAACCCAATTGCCTCTTCTCCCCTTCCTCTTCTCCTCTTCTCCACCGTGCGGAAGAACAAGGCAGAGGAGAGAACCCAACTGCCTCTCCTCCCCTTCCCCTTTCTCTTCGCCGAAGCGCCGAACCGAGGTGCTGAATTGCCGACGCTGTATATGGGGAAAAATTCGACCGACCCCATCTAACCGTTGGATCATCTCAAAATTCACACTCAAGCGTGATGGACGGATCAGATCGCACCACGTCACCGCAAAACGACAAGATAACGTTTTCTTGAAACTCGTGCCTCTTGTCTCGTGATTCGCGCCACGATCGTGATCAACCGTCCAGATGGCTCTTCTACGAGTCAAGCTCTTCACTCCGCTCACTTCCAAAGCGGAGCTCTTCTCCACAAGTCCGGAGCACTACTTTCTCCTAGAGTTCCTCCCCAAACTTGTCTCTCAAATAGCTCTTCTCGACGAGGTTGGAGCACAACTCTCCCCTAGAGTTGCTCCTTGCACTCACTTCAAAAAATGGGTCTCCCCATGGCCCTTACGAGGGTCTTCCCAGCTCCTCTTCTCCACGGTGCGGAAGAACAAGGCAGAGGAGAGAACCCAATTGCCTCTCCTCCCCTTCCTCTTCTCCTCTTCTCCTCTTCTCCACTGTGCGGAAGAACGAGGCAGAGGAGAGGACCCAAATGCCTCTCCTCCCCTTCCTCTTCTCCTCTTCTCCTCTGCTCCAGTATGCGAAAGAACAAGGCAGAGGAGAGAACCCAAATGCCTCTCCTCCCCTTCCTCTTTCTTCTCAGAAGAGCTGCCGATCCGAGGTGCCGTGATACCGACCCTCGTTTTTGGGAAAAATTCGACCGATCCCATCTCGCCGTCGGATCGTCTCAAAATTCGCGCTAAAACATGATAAACGGCTCAGATCTCGCCACGTCACCACAAAACGACAAGATAACGTTTTCTCGAAACTCGTGCATCTTGTCTCGTGATTCGCGCCACGATCGTGATCAACCGTCCAGATCGAGCCGCGTAGCTCGGATCTCAAATCCGAGCTACCGAACTACCGAACCGCTAAGCAGCAAAAAATCTCCTCATAATCCGCGCTCGGATTGGCCGAACAAGAAGCAGATCCGACGAGCTCGGATTTTCCGAACAAAGAGAGAGAGAGAGAGAGAGGGAGAGAGAGAAAAAAAAAGGGGGGAGCACGTGGGGCCGGGTTCGGCCCGTTAAGGGATCCGAACCCATCAACCCACGACCCGAACTCCACTCCTCTTCTTTCCCATGTTCCCGCCAAAGACAAATCCCAACAAACCCTTCAAAAAAAGAAAGGGGCCACGTGGCATGCCACGTGGCATCATCTCAATGATCCGACGTGCCGATCCGGGGTGCCGATCCGAGGTGACGGGGTACCGACCCTCGTATATGGAGAAAAATTCGGCCGACCCCATCTAACCGTTGGATCATCTCAAAATTCACACTCAAGCGTGATGGACGGATCAGATCGCACCACGTCACCGCAAAACGACAAGATAACGTTTTCTCGAAACTCGTGCCTCTTGTCTCGTGATTCACGCCACGATCGTGATCAACCGTCCAGATTGAGCCACGTAGCTCGGATCTCAAATCCGAGCTACCGACCTACCGAACAGCAAAGTGGGAAAAAATTCTCCTCAAAATCCGTGCTCGGATCTGCCGAACCAGATGCATTAGCCGAAGCAACAAAGAAGCAGAGGAGAGAAAGAAAGAAAAAAAGAAAAAAAAAAAAAAAAAAAAAAGAAAAAAAAGCTCACGGGGCCGGGTTCGGACCCATCAAGGGGATCCGACCCGAACCCCAATCCAGCTCTTCCCCTACCCTCTCCCGCCAAAAACAAACTGAGGAAAAGAAAACCCATCATCTCCTTCGAAAGCTTCGTTGCCAGGCTCCCCCCTTCGTCGAGCTCCAAGACCCAACACGTCGACAAGCTCCCCCCTTCACGAAGCTCACCGCTGCTCCGAGCAGCCGAAGCCCGTCGTCGAGCCCTTCTTCGGCGTGCGCCATCAAGCTCCCCTCCGCCGAAGCGCAAGCTTCGGCACCAGGCGCCATCCGTCGTCGAGCTCACCTCCTCGCCACCTTCGTCCAAGCTTGAACTCCGCCACAACTCCGAGCACCCACTCTCGCCGAAGTGCCGAGCCCCATGCCGAACCGAAGCCCCAAGCTCCGAGCACTACCTTCGCGAGTTTCGTTCGTGCCGGGCTCCAATACCGCCGTCGAAGCTCCGAGCTCCATGCCGAACCGAAACTCCAAGCTCCGAGCCCCACCTTCTAGCTTCGCCACCTTCGGGAGAGCTCCACTCCCCCAGCGCCAGCTCGGCCCATCCCCTTCCCGAGCTGCCTCCGTCGTCGAAGCGCCGAACTCCACTCCGCGCGACGAGCTGATTCGCCGAAGCTCCTCGCCGTGCCTCTTCCTCGTCGAAGTCTCGACGAGATTCACTCCGACGCGCCGAGCCCCTCGCCTCGCTCGCCGAACTCGCGAGTTCCTCGCCGATCGAAATCGAGCCTCCCACTGTCGAGCTCGCGATGACGAACAAGAAGCGAAGAGACGCGAAGGAGAAGAAAGAAAGAAGCACGCGAAGGAGAAGAAAGAAGAGAAGCAGCGGGGAAAGAAAGAAGAAAAGAAAAGAAAAAAAAAAAAAAAAAAAATAATCATAAAAATTGCCACGTGGCGGCCCACGTGGCAACATCTCAACAAGCCGGGGTGCCTTTGCCGAAGCGCCGAAGTGCCGAACTCGTAATTGGAGAAAAAAAGAGGCCGGGCCACACGATCCGTCCGATCGTTCCAAAATTCGTGTCGCGACACGATCGACGCTCAGGAACGCGCCACGTGTCCCGATCGTGATCTGCCTCACGATGCGCGCTGATCTGATCATGATGGACGGCCAGAAACGCGCCACGTGTCCAGATCGCGATCTGCCTCACGATGCGTGCTCATCTGGCCATGATGGACGGCCAGAAATCTGCCACGTGTCCAGGTAATATTCAAATTATTTATTTATTTATTTAAGTGTTTTTTTTATTTAAAAAATCCGAAAAAAATATTTAAAAATCGAAAAAATTAATTAAAAATTCTAAAATTAATTATTAATTCAGAAAAAATTATTTTTAAATTCTGAAAAAATAATTATTAAATTAGAATAATTAATTAATATTTTAGATAATTAATTATTTAATTCGGAAAATGAATAAAAAATTCAAAAAAATGAGAAAAAATTCAGAAAAATCTGAAAAAATCACCAAAAATCCAGAAAATTCTGAGAATACTTTTGGGCATTTTACAAGCCCATAATAACACTGTTACACCCCGAGCAAGATTCCAAACTCCCTTAAGAACACCGATAAAATCTCGTACGCCATTAGAACAGTTAAACTACTCCTCAAAGGCTGATTACACTCAGTCTTTAGGAGTGGGGGGCTCGTGATATGGCTAAAAAATAGGATTAAATCGGGACCGTTCACATCGGACTCGAATCTTAAAGCTCAGGGGTAAAACGGTAATTTCACATGCAAATGGGTCCGAAGCGGGTACTGGGTCTCCTTCTCACAGATCCAATAACCCGCAAACGGATCCACCTCAGCTGGGTACGGGTTTCAACCCGCTACCAACCCGATCCGACAAGATACCATCAAGGTCCCTGATTAGATCTAAATCAACGGCCATGATTCACAGCTATCTTTTCACTGGGGATTAGGGATTAAATTCCTTAACTGATTATATGGGATATACCTTATCAGATTACATGCCTTATCTGATTACGGGGAATATTCCTTATCTAATCACGGGGATTACATTCCTAAAACCAGTCCCTAAGACGCCTATAAATACCCCTCACCCATCTCCATTAAGAGGTAATCAATCTTTCTCTAGTTAAACGCTCTTTCATAATCATTTCTGGTTACTGACTTGAGCGTCGGAGGGTGCGTCGCCGGGATCAACCCCGGTGTCTCGCACTTCCTTGCAGGTGAACGGCGGGAGTCAACGGTCAAGCTCCGGCGGAACAGGTTAGGTGTTTGCTATTCAGGTTTTCTACGAACTCACAAATTCATCTGTTTGCCCCCACACCGAATTTAGCGGCAACAGTAGCCTATGATCAAGAGTCACCTAATCGGTTAACCAATTTTTGAGAGGCATCCTGTGGTGGGCAGTTGTACTACATAGTATCTAATTTGTCTTATAAATTGTATAAATTGTCTGAGCTAGGGACAGGGGCATTACAATTGGTATCAGAGCCGACTTTCAATACCGAGTGTGGGGCATGTCTTATAGTCGGGCGATGGATTGACTGCATCGGCATCGATTCATCGGGCGGTGGGTTGACTGCGTCGGCAGCGATTCACCGGGACTATAGACCCAGTCGTCGGACTGTGGTTGCTTGTTATAATTAGTCTGGCGAGACTATATGTGTAACACCCCGGTAATTTCAAAAAGATATCTGTATAATAAAACACAAAGAAAGCTATCAAGTGGAAAGACATTCCCTCCCCCCCCCCCCCCCCCCCCCCCCCCCCCCCAAAAAAAAAAAATAAACCCCAAAACTCAAATTTTCTCCCTAAAACAAAACAACTCATTCATTTATTACTCTCTCACTTCTCCCTATTTTCTCATTTTTCATAATTCTTTTTCTCTTTCTTCTCTCTTTTTTTACCCAGGTATGTCAAAAAAACAGTGTTGACTAGTCAATGGTCAAATTCGCCACGTGTCGCTCTCTTAAAGTGTCTCTCGACTTCGGCATGCGGTTCCGAGCATTCTTGCCACCGAAGTCAAAATGAGGGAAAAACTCTGCCTCCCGATGTGCGCTGAAATCAAGATCAACGGTTGTGATTAAAGCAAAAAAGAGATAGTCAACGGTCAACGCTGACCAAGTCAATGGTCAACCATTGACCGCCACGTGTCAAGCAGCCGAAGACTCTCTTGGGTTCGGAAACTCGATCCGAGCATTCTTGCCACCGACCCTGAAATAAGAGAAAAACTCCGTCTCAAAATTTGCGCTCGATCACGATCGACGGCTTAGATTCGTACAACAAAGAAAAAAGGGGGAAAATATATTAAAGGGTTAACGGGTTGGGTTTGGATCCATTAGAGACCCGAACTACAACCCACCTCCGTCATCCTCCTCTTCTTCTCCTTCACAATTTCGAATTTTTTCCCAAAACGACCCTTTTTTCTAAAGTTTTTCTCAAACTGCCCTACTTTTTTTTTAATTTCCCAAAGCGCCCCACTCGGTCTTTGAAAGACCGAGTTTGGTTAAAACAAGGTCGGTCTTTCAAAGACCGAGTCTTGCTCTTTGATTTTTCAAAGTGCAAGACTCGGTCTTTGAAAGACCGATCTTGTTTTAACTAGACTCGATCTTTTAAAGACCGAGTCTTGGACTTTGGCGTTTTTAATAACGCAGATCGCCTTTCTTCTCCTTCTCGAGTTATTAGAAACTTTTTCTTCTTCTCTCTGTCCCTCAACGAACCCATCGCCCTCGCCAATTTTGTGGTCGATTACGCCTTTAATCGATCGATACACTCCTCAAAACCAATTAATCTCTAATCCATTTTCGATTTTCCCCAATCCTATTCACCAAATTTGATTATTTCTTAAAACCCTAAATCCCGAATACCCAATTTCGTAGACCTAGTTTAATTTCGTCTTCGTCTTTGGAAGATCTTGGTTGAAGGATCTTGCTCTTCTCTACCTTGTCAGTAGCTCGCTTTGGAATCTCCTACTTGAAAGGTATATTTCTTAAGCTTTTGCTAAGCAAAAATTGTGTTACTCTTGATGCTATTGTGAAGTTGATGAGTTGAATTTGACTTATTGTTGACAATGTAGAGTAGCTATTCTTGTTATTTTTAGTTTTAATTTTGTTGAAAAAGAAAGAGTTGAAAGCGTTGAAGTTGTTGCTATCAACGGTATTGTTATATAGTATATGTTGAATTCTATATAGATTTTTGCTAAAATTAAGAAAGAGTTGGAAAGTTTAGAATTTTTTGAAGTTGAATTTGTTATATAGAATTCTATATAGAATTTTGCTAAGAAAGAGTTAAAATTCTCTAATTTGCTAATTTTAGAGAATCAACGGCAATGTTATATAGAATTTGTTGTTGTGGAGATGTTTCAAGATTGTTGTTGTTTTTGTTGTTGAGACTTGTGGTTGTGGATAAGTTTCGAGATTTTTGATGTTTTTGTTGTTGAGATGTTGTGGTTGTGAAGATGTTTCGAGATTGTTGTTTTTTATATCTAGGTTATGTGTAGTTAATAACATTTTTGTTGAAGCTGTAGGATTTGGAGTCTATTGTCAATGGCACGCACAAGGGGTAACATGGAGGTAGGAGAAAGTAGTAGAGGTACACGTGATGGACCACGTACTCGCGGTGGACATGTTCGTGGTCGTGGTCGTGCTCGTACCGAGGGTACTAATGTAAGTAATTAATTGTTGATTGTAATAAAATTATATTACATTTCGATCTATTGATGTAAATGTTATTGTTATGTAGGTTGAAGTCAATCCAAATGAGGCGGGCACCTCTTCTTCAGTCCCTTCGTCATCATATGTCCCTTTTGGAGGGCCAGGACCCCTCGACCCTTCACTCCTCTCTCTTCAGCCGTTGCATCGATCGCAGAATGTTTGGAACGGTGAGGCTACGGAGTGCCGCTTTAGGACTGGTCATCCGCTACCTCTTTCACGGCGACTATCAATCAAATCATGTACACTTTTAGCAAAAATCTTCCCTTCACCTAAAAGCTTACTAGCTTCCTGTCGACGAGTAGTAAAGTAAGAGTTGAGACGTAAAAAGATCGTCTCAACAATCGCAGTTACTGGTAAACTACGGACTCCTTTCAATACTGAATTGAAGCATTCTGATAGGTTCGTAGTCATCATTCCATATCGTCGACCTTCATCTGCATAAAGTGCCCATTTCTCAACCGGCTTCTCTTTCAACCAATTAGCCGCCTCGACATTGACGGTTTCAAGTTCAGCGAGTTTGGCCATGAACTTTTTGGGTTGGTGTTGACAAGCTATAATTTTGGCCTTTTTCCGCAATGCCTTGCTACCATATTTACTAAAAAAATTTGTGGCAAAATGACGCATACAATATCGATGAAATCCATTCGGTTCGTTCCAACCTCCGTTTTGCAAATCCATAGCAGACAATATACCAGCATGACGATCCGAGATAACACACAACTCAGTGCGATCGGTGACATAATACCGGATACAAGTCATAAACCATGTCCACGTATTTATACTCTCTCCATCAACCAATGCAAATGCAAATGGAAATAAGAAACCATTCGCATCCGGGGAAACAGCAATTAGCAAACAACCCTTGTACTTACCGTACAAGTGAGTTCCATCTACACTAATAACCGGTCTGCAAGACTTGAAACCTTCAATCGAAGGACCAAATGCCCAAAATACTCCCTTGAATGTTTTCTCGCTGGGGCTAGACTCATATTTATCCCAGTGGACAACGGTTCCTGGATTTGCTGCTTGAATTGCTGTTAGTAGAAAAGGCAGCTTCGTGTATGCTTCTTCGAAGGTACCGTACAACCTCTCAATTGCCATTTGTTTTGCTTTCCAAGCTTTCTTATATGAAATCTGATAATTATATTCTATTTTCACAATCTCAATAATTGCCCCCGGTGATAAAGCAATATCCTTCTTCACCACACCCACAATCAAATTACTAACAAGGTTAGCATCTATTTTACAGTGGTCTTGATTCAACGTGGGATTCGTACAAGTATGAGGCCCAACTATCTTCTTCACCACAAAATTTCTCTCCCCTTTTGGAACAATAGCTCGTAATCTCCAAGGACATCCACCATCACTTACTCCTGGGGGACCTTGTACGATCTCCTCAATTGTACGTTTTCTAGGTGCCATTTTGCATTTAACAGTGTACAGTGACGGTGTTGTTTTCAATGTGACAAATTCACGATGTTTCTTGATAGAATACACCTTCACAGCTTGCTAAATGGACTCTTTGCTTACAAACTCCTGTCCAACGTAAAATTCGTCTACATTGGATGAACCAGAGGACTCTTGTGGAAATGGGGGGACTCTAGCAGCTTGAGCCATCTCCTCCGTAACATGAGCGTTAACATTAGCATAGCTATCAGTAGCTCTCACTTCGTTAGAACTGTTGTTCGTAGGATTTACATTTGCTACATCATCATCTTCTTCTCCATCATCATTTTCTACACTTTCATCATCGTCTGTTTCTTCCTCTTCTTCATCATCATCTAATAAGCTGTTGTTAACCACTGCATTTTGAAAGAGCTCAAATACACTGTCATTTGGAACATAGTCAGGAACCGGACTAGGTTGGGGTGGCAACTCAACATCTGTAGAATCAGCGTTTCTTGTATTTGTGAAGGTGTTCTCTTGTGAGGACAGTGGATTTGGTTGTGAAGGTTGAGCGGGGTTAGACCTCATCTGCTGTGTAGGTACTACCCTTATGAAGCTTGAACTGGGAATATCATATGGCTGAGCATCCAAATTTTGAATTTGCTGAATATATAACTCTAATGCAGACCAAGCACAATTGGGATCAAATGTCCTAGCAATCAATGACTTCAGCGCATTATCAGTAGGTACGGGCACTGTCATAAAATACTGACCATCTCCTCTACCTGCTGCGTATCGAGCTAAAATTTTCACCTTCCATTGATTCCTATCCCAATTAGTAACTTCATAAATTTTCTCAACTACTTCTGCAAATGTTATGGTACGAGGTACCCAAACTATTTCCGGATCCAACACACCGTAACAACTACCAATCTTTGGATCACGAATTATTTCACCACCAAAGTATAACCAAATAGGAATCTCAAGATCCATACCTACGTATATTTATATGAATATGTGAGTTATTATCTAACCACAAACAAAATCTATAAAAAAAGATAGAAAATTAAAGGCCAATATTCATCATACCTTCACAAGCGTCAAGGATAGAGCCGTAGATATTTGGGAAAAAGAGTTGAAGTTGCTATCCTCTTCAAATTTAGCAAAAATCCGAAAAAGGGATCTTTCAAAAGATGGGTTTAGGGTTTTTATAGTGGAGATGCTTAGAGGGTTAGGAAGAAATTGGTAAATATATTTAGATTAAGATGAGATTTTGTGGGTAGGAGGTCGCCCTAGATTTAGGAAGATTGGTTAGAGAAATAGAATATGTTAAAGTAGAGAGAGAAGAAGAAGAAAAAAGGGGATCTGTGTTATTAAAAACGCCAAAGTCCAAGACTCGGTCTTTGAAAGACCGAGTCTAGTTAAAACAAGATCGGTCTTTCAAAGACCGAGTCATGCACTTTGAAAAATCAAAGAGCAAGACTCGGTCTTTGAAAGACCGGCCTTGTTTTAACCAAACTCGGTCTTTCAAAGACCGAGTGGGGCGCTTTGGAAAATAAAAAAAAAAGTAGGGCGGTTTGGGAAAAACTTTAGAAAAAAGGGTCGTTTTGGGAAAAAATTCCACAATTTCCCTCCAAAAAAAAAATCCAACATCTCCACCGAAAGCCTTCACCCCTGTCGAACTCCGCTTCGCGAGCACCAACCTCCAGGCTTGAGCCCTTCTCCTCGCCGAACTCATAGCCAGCCGAGCTCGAGTTCCCGCCTCGTCGAGCTCCGCCCAACTTCGAACTCCCCTCCTCCGACCACAACTCCAACTCGTCGACCCTCATCTGCTCTGAGCTCACCTCCACCATTGTCAGCTCGACCCCACGACGTCGAGCTCCTCTTTTACAAGCTCTGTTGTCGAGCTCCCCTTCACGAAGCTCCACCACCGCCCTCGAGAGAGCTCCACCAAGCTCACCCTCCTCGTCGAAGCTGCTCACCGCCGAGCTCAGTCCTCGACAAATCCACTCCCTCTCTTCTCGTAGTCGAACCCAATTTCGGGCTTCATCACCCACGTCGTCGAGCTCTTCTGAACGCCGAGCTTCAAAGCTCTGGGGTCGAGCTCCCCTCCATCGTCGAAGCACTGAGCTGCTCACCTAGCTCGTCGTCGACCTCCATCACCTCGTCGCCGAGCTCCCCTCAGTCGTCGCCGAGCTCCAACACTCCCGTTATCGTCGAGCTCCTCGCCAGACGAGGTCGGAGAGGAGGTAAGGTCGGAGGCGAGGCCAGAGTCAAAGGTGTGGTCGAAGGCAGGGTCGAAGTAGAAGAAGGCATAGGTCGAAAGAAGAAAAAGGAAAAAGAAATAAAAAATTAATAAAAAATGGGGTCGGCGTTGACTTGGTCAACGCTTCCAAGCATTGCTACCACTGACACCCAAATGAGAGAAAAACTGCATCCTCGCGATCTGGGCTCGCTTGATCGTGATCAATGCACAGGATTACGCTACGTCACCAGGTAAAATATTTATTTATTTATTTAATTGAATTAATATTTAAAAAAATCAAAAAATTAATTAAAAATCGAAAAAAATAATAAAATAATTCTTAAAATAATTATTAATTCGGAAAATAATTTTAAAATTCTGAAAATAATAATTATTAAATTAGAATAATTAATTATAATATTCAATAATTGATTATTTAAATTCGAAAATTGAATAAAAAAATTCATAAAAATTCAGAAAAATCTGGAAAAATCACAAAAAATCCAGAAAATTCTAAAAATAATTTTGGGTATTTTACAAACTCAGAATAACATCGTTACACCTCGAGCAAGATCTAAACTCCCCCGAGAACTCCAATAATCTATTAGCCATCGAAAACGGACAAAACTACTACTCAAAGTCTGTAAAACTCAGTCTCTAGGAGTGGGGAGCTTGTGATATGGCTTAAAATAGAACCAAATTGGGATTGTTCAAATCGGGCACAAATATTAAAGCTCTCAGGGGTAAAACGGTAATTTCACATACAAACGAGTCTGAAATGGGAACTGGGTCTTTCTTCAAAGCCTAATAACCCATAAACGGATCTGTCATATTGGGTATGGGTACCAGCCCGATACAAACCAATTCAGATATTTAAAAAGTAATTCAAATTCATAATTATCTCAAAGAGACGGTTTAAACCAAATCTCTTATCATGAAACGATTTAAACTCTACATCTTATCCAAAAACACCGGGACATAGGGATAAATGATTATCTTTAAACTGTCTCTAAAGGCGACTATAAAAACCCCTCTTCCCCCACCATAACAGGGTAATCAATCTTTTTTCACATAAAGCTCTTTCATCCTGATTACTGACAAGAGCGTTGGAGGGTTCATCGCCGGGATCCATCCCGGTGTATCAAACTTTTTTGCAGGTCAACGGCAGCAGCAAGAAACTAGTCAAATGCCGGTGAAAGTCAACATATTTGCCTTATTCGTTTCCTAAAAGAATCCGCAAATTCATTTGTTTGCTCCCACACCAAAATCAGCAGCAACATATATATATATATATATATATATATATATATATATATATATATGAAAATCTTCCATTGTGCACCACCCCTCCGTGTGCACTCGGCCTTCTCGCCTTCATATCCGTTCACATTGATCTACACATCTAAATTGGTATAAATATGTAAAATCAAATAATTTGAAATTCATTTGCCCATCCATCATGCGACTATAAAAAACAATGATTTTCAGCCATATAATTTTGTAACACTTCAATGGATGGACAAATGGATTTCAAATGATTTTATTTTACATATTTGGACTAATTTAGATGTGTAGATTAATGTGAACGGATACGAAGGCGGGAAGACCGAGTGCACACGGAGGGGTGGTACACAATAGAAGATTTCTATATATATATATATATATATATATATATATATATGTTTATATGTGTGTGTGTGTTTTTTTTTTTTTTTTTTTTTTTTTTTTTTATAGTTTGAAAAAAATGTTTCGTTACTCCAAAAGCTAAAGAAAAATCCAATGTCGTGTCCCAAACCGCCTATGCTAGCTCGGAGAACTAGCAGCAAAGGAATGTGGTAATCTTTGGATAAGCGTGCAGACAGACTTCCATCAAAAGTGATGAACTGATCTTGAGGTGCACTATTTCATGGTTAATAATTTCGAAAAACAGTGTAAATATAAAACTAATAGACTTACGACTAATATTATTTTTTTAGAATACCGAAAACAATTGTAATGAAATAATGATGTTTAACTCATTAAAACTATAAAATTGATGTGTTGTACAATTCTTTTTGTAGGCTAACTAAAATTACCGTCTTTGTATGAAATTTTTTAAATGTACTTCCTCATTCCCGAGCAAACTATTAAGCATGTATATTTATGAGTTGTGGTCTGTTCTCTTTGTTCCCTTCTTTTTCTCCTCCTTTCTGTGCGTATCCATATTTTTCTCACTGGTAAAATGAGATGACTAGTTGACCACTTTTACACTTAAAAAAAACGTACTAAAATTCATAAGCAAAAAATAAGTTAGGTCTGAACCTAAGGAAAGAGTCATGCACAAACTCTTCGATCAACAATGGGAATCTATAGGGATAAGACCGAAGTAATTTGGTGAACTGCCTCCAAGAAAAAGAAGAGCTTTCTTGACATTTGAGCTAAAATTTCAATGTTTGCTTGCTTAGGAAAGAAACTGATTGTAGTAGCAGGAAGATAAGTTTCAGATGAATTAAACTGTTTGCCCATAACATTCTTGGTCTAGTTATCGTTTGCACTTGCAATGACTTTTTTCCTCATGAATACAAGTGTCCAGAAATTACAGAGCTTATCAAAGAAATTGACTGTATCAGGAAGATGAGTTTCAGATAAAGAAAAAACTGTTTATTTTGGTGAAAAGCAACTGAGTGGCAATCATTCTTTGTCTGTTTATTGTTGCACTTACAATGCCATTTTTCCCATGCGAATACGAGAGTATACAAATTGCAGAACTCTACCATGCTACGTTTAATGGCAAAATTTATCGAACATTTTTAAGATGCAATTGGTTGTGTTGCACATGACCAAATAGCCAGTGCCAGCATAAATTTCAGCACTATATCCTTTTGTGTTATCTTCTTCCTGATAAGGGTCCAAATGGCCTCAAGTCCTAACCAGAGTAAAGTGAGTAAACACACACCAAAGCAAGAAACAGAAAGGAAAAAATAATAATAAAATAGCAAATAACTTTGGTTCGTTTAAAAAAAGGAAATAAAACCTATCTTTAAAAGATACAAATGCTTCGCTCTTTACGAGCCATATCTTCCAGAAAAGATCAGGTAAAACAGTGAAACTAATCATCATAGTCTATTATATTTAGAAAGAGAACTAGAGAAGGAAACCTTTTGTTATTTCTAGCCTTAAATTGTACTTGTCTGCATTAAGAGGAGAACACAGCCGAGGATTCAAACGGCAAGGAGTTACTGAAAACAAGGGCACAATTCTGCCACCAAGATAACTAAGAAACTTAAGGATTCCTAGGAAATAACCATTACATTTTAAAGGGTAATGGCAAGCGCAAACCAAAACAGAGCGCTGGTAAAGCTGTTTTCTCCTCTAAAAATTTAACTAAGAAAACAAAAATCTGTTCTAGACTGACCAAATTAGTTCTCTATCCAGTTCTCTGCTAGCTAAACTAACAGACAGCTAATTGTGTATCCCCTCTACAGTTCATCCTGCAAGAAGATGCAAAGAAATCAAGAGTAAGGAAGAATATAAGGGGGGAAATGTTAAAATGCGGGGTTGAGAAAATAACAAATACATGTCTATCCACCACATCGTCTTCCTTCTCATCAGAGTCTGATTCAGCATCATCATCAGCAACATCATGCTCATCGTCCTGTAAATGTAGACAGACGAATTTTATAGAAGATTCCAAGATAAGAGAAAAGTAGTGATCATGCAAAACTCATAAAAGCGAGAAGCGTACTTCGTCGTCTGAATCGTCATCGTTATCCTTCTGCAAGGAAATAAACAAGGGAAAGTTTACACTCAGTGCACTTCAGAGGATAAAGTTATATGCATACAGTTAGACATAAATTCATATAAAGATTTTCAATTAGTTCAGCACATGGGAAACAGAGGCAATCTACTCACAGAAACAATGACTACACAAATTGTTGGCAGATGAAGGTGCAAAGCAGATCTTGGCTCGTCCCACCTATGGGACTAAATTTTTCTTGAATGGAATATTAAACAATATCAATATAAAAAATGAAAGATGATGTGCAAATAAAAATTTGTCCATGTCTAATTATAAAAACAGTAGGCAATCCAACCTCTGAAAAATCTTCAGAACTGATGTTAAATGTCGCGTTTCAAGTTTACTTTAGGAACGATTTGCCCATTTGAACATGTAACTAAGATAAATTTTATTTTCCCATTAGTAAGTAATGTAGGTAAGATAAATGAAAACCAAGGTGGAGTACTTGAAATAACCCTGAACTCTAGAGAATGCAAAATAATCAAGATGATTCAAATTGACTGGACGCTAAAGAAGGACAGCCGTTTACAGGACGTATTTGTGACACTGGTGCCGCTCAATATACTATCCTCCATTTGACTCCACCACTACGATGTTGCTGCTAAATCTACCATCTCTTTAAAAACAATATAGGTCAGCCCAAGCATAAATAAAAATTTCCTAATTTTGCACATACATTAGGAACAAATTTACGGACTATATTATTGAGTAAATTTAAGAATAATATCACAATAACCACCTTTTGTATTTATATACAATTTTTACATCTAAATATATATCATTTTGTTGCGTTTGTAGTACGCAGAGTTTTTCATTCTTGCATTGCACAAGACTACCCTAAAGTTCCGCTAAAATTTTAAAAAAAAACTACCCTAATTTGTTTTTAGATTAGAGAAAAAGGAGCCTCATACTTGTACTTGTAGGATTAGGCGGTGATTTCCAACTACAGAGTATTTATAACTACAAGCTGGGGCTCCCTATCAACTATCCTCACCATTCACTTCAATATTTATGTCGGAATATGTATGCCTATAAAATGTCAAGTGATTTGGAGATTATTTATCCATACTTTAAGTGGCTGCAAAATAAACGGTTTCTCACTAACGTACAAAATTGGACTATGCAATTCATAGCCAAGAAGTCTCCAGATGAGTTGACTTTTTTATACACATACGTCCTATGACATTAGAAACAAAATAAACGGTACGGATCATTCATATAAAATCTCGCCATATGAATATAAGTACTTTACACGAGGAAATTTTCCTCCTACAAATATGAGGTTATCTTTCCTCGTTATTAACTCCCTGAAAGTTTCTTTCATTTTCTCAACATCCATTTGCTAACCTTTTGATTATTTATTTAATTTTTAAGTTTTTAACCTTTAAACTGAATCTAATGATCTAGCTCTTCCTTCCTATACTTCCCAAAACCCATAGTTTTAATTTTTCTCCTTCCCGCATTGATTTTCCACTCATATCTTCCAAAGAAGTGAACTTCTTACTCACAAGGTCAATCACTTCTCTCCACATGGACCAAAACCCCTGCTCCCTTCACTTTGTCCTCTTTATAGACCAACCCAGTAATTAGGAGGAGAGAAAAGTGATTTTCTCATTTGAGGAAGACAACAAAACCAATTTCATGAGGATTTCTATGTTTCGTTAACAGTTCATTAATGAGACAGGTGACAGCAGTCACTTTTACATTAAAAAAAAAACCGATTTCAAAAAATTAGGGAGAAAAGAAGCAAATGACATGAAATTGAGAGGAAACTATATGTGTTCGATCAGTTGGTCCATGAGAGATTAAGAAGGGAGAGACGGGAAGAAGATGAGAAAGAAGGGTATTCTCATCTCATCTTTTCCAAGGGTAATATAACAGAAGGAATTAACAACTACATAAATGTAGCACATAAATAAATCCATCAGTGAAACATTCGGATTGGGATATTATTATTCTGCATTCTACCCTATTTGATTCCCGAGTGGATGTATGCAGAGCATGACTTACTAGAAGATCCATAACAGAGCCAAAAAGGTTTCTATACCTTACCTCTACTCTCATTTAAAAACATCAATCATTTTTCTACACTTTACCTTTACTATAGTTTGAAACCTCAGTTGGTTTGAATGACAAATTCCTCAAAAGCAATCCTAAGAAGATAAAAAAGGAAAACTTCAAGGGAAGTTGGCAGAATTGGAAATTTTTAATTTAGCTATGCATGCATATTCAATGTCAGTGTAACAGTCTAAACCTACCAAGTCAGGAAAGAGTCTAAATGGACAGGTGAAAAGAAAATGAGATTAGCAATAGAGGGAAACAAACACTTATTTCTAAGGCGTGCATAAGTTAAATCCAAAAGAATCACATCTATCCAACAGGTCAATAACTATAGTCGCTTCAACATGTCTTACTTATATGGAAAGAATTAATCCTCGATCCTCTGAACCGTAAGTTCAAAAGATAAAAAATGAAAACATAATACTAAAAAGTGGGAGGCTGTCAGATTTTTGGCTGAAAATTAGAACTAGTGTTACAGGGAGTGAAAACCGTGCCATCAAAGATATTTTGTACAAATCTTTTGAAGGAAATTCAGGATAATTCTGCTAATGCACAGCACTTAAGCATATAGGCTGAAGTAATGTTCAGACAAAGTTTGGGGAGCAATATTTCACATACATAAAGATAGTCTGTTCACAATAGTTTAGGTAGTACCAAAAATTATTTTGTAATCAGGGAGTTCAGTTCATCTGTCATCCTAAATGCCAAGGATATATAAAAAATATATCAAATTTTAAAATGATGTCTTAAAGTGCAAGAACGGTACTCTTACGTACTAAGATTTAGGGATGGCAAGTGGGCCGGATCAACCGGCGGCCCGCCCATTGAACCCGGCCCGTTTAAGGGTTTGGCGGGTTCGGGTCGACGAAAACGTGAATTCAACCCGTACAACCCGGCCCGCGAACCCGTTACTGTTCACCCAACCCGCGGGTCGCGAACCGTTGGACCCGTTCGGGTTGAACGTTCGACCCGTCACGGGTCGACCGTTGACCCGCGGGTCAAACGAACCGTTAGGGGGGCGACACTGTAGCACAGAGAGCAAAAACGGCTATTATAGCCGTTTTGCTTGGATTTTTTGGTTTTTTTTGGGTTTTTTTGTTTATTTTGAGCCTATAAATACCCCCCATAACCCCCTAAAAAAATTACACCTTACTCTCTTACTCTTTCTACTATTATAAATTATTTCTAAGGAATTTTTTAACAATTGAAGTACTCAACAAGGCATATACACGATCAATTTTCGATCGTATCAAAATCAAAATTCAACGTCTTCAACTCTCTTCAACTCTCGTCAATTCTCCTTCGAGCTCTCTTCAACACTTCAATTCCGGAATCGCTTATTTCTAGTTCTACTTCTATTCTTATTTTGACGGTTTATTTTACATACGCGTATTCCACGGTGAACGGTATCAAAATTTCATACCTATCTCGTTAATTTTTTTTTTATAGTTAAAATTATTGTTGGTTTTTTGATCTTCTCTATCTCAACCCTCTTGTTTTTTAGATTTTTTTTATAATTCACCATTCCTACATTGTGTATTTTTTTACATACATTAGTACATTACTATATTATGTCTAGATCACGTGGTAGCGGTCGTAGCAGGCAAGATTTCTCCTCTTCTCATAGGCCACCAACTGTTCCAATTAGCGAGCCAGCCCAAGAGTACCATGATCCTACTACCCAACAATGGGGTGCACACGACGAGTTTATAGGTGACATACAAGTAGAAGAAGAAGAAGAAGAACAACCAACCAAAACCACACAACTCTATAGTAGTAGGAAAAGTAGAGGAGAAAGTAGTGATTGACATAAGTTTTACGATTATATCCCGGACGAACAAACTCCGGGTATAGGTTTGAAAGTTTGTAAAACATGTTCTAAAACATACAAATTCAAAAGGAGTGACGGCACCGGTACAATTAGTAGACACATCCAACATAACCATAAAGAACTTCTTGCTAACCTACCCGGCCAACAAAAAATCAATCCTAGGACCGGTCTAGTTGATAGCCACCCTTATGATTCCGATCTTGTTCGTCGGGAAATGGCCCGATTAGTCATAAAGGAAGAGTTACCATTTTCCTATCCCGAGAGTAGAGATTTGGAAAATTTTAACCAAACGGCCTTAAACCCTCATTTTAGAAGAATTCCGAGAAATACTTGCAAATCGGATTGTTTTAAAATGTACATCGAAATGAAGGACGCTTTGATTGCAATTTTATGGAGTTTAACTTGTAGTGTTAGTTTAACTTCGGATTATTGGACGGGTGTCAACAATATTCCAATGATGGGAATAACCTGTCATTGGATCGACAATGATTGGATTCTTCAAAAAAGAATCATATCACTTGCGGCGTTGCTGTATCCCCATAGTGGCGCTGAAATAACAAACCGTATTTTAGAAATTTGTGATGTTTTTCATATTCGTGATAAAATTATGTGTATTAGTTTTGATAATACATCTTACAATAATGTAGCAATTACTACTTTAAAATCCGTATTAAACCCTCCATCTGACAATATTTTTCATGTTAGATGTGCATGTCATATTATAAATTTATGTGTTCAAGATGCATTAAAAATAGCCGATCCATATATAATTAAAATTAGAAATTGTGTACATTTCATTGCATTAAGTCCAAGCGTATTACAAGAATGGAAAGCTTTGTGTAGGCTTAAAAATGTACTTTTTAGAAAATTTTCAAAGGATGTTAGACACCGATGGAATTCTACTTTTGATTTACTACATGTTGTTACCGAATATAAAGCAGTTGTAAATAATTTTTGTATCGTATTTCATATGCAAAATTTTGAAATGACTCCCACCGATTGGTATTATGCCGAAGCTTTGTTGAAATTTTTAGAACCGTTTAAAACCGCAACTTTAAAATTTTCAAAAACATATGAATCTACTTCTAGTAGCATTTTTTATTTCATTAGTTAGCATGATGCAAACATTTAACAAAATATTAAATGATACCAATGTTGGTGAGATTGCAAAACCTGCATACAAAATTTTTTTGAAGTATTATTTACCTCCTCCTATGTTGATTTGTGTTGCTACCGTTATGGATCCTCGTATCAAATTAGAAGGTACGTAGAGTTTGATTGAAATATTTTTTTGCATTACTTGAGAAAAATGTAGAATTAGTAATTGATTGCGCTTCTTTTTTAGTTCAGTTGAATCTACATTAAATAACTTGTATGATTATTATGATAAACGTTTTGCTTCTAGTAGTACAACTTCTGTAGTTAGTTCTTTTTCTGGTACTTCTAACAGTAAGGGTAAGAGTAAATTTGATGATAGAACATTTAATTTACTTGAACAAATTCAATCAAAAAAACCTAGGACTAATCAACCAAATGAATTAAATTTGTATAACCAACAAGATTCTGAGCCTTCTTCTTCTCCACTAGATATTTTACAATGGTGGAAAGACCATGAACACACTTTCAGTATTCTGTTAATTATGGCTAAAGATTTACTAACTTCTCCCGTCTCTACAGTTGCTTCTGAAAGTGCATTTTCTTCAAGTGGCAGCGTTCAAACTGATTACAGGAATCGCTTGAAGCCCGACACGTTAGAGATGCTCATTTACACAGAAGACTGGCTGAAGGCTGAAGATAGGACACAAGGGAAAGCACTATCAACGTCCACAAGTGGGAGCAACTCGCCGGAAGAACAACAACAACAACAATAGCTTTGCTTGTAATAGCAACTCGACCGACACGTTAGAAATTGTATTATATCTTTGCTTGTTATGTTAAGTTAGAAAAATTGGAGTCAATTAAAATTGTATATAAGAAATATGTTAGTGTATAAAATATATTTGTGAATTGAATTCTTCAATGCATTAGAAATTGTGAAAATTGTATAACTTAAATTCATATGAATAATATTTCAATATTTTTTGCCAATTTCACTCTTTCAATCTTATTATTATTATTACGATTTTTAATGTTTATTAGTATTATACTATTATTAGTATTATTATTATTAATATTTTAAGTTAAAAACTTAAAAATATTAATAAAAAAAACCTAACTATCTAAACGGGCCAACCCGCGGGTCGACCCGACTCGACCCGGGTTGGACCCTAAAGGGTTCACGGGTTGGGCGGGTCGCCTAAAACAACTTTAGGCCCGGCCCGGCTAAGTCGCCAAACCGGCCCGAACTTGCCCAAGTCAAGGTCCAACCCGGGCGGGTTCGACCCGGCCCGGCCCGTCAGACCCGAATGCCAACCCTACTAAGATTAACAACAATAACCGAAGGATATATAACTACTTAAATCCTTGAATAACCACGGCAAACAAGTGAAAATGTTGAAATTTTATAATGAAAAACATCGACAAAAAATCCAATAATAGATGAGAGTTCATAATACCGTAGGATATGTGATGTGCAGGGCCGGCCCTGACATGTAGGCGGGCAAGGCGGCCGCCTCGGGCCCCCGCCGAAATCGTCATTTTTGGGGCCCCCGATTTCAAACTTCCCTTGTAAATATAGGCACGCATTTCGCGCGTAATTTTTTTTTTTTTATATGGTGTAGGGGGCCCCATTTCGGAAGTTTGCCTAGGGCCCCTCGGAACTCAGGGCCGGCCCTGGTGATGTAAAACGTAATCCTAAATAGAGAATTTCCAAGAATCTTAAAGGATTAATTTTACCAACATGTAATGCGAATTAAAGTTAGAATTTTAAACAATTAATCGGTCTGATGGATTTTTAAGAATTGAATTAAGTTTAACAAGCCCAATTAATAATTCAGTTCTAACAATCAATAATTAGATCTCTAAGCGTTTTTAGCAAGTAAAAGATGCAATATTGATTCGTACTCTAATTAGGCAAGTAGAACACTCAATCTCGATATTTGTAGTTGACAGTTAAATTATATAATATAATTAAGATGATAAAGCAGTATAACACAAATTTTGGAAAAGTGAAAAGAGTATACCGGGGTTCGAAGAAACCAGCGTTAGATCACGGGTTGACAGCAACACAGAACACTGCAATCAGCACCACAGTAAGAGCGCCAGCCAGGAAGCTTGCGGCTTGGCTTGCTGACGACGACTAAAGGCAGACTGGCTGTCGGGGAGCCAGTGGGCACAGCGGCTGGTCACTGGGAAGACAACGGCGGGGGTCTGCAACGGTGATGACCACAGGGGTGGTCGCGACTGGCGGTGCGGGGTCGGGTCACGGTGAGGGGAAGAGGTCGATGACGGGGTGAGGGGAGGAGATCGATGGGGGTGCGGGATGGTGCAGTCGGCGGAATCGATGTCAGTGATGGCGATGATGGAGGAAGTCGATGAGGGTTGACGACGGGAAGTGGAGGCGAGGGGGAAGGGAGATCGATGAGAGAGAATAGAGGGGTGATAATGGTGGTGCGGGTTGCAGGCGACGAGGGTGTTCGGAGTCGAAGCTAGGGTTTCGGGATGGAGTCGGGTCGGGATGTAGAGGAAGAAGAGGAGAAAAGGAGTAGGGGTTTGGGGTTTAATTTGATTTGAAAATTAGGGTTTAGGATTTTAGTTTGGGGATTAGGGTTAGTGGATTTGGGAATTTTGGGTAGTTTTAGAGTTTATCACAAATCCTAAAATTTTATAAGGATTTATCACAAACCTTAATAAGTTGGATCTCAATTGTATCACACAAAGGAGAGATGAAGAGCAAAGCGCAACACAATATTTTTTATATATCAAGAATGACATCCTTCTCATTAATCTCAATACCTATAAATAGGCTCAAAACATATCTAGATACAAATCTCAAAATATTCTAAAAATCTCAAAAATATTCTAATGCATAAAAGAAAGATTACATAAGGCTATAATTGTCAAAAACAAATATGGTACTGAAATAAAATACTAAACTAAACATAATAGTTGTCCTCATTAATATGCCCTTTTCTCAGCTTCGTTAAAAGCGGCCTCCTCAGCCTGCAGATTGAATATCCAACTTAAAGTTAACCATTTAAATATCTATACAAGTATCAAAATGTAGAACATCAAGTGATTTGGACCACATACATTCTTCTGTTTCCTCCACGTCTCTGCAGCAAACTTCTCTGCGTATTCAGGGTCATCACAGATCAAAACATTGTCAAACAAAGTTCCTGATTTCACCTGGAAAATTCAAAGCCTAATGTCCGGTAATGAGAACAAATAAACTACAGTGTGCATATTAAGTTGATTAGGCTTACCTGCCACTATTCAATACCAACGTAACTCAAATTGTTGTAGGCATAGATATATGGGTCGTCCTTGAAATCTGTATGGATTTCAAAGTTGTTACTAAGTTGAGCAGATAAAAAACAAGATTATAAAGGTCTAAAGTGTTTAGAAACCACATTTACCTGGATTGTCTATCATTGGTGCCTTCCATTTTCCCTTGTAGTTAGGGTTCTTAAGTTTCTGGTTGAATATTAAATAAGAAAATATACTCAGAGTGCAGACATGAAACCAAAGTTTGATTAGTTAACTGTTGCAAAGTTCATTAGTAACCTTTTGTTTCCAGGCTCCCTTATATTCTGGGTTGGGAATGGTTGGAGCTGTCCAGTCACCATCCTCCTCGTCATCCCAGTCTTCCGGCTGCATCAATGCGTATCGGGAAATATTAGAAACCATTTTTGACAACAACACTTTCTCATTGTAGCATGAATAAAATAGCGGTAAAGGTTTCCAGATAGAATGTAACCCTTCTTGGACTCAGGATCAGCAATTTCCTTGAGGAATTTCATCATACCCCTTTAAAAGCAAAATGATAAAGTATAATAAAAGAAAACATGGGGGTAATAATCAACTATACCTAAGAGAATAGGACTCTCCATCAAGTGTCACAGAGCTAGTTCCTTTATTTAGTCAGGCCATTCAAAAACACTTCGCAGCCAAAAGGAGTGGAAACATCTAATACTCCTTTATTTAGTCCTAGTAAGTAGTAATGAAGAGTGTATTTGCGATAGTACCATGTAAGGATCAGCAAAAGATTCTCGCAAATGGTAAATATTATTATAATTTACAAGTATAAGAATTTTTTATGTAAATATCTACAATTTTCCCTAAATCAAACAAATTTAAAGAACTAGTTAAGGGAAGAAATAGATTGACAACAAGTACTACAAACTGCAGTAACAATTGAAGGGTGAATGAATAAATAAAGATATGCTGAAGATATGTAATTACCTCATGCTTCTTATCCTCAAGATCAGGAATGTACTCTTTGTCGTCCCAGTCTTCTGGCTGATGAGTGTAGAAAACATGTAATGGCCCAAAAAATTGGAGGAAAGGTTAATCGAAGAAATTTTTAAATAAAATTGCCATCCACATACTTTCTTGGCGTTGGGATCTTTATTTTCTTTGCAGGGAGAATATCCCACTGTTCATAGATACTACCAGAATACCTCTCCTCATTATCAATAAGGATAACGAATGTAGCATCCGGACTGATAATAAAAGTGTATACATGAGTCAGCTGGTCGGATACACATGGGACGTCCTTCTTGATCAAGTGATTCTTCCCATCACGAGAAAAAATAGCATGAACCATGTGGGTAGTGGCTCCGCAAATATCTGGACCAAACATAATACTGCAAGTTTGATGTACAATAAATGCATCACATCATTAATATATTGTTAGATCAAGATGAGTAATTAGGATTAGGGTTTATATCTCATAGCCGCTTAAGATATTATATCCTGCTTATCAGTATTGGAATATCACAGAGTACTACCTCTAGACCAACTTTTATATGAGAAGAACTGGGTTTAGGGTACTGGGCTTTATGCCCACTCAACCCGGTCCAACAATTAAATAGATAACACGTGCAGAGCACGTGTTGCCCCATAGAACATTATACACAATAATATTTTATTATATTGAGAATATACCTATATATCCAACAATCTCCTCCTATATTCTCAATATATTAGGCAATACCCCGTTAAATCATTGGCTCACAAAAATAATATAGTTCACAGACTAAATCAATTATAACATGAATAGTTCAAATGAGACTAAACCAAAATAATCAAATAGTTCAAAGACCATATCAAAACAGAATAGTTCACAATGACTAAACCAACTAGAGAAACCTGTCATAGTTTCAAAATCAACCAAAGCAAATAAATCTCAAGAACAAAATGAGTTTTAAGCTCATGAACACAAAAGTCTTAAAGTCAACAGAAGTTTTACCAAGCAAGTGACAAATTTAATCTCGAGAGAAATAAATCAAAACTATATCCTTGCAAACTGCTTTATGTTTACTCCTCCATTTTGAGCAAATCATTATTTTTTGAAATCTATGTTGACAGATTCAACTCCTCCATCTTTGCTAGCTATTGAAAACAAGAATATCAAGAGACACATCTCTAAAAATTCTAGCAAATTTCATAAAGTATCTAGTTCCATTAAAGAACTTAGTATAATTCAACGGTAGCTTAGCAAAATACAACGCAAGCATCACAATCAAGTCTCTTTAACAAAATAAAGAACAAGAACTATACTATGTTTCATATTGGAATGATAGAATAGTCAAATCAATTATGGTTAATTCTGAATCATCAAAATTGGAATAAAACATGAATCCATAAAAGAGTCATATCATTAAAATTGGAATGATATAACAACAATTCTAAACATCGGAAACACATCGACAAGTTTTTATGCTTTCTTTTGGAATAATGAGATGATTCTAAGTAAATTATGAAAATATATAGCATCATCAAAGTTGGAATGAAATTATATATTAACAGAATTTACATAGAACTTTTTAAATTATCTAAAGCATGCCAACTGCCTAAAATTGATGCTTCAGTTTGAACTTCTCCATGGTTCCAATTGGATTCTAAATTTCAAAACAACTTGGATGTTAAAGCTTTTAACTCCATTTTCCCCACAGTTTTGATAATTAGATCACTTTCAAGTCTCTTAGCAAGAACATTAGCCATACTTGTCGTAATTGCACTTTATCTATGAGAAAGTTCAACTAGGCTTCTTTCAGCCTTAATATACTACTCTTACTACTATAAGTGAGTTATGAGCTACAATGCATTGTAGCTTGATAGTCGCATAACAGAATTAGAGAATTTATTTTAAACTTTTCAATGGATGATTAGCAATAAGTCATTCAATCCACTCAGCCTCTTCCCCTGCAGAGGATAACATATAGAGGTCTGATTTCTTGGATGAGAACGCAATGCTTGTTTGCCTTTTAATCTCCATAATTTTTCTGCTCCTCCTAGTGTAAATACATATTCACTAGTTGTCGACTTTCACTAAACTTTGAGTAGCACAAAGCAAACTCTTGAGTTTGAGTAGGACAAAGCAAACTCTTGAGTACCACTCAGGTATCTCATTAGCCTCTTAAGGGTACTCAAATGTGAATGGAATTATTAGTGAATCTGCAGATCACACCTACCTCAAAGGCTATGTCTATTCTAGTGCAGATTTTTGTATACATGAGACTTTCAATTCTTTTAGAATGATCTACATATCTCATAGTTACACCATCATTAGGTGTCAACCTTTTATCATAATCATAAGGTGTTTCAAAACACACTTTCAATCACTATATCCCCATTTTTGAAACACATTATTGATTTATCGAGTTTGACTAAGAGTTATCCCTTGCCAACAAAAACTCACACTTATACATAATATGGTGTCCACAACACTTGGGTGTTTCATGCTAAATTTATTTGGATAGCACAATTTAACTTCATTTATAATAGAGATGTCACTTCCAATCAATAAGCATGTCAATAAAATCAAGTAAATAATAGTCATTATATTTGACACACCACAAAGTTAAAGGCACTGATCTGAATTACATGATTCATATACTGGGCTCTTTGAGAAATTTGTCAAATTATTTATATGTTAGCTATATTATATGTTTTAAAACATACGATGATTTTACAAAGTTGTAAATCTTGTTCACTAAACACATTAGTACAAAACACTTAGTACAAAACTAATCAGTACAGAACTTTTCAATATAAAATGTTCAGTACAGAACTTTTCAGTACAAAACTGTTTAAAATCTTTTATGAATAACAAAATTTGCAAAAGATGTAAGGGCAAGAAGAATCCTTATTGTAGCAATATGACAAACATGTGAGTAGACAACAAATCAGTCTACCCTATTTATCTCAGTCAATTCTTAAGCTACTAGAAGTGCATTAAAATTGCTATTGATCAATCAAAACTAAGTTTCTTCTATAAAACCCCACTTACTATAGTTTTAGCGAATTTCGGCAAATCAACTAATTGTATAACACAAATTTATCTCTTTGTCTACTAAAGACTCTTCTTGGCTCATTTGTCATTGAAGTATAAGTGTCAGTAGGACTGGTTCTTGATTCCAACTGTGAATCATTGACCCTGACAGTAGGACTGAAAATTTTTTAGATTTGTCTTTGATGAACACATCCTCAAAGAACTTTGCAAGTCCAGATTCTACTAACCCAAATTAGATAGATCCAAAACTGTCTATGAAACCACATTCTGCACTTTTTAAGTATACACAAATATTTGTTGTAGGTCCTACTTTAGGCATTCTTGGGTCATGTACTCTAACAAATGTATCACAACACAAATTTTCACTTTGACAAAATTATTTGTGTTTCTATCCCATTGTTTACAAGGTGTAAATAATTTAGAGTGTGGTAACATATTGGAAATATGATTAACAACACAATATCACCCACAGTTACACAAACTCAAACAATAGTCAATAATATAGAATTCAACATTTCATTAAGTGTTTGATTCTAACTTTTATCAAAGCCGTTTTGACTGTTGTAAATAGAGTGCACTAGATATTATGCCAAATGCAAACTTCTCTTAAAATTGTTAAAACATATTCACCACCCTATCGAATCTGAACCATTGATTTTTAGCATTTAACTATATTTTTTTAAAATTCATTAAGAATAACAAGTGCATCATTCTTCATATATATGACAGACTTATATTAATCATCTACAAAAGCGATTAAATACTTCTGACCAACAATTATCTCACATAGTCACAAAGCTACTGAGATTACAATTATCAGAATGTATTGATTCAAAAGGTTGTGAACTCCTAGAGACCATACAAAATGATTTTCTAGTGATCAAAATTCGAATTCAAAGTTCACATTTATAATATTTAATGAAGTGTCATTTAGTACAGTTATAAGTTTTAACAAGAACAAACAATTTAATATATAGTTCATAGTGATTCTACATTTCAAAACAACTTGGATGTTAAAGCTTTTGACTCAATAGCTTTTAACTCAATTTCTCCCACAGTTTTGATAATTAGATCACATTTCCTCACAAACAATTGAATATATAATTCTCAAATCCTAGCCAAATATGTTATGTTCAAGAATACAATTAGAACTATTATTATTAATTGTCTCATTTGTTAAACTTAGCTTATACATGCAATTGACAATATATGCACATTATAAGAGTTAATACAAAATTACTCTATTACATTTTATAAAATTGTTTGCTTTCTCTAGTGATTCTAACAATATCTACTTGCTCAAACAAATTGAGCTATATTTTTCTTTATTCGTTCTTCATCATCTTCGAAACACTAAACGAGATAATGACTCATATTTTATAATTAAATTTTGCATACACAGTACAATGAACGATAAAGAACAAAACGTAAATAATGGAGTCATATTCGGCATTACAGAATGCTCCTATCTAAGTTACGGACATTTGTTATAGATCTTATACAAAAAATTTAATTATTAGAGAAGCAAATATATATCTCCCACAAACTGTAAACAATGAATTTGTCAAAATATCTACACATAGTATGATAAAGCACTTAACGACCCTAAACATGCTAGTTTTCAAGGCGAGAATAATTATGATCTACAAATCTCAAATATGTGATCAAATGCACACAACGTTAACCCATTCATCACATGAAAATACTAAGAGATTAGAGTAGACCATACCGACACTTCAAGTTAGAAGTGTTTTCCAAATTCGATGAAGAAGCCTGCATAGTGCAGACTTATTATACCGTGATGCAAATCCATCGTCTCCAATACACACAATTTGTAAGTAACTTTAAAGTTCCTACATTCATCAAATTGTTAAAAATTAGCTAATTAAACGAATTATCAGCACTATCTAATTCACAACAATTTAATTGGAGACACAAATTTATAGTCAACATCTATAATTTAACTTATCAAAATAGATATTTGATTTTTAGCACATAGCTAAAACAATTGTTCAAATTTGCATTTAATTAAACAATGCTTAATACGAACAAATAATTAAATAACAATTTAAATTTGGTGAATAACTTATCTTTAATTTAGATCTGATCCAGGTTTGATTCCTTTTGACTGGATCTGAATATGGATCTGCTCCAACAGTCCAAACACCAAACACCAACCAGAGAGCCAAACAGCAAACATCAATCAAGAGCCAATGAGATCACTCTGTTTTGAGTTCCCTGTTATTGGATCTGACTAGCTGAACCCATCAACAGCGATGAGGAAGAAGGAGCATACCCGAAATCTTGGGTTTGTGATCAGCGACGGGAGGGGCAACCGTCGGCGATGGTAATGCCATGAGGCGTCGATGCACAGCGACGGCAGCGGAGGCGCGCCCATCGGCGGCGGCGGGAGGATTTCGACGAACATATCTCTCCTCCAAAACTTTTAAGTCCAAATTCCCGCTTCTCCTTCTCCATTCCCAAAACCCCAATTAGAACAAGCCCCAAATTTCGATTGGGAAAGAGAAGGAGGACGATCGAGGCAGCGGCTGGCCGTGGGGAGCGTCGGTGCTCGTGACAGAGGCGCTCGCAACGGCAATGCTAGCGACGGCGGCGCTCGCGATGATTGCGCTCGCGGCGGTAGTGCTCGTAACGGTGGGCGACGGCGACATCATTGAAGTCCAACAATCGACCAATTCCAAGTAACTCTCTTAATCTCAAAAATCAATTGTAATATCTTAAGATTGTTAGATCAAGATGAGTAATTAGGGTTAGGGTTTATATCTCATTGCCGCTTAAGATATTATACCCTGCTTATCAGTATTGGAGTATCACAGAGCACTACCTCTAGACCAGCTTTTATATGAGATGAACTGGGTTTAGGGTACTGGGCTTTATGCCCACTCAACCCGGTCCAACAATTAAATAGATAACACGTGCAGAGCACGTGTTGCCTCATAAAATATTATACACAATAATATTCTATTATATTGAGAATATACCTATATATCCAACATATATCACAGCTAAAACAAATGAAAATGAATAAACAAAGGTATTTGGGTTTTTACCTGTAAGGTGTATCCCCACCAAACTTCTTTTGATCCACATCACCACTAAGTAACTTCATGTAGCCGCCACCACAGTCGAGCTTCTGTTCATGTTTCACTGAAAATTGAAATACCAATGTCTTACCCTTGTTGCTGAACTCTGGGAACTGTGCAGATATAGCATAGAACCTATATAGTCTTCACTCGTTTGGATGCCTGCATCCAATAACAAATTTTTTTTTGAAAACGGTGGGCACTAGCCCCCCCGCAATTCATTAAAGAGATTTTAATCGAACAAACAACCAAGAAGGAGATATGATATTCATGCATCCCAACAGTGGGCCATGATACTCATTCTCTTACCCAGAAAAAGGTGACCCATCCCGTACAATGCTATCCCCTTCAAAAAAATGAAATAATTACAGGTGATACAAAAAGTTCCTATCATCGGAACATCCCCAAAAAAGTGAACTCCTCAACTCCGACTTGTCATTCACTCCCCCGCTTGTGCCCCACCTTCCTCCTCTGACTCCGCTTCATTGGTAGAGGTACTTATGTCTGCATACAGTTCTTTAATCTTCTTTGTTGCTTCAGCACCTGCCATTTGAGACCAGAATACAATATTAGCAATAATACTGAATAAAAGCTGTTGATGCATGATATGCTTGTGTGTTGACCTGAAGATCCCATTGTTCCCTTCTAAGAGCATCTGTAGTCGTTTGGTATATATGCATAATTTGCATATTTTGTATAGAAAAAAGAGCGCTGCAGTCGTTGGCTAAATATGCATATTATGCATAAATCGCTACAGTAGATTGCTATATATGAGAATCGAAATAGCAATTATGCATATATAAAGGACGGCACTCGAAGTGCCGTCGCACAAAAAAAATAAATTTTTTATTGGTCAGACGGCACTTCAAGTGCCCTCCCTCCAAATAATTTGATATTTTTAATTAAAAAAAATTAAAAAGCCCTCCGACGGCACTTCATGTGCCGTCACACCTTTTTTTATTTTTTTTATTTTTTTTCCTTTTTTCCCCTCCGACGGCACTTCATGTGCCGTCCCACCTTTTTTTTCCGCTCCGACGGCACTTCATGTGTCGTGCCACTTATTTTAAGGTTTTTTTTTCCTCGGACGCAATGTGAAGCACCGTCTCTATATTATTTTAATTTAAATTGGTAAAATCTAGCATTTCACTACTACAGCGAAATGGGAAATTGCCATATGCATTTATCCATTTATCCATATTTTAACCGTAACGACTGTGGATGCTCTAACCAAATACCCCAACAAATCGCCACTATCCCAATATCCCATATAACTATTTGTTCTTTACGTACATTGGAATCCCTCCACCCTCCCCAGACCTCGTTAATCGTCTCCGGACCCTGGCCCTGATGCCCATTCGGACTAAAAGGTCCCCTGAGATTTGCCTAGCATACTGACACTGAAGTAGAAGGTGATCAACTATTTCGCAATCCATTTGAACATCCAATAACAATCTTTAATAAACACCAATTTATATATTCGAAAAGAGACAACAAATTTGTAGTTCTATAACAGTATGTAGCGATAATATTGAGAAACAGGTAACGAATTGAATTATACCTTTGTCTTCAACGTCCCCATTCCATTTTCTAGATGTATGGTTCCACTCACCCGCCATGTTCTCATCCCTCTTCCAGTCAAATGTTACCCACCGGTTCTCCTAGCCATCTACAACAAGTATCCAACCTCACAAGACTAATACGAAAATATAAATCAAATAACTGACCAATGTACAACAATCCAATAATTTAGGTTATTTTATTTAGTTAAGTATAGTGTCTTTTTACGGTTAAAAAACGTTTGGAATTTCTCTCTCTAGAAAATCTAGAGAGAGAAGCTCTCTCCTAAAAACCCCTAAAACCAAAAACCCAATCCCTACATCTGAGCTTGCGGGGCGTCCGGTGACTAGGGTTTCATCGTCGTTGCCCCCCCCTCTTTCCCTGCTTCCTCTCAACTTCTCTCTCCCAACTCTCATCTTCTCTTCTCTTGTTTTTTCCCCCAAATCCTTACTTTTCTATTTCGGAATCTGGTCGTCGTAGCGCTGGCCTTCACCCGCGAGGCAGGATGAAGGGGGAATGATGGTACCATCCATCATTTGGGGTCTACTCCGGTGTCGGAGAGGGATGCGACGGCGAGGATCGAGAGCGCTGCATCTTTGGTAGATTTAAGTCAATTGACAGCTATAGAACTTGATTGCTCTTTAGGTTACCAAACCTGAATCCATGAGTTCGGATGGGTTCTGGGATCGAGTTGGGTTTCATTTAACTGGGAAGGTATTTTCAGGTTTTGGTGGATTTAAGTCAATTCAAGTAAAGAAGGTGTCGCGCGGTCTCCCATATAAGCAAGTATTTTCAGGTTCTGAGATTGAGGCGGGGCCGAAGGTGCCGCGCGGGGTGTAGTTGGAAGCGTCGTTCGTGATCGTGGTTGTGGGACGAGCTGACTGGGGCTGGCGTCAATGGGGATGGCAATGCAGATCGCAGCGGTGCTCGAATTGGTTGCGTCGGGCTGGTGGCGAGAGTGCTGCCTAGCGCCGGTGCGGAGCGGCGAGCGACGAACTAGGGGTAGTCGGGGCTGCCGTGGAGGCATGTGGGGGAGGTTGGGGAAAGAGCGGGGGAAGGGAAATTTTCTGATTTGGGAGTGTTGCGGTAGGCGGGAGATTTGAATTTTAAATTGAGTTTTAAAATTTGAATTGACGCGGTGGAGTCCCTAAGATCCAAATTTGTCCTTAATATCCAAATTACAACCGACTTACAATTAGCAACAAAATGTATCCTAGCTGGTGTAGGCGACGATTGTCAGGAAATTTTATAGTTTGGGTTCTACTTTGACCTTGATTGGTTAAAGTGTGGGGTGCCTTTGATTCTTTCATGTCAGAGGACTCGCAGGGGTCAGGTACGACGTCTACCCTCGTTGCGAGGTTGCGGTGAGAGTCATCGAGGGTGAGGCGAGGGAATGAGAACGATGACTCAATCTTGATATGGAGTTGTCAGATTAGTGGAGTGCCTGCGGTGTCTTTAATATGGTGCTTACACTTGTCGTTTGGGTCACTATTGGGGACGACGAGGGAGAGCGTACAATAGTGGAAGAGGATAAATGGCGTACAAGCGAGGGACTGAGTGAGAGAGTGAGCCCAAATTGGCACGAGAAAGTTATTTTGGCGGGGGTGGCCGATCAGTAGGATTAGATTTTGTTGTATTTTTTTGTTTGTTGGTTGGGGTGTATGAGTTCCAGAACCCAGCCTGTTGGGATCTGAACTTCATAAGCCTTATTTTTTGTTGTATGTTTTGTTAAATTCTCTTTAATGAAACGCGAAGGTTTTTACCCACCGTTTAACGATTAAAAAATAAGTATACTGTCTTTTGAAACAACAAATGCCACATGCAGCTCTTCTCATTCACTCATGGTACAATGTTGGGGTATGGTACAATGTTGGGGTTAGGAATGTTACAAATGAAGGGCAGTTAAAGGCCATCCAGCATATCAACCCAATAAAATTCAAATCCAAAGAGAAGAATTTTTTAAAAGTGAGTTGCATTGCATTTATTCTAAGAACCAGGAACATAGCATACATTGGTAGAATCTAAGCTTTAATCCGACACAACTCTTTCGATGACAACCAATTTGGATAATTACTTAGGTTATAAACTGTTATGATCCAAATTTAGTCCCACATCGGTTATATGGGAAATCAATGTTGGGTAGTTATAAACTTGGGCTCCCTCCCTTTAACAGCTAACTTTTAAGGGTGAGTTCTCCTAGGTTCCTAACAATTGGTATCAGAGCCAACCCCATGCTTCTTAATTCGTTCTAGAGGCTAGATTAAAATTACTGGTAGCCCGGATCGAGCCAGTGTCGCTAGAGTGAAAGCCACCGAGAGTCGGAAAGGGCTACCTAGAGGCTAGATTAAAATACTGGTAGGGCTGGGCCGGGCCAGTGTCGCTAGAGTGAATACCTCCTGAGTTCTCCTAGGTTCCTAACATAAACAATGATGTAATTTCTCTCTAAAAAAATAATAATCTACTAATTTAATGGGAGAATTGGGGTTTGTAACAAACAAACCCTAACTTTGTAACTATATAAACATGTATAATACACGCCCAAACTATATCCAACAAATATAAATGTGCACCGAAAGTGTAGCCCAAGTCAAAACATTTAAATATAAACCTTTTTTTTTTCTTATTCAATATATATTCATTTAATTTGATGACTACTTTTTTTAAGACGTGCATTACACGGACATTATTCTAGTAATAAGAATGCAAACAAAAATAATATCAAATCACACCTAAATTTTGATGAAACTAATAATATAATGCACTATTAACAGATCCAATTAATTACATTTTTTTCCAAATTAACCACATTTTAAAGATCGATTGAAACTGACCTATAATCAGTTTCATCGAAACTTTTTAACATCAGATCTAAACAAGATGAACAACGGATCGCGAATTCAAGAAAATGACTAATTCAAATTGAGATCGACATGCAGTTAGAAATCGAGAACGAGAATGATAGAGACCGGATCCGTACCGTCGAACTTCTCTTCAAAGTAGACCTCGGCGACGGCGATCGAGACGAAGAATCCGACAGCGACGCCGGCGAGTATGAGCGGATTCTTCGGGATCGCCATTGAAAGAAATCGAAGAAAAGAGAGGAGGGTTTTAGAAGGAGGAGAACGAGAAGGTGTGGGTTTTAATTAGAGTGAGGTAGGGGTAGCCGATCATAACGAAATGAGTCAACCGACCGGTTTGATCCAGCCTCTGGATCTGGCAGAAGCTCAGGAGTACGGGGAGTTGAGTAATGGTGGTGAAGAAGGAATGCTGTCTGGTTGAAGAAGCTTAGATCAGATTAAGTCTGTATCAGTTTATGTTTCAGTCCTTGGAGAATAATACTTCTTGTAGGGGGTTCTTCGCATAAATGCCATGTATTTTTTATTAAAGCCCAACCAATTTGTGTAACTGACTGTCCAACTACGTGCTACGCACGTAGTTCTCTCTATAAATACCCATTTGTAAATCAGATGCAGATATGAATGAGAATTTATTGTTTTTGTTCATCATTTCTTCTTCTTTCTCCTGCATCTCCCTCGCTTTGTTGAGGTCGCAGCCATGCCGAGAAGAAGAGGAGTTTCCGCCGCCGTCTCTAATGGCGGACGGTTTGGAACATTGGTATCAGAGCCTGAGATCGAACACGCAGCTGTCGCCGACCATGATCTTGATCAAGAACCCGTTCAAGAAGCTGAGAACTCCATTAATCCAAGATCTGGACCGCAGTTCGGATCTGGGAAAAAGAGTCAGGACGCGAAGGGGATCCACCAGTCATGGTGTAGAGCTCCACAAGCGTTCCAGCTTGGAAGAAAGGTTCGATAGGTTGGAATTGGCGTTGGATCGTCTTCTTCAAGAACCAAGAAATTTGAGATCACATCGCAGACATGAATCTTGGAGTTCTGAGAGTGATGTCGATGAGTTAGAAGAAGAAAGACACCATGGAGAATTGGGAAGGAGGCGTCGTCGCTATCGTCGACATGGGAGGCCACATCAAGAAAGATCAAGAAACCTTGATCATCGTGAGCGGCAATTTGGAAGGAGGGAAGCAAGGAATGATGGTGGTCGTCAACAAGAAGGTAACACATTTTTTCCTAAACACCCAAAAATTGAGTTGCCTAGTTTTGATGGAACAGAGGACATTACCAATTGGATCTACCATATGGAGCATCACTTCTTTACACAAAAGATCAACTACTGTGATCGGTTGTCCTTTTGCCTTTATTACTTGAGGGGAGAAGCTCTCCTTTGGTGGAGATGGTTTGAACAGCAGGAAGAAGGAGAAATTGACTGGGAAATGTTGAAGGGAGAATTGATGTTACAATTCGGACCTTCTGAGTTAGATGATCCCGAAGCTACCCTATATAAACTGCAACAAACAGGTACTGTAGCTGAGTATCACCGAGAGTTTTTGAAGTATAGCCAGTTAGCTAGACCCCTAGCTAAGTCTTCCTTAGTCAGTTGTTATATTTCGGGATTAAGAAGTGAATTGAGGAAAGAAGTAAAGCTCAAGAATCCTGGCAGTGTGCTGGCAGCATATAGAGAAGCTATAGCTAGGGAAGAAATCATGAATGATCAAAAGAAGGCGTGGAGAGTTAACCATCAGAATAGGAGCACCTTTGTGACTAACAGCTATAAACCCCCAACACTTGCAGCTCTTCCTTTAGCAACTCAGAGCAAAACAAATGTTGAAGCGTTGATGTCAACTCATTCCAGTAATTCTAAACCCAAGGATCAACAATTTTTGCAATTCATGAAAGAAAGAAGGGAAAAGGGATTGTGTTTCCATTGCGATGAAAAATTTGTGAGAGGGCATATCCTACACAAAAAAATATTGAAATCACCCACTAACACAATGTTAATCTATTTGTCAACATAGCATGATTCACTATTAATCTCACCACAATCATAGTATAGTTATTCTATTTAATCAAAACTACTCATTCACTTTTATTAGCATGTACATTCTAAAAAAAATTAGAAAGTAGGAGAACACCCACCTTTTGTGAAGCTTGAACAATGAAAAGAAAAGAGAACACCACTTTTAGCTCCAAAGATTCCTAGCTCCTAGTAAGGCTTCTCCTCCTAGCAATTTCTCCTTTCCAAGCAAGAGATCCTCCAAGCACAATAACTTTCTTACTCTCTTTCTTTTTTCTTCCTTTCTTTCTTTTTCTTACACTTATTTTTATATTGATTTTGGTGCAAGAGAAATGTAGGAAATGGGACTCTATTTATAGGATTTTGGAAGGGTCTAAAGTGCAAAAATCTCACCCTAATAACTCTTCAAATTTATTTTACAACTCTCCACTTTCCTAACTCCTAAAACCTCCATCTCTTCATCTCCCCACTCTCCACTAACTCAACCTACCAACTCTTCTCCTCCCCTTGCCCAAAAAATGGTCCAAATACATTTGTGTATGCATGCACACATGCATAAACAAATATGAATACATTTCTATAACTCTAAATGTGTACTAATATGTGTAACTTGTCATGTATTAGTACATGTTTAACTAAAAATGTGATTTTAATAGTGGGCTTGCTACATGGGCTCATTACTAATTAATTTATTTAATTATCTAGTGGGCTTGCTACATGGGCTCATTACTAATTAATTTATTTAATTATCTAGTGGGTTCCTCTCCTAATGGGCTACATTTTAGTTTATAGGTCCATGGATCAAAAGAAAGGCTAAATAAAACTAATGCATGCTAAAAATAGTAAAATGAGAGTAGCAAAATGAGAATAAAAATTTGCACGTGCACCGTACGTGCAGAAAATCGAAAAATGCATTTTAATCAAAATAAGGGGAAAATAAAATTTTGTTTTATAAAATAGATTTAAATACATAAAAATAAATAATTTAAACCTATAGAAAATATTATACGTAGTGGTGGAAGCACGTGCATCAAAACACGTAAAAAGCACGTAAATCCCAGGGATTGAAATATTATATTTTAGTTGATTGAAATCAATACGGAAAATGCATAAATAGTACGAATCCAAAATATGTAGTAAAACACATTACAAAAATATACGTGCGTAACACCCAGGGGCAAAATTGTAATTTCAATTTTGCAGGGTGTTACAAGACCGCCCCGATGGGGGCTGAATCGCCAGCGGGGTCGCTTTGGTGAACTGCACCTCGCCGACGACCTCAACCTCGCGGTCGTCCTCATCTTCGCCTCCTTCTTCCTCTCCCTCCGAGTCAGGGTCGAAGCCCTCGACATGGCCCGGGAACAGCCTCCACCCCGAGCAGTCCACCTCAGGGTATCGTTTCGACACCTGAGAGATGGCTTGGGCGTAGGCCTTGGCCATGTTTTGGGCGAGGAAATCCTGTGCCTTCGCCATGGTGGCCTCTTCAGCCTCCTTAACTGCAGCGTCCTTAGCCTTCGCCGCCTCGGCCAGTTGTCTGGTTGAATCCTTCTTCTGTCGAAGAAGATCGGTCTCGAGCTCCACGGCGTGGCCTTCGAGGTACTCGACCCTTGTCGACCTCCCCTCGAGCTCGACCCTCAGCTTGTCGAGCTCTGTGCCCATCCAAGCCTTTTCAGCCCGCGCACGGTCAGTCTTCTGCTTCAGCTCTTTCTCCAACTCCGTCATCTTTTCCGAAAGATGACCGAAGTGGACGATGATCTACAAAAAAAGAAAAAAGGTGCCAAGTGTTAAAAAAATCGAAAGAGAAAGTAGTCAACAAAAACAGAAAGTAGCCAACACTTACCGAGACCGCAGAGCGCACAATCTCAATGGCGTCGTCGCCTGCCAAGCCGGCTTCCATTGTGGCTCGGTTCTTCGGCGTCGCCAGGTGTTTCACCACCTGCATACTCGCCAGGGAGTCGCCTAGAAACCCATCATGTTTCCGAACTTGCCAGTCCGGAACATGGATTCTCTTATGCTCCTCAGTGAGAAGCACCTCGGCGGTCGCCGTTAACGGAGATGTCTCCATCCCGAGAGCTGCGGCGATTGGGAAGTCCACGGCCTCATTCGACGCCGAGGCTACTCCCGCGGCCGAGGTCGAGGTCACCACAACCGGAGGCTCGACAGCCTCGACTTCGCTCGCGCCCCTCGGCGCCTTCGTGGGAGGCAGCTTAGAGGAAACCCTCTTGCGCTTCTTTGGCGCCTTACTCCCAAGGGTCGCCCTCTGTGCCATCACCGCGTCGAAGTCCATGGCCTCTGCATCGAATAAGAAGCCAGTTAAAGACAAGTTAGAACGAGCAAGATAAGAAAGAAAGAGAAAATGAAAGTATTAAAAGAGTCGCGTACTGGGATCTACGCAGCTGAGCCCTCCCCTGAAGAGAATGTCTTCGGTGAGCTCCCTCTAATCATACTTCGGTCGGTCAAGAAGAGTCTGCACTGCCTCCTCTTCTTGGGGATCGAGCACCGGCAATTTCTTAACTCGCCTCGACACCTCCTCCACAAAACTAGTGGGAATGGGCCACGCCTCAACGCCCTGCACCACCAAGTATTTGTCTCGCCAGTGCTTGATGGAGTCGGGGCAGACGACTAGCTGACCTCCGTGCCTCGGAGCAAGGTAGTACCAGAACTCCAACCGACTCTGTTGATGAAGACTGTAGATGGTCCGGAGTACCCTCAGCTCTGGCTCGATCCCAGTTGCTTGGCAGTGGAGTACGAACCCATTAATAACTCTCCACGCATTCGGCATCAGTTGAATGGGGCTGACCCCAAACCACCTCAGCACCTTGATCGCGAACGGGTGAAGAGGCAGCCGAGCCCCGGCGATAAAGGCATCGACCGGCTAGAAACACATGTTCACTGGCATCGACGAATTTTCCCTAACCCCGGGACCCTGCAACATGAGCTCGTACTTCTCTGGGACTTGAAAGCAACCCCAGATTACTAGCAAGACTTCCTCTCTGAGAATGGAGACCGTTTCATCGACCTCGGAGGTCTCTCTCGCCTCGTTCTCCTCGAAGGCTCTCCCCCTCCTATGAATGATGCGCTCGGCGTGCTCCTCGGGAAGTTCTCGAACCCGATGAAGCCCCGTCAGTTGTCTTGGATACCTGCTGAACGGCCCCATGCGCTTCGGGTCTTCCACTATACTGTCTCGACCAAACACCTTCTTGCCTTTATTTTGACGACGGGGAGAAGGGACTTCGGCGGCAGAAGGGGAGGGCTCGGATACAGGGGAAAGAGACATATTTATACTCAAAAAATGACTAAGTATAAATTACCTTTGAGCTGATGGGAACAGTCGGAATATTCACCGGAGAAACAGTCGACGATCACCGTAAGCTCTCACTAGTAGAAATTACCGCCAGAGTGAAAATTCGGAGAAGTGAGAAATGAGAGGGTGGTGGAGTTTTATAGAGCCAGGCACACTAAACGAGGTTAATGGGCCCACAGGAGCCAGCCCATTTACACATGACGACAAAAAGACTTGAACCGTCACATTGTTTACCGTGCCTAGCTGAACTGTCGCATTAATGACTGGCGCATCTGTCAGAGTTATCAGAAGATCGGCAGCCATCACATTAAATGACTGTCACATCTGTCAGAAGTTCAGCAGCCGCCAACTGAGCCTGACGTTTCCTATGTAAAAATTGGACCTCAGCATACGCTGCCGAGCGTTCTTGCCACCGACCGTCTTACATGGAAAAATTGGACCTCGGCACACGCTGCCGAGCGTTCTTGCCACCGATCGTGTTACATGGAAAAATTGGACCTCGACACACGCTACCGAGCGTTCTTGCCACCGATCGTGTTACATGGAAAAATTGGACCTCGGCACACGCTGCCGAGCGTTCTTGCCACCGACCGTGTTACATGAAAAAATTTGACTTCGGCACACGCTGCCGAGCGTTCTTGCCACCAATCGTGTTACATAGAAAAATTAGACCTCGGCACACGCTGCCGAGCGTTCTTACCACCGACCGTGTTACATGGAAAAATTGGACCTCGGCACATGCTGCCGAGAATTCTTGCCACCGACCCTGTTACATGGAAAAATTGGACCTCGGCACACGCTGCCGAACATCCTTGCCACCGACCATGTTAAATGGAAAATTGGACCTAGGTACACGTTGCCGAGCGTTCTTGCCACCGACCATGTTACATGGAAAAATTGGACCTTGGCACACGCTGCCGAGCGTTCTTGCCACCGACCATGTTACATGGAAAAATTGGACCTCGGCACACGCTGCCGAGCGTTCTTGCCACCGACCATGTTACATGGTAAAACTGGATCTCGGCACACGCTGCCGAGCGCTCTTGCCACCGACCCAATTATAGGAAAAATTGGTCCTCGGCACAGGCTGCCGAGGTATCTCTGCACCTCAGCGGATGGAGCCGAACCCTCACAGACCTTGGCCTCTTCCTTGGCAGGCGTACGAGGGGGGTCGGCAGCAGCTTCGAAGCACCCGAGATATGAAATAGAGGAAGTCGTTCCTTCAAGCTAGCACAGGAGCCGGAAACTCGGGAGAACTCAAGAACAACTCAGAGCGCGCAACTAACTTGGAAAATCACCATACTACCTCGCACAAAGATTCGAAACCTCCCATTTTGACTCCGATACGACCCCGCAAGCCATTAAAACAGTAAAAATACTCCTCAAAGGCTGATTAAACTCAGTCTTCGGGAGTGGGGGGCTCGTGATATGGCTAAAAATAGGGTTAAATCAGAACCGTCCAAACTAGGCGCAAATCTTAAAGTCTAGGGGTAAAATGGTAATTTCACCTTCAAATGGATCTGACGCGGTTACTGGTTCTTCTCCCCAAAGACCCTATAACCCGCGAACAGATCCACCTCAACTGGGTACGGGTTTTAACCCGTGATTAACCCGGTCCAGCAGGATAGAATTAGGGTTTCTGATTAATGTTAATCAACGGCCCTGATTCACATCTATCCTTCCACTGGGAATTAGGGATTACATTCCTTATCAAATCAAGGGGATTACATTCCTAATTAGATCCCAAAGGCGGCTATAAATACCCCCCATCCACCACCATTAAGAGGTAATCAATCTTTTACCAATTTACGCTCTCTCATAATCTTCCTGATTACTGACTTGAGCGTCGGAGGGTGCGTCGCCGGGATCAACCCCGGTGTCTCGCACTTTTTGCAGGTGAACGTCGGGAGTCAGCGGTCAAACTCCGGCGAAACAGGTTTCAGGTTCGCTATTCAAGTTTTCCAAGAATCCACAAATACTATCTGTTTGCCCCCACACCAAAATTAGTAGCAATACCTACCCTAACCCTAACCCTAACCCTAGTTAACCCAGTGGACTTAATTTAAACTTTGTGTCATTTAAAAAAAAAAATTGTGTACTTTTTTTAAACTGGCCCAAACTTTTGTGTACTTTTTTAAAATTTAGCCTATATATATATATATATATATATATGAAATATAATATGGGAATATGCGGTTCTCGATAAAATTTAAATGAAAATCAAATTGAACACATCTAGAAGCTGGACCAAAATTTACCCCCATCCATTGAATCAGAATATGTATTTCATCATCTGTGTCATCTTGGTATTGGTCGATACCTAAACCATGCTTTCTATGTAAAATGGTTTACCAAGATATATCACAACATAATTAAATTGTTACTAATAGTTGTCACTACTTCTAACTCTTCACATTTCGCAGTGATATCACTGTTGGGACGAAATTATGTTTCATATAGACTTGGATGTGAAGGTTTACCTCTGTCTCATATTGATTCGGAAGTTGGGATATGAATGAGTGTGCGTTGACTGTTGATGCCGCTTGAATTATTTGTTCGTCATTTGCATCTAGGTTTCCAACATTCAAATTGTCTTTAATTGTACCAGAGAAGAGCGATGGCTCTTGGGAAACTGCTGCTACGTTTCTTATGAGAAATCTTAGATTGAGATCCTTGATGTTGCGACCGTCTAGGAGAACCTCACCTGCCACTTTAGATTGATCTTTTAGGCTTATAGAATAACTAATTAACTATGCTTGCCACTAATGTAGCTAAATAGACTAGTTATACATGCGCATTGCACGTGTTTGTTTTGTTACAAATTGAGTTTGTTTGGTGACAAACCCTTCCATTAAAATAGTACAGATTAGTTATACATGCACATTGCACGTGTTTATTTGGTTACAAATTGAGTTTGTTTTGTGACAAACTCTCCCATTAAAATAGTAAAGATCATACTAATCGAGATAAATCAGTACTAACTGTAAACATGAACTCATGCTATCTTTAGAGATATGTAATATTGAGAAGTGCCTTAAAGAAATTCAGCTTAATCGAAACATTTGGGTATTTAGATTTATATTAAATTCCTCACTCCTAGATCATTGCTACTATAGAATCCTCTTATATCCTTTTGCGACTTTTATGAAGTTTATGCTTATGCTATTGTTCCCTGCTTGCTTTTGGAATGAAAATAGATTTGTGGTCTATTCTGTTTTTGTTTTGGTAGTTGTGTGATATTGTTAAGTTGTTATTTTTTTTGGTACTGATATTTGCTAAGGTATTTGTTGGGTCATATTTGGTAAAACACCAATACCGAACCGTACCAACCGAAGTAGTTGGTATACCAAAGTTTCGGCATACAGAGCTTTTTGGTTGGTAACGGCTTGCATATTTTCAAACCAAACTAGTTTGGTATGATAATGGTACAATGTCAAAAAGTCCGGTACCGTACCGAGCCCACCCTTAGAGTGAGGGTTGAGGTGTGATCACCAAGAAGTTAGGTTACCGCTATTGTTGGTGGTGAGTTCTGTGCTGTTTGATGGGAATGACGTGAACGTGTGGGATGAGATTGTGGGGATAGTAAACGGGTGCATGCAGCGAATGGAGCGGTGGCACATGTCATGTTTGCCGCGGTTTTCGTTGATGGATAACGGCTGGTGCAACCAATTGGGTTGTACACTTGTACATGCCGTTCACATCGTACCTGCTTCGAGAGGAGGGTGCAAGTGCATTGGTGAAGAGTATACCTAGGGATGGCAAACGGGTCGGGTCACCCGCAAACCGCCCGCGACCCGCTCATTTAACCCGGCCCGCGAAATCAAAGTTCGAGTTCGGGTCGAACCCGTTAACGTTAACGGGTCGACCCGGGTCGTTAAACTGACGAATCCAACCCGGCCCGGTAACCCGCGAAAATGGACCCAACCCGCCCGCCACCCCGCAAGTTGCGAACCGTTCGACCCGCTCTGGGTCAAACGTTGACCCAAGGGGTCCAACGATCGGTTACTGTTCAACAGAGCCGTTGAACGGCTTTTTTAGCCGTTTTTTGGTGTTTTTTGTGTTTTTTGTGTGTTTTTTTTGTTTATTTTTACCCTATAAATACCCCCTAAAATCAAACAAAAAACTCACATATTTCTCTCTTACCCTCTCTACTATTATTAAGCAATTTATTTGAATTTGTGAACAATTGAACAAAGAAGCTAGCAAGTCAAATACACGATCAAATTCCGATCATTTCGAAGTCAAAATTCAAGTGAATTCTTCAAGTTTGCAACTCTCCTCCAACTCCAAGTGATCAAGTATTTTACTCTACTCCAAGCTCTCCTCGAGTCTTCAATTCTGGATTTCTACTTCTACTTCTATTCTTATTTTCACGGATTCTTTTATATACGCGTATCCACGGTGAACGGTATCAAAATTTTATATCCCTCTTCTTAAATTTCAATTTTTTTTGTAGTTATAATTTTTGGTATCTTGTTAGTTTGTTGGTTTTTTTATCATCTCTCTCACAACCCTCTTGTTTTCTAGATTTTTTTTATAACTTATCGCCCCTACATTGTGTAGTTTTTTTTACATACACTACTACATATAAACATGTCTAGATCACGCGATAGCAGTCGTAGCCAAAGTGAGCAAGATTTCACCGGCACTTCCCGTAGGCCACCAATTGTCCCACATAATGAACCCGTCGAAGAGTACCATGATCCTCCTACCCAACAATGGGGTACACATGATGAATTTGTAGGAGACATACAATTAGAAGAAGAAGAAGAACAACAACCCACCAACCAAAACAACATAACCCCCTAGTGGTAGGAAAACTAGAGGGAAAAGTAGAGATTAGCATAAATTTTACGATTATATTCCGGACAAAGAAACTCCGGGTATATGTTTGAAAGTTTGTAAAACATGTTCTAAGCAATACAAATGGAAGAGGGGTGAGAGTACGGGTACAATTAAGCAACACATCCTAAGTGCCCATAAAGACCTTCTTGTTAACCTACCCGGCCAACAGAAAATCCACCTTAGGACCGGTCTAGTTGATAGCCACCCTTATGATCCCGATCTTGTTCATCGGAAAATGGCCCGATTAGTAATAAAGAAAGAGTTGCCATTTTCCTATCCCGAGAGTAGGGACTTGGAAATTTTTAATCAAACGGCCTTAAACCGTCATTTTAGTAGAATCCCGAGAAATATTTGCAAATCGAATTGTTTTAAAATGTACAATGAAATGAGGGACGCTTTGATTGCAATTTTGTGGAGTTTAAATTGTAGAGTTAGTTTAACTTCGAATTGTTGGACGGGTTGCAACAATATTCCAATGATGAGAATAATCTGTCATTGGATCAACAATGATTGGATTCTTCAAAAAAGAATTATATCACTTGTCGCGTTGCCCTATCCCCATAGTAGCGTTGAAATAGCAAACTGTATTTTAGAAATTTGTAAAATTTTTCATATTCACGATAAAATTATGTGTATTAATTTTGATAATGCATCTAACAATAATGTATCAATTAGTATTTTAAAATCTGCATTAAACCTCCATATGACAATATTTTTCATGTTAGATGTGCATGTCGTATTTTAAATTTATGTATTCAAGATGCATTAAAAATGGCCGATCCATATATAATTAAAATTAGAAATTGTGTACATTTTATTGCATTAAGTGGCATCGTATTTCAAGAATGGAAAAATTGGTGTAGGATTTCAAATATACCTTTTAGAAAATTTCCAAAAGATGTAAAACACCGATGGAACTCTACTTTTGATTTACTACATACTGTTACTGAATATAAAGCATGTATAAATGATTTTTATATCGCAAAAAATATGCCCAATTTTGAAATGACTCCCCCGATTGGTATTATGCCGAATCGTTGTTGAAATTTTTAGAATCTTTTAAAACTGCAACTTTAAAATTTTCAAAATCATATGAATCTACTTCTAGTTGTATTTTTATTTCAATAGTTACTATGATGCAAGCTTTTAACGAAAATGTTAAATGATGCTTTTGTTGGTGATATTGTCAAACCTGCATACAAAATTTTTTTGAAGTATTTTAATCCTCATCCTATGTTGTTTTGTGTTGCTACCGTTATGGATCCTCATATCAAATTAGAAGGTACGAAGAGTTTGATTAATGTTTTTTGCATTACTTGGGGATGAAGAAACTCAAATTTATTGCGCTTCTTTTTTAGTTAAATTTGAATCTACATTAAATAACTTATATGATTATTATGATAGATCTTTTGCTTCTAGTAGTACAACTTCTGTAGTTAGTTCTTCTTCTTCTGCTACTTCTAAAGGTAAGGGTAAGAGTAAATTTGATGATAGAACATTTAATTTACTTGTACAAATTCATTTCAAAAAACCTAGAACTAATCATCCAAATGAATTAAATTGGTATAACCAACAAGATTCTGAGTCTTCTACTTCTTCACTAGATATTTTACAATGGTGGAAAGACCATGAACACACATACAGTATTCTTAAATATATGGCTAAAGATCTACTAACTCCTCATGTCTCTACAGTTGCTTCTAAAAGTGCATTTTCTACAAGTGGCAGGGTTTTAACTGATTACAGGAATTGCTTGCAGCCCGATTCGTTAGAGATGCTCGTTTGCACTGAAGACTGGCTGAAGGCTGAAGATAGGACACAAGGAAAAGCATTATCTACGTTCACAAGTGGGAGCAACTCGCCGGAAGAACAACAACAACAACAACAATAGCAACCACAATGAAGAATTCAAGACCAACAACAACAAGTCAACAACAACAAATTGAAGGCCATCAAATTGAAGACAATTGTAAATAGATAAAAAAAATTGTATTAAATCTTTGCTTGTTATTTCAAATTAGAAAAATTGAAGTAAATTGAAATTGTATATAAGAATTAAGAAATATGTTAGTGTATAAAACAAATTTGTGAAATCTTTATTTCTTATTAGAAATGGTGAAGCTTGTATAACTAGAAATCATATGAATAATATATCATTTTTTTTGGCAATTTCACTCTTTCAATCTTATTATTATTATTACGATTTTTAATGCTTATTATTAAAAAAAAATTAAGTTAAAAAAAAAATCTATCTAAACGGGCCAACCTGCGACCCGACCCGACCTGGGTTGGACCCGAAAGGGTTCACCGGGTTGGGCGGGTCGCGAATTCAGCTTTTCGACCCGGCCCGGTTAAGCCTCCAACCCGACCCGAACCCGTCCAAGTCAACCTCCAACCCGGACGGGTCCGACCCGACCCGGCCCGGTCGACCCGAATGCCAACCCTGTATACCGTAAGTTACCAATTTTTTTTAAAATTCATGATGCAAAACAGATGAGAAATGCTACAGATACTCCATTTCTATTCTAAATATACTAGTATTTTTCACGTGCGATGCAGGTTTGGATAGAGAGTTGGAGTTAAACGTGCGATATACGTAAGACAACAGTAATTAGCACGTGTGATGAATGCCTTATTTTTTTAAAAAAAATGCGCTAAACGGGCGATACACGTATTTTTTAAAATTAAGAAGGAAAAACTCTGATGTGTACGTGCATGCACGTGTTAAAAAATATATTTGGAGTTGCACGTGCAATGTACATGTTTGTTTGGTGATAAAAGTGGTTTCTTTCGTGACAAAAAAATATTAAAATTTGTTTATTTGTGACAAACTCTTCCATTAAATAGTAAATAAATATGTTATATTACAGATAGATAGATGGATAGTAATTTACACATGTAATGCATGTTTAATATATAAAAAATTAAAGTGAAAAATCTGAAATAATGAGGACTCGAACCTAATACATCCTTCATATTAGTTATGCACGTGCTGGTAGATTGACAAATGACACTAAGGTCTTCTACCATTATAATATTAGAGATTAGATATTAAAGATTATAGATTTGAATTTTTTCCCAAAATGACCCTTTTTGCAAAAGTATTGCCACAAACGACCTGTTTTTTTTTTATTTCCACAAACGCCCTACTCGCTTTTTGAAAAAGCGAGTGTGGTACAAACCACCCCGCTTTTTCGAAAAGCGAGTCTTAGGTTTCAGAAAATTGAAAACCTAAGACTCGCTTTTCGAAAAAGCGGGATGGTTTATACCACACTCGCTTTTTCCAAAAGCGAGTCTTGGGCTTCTTTGCCCAGCAACACTCGCTTTTTGAAAAAGCGGGGGTAATTAAACCATACTCGCTTTTTCAAAAAGCGAGTGTCGTTTGGGACTTAAACCCCCGCCCCCAAAACAGATCTCACTTCTTCTCTCTATTCTCCAAGACTCGCTTTTTCAAACCCTAACCCATCGCTCGTAATCTTCGATTTCTGGCCTATTTCATCAAATTAGCCGTCGATTAGCTCCTAAAATCTTCCCTTTCTCATCCCAATCTAGTTGCCCACGTTGTGGTCGAGTTTTCTTTTCGAAATTTTGGGTGATTGCGGTGGATTGAAGAAGAAGGGGTGGAGGTCGGTGACGCTCGCGATTTGGTGGTGGTTCTTTTTGGTTTGTGGTGATTGCGGTGGTTCAATTCTTGCGTGAAGCTTGAGGTATATTTCTAGAACTCAATATTTTCTAATGTTGTATATATATTGTGTGTGTGTAATATGTGGTGGTGTGTGTAGAATTTGTGAACGATATGCTGAATATATAACTCTATATCTCTGATTTGAACGATTTGTTTGTAATGTGTGTAGAATTTGGGGATTTGTGAGTAAAAGTGTAATTGTGCATATGTGAGTAGTATTTGTGCATATGTGCATATGTGAGTAAAAGTACAATTGTGCATATGTGATTTTGTGAAAGTATAATTTGGGATTTGAACGATTCTAGAACTCAATTTTTGATTTTACTTAAATCAAGAATTGTAGATGTGTGCATATGTGAGTTGTATTTGTGAGTTGTATTTGTGAGTTGTGAGTTTAGGATTTGTGATCAGGAGAAATTTACTGCAGTTCTAAGTATATAGTTGGGATTTGTAATCAGGAGAAATTTACTGCAATTCTAATTATATATTTACTGCAATTCACAGACCAACTATTTGAATTTAGGATATGTGAGTTGTATTTGTGAGTTGTAGATGTTGTGAGTAAAATTTGAGACAATATCTCCACCTATAGATTTTGTGAGTTGTAGATTTTGTAATTTAGTAATATCTCCACCTTTAATTTGTGACTTTTTGTGAGTTGTATTTGCATTTCAATTCTCTTTAGCTTCCGTGATTATTTAAATTGCTAAAATGATTTTGGCATTGCTAATAATGATTGCTCGTTCATCATTGTAGGGTACTCTTTTTTTTTGAAAAAATGCCACGGAATAAGGGACGTGTGGAGGCTGGCAGTAGTAGTAGAGCCAATCGTGGCGATGGACCACGTACATCTTTTGGCCCACCTCCACGCAGTGGACGTGTTGGTGGTCGTCGTGGTGGCAACGAACGAAGTAATGTAAGTTATATTTTTTTTTGCATTCGATTTGTTTCATTGTCATATAATTGATTGATATATTTATTTGCTGATGTAAATGCTGTTTTGCAGGTCCCAACAAACCAAAATGTGGCTGGTACTTCGTCACCTGCCCCTTCTTCATCTACGCTTCCCCTTGTTGGTCCAGGTCCACTCGACCCCTCTCTTCTAACGCTTCAGTCGCACCATCGCTCCAAAGATGTGTGGGAGGGGGATTCGAAAGAGTGTACCTTCCGTGGGGGGCATCCACTCCCTATGCACCCACGGATTCACCAAATACTACGGGATTGCGGTCTATATGGTATTGCACTGATGAGCGGCATCAAGTGCGATCGGCCTCTACTAACAGCACTCCTGGAGAGATGGCGTCCTGAGACCCACAGCTTCCACTTGTCAGTTGGGGAGATGACTGTTACGTTGCAGGACGTTTCAGTCATCACAGGCCTTCCGGTAGATGGGCAGGCGGTGACCGGCTCTATGGACTTCGACGCCCCATACTTAGTAGAACAATACCTAGGTGTCGAAGTGGAGACTGGTGCAGTAGTTGGGAAACAAATTCGTCTGAAGTGGTTGAAGGAAAAATTTAAAGACCGACTGACAGATGATTCGACCGAAGAGGAGGTCCAGATGTACTGCAGGGCGTACATCCTTACTCTTTTTGGAGGGGTACTATTCTCTAACTCAAGCGGTCATTCCGTCCCCCTCATGTACCTCCCGCTTATTGCTGATCTTGGACGAGTCGGCCAGTATAGTTGGGGTAGTGCTGCCCTAGCAGCCCTCTACAGGAGTTTGTGCCTGTGTGCCCTCGGGTCCGTGCAGATGAATGGCCCGATGATTTTGCTTCAGGTGTGGAGCTGGGAGCGTATCCACGTTGGGCGTCCCGTAGTTAGAAAACAATCACCCAGCTGGATCCATCTCCCCGAAGACCCGTACATGCTTCCTCCTCTAGGTGTGTACTGGTCGGGTAACCTAACCTGGACTGCCAACCCGAACAGATGCCTGACCTACTACCGTGATGAGTTGGACAGGTTGGCAGATAACTGCGTTGTATGGATGCCCTACACGGAGGAGCGTCTAGCTCGATTACCGCCCAATGCCCTGTATAGGCGAGACCTTTGGCTGACAAAAGCACCGCTCATCAACTTCAGCACTGTCGAGTTCTATTTTGTTAGCAGAGTACTACGACAGTTTGGTCTCCAGCAGTTAATTCCAGTAGCTGAGCCTTTTAATGCAGATCTCCATAAAATTACCGGAATGGGTCGTACGCCAGGTCACAATTGGGCGAAAAGCTTCTCCACATATGTCGAGAGATGGAACTTACAAAGGTTTGATGAAATCATCCGCAACATACCTCCATTCGAATTACCAAACCACGAGAACTATATGAATTGGTATCGGAGGATGACAAGGCGGTACATCTCTCCGACAGGGCAGACTCCAGCCGGTGTGGTGATGCCTATACGTCGACCGGCAGCAGAACCGGTAGATTTACACTCCATGCATTTGCCGATGTTTCAACCAAAGGCATCGGTTGTTCGGACGATTGTAAGTTTTTTACAAATTTTTAAGTCTTTAATTTTTTTTGAACTCTAACTACAAAAAACAACTTATTATATTTTGTAGCTGGCCCAGACTTGGAGTATGGGCAGGAAATGTGCAGCGGTATTGAGTAGTAACGTAGCCAACGTGGTGAAGGACTTCGCGCGCGAAATGCTGACGTCCTGTCGAGCACAAGCAGATGCTGTGGGGGAGGGGGTGACCTTGGATGCAATCTTAAACACTCCCGCACATCGGACTAATACACGCAATAGACGAATAAAGAAAACCGCTAGTAAATCACCGCGTCGTACCATAGTTGAAGAAACGGATGAGGAACAAGTAGAGGAGGAGGAGCAAGGAGAGGAGGGCGAGCCAGAAGAGGGTATTACACAGAAAACTCCATCTCCCCGAGCGAAGAGGCAACGGAAACGAACCCATATTTTTACACCGGACCCGTGATGAGCGTGTAATGTATTTGAATGTTGTTAGATTTTGGTTAGTCGACTATTGTAATTAACTTTTGAATAGTGCATTGAATGAAATTCATATTTTAGAATGGGGTGTGTGCGTGGTGTGATCTTGATTGTTTAAGTTTTACTCTTTTTTTTGTTTTGTTGCTAGATTTTATTTTGTTTTCGTGCGTGTGGTGTTCTTGAGAATGTAGATGGATTGAATGTGATTTTGGTTGGGATTGTGGTGATATTGAATGGCCTCAATGTTAATGGTATGAATATGGAGATGGTGGAGATGTAAGTCGTGTAATTGTCTCACCGAGATGGTGGAGATGTTAATGGCTTCAGGTTGTTATTGCATACAGAGCAGCTAAAATGACCCCGCTTTCTCAGAAAGCGAGTCTATCACTTGGGAATTCCAGAGCTGTCGAAGCCTCTGGGATTCAAGCAGCATAAACAGTCGCTTTCTGAGAAAGCGGGATAGTTATTACTAAACTCGCTTTCTGAGAAAGCGAGTCTTCGTTCTGTATCTTTTTAAAGCGAGTCTTCGTTCTGTATCTTTCTGAGAAAGCGAGTCTAGTAATTTCATATACGGGATCTGAAAAAGCGACTGTTAAACCAGAGAATTTTGATTCTCTGGTTTTCTACAGATCGAAGACACGCTTTCTCAGAAACCGCAGTTATTTACACCAGACTCGCTTTCTGAGAAAGCGGGATAGTTTGTATAAGAGTCGGTTTCTGAGAAAGCGATTCTTACCTATGTTAATGAAATTTATTTTTTAGATAACAATACTCATAACGCAACAAACACACAAGGACATCGAAAACAAAAAAAAACGAAATTTCTAAAATAAAACTTCATCGTTTTTATCGACATAATCTAGTACAATAACAAAGTCCAAATTAATAATTACAAGCACACAATATTTAAGTTTGCTGAGTTCCACTATTAGTGCATCGTCGCTTATTGTGTCCTTGTAAACCACATTTTGAACATCTCATACCCGTACCACGACTTGACCTATCTCTCACATCCATGTCATTGCGGAATCTGGTAGTTCTAGGCCTGCCCTTCCTTTTACGTCGCAAACTGGCGTCGGGTACTAGTTTTGGTCCATCAATAATAGGCCAATATGCTGGATCTAGTATAGGCTGAAACACTGGACCGTATGTTTGTGCTAATGAAGCAACGGTGTAAAATTTATCAACGAGATGCTTGTGGTCGATTGCACGATATGCACAAGCTGCCAGTACATGAGAACATGGGATATGGTATAGATGAAATTTCATACATGTGCACGTCTTCGTTCCCAAATTCACAGTGTGCAAGTTCCCACCCTTCCTTTCTCCACCCACCATGCGTATACCCGTTCTCACGGAAAAAACTCCTGGTTGATGATGGAACATTGTCACCCCATGTCCGTTAGCTCTCTCACGGCGACTATCAAGCAGTTCATGTACTTTTCGAGAAAAAATCCTCCCTTCGGATAAAAGTTGAGTTGCTTCTTGTCGACGAGTAGTAAAATAATTGTTCAGACGTTCGAAGATCGTCTCAACAATCGCTATCACTGGCAAACTACAGACTCCTTTCAAGACTGAGTTGAACACTTCTGACAAGTTTGTAGTCATTATCCCGTATCTACGACCTTCATCTGCATAAAGTGCCCATTTCTCAACCGGCTTCTCTTTTAACCAATTAGCCGCCTCCACATTTACGTTCTCAAGCTCAGCAAGTTTGGCCATGAACTTTTTGGGTTGGTGTTCACACGCTATAATTTTTGCCTTCTTACGCAATGCCTTGCTACCAAATTTAGTAAAGAAATTTGTAGCAAAATGGCGCATACAATAACGGTGATATCCACTTGGTTCGTTCCAAGCTCCATTTTGTAACTCCATAGCATGCATTATACCAGCGTGACGATCAGAAATAACACACAACTCAGTGCGATCGGTGACATAATATCGGATGCAACTCATGAACCATGTCCACGTATTTATACTCTCTCCATCAACCAATGCAAATGCAAACGGAAATAAACAATCATTCGCATCTGGGGAAACAGCAATTAGCAAGCAACCCTTGTACTTACTGTACAAGTGAGTTCCGTCAACACTGATCACCGGTCTGCAGAACTTGAAACCTTCAATTGAAGGACCAAATGCCCAGAATACACCCTTGAATGTTTCCTCGCCAGGGCCAGTCTCATACTTATCCCAGTGAACCTTCGTTCCTGTATTTGCAGCTTGAATTGCTGTGAGTAGAGCAGGCAACTTTGTGTATGCTTCTTCGAAGGTACCATACAACCTCTCGATCGCTTTTTGTTTTGCTCGCCAAGCTTTCTTATAGGAAATCTGATAATTATATTGTATTTTAACAATCTCAATAATTGACCTCGGTGATAAAGAGGTATCTTTTTCACCACATCAACAATCAGATTACAAACAATATTGTAATCAATTTTAAGGTGATCTTGATTCAGCGTTGGATTCGTACAAGTGTGTGGCCCAACTATCTTCTTCACCACAAAATTCGTCCCGCCTTTTGGAACCATTGCTCGTAATCTCCAAGGGCAGCCACCATCACTTACTCCGGGGGGCCCCTGCACGATCTCCTCAATGGTACGTTTTCTAGGTGCCATTTTGCATTTAACAGTGTACAGTGACGGTGTAGATTTCAAAGTTACGAATTCACGATGTTTTTTGATAGAATACAACTTCACTGCCTGTTGAATCGACTGCTTACTTATAAACTCCTGTCCAACGTACAATTCGTCTACATTGGACGAACCAGACGACTCTTGTGGACCTAGGTGTACTCTAGCACCTTCAGCCATCTCCTCAGTAACATGACCGTCAACATTGCCGTAGCTATAAGTACCTCTGGCTTCATTAGAACTGCTGTTCGTGGGATTTACATTTGCACCACTGTCAACATCTTCATCATCGTCTACGTCATCAGTGTCACCACTGTCAACATCTTCATCGTCTGTTTCTTCATCTTCTTCATCATCTTCTAATAAGCTGTTGTTACAGACTGCATTTTCAAAGAGTTCGAACATGCTGTTATTTGGAACAGAGTCAGGAACCGGGCTAGGTTGGCGTGGCAGCTCAACATTTACAGAATCCGGAATTGGAGTATGGGCGAAGGTGTTTTCTTGTGAGGATATCGGATTTGGTTGTGAAGATTGATCGGGGTTAGGCCTCGACTGCTGTGTAGGTACTACCCGTATGAAGCTTGCAGTGGGGATATCATGTGGCTGGGCATTGACAACTCGGATTTGCTGAATATATAACTTTACTACAGACCAAGCACAATTGGGATCAAATGTCCTAGCAATCAATGACTTCAGCGCATTATCAGTAGGTACGGGCACTGTCATAAAATACTGACCATCTCCTCTTCCTGCTGCGTATCGAGCTAAAATTTTCAAATTCCATTCATTCCTATCCCAATTAGTAACTTCATAGATTTTCCCAACTAATTCTTCAAATGTGATGGTACGGGGCACCCAAACTATTTCCGGATCCAAATGACTATAACAACAACCAATCTTTGGATCACGAATTATTTCACCACCAAAATATAACCAAATAGGAATCTCCAAATCCATACCTACGTAAATTAATACCAATAATCGAGTTATTATCTACCCATAAAGAAAACCTATTTAAATTAACAAAATAATGGGGGAATAAACAACATACCTTCACAATAAAGTTGCTTTCCTTTTGAAGTATACCCAAATTCCAACAAATTAAACCTCTAACGGAAGATGGGTTTAAGTTGTCCAAAGCAATTTTGTGGGTTATTCAACAAATTATGAGGGTATTTTGACGAATTTGAGATGAGAGATGGGTTAGGGTTTCGCGAACGAAGAGGAAGAGAAAGAATAGAGAGAGAAGTGAGATCTGTTTTGGGGGCGGGGGGTTTAAGTCCCAAACGACACTCGCTTTTTGAAAAAGCGAGTGTGGTATAATTACCCCCGCTTTTTCAAAAAGCGAGTGTTGCTGGGCAAAGAAGCCCAAGACTCGCTTTTTGAAAAAGCGAGTGTGGTACAAACCACCCCGCTTTTCCGAAAAGCGAGTCTTAGGTTTTCAATTTTCTGAAACCTAAGACTCGCTTTTCGAAAAAGCGGGGTGGTTTGTACCACACTCGCTTTTTCAAAAAGCGAGTAGGGCGTTTGTGGAAATAAAAAAAAAACAGGTCGTTTGTGGCAATACTTTTGCAAAAAGGATCATTTTGGGAAAAAATTCTATAGATTTTGGATTTACTTTTTTAGTAATTATTGAGTTTTTTTTATTTGTGGGATGAATTCAATGAAGACAAGTACAATTTATGTAGTTACCAAACATTTTTAATTCATGATGAAAATATTCTTCAATGCAAAACAGATAGTGAAGTGTAATTAAGTCACTCTTTTTATGTTATGAATCTTATGATGGATGTCGTAAAGATGTTCACAGATCCTCAACAAATATTGAAATTCCATATTAGCTCTCTACACTCCAATCTCTCCGTATTAGTCCTTCGATCAACTCCAGAAGTGATCGATGACAGCATCAATTGTAATATTATGAAGATATTAATCTATTAAACCTACTTTCGAAGAAAAATGCTCAGATGTAGGGGTCTTATTTTTTCAAAGTAGTTTTTCTATTTCGTTTTTCTACTTTTATGATCTTAATTATTCTTTTTTAGACCAACATACTTAAGACTTTTTCTCCAAAATTTGTTCAGCTGATTAAAACTAACATGATGTTGCACTAGGCTCTCAAGTTGATCAGTTTTGAAGTTGATCGAGGGACCAATATGAAATAGTAGTTTGTAGGGGACTAATCTGGAATTTTGATAATTGCGGGGTGAGGGGAAAACCCTATCATAAATAAAGGTAATGCTACACCGACAACCTTCTCTTACAACCTTTTCTTTTACAACCTTAGGTGACACAATCTCATTAGAATGTATTGTAGAGTAGGTTGTAGTGGTTTGTACACATCTCCAATGAGATTGTGTACCTAAGGTTGTAAGGCTGTAAAGGTTGTAGGTATAGCATTACCCCATAAATAATATAGGAAAAAACTATTACTTATTCTTCATTTTATAATTTTATTTTCTAATATTTGCAACATGCATGATATTTTTAATCAACGCAGAGTGCGCACGAGAGAATTCAATAAACATATTGTGATCTCTCAAAAGTTTTGTTTAATTCATTTGTCTAGAAAATGTCCATATATGATTAATATCCACAAAATTTAGTTCTCTCTTTTAGATGCATTTGCTATTGCATTATATGCGATTAATTAACTGCAACCACAATTCACTACAAATAGAAAATTGTGAAATATGACAATTATAAAAAAAAAAATTGGTTTTCTGAGATGTTAGTTGTACATTAGTTTGATTTTTCCTCTTTAATCTTTACATCTTTGAGATCATACTCCCTCTTAATTGAACAGATGACCACAGCTAACTGAGGCATAATCAATCAAGGTTTCTTAGTTTGCCATGTAGATTGTATAGAAGGGATGCAAAGACCTACAAGGATAATATATATCGTACGTGGAGATTAACGAGATTAACTGCCCAAGATTTGAAACAGCTAAATAAGAATATAACTCCAAAGGTAGGCTTAACAGGATGCAGATACTTCCCCAAAAAAGAAAATGCCGGTACTCAACAAAAATGATATATGGCATTCATCCAGTGCTTGCAAACAGCTTAGAAAATCACTATGCAGATGATATTATGAAAATAAGACATATATACATTATCCAGAGCTTGTAAACACCTGGGAAGATCGCTATAGATACAATAATGCAAAAATAATAAGACATCACTCAGAACGTTATCATAGGTGGTACTATGAAAGTAAGGACTTCTTAATCTTGTTTATTTGATTACAACTTCAGAAATAATTGCAACATCACGTTTCTTAGGCTGCATGCACCGGGATAACCACACTGAATAAGAACACAAAAAACAAACCAAAAAAATTTCACCCAAAATAACTATACAAAATCCTGGAGTGTAAATTGCCCACGCAAACAGGTTTTGAAATGGTAACCTAATCTTTTTGTAACTTCGCTCTAACAAATTGATCATGAAACGATGAAGCAGTAATCCACCAGAGGACAGCAAACTAGGGCAAGGTTCACAGATACGCTTGACATGTGTCCTTAAAAGTTGGAATTTGTATAGACAATTGCATTGCTTTTGAGCAAAGATACCTACATTACCTTTGAGCAAAGATATCTAAATTACCTTCAACAAAATTTAGCAAAGATACCTACGTTACCTTTGAGCAAAGATATCTACATTACCTTCAACAAAATTACACATGAATGATGTGGTTGGAGATCCTCAAAGCGGATTTATCAAAGGAAGAGACATTCTGGATAGTGTGGCTTGGGCACACGAGGTGGTATTCAGAGGGCATAAGGATAAGGCAGATGGTTTCCTCTTGAAGATTGATTTCGAAAAAGCCTACGATTCGATCGAATGGGATTGCGTAGATGAAGCGCTTAAACTGAAGGGGTTTGGCAATAAGTGGATATCTTGGATTTCCAAATGCACACACGGGGGAAAGTCCTTCATTCAAGTCAATTCGAGGCTGGGTAAGGAGATCAGATGTAAGAGGGGTCTCAGGCAGGGAGACCCATTGTCATCTCTACTATTTGCTATAGTACCAGACGGATTGGCAGAAATGATCACTAGGGGAAGGGATCGAGGGATTATCCAGGGAATCAAAGTGAAGGGCGTTCCTCAAACTATATCAATCCTTCAATACGCGGATGACACGCTGCTGTTGGGGGCGGCAAAAGAAGAAGAGATGGCGGTGATAAGACTCGCATTGCAGTGCTTCGGAGCCTGGTCAGGGTTGAAAGTGAATCTCCTAAAGACCTGCGTTCTCCCGATCAGCAACAGACTGTCCATTCCGATCGAGACGATAGTGCAATTCTTTGGGTGTGACATCGGAGCTTTCCTTCTGGTTTATCTTGGTATCCCAATTAGACCAGGGGCACTACAAAGAGAGGACTGGTTTCCTAAGATTGAAAGGATTGATAAGAAGTTGGCTGGTTGGAAGGGAAGATTCCTTACTCTAGGCGGAAGAATCACTTTGTTAAACTCGGTATTGAGCAGTCAACCAACGTACCTAATGTCTATTTACGAGATGCTGCAGTGGGTGATACAGAGAATCGACAAGATCAGAAGAAGGTTTTTATGGAAGGGTGCTGATGAATCGAATAAAGGGGTACCATTGGTAAAGTGGGGCAGAGTCTGCAAAAGGAGAGAATTTAGAGGTCTGGGGATCTTGAATTTGAGGGACATGAACAAGGCTTTGCTTTGTAAGTGGTGGTGGAAGATGAGGAGGCGCCATAATAATTGGTGGTGCAAGTCGTTCGCTAGGTATAGGACCAGGAAATTGTACCGGTTCGGAGGGAAAAGTTCATTCGGTAAATGTTCAGCGCTTTGGAAGGGTGTGGCTAAAGTGGGCCACATATTCCACGCCAATACAAGATGCAAGATCGGGAATGGGAAGGATTCAAGATTTTGGCAGGATAGGTGGTGCGGCGACGTAAGTTTGTCATGCCTATACCCCGAAGCAGCGGAGGCTACAATCAGGATAGATTCGATGGTGTCGGATGTGTGGTCCAACGGAAGACTGAAACTAGATATCAAGGGTCAGGTTACTCAGGGTCAATTAGCGAACCTTACTGAGCTGTATAATTTCATCAAGGAAGAAGGTAGGTACGATACATCTGCCGAAGATAGCAGAGAGTGGATGCTCGAGGCTTCGGGGAATTTCTCCGTCTCTTCGATGTACACACGGATTAACGATGGGGGATTGCGAAGCAAGGACGCTATGATTATTTGGAAGCTTTCAATACCTTTGAAGGTTAAGATCTTTGTTTGGCTGGTGATGAACGACGCTATTCTATCGAAGATCAATTTGCACAAAAGAAGGATGCAGATTGATACCATGTGCGGGGAATGTGAGAGAGATCAAGAAGATACCAAACATTTGTTATTCGAGTGTACTAATGCAAAGCGCGCATGGGAGGCGATATGTCCACGGTTTGGGTCAATTCAGAGGCCTACAGAGAGTACAGACGTCTGGGGACGCTGTTGGGTAGGATTAGTCAATCAGAAAGATAGAGTTGAGTGGGGTATCATAGCGGCGGCAACGATGTGGGGATTATGGTTAACCAGAAATGATTTGTGTTTTAGAAATATCAAATTCTCTTTTGTAAATCTTATGCATAAAATTCTGCTTCTAACACATGATTGGACAGGTAACAGAGGGGCCATGAAAAGGCTCCGTATGGAGGAGGAGTAGGACTTGTTGGCGAAGACCACATGGAGGGAGGGGTCCTATCTACGTTCGAGCATTGCAGGAGCTCACTACTGACTACAGGACACTATTGCTTTTCGTACCGTGGTGCAATGTATCTGTATCTTTACCTGTTTTAGTTATTTCTGCTGTCTACTTTCTGCTGGCGCGTCTGTATCGAGTCTGTATCTTTTCGTTATGCTTTTATGCTTTCCAGTGTGCTAGAGGTGGGACTTGGAGGTCAGGGATTTTTGTAAATAGTACTACCTTGTTTTGTTAATATCCGATTAATGAACCGATGACTTGGTCATCTTTTATCAAAAAAAAAAATTTAGCAAAATTTTGCCAATAGTTAACAAAAAATTAAATCTAATTTACCATGAATCATGTAATTTAGGCTTCCAACCAGTACTCTTGTCACTCATTCCCACATAGACTGTGTTCATGATTCCAACGAACTTTCTCAAAAATAATAAGGTGAGTTCAAACAAGAAGCTGAGAACTCCCGGTGCAAGCAGTAGAACGAAGAGGAAGCGCTACATAAACTAAGTTTACACCCCTACCCCACCCACATACACTGTCCCTTAATACAGAAACTACGCAAGCAGGGGTTTGCACCGCCAACTTATTGTTCACCAGCAAAGAGGCGGGGGTGGTTGTGATGGTTGCAGAGCAAGAATCCTGATAATATAAAATAAGAAAAAAAATGACTAACTGGCAGCGACAGAAACTACAGTTAGAGAGCAATATGGCACATCCAGAAAAAGCTTCACCCTAACTAGTTTGGAAATTTTGATTACAAGCCAAGCAATTTACACCCATGTCTTCATTTTAATTTTAAATAGACATGATGATGTTTGTCTTCACCCTCCCAAAACCAAATGGAAAAAGAAAAAGAAAGAAAGAAAAGAAGAAAGAAACCAGTCGGACTGGAATAACCAAGCCTCTCATTTGATGTACTGAGACATCCACTTGAATCCATCACCATAGCCCATCTTGCGCACAATGCTGCACATAAAGACCTCAAGAGGGCGAACGTTGGTTTCAGCAAGGTTCACCTTGCCCTTACCAGTTGTGAAATTCTGGAGGCCCAGGTAATATCGGAGCTCCTCTTCGGAAGCTGCATATGGGATGTCAATTTTGTTGCCGAGGATGAGAAATGGAACAGTGGCAAGGGATTCATCTGAGAGGAGGGCATCCAGCTCTTTCTTTGACTCGGCGAACCTCTCCTTGTCACAGGCATCCACCAAGTACACCACTGCATCCACCTGCAACCAAGAAACATATTAACCATAAAATAAGCATTGTACATATTTGTGAAACTAGATTTCCTTGTTCTTAGAGAGCTCAACTTCCAATTCAGATCAACGAGAAATCACAGCAAGCCACTACAAATGTGAAACTCCATTTCCAACTCTCATAAGATTGGTTCACTTACAAAAAGTAGTTGCCCAAACTAACTACACTTCAATTTTTTCCATTAAAAATTACGCATTGACCAATCTGCTATGCATTGCCCACTCCGCGAGAGAGTCGCAAATGGAGTTGTATTTGGAGTGCCATGTTATCATTTTTCTTCAATTCAACAAGATGCAACAAATGATATTTTTTTGGGGAAGACAAGGCCTGTTCCAGAATGAATTCTGTTTCAATAATTGGATCCAACTCAACCAGAACTATGCTTTTAGAATATGCACTGCAAAATAATAATAATAATAATTGTATTACAATGGTTGATATTTCAACCAAATGCCATCTAAAGTAGGATTTCTGCAAGTATAAAAAAATAAATATAACACAGAAGTATTATGTTGATCAACTCTTTTCGCTTAAGGTGCATAGTGGCAAACTCCACACTATCAAATCTCCTTAAGTTTAAAGAGAATCACAAATGTCCTAAATTGGGTATGGTTGACTTGTAAACAAAATCAAAACATGCATAGAAAATTAGTATTAGTCATGGCAAGGAACTGCGAACTCCATTTCTGGTGGAAGAACTAATTAGTTGAAATTGTGATATGTCCAAGCTAACTGTGGCGTAGGACCCTAGGAAAGTCAACAGGCTTGGCAAAAAATCGAGATTTGTTCCCCTGTTTGATAATTTCACCAGACAAGCTTGATTAAAGAAAAGGAACAACACTAACAATCCAAAAATAGGCTTACACAGGCTCAATTTAAAAAAACTAGAGAACATCTTTGGCCACAGAGCTACAACCCCAAAGCATTCTTAATGTTTACCCCCAAAAGAACCCAAAGCATTCTTAATGTTTACCCCCAAAAGGCCCATATCCGAGAACCCTACCTAACACTCGCAGATCACATTATAGAAACAGATTACCCTAGAGCTGCATCATCAAAATGAAAATCACCAACCTCGCTAAAAGTGGATGCAATGCAACCAAGATGTTTATAGAATTTTAAGAAGTTTCTAGTACAAGGATATGTATCGATTTATGGAGAAGATAGACTATATAAACAATATATATTTGATAATGACCATAAAGGTGGATTTGTATATGTCCCTTGAGTAAAAAATAGATTCAATAGATTTACCCACTATATTTGGGATAATTTCAATAACAAAACAGGCACTGTCTCAGGAGCTAGGTGGTCGAGATTATTCTTTTCTCAACCTGTGATGGAAAGTTTCCAGGTACACCTGTAGTATTCTAAAACACTATAAATTGTGAAGTGATGTCTGTGCATCAAAACCCTAGAAATCCTGGACAATTATGCTTGGTATGATGCACATTATTGGAAATTCTATTTGCGATAAGGATAGTGATGGGTGATAGCAGTGTGCCAGTGGTTGGCAATGACAGTGTCAGTGGTTTAAGAAGGGGATAAAGGGGATTAACCGGAGATAGTCACCAACTTATTCCACAGAAAGGTGATTAAATGGGGATTATAAGAAAATGCAAACCCTACCACCCTACTTTTCTTTTTCATGATTCCCATTTTTCCAAGTGTTGGTGGTAATTAGGCTGGCAGCAACGATGCTGCCAGAATGGTAGACTGGTGGCAGTATAGTCACAATGAAGTGGTAGTGCCTGTAGAGGTACTAGCAGAAGAATATAGGAAGACTAATTAACAAAACAAATAACATTCAGAAAACCAAAGATTATGGCGTACGCTTAAGATGCTTGCGGATCATTACTAGAAGTTAAACCAGGCAAACTAGTCCGAAGGGAAATATATAAAATCTAATCACTGCAACAAAAAATAAAATAAAATCACAACCTAACAAGGTATAGCAAAACAAGCAGAAAGGGAAAAACTAGATCTGGATTTTGAATGTCTTGCTTTCCATGTCAATATACACGTTTAGAACCCCTCAAGATTGGAACACAAGGAAGCAGCCAAGTTATATTCTTGTTGGACACTTGCCCAAACTTGAAATTGAATAACACATTATCTGTTTAAGTTACAAAACATAGTGATCTGAATATCTTCCATAAATTCATTCAAGGTGACAAAAGAAAGAAAATGGGCTGTTTTTTACGGTTTAATCAAAGAATTAAACAGGGAAAACAGGTTTTCTATATTTTTAATTTAAAAAAATATTTCAAAACCGGAAGGATACAAGGGGGAAAAATCAGGGGAAAAAAGGGAAATATGAAATGGAAAAAGAAAAGAAAAGGAGAAAAAGGTAAAGTGTCAAACATTAAAAAGCAGAAAACGCTCGAACTCTTGAAAGAAGTATAGTAGCGAGGTACTGAAGTAGAGAAGAAGCATAGTAGTATTTGGGATTAATTGCAAGTATATTTAATCACAAGTGGGCTTCAAGCTGTTTAACAACTTGGATAAAGGTGAGAGACGAGGGCACTGACGAGGATGCGATGAGACTAAGAAACGAAGATGCACGAAGTTGTTGAAATGAGATCTGGGGATTACTGGGCTGCTAGGATTTCCTCATTGGGCTTGAGTGTACTTAAAATACCGATCGATTCTGAATTGTAATAAATAAGTGATAATTCTCAAACCAAATCCCACAACTTCCCGGTCGAGCGGCCGTTGGCCATTATGACTGGTTTAATCAAAGTTTTGACCGACTAACCCCCCCCCCCCCCCCCCCCCCCCTCCCTCCTTTTTGGTGAACAATGGTGGACACATACTAGATCACCTGCTACACCCAAAAACTGATGGGCAGGGAGTCAAATCCATTTAATCGACCGTTAAGTCCCATTTCTAGAACACTTCACTCATACATGCAAACTATCTAAAACCAGAAACTTCTAGCGTGAATCTGAAATGTATTTCATCGATTTGTTTAATCAGAAAGCGTGCCAAACAAAATACGACTCACAATCATATCACAAACATATATTACGGATTCACTTCATTAACAAGACTCTCGACAAATACATTCTAAAAAAAAAGAAAAGAAAAGAAAATATACCTTTGCGTAATAATCCTTCCAAACACGCCGCGCAATTTGATGCCCTCCAAGATCAAATGCTTTGAACTTGATCTTCCCAATGCTCAGCTCCTCCGACGTCGGATACTGCGTCGGCTGATGCTGAACCAATCTCTACATCACAACGAACACGCAAGAAACAAACATCGAATCAACGAACAAATCCACAAAACTAAGCACTCAATCCAAATCAAAACCCTAGATCCCGCAAATTGGGGGAAAGATCGATGCAAATCCGTCAAAATCGAACAGATCAAGAATTGGATTGGAAATTATACCTCGTCTTTGAGCATGTGAAGGAGGGTAGTTTTGCCTGCGTTATCGAGGCCTAGAAACAAGATCTTGGCCTCCTTCTGCCACAAACCGAGCGACGCCAGAACGCCGTAGAACCAATCGACGAGGAACATGATGGGTGCTTTAAGATGCGATTTATGAGATTCGGCGTTCGGTTCTTGATCTGAGTATTCGGATCGCCGGAGTTGGAGGAGAGAGAAGTGAAACCCTAGAGGGAGAAAGGACGAGAATAACAATACACGGGTTTCTGGAGGAGTAAGGAGTTTGGGTGAGCTGGAAGATGACACCTGGCGCGGTTTGACTGGATGGTACGCGTCAGAGTATCTCTCATTTTTTATAACCGTCTTCTGTGTAATTTAAAAAGGGACCTACTACAAATTCTAGAAATTCTAGGACTTTTCTTTTTATTACTTTTCTTGGTACGCTATTAGTGTAGTAGATGTAGTATTACTCTTAAAAAGGAATAGGAAAAATGTGAATCATTTAATACACATTCCTTTCTTGAATGGACGATCCAAATTATTCAATGTCTTCTTCACAACATAAAATTTATTCATTGTATAAAATTAAGAGGGTTGAACATATTTTGCATATTTATCATATACTTACAAAACACATTTTTCATATTTCTCTTTTTCTTTCTCTTTATCTCTCTCTACCATTCTTTTTTTATTTATTTAGAAATTTAGATTTTAAGATTTTGATTTTGCAAATTTTCAGAATTTTTAATAGCAAATATCTCTTCAACAATTAAATTCATTATTTTCCATACTTAAAGTTTTAAGAAGTTAGATTTTATACCCCCATTTATAATTATTTTTCAATATATACTAATGGAAACATAGACTTTTATTTATAACTAATTATTGTCATACTATTCAAACCTGAGCTACATAATTATTGTTTTACTGTTTACATGACTTTTCGTGTTTTGTATCTGATATGGCTAAAAATAGGATTAAATCGGGGCCGTTCACATCGGACACGAATCTTAAAGCTCAGGGGTAAAACGGTAATTTCGCCTACAAACGGGTCTGAAATGGAAACTGGGTCTTTAATTCAAAAGCCCAATAACCCATAAACGGATCCACGTCAACTGGGTACGGGTTCCAACCTGCTGCACACCCGGTCCAGCAAGATACAATCAAGGTCCCTGATTAATCCTAATCAACGGCCCTGATTTACATCTATCTTTTCACTGGGAATTAGGGATTCAATTCCTTATCTGATTACGGGGAATATACCTTATCAGATTACTTTCCTCATCTGATTACGGGGAATATTCCTTATCTAATCACAGGGATTACATTCCTAATCCAGTCCCAAAGACGCCTATAAATACCCCCCATCCATCTCCATTAAGAGGTAATCAGTATTTTCCCACTTTACGCTCTTTCTTAATCATTTCTGATTACTGACTTGAGCGTCGGAGGGTGCGTCGCCGGGATCCCCCCCGGTGTCTCGCACTTTTTGCAGGTCAACGGCGGGAGTCAACGGTCAATCTCCGGCGGAACAGGTTAGGTGTTTGCTATTCAGGTTTTCCTCGAACTCACAAATTCATCTGTTCGCCCCCACACCGAATTTAGCGGCAACAGATTGGCGCCGTCTGTGGGAAAACCATACGAATAGCCTCCACCTCTTCCTCGTCGACTAGCTCTTCTCCAGCCATGCCTCCTAGAAAAGTCAGATCTAGAGGGTCCAACCGCGGGCCCAACCCCGCCGATCAGCAAGAGGTAGTCCCCGTCCAATCCGCTCCGCGGCAGGGACAACCCCCGCCTCAGGTGGAGGACCCTCTTCAACAAGATCAGCCTCCTCTTCAGAATCAGGAACCCCCCAAGCGTCCCACCGGTCCTCAGAATGCCGGTGCGGGGGGCTCCCGCATGAAGCAACCTCTCCATCAAGACCGCGTCTCCATACACAAAGCCTCTACGGATTCCATGGCCTCTCACAATCCACAAAACCGGCAGAAGGTGGAGGACTTACGCCACCGTCTAGACGAGAAGCGGGCCCGAGAGGGAGCCTCCCGCCAGCGACGTCTGGGTGAGCGATCCCCTCACCGCCGAGACTACAGGAGATCCCCTGTCCGAAGGGGAAGGAGGGAGTCCCCCGAGCATTACCGAAGAAGGCATTCCCCCGCGGGTCGGCAACAGCCCAGGAACAATGAGGCACCAATCACCCGTGCCGAGTTCCAGCAGTTCCAAGCAATGGTACAACAGGCACTCCACCTCCGTCAAAACCCTAATGAGCCGAAGGCCCCGTCCCCTCCTCCAGTCCGAAGCCCTCGCCGACGGTCCCCATCTCATCGTCCCGCTCCTACCAACTCCCGGCGTACCCCAAGTCCTCGTCGCTCCCGAAGTTACCATCGCCGTAGCCCTCTCTTTCCCTCCTACGAAGACGAGTCCAGAGGCTCGGCTGATTACCGTCGGAGGGACGACGCCATGTATCGCCGTCTTCATGAGGTAGAGAGGCGCCTGGGTCAGATAAACCGAGAAGAAGAGCTCAGGGGGAGAACTCTTCGTCCTAGCAGACCTCCTTTCTCCCGAACCATAGTGGATGCACCTCTGCCGTTCGGGTTCAAACCTCCCCAGTTCGAGATTTACACCGGAGAAACTGACCCCGTTGATCACATAGAGAGTTTTAAGACTCTGATGCTCCTCCATCAAGCTTCCGATGCCCTCCTCTGCAAGACCTTCCCCGCAACACTGAAGGGCCCAGCTCGAGAATGGTACTCTCGCCTCGCTCCGGCCTCAATATTCTCCTTCGAGCAGTTCGAGACGCTCTTCGTCACCCATTTTGTAAGCAGCCGAAGGGCTGACAAGACCAGCATCTCTCTATTGCACCTCCACCAAAAGAAGGGGGAGAAATTGAGGGACTACGTGAAGAGGTTCACAGCTGAAGCCAGATCCATTGCATCCCTCGACCAGTCCGTCGCTACCGCAGCATTCCAATCCAATGTCTTCAATTCCAGCCTCCGTTCCTCTCTTGCTAAGAAGCCCCCACAAAACTTTGCCGACCTCCTTCTCAGGTGTGAAAAGTACATTCGGGCCGAAGAAGCCGAGAATTTCCCTGGCTTTGAGGAGACATCTTCCGGGAACAAACGGAAGAGCACGAGCGAAGAGGGCTCCCAAAAATCTCAGAAGGACAACAATGGGCAGCGTCGCCCGACTCCTCGGTTTGAAAAGTTCACCCCCCTCGTTGCCAACATATCAGAAGTTCTTATGGAAGTGGACAAGGAAGGGCTACTCCGCGCTCCCCCTAGAATGAACACACCTGGAAAGAAGAGGAACAAAGATAAGTGGTGCCGCTTTCACAGGGACCACGGCCACGACACGGATGATTGTCGAGCTCTCAAGGAGGAGATCGAAGAACTCATACAGCGGGGACACCTGACCAAGTTCATCCAAAACGATGGAGCCGAGCTTCTCCCCTGAGGAGCCAACAAACGAACGGAAAGGCCCGCTGAGCTTCAAGACTCAGAACCTCCCAACTCTCGAGAGGTCTTCACCTTATCATAGAAGTAGGATCTTGATTTTCAATAAGGCCGATGCTTGTAACTCGGCCAACAGTATGTAATAATGGCTCGCCTTATTGAAGCAGCCACTTAGTTTATTTCAATAAAACTTTACATTTTTTCATTGGAAATTGTTGCTCTTGCTTCATCTCAATCTCTCCGAGTCACGACTCGCAAAAAGGCGAGTTCGGAGTCCAGCTTCTTCTACATGGCTGCTCCCGCAACTTACTAAGCTCTAACAACGAGGTCGGAGTCCAACACTTGGCTCGATTCCGCTTCAAATTACTCGCTCATAAGCGGGTAAGAAGTGGTTCGCCATTCGGAATTGCTCCTACACCTCGTTAACCCCTCTAACGATGGTTCCGGAGTCTAACACTTGGTTCGATTCTGCTTCGAATAACTTGCTCTTAAGCGGGTTAGAAGTGGTTCGCCATTCGGAACTGCTCCCACGGTCGTTGAATGGTACGGAGTCCAACACTTGGTTCGACTCTACTCCGCAAGTTCGCTCCTAAGCGAGCTAGGGGTAGTTCGCCGTTCGGAATTGCTCTCACGCCCTTAATCTTACGATGGTTCCGGAGTCCAACACTTGGTTCGATTCTACTTCGCAAGTTCGCTTCCAAGCGATCTAGAGGTAGTTCGCCATTCGGAATTGCTCCCACAGCCGTTGAATGGTACGGAGTCCAACACTTGGTTCGACTCTACTCCGCAAGTTCGCTCCTAAGCGAGCTAGGGGTAGTTCGCCATTCGAAATTGCTCCTACGCCCCTTAAACTGACAATGGTTCCGGAGTCCAACACTTGGCTCGATTCTACTTCGCAAGTTTGCTCCCAAGCGAGCTAGAAGTAGTTCGCCATTCGGAATTGCTCCCACAACCGTTGATTCCCTCACTTAAATAACGAGTTCGGAGCCCACAACTTTCTCCTAGGGTTGCTCCTCAAACTCGTCTCACAAACGGCTCTCTCCCAGAGTCAAGCTCTTCGCTCCGCTCGCCTCCAAAAGCGGACCTCTTCTCAGCGAGTTCGGAGCTCACCACTCTCTCCTAGAGTTGCTCCTTACACTCGTCTCACAAATGGCTCTCTCCCAGAGTCGAGCTCTTCACTCCGCTTGCCTCCCAGACGGACCTCTCCCCGAACAGGATGGGTCTTCCCACGGCTCTTACAAGGGTCTTCCTGGCACGAGGGTTTTCCCAGCACAGCTTCTCCGCCCTTAGGAGTGGAACTCCTCTTCCAGAATCCCCACGACCAAAACACTCCTCAACCTCATGTGTACAAGGACATTCTCCGGCTATTTTCACCATGAAGGAGGGTGAATCTTCATCTCACTCCTGAAGAGAAGTTGTAGGTGTTCGGATTAGCTTCGAAACAAGGGGTCGCACGGCCCGAGCCGACCTCCGTAGCACCGGGAACATCAAGAAGAACTCTGCAGGCAAAATCTGGGGTCCGGCACCCGCTGCCGAGCGTTCTTGCCACCGACCGTTTCACGGGCTTGAGGTCGGCACCATTCTAGCTCGGCACCATCCGCCGAGCACCCGTGCCACCGACCGTTTTACGGGCTTGAGTTCGGCACCCGCCCCGAGCGTTCTTGCCACCGACCGTATTACGGGCTTGAGTTCGGCAGTCAAGATCTCCAAAAAACTTCTAAGTCTCAAGCCTCGGCACCAGTTGAGTTCGGCACCCACTACCGAGCGTTCTTGGTACCGACCCTCAAACATGGAAAAAACTTACTCCGCACTTCAGCAAAGACTCGCCAAACCCCTTTTCTACATGTGTCGTCACGCCGAAGAATCCCTACACCTCGGTAGGAGACCCCGAACCCCCCATGACTTCGGCCTCCTCCTTAACACATATTTGAAGAGGGTCGGCAACGTCGCCAAAGCAACTGGCCATCGGAGCTCAAAATAAAAAGGGAAGTCTCTACCTCGAAACCCGCGCTCAAAGGCGATCGACGGCTCATACAAACAACACAAAAAAGAAAAAGGGGGCCATAGGGTCGGGTTCAGGCCCATTAAGGATCCGAACCCAAAACCCGTTATCTCTCCTCCCCTTCCTCTTCAGCCATCTTGGCGCAAATCCCAAGCAAAACACCAAAAACCAAGAAACAAAAAAAAAAGGAAGAAGAAGAGGAAACCAGCTCCTTTTCTTCACCAAGCATCCAGGCGAAGTGAACCCAACAGAGAGCTCCAAACTCCTAGCTCCTCCATTGCCTCGAGCTTAACCACGGCCTAGCTCCATGTCGAACGCACCCCCTCCGTCGTCTAGCTCCATAGTCAAGCTCGCCATCTTCCAAAGCTCAAAGTCTCCAACGTCAACCTCACCCCCGTTCTCGCTGAGCTTCAGCGTTGCAAACCCCCCTTTCACCGAAGCTTTGAACTCCCAGTCACCTTCACGAGCTCACCCCCAACTCCATTATAGAGCTCCATCACCATGACTCCGCAACTGAGCTTGAGCTCGATCCCTGCCAAGCTGTCGAAAAGCTCGACGCTCCACCTCCACAACGCGAGCACCAACCTCCTCGAGCTCCGCCGAAAGCAGACTCTCGTCTCCACTGCCGAGCTCGCTCCTCGCCGAGCTCCACCCCTGAGTTTCATGGAACCCAACATCTCCACTGTCTCGAGCTCGAAAGCTTGAGCCATCTCCGTCAAGCTCCCACATCGAAGAGCTCCTTCACTGAACATCCCTCGCCTCGTTCGCCGAGCTCACAAGCTCTGAACCCATCTGAAGCTCATCTGCTTCGAGCTGCCATGGGTTCGCCATCTTCCAAACTTCTTGCGAGCTCCCTCGCCGAGCTCACAAGCTCCGAACCCATCTCGAGCTCCTCTTCTTTGAGCTCTCCTTCACCGCCATGGGTTCGCCACCCTCGCCACGCTCCAACCGAGCTTCTTCTCCCTCACCCTCGACGAGTCCTCGTCGAGCTAAAGACCACCTCCACTTCCGACGAGCTCACTCCGTCGTCGAGCTCCGTCATCACAAAGCTCCGAAGCTTCGAACCCATTGCTCCGCTGTCGAGCCCTCCTCAACGCCGAGCTCCTTCCCTCGAGCTCTCCGCCATGGCCGCACCTTCATCGAGTTCCGCTGTACGAGCTCCATTGCCGAGCTCCGTTTCCTTCGCCTCCGCTGAGATCGCTCACCAACGAGCTCCAGCGCTGAGCCTCGACCGAAGCTCGTCGCCGCCCTCATCGACTTCACCCACTCCGTCGTCGAGCTCCGTCGCCTAAAAGCTCCTCTCCGCCGCTTCGAGCTCCTACCTCGCCGAGCTACACGGACGAGCTCCAAGCTCTACGCCGAACCCTTCGAGCCGAGCGACACCTCCTCCGTTACCGCAGCCGAGCTCGACCCCCTCGATGAACCCCCGAGCTCCAGTGACGCTCACAATCGGGGTCGCAGGCGGAGCTGGGTCGGAGACGCCGTTGGGTCGAATTAAACGAAGAGGAAGAAGGAAGAAAGGACAGCGAAAAAGAAGCAGCAGCGAACCAAAAATTAAAATAATAATAATAATAATAATAATAATAATAAAAAAGTCAACGCCCAAAGTTGACTTCGCCACGTGTCGCCCGCGTGGACTTCGGCCGCCTTTTCCGAGCGTTCTTGCCACCGACCGTTTTACGGGCTTGAGTTCGGCACATTTGAGTTCGGCACCCGCTGCCGAGCGTTCTTGCCACCGACCGTTTTACGGGCTTGAGTTCGGCACATTTGAGTTCGGCACATTTGAGTTCGGCACCAGTTGAGTTCGGCACCCGCTGCCGAGCGTTCTTGCCACCGACCGTTTTACGGGCTTGAGTTCGGCACATTTGAGTTCGGCACATTTGAGTTCGGCACCAGTTGAGTTCGGCACCCGCTGCCGAGCGTTCTTGCCACCGACCGTTTTACGGGTTTGAGTTCGGCACATTTGAGTTCGGCACAATTGAGTTCGGAACACTCTCAGTACAAGACCCACGAACAACAAAAAGAAAAAAGAAAACAAGGGACCGGGTTCGGACCCATTAAGGGGACCCGAACCCAAACCGAACCCACCTTCCCATCTCCTTCTCCAACGATTCGGCGCCAAAACCAAAAAAAAAAAAAAGAAAAGAAAAACCCAGTTGCCGAGTTCTCCACCGCATCGAGCTCCAACGTCGTCAACCTCCTCAACGACGAGCTCGCCACCTCCTTCGCGAAGCTTCACCGTCGCCGCCCATCACCATGGCTCCGACGAGCTCCGCCAAGCTCTCCTCCTCCGTCGAGCTCGACGATCACTGCCTCCCCCGAGTTCGAGAACTCCATGGCCAAGCTCGAGGACTCCGTCACCCTCGTCATCATCGAGCTCCCTCACTCCGTCGCCGAGCTCCAACCTCGCCGATCCCCACGCTCGAGCCGCCTCTTCTTCAACCCCGGGCTAAGACGAACCCATCTTCGCGCGAACTCGACCTCGCCGACTAGCTCCTCCATCGAGCTCACTTCCTCAACGAAGCCCCGAGCTCCATTCGATGACCACCGTCGACGAGCTTCCGCTTCGCTCCATGTTCGTCTCCCGCCGTGGCCAGCTCACGCCACCACCGAGCTCGAATGGTCCTCCGAAGAGCTCGACCCCACCGCCAGTTCGAAGAGCTCCTCACCTCTGCCGCCTCAGTCGAGCTTCGAAGTCGACGTCGGAGGATCGAGGTCGGATGAATCAGTCGAAGAAGATAGAATGAGCGAAGAGGAGGAGAGCGAGAAAGAATGAAGAAGAAGAGAAAGCCAGCGAAAAAAAAAAAAAAAAAAGTTGAAGGAGAGAGAAAGTCAACCGCCACGTGTCGTCCACGTAGACTTCGGCCACTTTTTGGCGAGCACTCATGAACCACCGACCATGTTACACCAAAAAATGGTCTTCTCTTTCTCCTCCCGATGCGCGCTCGCTTGATCGTGATCAACGCACACGATCGCGCCACGTGTCCAGGTATTATTTAATTTATTTAATTATTTAATTGTTTTTTTATTTAAAAAATCCGAAAAAATATTTAAAAAATCGGAAAAAATTAAATAAAAATTCTAAAAATAATTATAAATTCAGAAAATTTATTTTAAATTCTGAAAAATATAATTATTTAATTAGAATAATTATTTAGTATTTTCGATAATTAATTATTTAAATCGGAAAATGAATAAAAAATTCAAAAAAAATGAGAAAACATTCAGAAAAATCTGGAAAAATCACAAAAAATCCAGAAAATTCTGAGGACATTTTTGGATATTTTACAAGCCCAGAATAACACCGTTACACCCCCGAGCAAGATCCAAACTCCCTTAAGAACACCGATAAAATCCCGTACGCCATTAAAACAGTAAAACTACTCCTCAAAGGCTGATCAAACTCAGTCTTTGGGAGTGGGGGGCTCGTGATATGGCTAAAAATAGGATTAAATCGGGGCCGTTCACATCGGACACGAATCTTAAAGCTCAGGGGTAAAACGGTAATTTCGCCTACAAACGGGTCTGAAATGGGAACTGGGTCTTTAATTCAAAAGCCCAATAACCCATAAACGGATCCACGTCAACTGGGTACGGGTTCCAACCCGCTGCACACCCGGTCCAGCAAGATACAATCAAGGTCCCTGATTAATCCTAATCAACGACCCTGATTTACATCTATCTTTTCACTGGGAATTAGGGATTCAATTCCTTATCTGATTACGGGGAATATACCTTATCAGTTTACTTTCCTCATCTGATTACGGGGAATATTCCTTATCTAATCACAGGGATTACATTCCTAATCCAGTCCCAAAGACGCCTATAAATACCCCCCATCCATCTCCATTAAGAGGTAATCAGTATTTTCCCACTTTACGCTCTTTCTTAATCATTTCTGATTACTGACTTGAGCGTCGGAGGGTGCGTCGCCGGGATCCCCCCCGGTGTCTCGCACTTTTTGCAGGTCAACGGCGGGAGTCAACGGTCAATCTCCGGCGGAACAGGTTAGGTGTTTGCTATTCAGGTTTTCCTCGAACTCACAAATTCATCTGTTCGCCCCCACACCGAATTTAGCGGCAACAGTATCGTTCCGAAAATGTGCTGTAGGCACGTGCCCATGGGCAAATCTAGTATACTTACAAAATGAAGAGTTTTAATATAGAATAAATTAGCCTGACTTGTTATATAAGCAAAACATGCCCAAACCTCGTAATTTTAAGTACTAGCAGACTTTTTGACGTGTAGATCACACTGAACAGTGTGGATCGTGCATTTAGAAGATGATTGTGTGCAAAATGAGTGACTGCTACTCTAGTTTCCTTGTTCTCTTTAAAAAAATCTTCAAAATTTCTGTAAGTTACAAATTTTGGTTTTTTTTTTTGGCTTCCTTTGACATTATTGTTGGAGGTGGTTTTTGCTTCTAAAAGTCTTTTTAAACTCAAAATGTATATCAATCAGTACCATATACGGTAGGGGGACTCTTTTTTGTTCAGAGAATGATCATCATGGCCCGCATGTGGGTGACATGAACATCATTGTCCAAGTCTTGATTATTGTTTTATTAAAAGTTTTTTTAATGAAACACAGGGCGGGCCTCGGCCAACCCTTTAGGATAAAAAAAAACTCAAAATGTATTTAGAAAACTTAATTAAATGTGTGTTTACTCAAAAAATATTTTTTTCTTAAACTACTATTTTGAGCATTTTTCTCAAAGCACCTAAATAGTGCGTTTAGCTTTTCGAAAATTGCCTTTAGTTATCAGGTTAATTTTGAATTAAACATAATTCTTTCTAGCAACACTAGTGGACTAACAATTTTAACAGAGAGTACTTTTCTTTCACATCGATACCAAACAAAGCACTGTTATAATCCTCAATTGTCAATTTTGTATTTTATTTCAGTTTTAGGCAATAATATGTGCGTAAGTTAAGCAGTATTATCATTCCCATAAAAATCAACAAAAATGGTCAATCAGTGTTACACCGTAGGGGGAATTTGGATTGATGTATAAGTTGAAATACTTGGAAAAATCTGAAAATATATTATAAATCTTTTTGGTTGTTTGCACTGAAAAAAAAATTCCGGTTAAAAATTTTGTTTGGATGAAATAAAAAGTTTGTTGAAAAAGAAAAGATGATATAATATAAGATAAACAAAAAAATAAAAAATAAAAAAGTATTAAATGAATTTTTCACTGTATTCCCCACTTTTTAAGTAGAAACGTTTGAGCAAAAAAAAAAAAAGAAGCATGCTACATCATATGGTAAAAAAGTTTTTAATTATTTTTTCTCTTTAGGCGGGGGTATTTGTTTACTAATACCTAAAATTGATAATCGAATTTTAAGAAGTGAAAATAAAATAAATAATTTTAATTATTTTGTTTTTCCATGGTTGTTAGTTAGTAAAACATTCTGAAATCAAATGTTGAAATCAGATTAGCGATTTCTTTGTTTGTTAGACAAGAAAATTAGAACAAGAGAGATGAGTGTTTTCAAGTCAATTCACCATATGCTATATCAAACAATTTTCTCAAGTCTCAACTCTCTCAAATTATTTCAAACAATTCTTTCAAGTCTTAATTCTCTCAATTTGCTCTTGCATTTTGTAGAAGAACTAGTGAAGAAACATTCAAGAAACAGTCTCAATTTACTCTTGCAATTCTTATAATGCGATATTGTAACACTCCGAATTCTAAAATACAACTGAATTCGAAGTTCCACAGGATCTTTTCACTTCTTTCGTACAATTTTACAAGAAAATAAAAACATTTCTTACATCAGAGTTTTTACATTATTACAGTGGAAGCAATTTTGCAAAAATTACATAAAACAACAAATGAATCAATCCTTGAGCAGCATGTATACTTCAATTTGTCAAGCATCTTTACCCTGCATGTAAAACTGTGGGCGCATCAGTTCATTCACTGACGAAATATTATACACGGCCATTCTCTCTATGCCGGAAACAGTATAACAATTCTCAATACTTAGCAAACCACAAACTTGTTCACAAACAAAACTAAAGAGACTATCCTATTGATGTCGTGTTGTGCTGTGCACTTAGTCCTTAATGCAGTTGTTATGTTATATGACACTAATGTGCACTTGTTCAGATTCTATGCATCCCATACTACATAGGTCCGAGGCAAGCCCTTAATCGTTCTTCATCTTATAGGGTTCAATCCCTCGCCATGACTTAAACTATTACGGTAACTACGATAAGTATCCTAGATGTTTTATGATCTACGAGCTCATGTCCAGGCCGTCTGGAGGGGAATCCCATGCACTGACATAATGCATCAAGCAGGCAGACTATGGACAATTCAGCCTCCGCCGTGGAACAATGGCACCACTCGCAATCACCAAACACCCCACAAGCGTCACCACCGGGGCGATAATTCCGGAGTAGTGCTCACGCCATGTCATGACACATCACGCAGGCAGTCTGTGAATCACTCTCACACCGCCAATCCGATGGCCCCCGTACTCGTGTTTTTCTCTTACTTTCATTACATCACCACTATGTGTCTAAATCCTTAGTTTATTAGAATCATGAACAAAAACCAATTCTCTAGAGTTAGCATTTCCACTATACCGGTCTTAACCTTTTATTCAACATGACCCAAATCTTGGTCTTTTCATTTCAAATTTTATTTCAATTCATTATTTTTCAATGCCGGTATGAGGCTTAGCCACACTCTAGTTCTCAATTTCAATTCACAATCACACAAAGATTGAGCATTTCAAACTCATAAGTTCTCTTTTCATGATTAACAATAGTTTTTCCTTTTCATGTTCCTCATTCATATTCATAAAAACCTTTCATAATTCATCAGGATTTTTCATTTCACTTCATATACAATTTCATGCAAAAGACAAATAAAGTTCACTTTTCTAATTGTCACCATCAATCTTCATTCTTTCCATCATCAAATCTCTTTTTCAAGTTCTTTCAAACAACATATTTATTTTTATCACGAGGCAATTTAAAATCTGAGACGTCAAAATAGTCTGGACAGTCGACTCTTGGAGCATAGTCGGTCGATTGTTCAGCAAAAGATTAAAAGACTCAAGAAAATGGTCGGGACAGTCGACTGTTAACTTGGCCAGTCGGCTGTTCTGTAAAGGTTTAAAAACTCAAAAATAAAAGATCAGGGCAGTCGACTGTTACCTTATGATCGTTCGACTGTTCAGCAAAAGATTTAAAAGCTCGAAAAATAAATACTCAGAGCAGTCGACTGTTTTAGCCTAAACGGTCGACTGATGCTGCTAGGTTTTTCAAATTCCCAAAAATATTTTTAGTTATTTTTCTTCCCTTTTTGAATCAAAATTCTCCAGATTTTAATGTATACACAATTACAATAAACTAGTATTTTAAAATTCATTGTTTACCAATTACACAAAGCATTTTTAGTTTCATTTGGTGTTCTATGTCCATATTTTTGACGTTTGAGAATACCTTACATTTCTTCATAATTTATAAATCTAATTTCCCAAAATTCACTTTATGTCTCTATTTAATACTTTATCAACCCACACCCGATCTTGTTCTCTACAATTGGATTGTTCTAATTCAAACAATTAATTTTACAAGACGCATTTAGTCAATTTGAGTCTCATAAGTACGAATTCGTCTCACATAGCATAATTCATAGACATAAAGCATGATGATTAGTTTAATTCTAGCATTTCAATTTCACATCCTTGTTCATTAGCAATCATCTTAACAGTAAATCTTTAAACTACTATTTTATCTCTAATCGACCAAACACGAGACTACAATTTATCAATTTCTTATCAACTATCTTAACAAACATCCCTAGCATGGCATCTATATTTAGAAGTATTGAGAAACACCCACTTTCATTCATAATTAATTAATCTAGCAACCATTTTAACACACATCTACTAGATTATCAATTCCTTTCTAATTAGGCAAACCTGAATTCAAATGCAATTAGTGGCTCTTTAATAATTACTCAATTTCATTCCTAGCATGAATTCTAATTAGAAGCATGAGAAACACTCACTTTCCCTCTCTCTCTATCCACAATCCGGCCCCTATAAAGGGTGTGCAATGCACACTCTAGTGTGTGCACGTGCCCTTTCTAGTACCCCTCATTATTAAGTTGTACCAAAATTAATTAATTAACTATCTACTAATTGTATATACATGACAAGTGGTGACAATTAAAGATTAATTAATTTGTGGGCTTAAAAATAGTGGGCTTTAGGCTCATGGACCATTAATAACATACTTAATGTATTAAGGTGGGCTTAAATTAGAAATTAGAAAAACACTCTTAGGCATTTAAAAGAGGTTTTTAGAAAATAAGGAGAAAGAAAAAGAATGTTTATTTGTTCATGTTATAAGGGATAATTTTGTAAGAAAATATACATACAAAATTTCTACGTGCACTACACGTAAAAAGGCAACAGTTCTCATTAAATAAAAATTTAGGGTGCGACAACACTCCCTCCTTAGAATAATTCCGTCCTCGGAACTACAACAAAAAGGGCAAAAAATAAAACACGATAAGAAAGAAGAAAGGAAAAAATATATATAAATCAAACAAAGAGCTGAGGATGATCCTTCATCATCCTCTCCTTAGATTCCCAAGTAGCCTCTTCAACCAACTAGTTTCTCCTGACTACCTTGACCATCGGTACCGTCTTATTCCTCAAGACTTTTTCCCGACGATCAACAATTTCAACCGGAAGCTCAATGTAACTCAGATCCAACTACAAACCCTCTAGCACTTCGGGCAAATGATGACTCAGATCTAGAATGTAACCTTTCAGCATAGACATATGAAAGATATTGTGCACCTGAGATAACTCTTCCGGTAACTCAAGCCGGTAAGCAGTTTTCCCGATCCTTTTCAATATCTTATACGGGCCTATGAACCTCGGGGCTAACTTCCCACTCTTACCAAAGCGAATCACGCCTTTACTGGGTGATACTTTCAGAAAGACAAAGTCATCAACCTCAAACTCAAGGTCCCTCCTCCGATTGTCTGCATAGCTCTTCTGCCTACTCTGAGCATCCACCAACCTTTTCCTGATCAAATCAATCTTTTCAGAGGTCTGCTGCACAATCTCAGGCCGAAACATTTGTCGTTCCCCAACTTCAAACCAACAAACAGGTGTTCTGTATTTCCTATCATACAGAGCTTCGTACGGCGCCATCCCAATGCTAATCTGAAAACTGTTGTTGTAGGCAAACTCTACCAGAGCCAAGTGCCTTTTCCAACTGCCTCCAAAGTCCAGTACACAACACCGAAGCATATCCTCAAGAATACGGTTGACTCTCTCGTCTGCCCATCGGTCCGTGGATGAAAAACAGTACTGAAATCCGTCTTGGTACCCAAAGCCGTCTGAAGACTCTTTTAGAAATGCGAAGTAAACTGCGCATCTCGATCAGACACAATGGTTAGCGAAACACCATGAAGCCTGACGATCTCACCAACATACAACTCAGCCAACTTGTCCATCGACGAAGTGAGTTTCATCGCCAAGAAATGAGCGGACTTAGTTAGTCAATCGACTATGACCCAAATTGCATCATTGCCTTTTGAACTCTTAGGCAAACCCATGATGAAATCCATACTGATGTTATCCCACTTCCATTCCGGAATAGGTAACGGTTGCAATAGACCTCCAGGTTTCTGATTTTTGGCTTTGACTTGTTGACAAATCTCACACCTCGCCACGAACTTGGCCACATCCCGCTTCAAACCTGACCACCAAAAATATTGCTTAATGTCCTTATACATCTTAGTACTCCCAGGATGTATAGACAAAAGAGTAGCATGTGCCTCCTGAAGAATACTTTCTTTTAGTTCCGACTGATCCGGAACACACAACCTCTCTCCAAACCACAGCACTTCATCCCTGATCTAAAATCCGGGCAACTTGCCAGCACCAACCTGCTCCTTCATCTTCTGAATCTCTGCATCTTCCTTTTGACTTGCGATAATCCTTTCATTCAACTTCGGTTGAAGCCTCAACTGAGCTAAAGATGGTCTCAAGCCTTGCAGAACAACTTCAATACCAGCCCGATCCAACTCCTCTGCTAGCTACCTCTGAGTTGTAATCAAACTCGCCAGACTGCTCTTGCGGCTAAGTGCGTCAACAACAACATTAGCCTTCCCAGGATGATACTTAATCTCTGGAGGAATGTCCTCAAGTACCTCCAGCCATCTCTTCTGCCTCAGATTCAGATCCTTCTACTGATAGATGTACTTCAAGCTTTTGTGGTCTGTATACATGTTCAACTTCTCACCGTACATATAATGTCTCCATTGCTTTAAGGCAAAGATGATCGCTGCCAACTCTAGATCATGAGTCGGATAATTTTTCTCATGCGGTCTTAGTTTTCTAGACCCATAAGCGATCACCTTTCCTTCTATCATCAAGACACAACCAAGCCCACGATGTGAAGTATCGATGTAGACATCATATTCAAACCCTGCTCTAGGCAAAGCCAAAATCGGTGCAGTAGTCAGTCTTTTTTCTACTTGAAGTTCGCATTCTTCTTGGTCAGACCAGTGAGCGGCACGACTATCTGAGCATAGCCCTGGATAAATCTCCTGTAATATCCAGTTTGTCCAAGGAAACTCCTGATTTCCTTCACTGTAGTAGGCCTTGCCCAATTCTTCACCGCCTCTATTTTCTGCGAATCAGTTGCCACTCCCTCCTTAGAATGGATGTGACCTAGGAATGCCACTTCAGATTTCCAGAAATTATACTTGGATAACTTAGCATACAACTCATGCTCCTAAAGCTTCCTCAGAACTGCTGCCAGATGCCCCGTGTGTTCCTCCTCTGACTTGGAGCACACAAGAATATCATCGATAAACACTACGACGAAAGAATCAATGAACGGCCTCAGAATTCTGTTCATCATATCCATGAAAATTGCAGGTGCATTCGTCACTCCAGACGTCATAACTAAGAATTCGTAATGTCCATGTCGAGTTCTGAACGCAGTCTTATCCACATCTTCAGCCGTCACTCAAAATTGATGATATCCTGATCGAAGATCTATTTTGGAGAAAACAGCTGCTCCTTGTAGACGATCGAACAAGTCATCAATTCATGGAATAGGATACTTATTCTGAACAGTGATCTCATCCTACTCCCGGTAATCGATGCATATCCTCATCGAACCATCCTTCTTCTTTACCAAAAGCACCGGCGCTCCCCAGGGTGACGCACTCGGTTGAATAAAGCCTTTCTCCAACAGTTCTTCAATCTGCCGTTTGATATCACCCCAAACACAAGACACCGAGAACCCTTCTGTAACACCCCGAATTTCAAATAAGGACAAATTCGAGATTCCACAGGATCTTTACTTCACTTCGTACAATTTTACAAGGAAATTAAAACTTTTTCAATAGTACATCAGAGTTCAATTACAACTTGGTTTTACACAGCGGAAGAATGAAATTTACAATAAAATATTTACAACATCTTTAAAATAAAACAGCATCAGCATATCCACTTTATAGCTCCATGAATGGTCCTTTACCTGCATGTCAATCTGTGGGCGCGTCAGTTATTTACAACTGACGAAATGTTATACACGGCTATCCTCTCTATGCCGGGAATAGTATAACGATCTCATACTTTAACAAATCACAAAAATATTGAATGAACATATAGTGTCAAAAGTGATTATTCTAAATATAAGTGTATGTCATGCCTTAATGCCTAATGCACACAATTCTACACTAGGATGACACTAATGCACACTTGTTCGGATTCTATGCATCCCATACTACATAGGTCCGAGGGCAAGTGCCTACGTTCTTCACAATACAGGGCTCGATCCCTCGCCATGAAAACTACCCGGTAGCAAAACAAAGTTCAGACTATTCCACGAATGTGAATCCCAGCCTTGGAGTCCACCGCCAGCTGTTATAACAGATTCCACATCGTACGAACCGTCCCGTATGTGACCCTCTAGCCCAGTATATATATATATATATATATTGGAGACGGTAAATACAAAAATCCATCCGTCCGACTACTCAAGATCCCGGAGTCCACCGTTGACCCGTCCTCATAGTCCCGGACTAAAATATAATAATCCGTCTCCCACAGGGCAACCTCAGTCCACCAACTGGGTCTATAGTCTTGGAGTCCACCAACGACTATATAGAGCACCCCACTTACGTTTCCCTAAGTTTACTACATCTTCACTTATGTGCCTAAATTTTCCTAAGTTCAAGACATGAATAATCTCCACATGTAGAATTAGTTGTTACCTCCTACCGGACTTAGTCAACAAATACGAGATGGCTCCATAACCACATCTCAAAATCACAACTCAACATTCTTTTATTTCAATAATGCCGGTAATGAGGGTTTCACTAATTCTAAATCTCAGTTTTCATGTATAAGCATCGTGGGTATTCATACCCTCAATAATCAAAAGTCTTAAGCTCGTCATAAATTCCATTTTTAAATTCATTCACAAAAATTCCATCTTGCCACTACTCATGATCTATTCGATCAATCACAACCACAAGTTCACTACATGAATTTGTTGTAACAAATCTAAATTTTCACAATATTTCAATTCACAAGCTATTTCTTAAACATGATACAAGTGTAGTTATTCTTAAAGATCAAAATACTACTTTCCATCACATGATTCTACTAAAAATTTATTACTTCAAGAAATATACAAGAATTATCTCATAGTATTTTCATTTCATTTTTTTATATTAAAATTAGACTTAGTATTCTAAGATTTCTTTTATTCAAGATCTTAATATATGCAAAAGAAGTTTAAAAAAAAATAAAGGAGGTGCCTAGGTTTCGAACCCGGCCTCCATGGTCAACCCGGTCAAAGCCAAAGGCCGAACCATCTAACCAATAAGTCCATTGGACTTTGATGTCATAGTTTTAAGCCGAAAGCTTCATGTATTAGTTCTCTTTTCGGAGATTATAAAAAAAATAAAAGAAAGATGTGACTATCAAGTTTTGAACCCAAGACCTGTCACAATAGAATTTTATTTTGCAGTGGCTAACCAGTAAGTCTATGTGTAATCTCTGTTTAAAAAGGCACAAATGTTCTTTTGTTCAACTATCCACAAAGTGTGTCTTTTTTCATAAAATGTGTTTATTCAAAAGATCAATTCTTTCACAATTTTAGAAATAATCCTTTCCATGATAGTAACTAATAAAAAGATAGTAACTAATAAAATTTCCAATTATTTTAAAAATACTATTTTTCACTTATTTAAAGAAATTTCTTTTTCTCATCTTTTGCAAAACTTAGACTTTTCTTTAGGAACTAAATCCTACAAAAGAAATGAAAACTAGTATCATACACGTGCACACGTGCACGTGGAAAAAATTGAAGGATAATGAAAAGGGTAAGAAGAAAATAATTTCCAAACCGATCCACTTTCGAAAATATTTACAAAACAGGTCCACTTCCGAAAATGTTTACCCAAGTTAGTCCATAAGTAAAAAGAAAATAATTTTCAAACTGATCCACTTTCAAAAATATTTACCAAACAGGTCCAATTTCGAAAATATTTACCAAAGTAACCCAACACGTGCAACAGAGTGGTTATATCAGAGCATTGGCAGTATTTATCCTCAAAGATTGGCATGACCAACATAACTAATATTATAATTCAGTCATATACAGTAATCTTTATAAACTCATCTTATTAATTCTAAAGTTTGGCAATATAATTCAGTCATATAATTTTCAATATACAACTCATCTTTTTGAGCTGGTCATAAACCCATGATTCTTATTACAACATTACAGATGGCGTGAATTACAAATATAATATTTTTAACTACAAAGGAAAAATCTCATAATTTTCAAGCAATTATATATCTTTAACATTTGTAAATTAACATGCATACTGTTCATGGTGATAGCTTATTATTTCATTTTCTTATTTCCAACTAACACGATGACAAATAGTTTCTTAATCGTATAAAAATTTCCACAATTCATGACACACACAATAGCATGGATTTGTTCTACATTTATCATATCAATTTTATCTATACTATTCATTTATTTTCTTAATAGCATGCACATTCTCTATAATTAGAAAGTAGAGAACACCCACCTCAATGAAGTTTGAACAATGAAAGGAAAGATAGAACATCACTCCTAGCTTCACAAGCACCTCCTAGTCCTCTTCTCCTCCTAGCAAAAGCTCCAACCAAGAGCACACTTCTTTTCTTACTCTCTTTCTTTTTCCTTTCCCTCTTTTCTTTCTCTCTTGCTTCTCTTTTCTTTCTTCTCTTTCTCTTATCTATTTTATTTTTGGTGTGAAAAAGAATGAGAAATGAGTTGCTATTTATAGGACAATGCTAGGGACTATATTGCAAAATCTCCCACCTAATAACTTCTCATTTTAATTCTCTTTTTAATTCTCACCTCTTCATATTTTTAACTCCTAAAATTCCCAACCTCTCATCTCCCCACTCTCCACTAACTCAACCTACCAACTCTTCTCCTTCTCTTGCCCAAAAAATGGTCCAAATACATTTGTGTATGCATGCACACATGCATAAACAAATATGAACACATTTCTATAACTCTAAATGTGTACTAATATATGTAACTTGTCATGTATTAGTACATGTTTAACTAAAAATGTGATTTTAATAGTGGGCTTGCTACATGGGCTCATTAATAATTAATTTATTTAATTATCTAGTGGGCTTGCTACATGGGCTCATTACTAATTTATTTATTTAATTATCTAGTGGGCTCCTCTCCTAATGGGCTACATTTTAGTTTATAGGTCCATGGATCAAAAGAAGGCTTAATTAAAACTTATGCATGCTAAAAATTTGTAATTGAGAATAACAAATGAGAATAAAATTTGCACGTGCATCATACGTGCAAAAAATCGAAAAATGCATTTTAATCAAAACAAGGAGAAAATAAATTTTCGTTTTATAAAATAGATTTAAATACATAAAAATAAATAATTTAAACCTATAGAAAATATTATACGTAGTGGTGGAAACACATGCATCAAAACACGTAAAAAGCACGTAAATCCCAGGGATTGAAATATTATATTTTAGTTGACTGAAATCAATACGAAAAATGTATAAATAGTACGAATCCAAAATATGTAATGAAATACATTACAAAATATACGTGCGTAACACCCAGGAACAAAATTGTAATTTCCAATTTTGCGGGGTGTTACACCTTCTTCTTCCTGAAAACATAGAAAACAAACTTTTGAAGTCCACAAATATTTTACTTATATTCTATCTTAGTCCAATCCGAAAGAGGAAAGTAAAGTATGTAAGAAGTGTAAAACCGCTTACAAATGAAAAGTGGGTACCTGGACGGGTACACTTAAGCACCATTTAGCATGATCACACCCGGACCTATTAGAAGATCATCTTACCCACCAAAGAATCAACCCTAGGACTAGTCATGTAGATAGTTATATTTATGATCATGATCTCGTACGCAGGAAAATGACTAGGCTCGTTATTAAGGATGTGTTACCATTTTCTTATTCTGACAGTAAGAACCTAGATACATTTAACCAAACCGCTCTAAACCCCAATTACAAATGAATTTCTACAAACACAGTTAAATCTGATTGTTTTAAAATCTATAAAGAGCTTTGAGATTTTTTAGTTGCTACTTAGTATTCTTTATCTTGTATGGTTGCATTAACTAGTGATTGTTAGAAAGGTTGTAAAGATGTTCCAATGATGTGCATAACTTGTTATTGGATTGATACTAATTGGATCATTTAAAAGAGGATCATACAATTTGGATTTTTTATGTATTTCCATAATGGTGCGGCTATCACATCACAAATCATACAAGCATGCACTACTTATGGTATTTATGATTTTTTTCTTCTATTAGTTAATAATAAAAATGCGGTTTCTTCATTAATTCAAGTGTTTAATCGAGTAGAGTCTGAAATATTTCATGTCAAATGTGCATGCCATATTCTCAACTTGTGTGTGCACGATGCATTGAAGATAGTCAAACCATTTATAAGTGTAATAAGAAATTGTGTGCATTTTATAGATTTGAGTGGTCATAATCTTCAAGAATTCCAACATTGGTGTAAGCTTCAGGGAATAAAATTTTAAAAATTACCAAAAAATGTTCAATATAGATGGAATTCTACTTACGACCTACTTGTTTGTGTTAGTAAATATAAAACGGTAATAAATGATTTTTGAATTGCGAAAAAAAAATGGAAACTTTGGCATGAATGAACAATCTTGGGATTTGCCGAAAGTTTGTTAAAATGTTTACAACCTTCTAAAATGCAACCCTTACATTTTCAAAATCTTTTGATTCCACTTTTAGTTGTATTTTTCTTACAATAGTTAGTATGATGAAAACTTTTCAACAAATGATGCATGACCCTTACATTAGCTCAACTTATCCTTCTTATGATTAATTTATGAAATATTTTCACACTACAAACAATTACCTATTTCCCGGCGTTGTTTTTTTTCCTTTGCCTAGCGTTTAAAAACGCCGGGGATATACCCCCACGGCGTTTCCAAAAATGCCGCCGCAAATGCCGTCTATTCCCCTACCGGGGTTGATTTATGGAAACCCGGCGCTTCCAAACGCTGGGCAATGTTTCGGAAACCCCAGCATTTTTTAGATTTTAACCCGGCGCTTTAAACGCCGGGGTTATGATTTCAAATTTTTTTTTTGGGCATTTTATAATCCCCGGTGTTTTAGAAACGCCGGGGTATCTTCAATCCTGGCGTTTGGAAATGCCGGGGAAGGTTTTTGAATTATTTTTTTCCCTATTTCAAAATACAAAAAAACAAATTTTATATTTAAATGCACAAAAAAATCTATACAAAATTCATAATAATGATCAATACGATATATTTCATAATCAAGTAGTTCATCGAAGTCATTATATAACAAAATTCAAATTAACATTAGTTTGACAATATACATACGAAATTGATCTTTAATCTCATACATATATAAAGTCTGATTTCCATTGTTCTTAGGGTACAAATTTGCACGAATAAATAAGACTTTAAACACCACACAAGAAGAAAGAAAAGAAACAAAACATTAATAGTCAAATCATGCACGCCTGAGAATCAAATCCTCAATGTACACCACCATCTTAAGCTACTTGGAATTAAATAAGATGCGTATGGTTAGAATCTTCATATTGTTTACTAACTGATACAATTCTAACCGATACAATTTGAGCTAATCTAGAAGCAAAAATTTCTAACTGATACAATTCGAGAACATAATCATCCAAATGCAAACTCCACTACTATAAATGTTATGGGAACTGATCACACTACTTAAAGGAGTCCAAAGGAATGATGAAGGCACGGAAGATTATAGGAGTTGGTATCTAGACTCAAACGAAATTTTTTCGGTAGCATCCCTATACAGAAGGCTGAACGACGGGAGAATCAGAAGCAAAAACAGCAACATCATATGGAACATACAAGCTCCCCTTAAGATTAAAGCATTCTTATGGCTGGTGGCAAACAATGCCATCTTAACAAGGGTAAACCTTATGAAGCGAGGTATGCAGCTCGACATAATGTGCGCGAGATGTAGTAACGGAGACGAAGACATGAACCACTTATTTTTTAACTGCACTAGAGCGAAACTAACTTGGGAGGTTGTCAGTCGTGGGTTTGGGTCTTTACATAGTCCGTCCTCAATATCTCAGGCGCGGGACATGGGGAGGGGAGTCACCATTAGAAGGGAGGATAGGGTAGCCTGAGATTTGTCAGTGGCAGCAGTAATCTGGGACCTGTGGCTGGATCGAAATAATCTGTGTTTTTGTAGTTGCAACAATAGATTTACCGTACTTATGCATCAAATTTACGGTTTTATTTATTCATGGGCAGGGCAAGCAGGACAAAGAAAGAGGCTGCGTATGGAGGGAGAGCGTATGGAGGGGGAGTAGAAGGACAGAAAGAACAAGAAATGGGGACGGAAGTGGTCTGAAGTTTATTTGCCGATCATATTTCTGCAGCATCTACTTTTGGGATTTGATTTTGGTTATATTGTCTTTAGAGATGCGACATTTTTTGATCGTCTGTAGTTGATTTTATTTTCTGTAATTGGTTCTACGATGTTTCGTTAATCTATCATTAATGGAACGATGACGATGTCATCTTTTGACTAAAAAAAGAATGTTGTGGGAACTTCCAATTTAGAATGAGAAATGGGTATAGTTGAGTTCAAGTAGTCTTCCATCTGGCCTCATTCAAAGCCGAGGAATTAACGACCAGAGAAGACTTCATAGCCCTGCTGCACCCCATTAACTCCACACATCTATCTGTGTCTAATATGAAGGTCACGGGTGAGCTCTAGGTGCTAAAAGCAGTACCAAAACTTGCCCATTTCAAAGCATCAATGGATCTGTACCCCAGGAAAAAAAGGCATCAATAGATTGTCTAATAGATTTCAAGGTTCACATTTAACAAATTCATTCATGAATAATATCTTAGAAAATGTTTCTTTGCTGCAAGCCTTAAAAGGGAATGGATGAACTTGACCCATTCTCTGATATATCTAATCTAATCTAATACTTTAATAGGAGAGTTGGGGTTGTGTTGTGGATAAACAACCAAATTTGTAGATGTAGACAAACCAACTTACATACACAACTTATAAGGGTTTGGAATGGGTAAAAGGAGGTCTCACGTTCGAACCCAGACTACATTGTAATCTTTACTTTAAAAAATATATTTATTAAGACGTGCATCACGTGCAAATTACCAGTACTACTATATAATGGCATTCTAATATATACTACTATAAAAGAGCATCTGTAGTCGTTTGCCAATTACCCAAATTTTGGAAAAGATGGAAAAAGAAACGCTGTAGTCGTTGGCCATTTACCCAAAATTTGAGTCGCGCGTGAACAGTCGCTGGCCAAATATAGCAGACGATTTAGGTTTTGCCAAATTATACCTATCGAAAGATAATCTTTCGTCCGTTAAATGAGACGAAAAATTATCTTTCGTTTGAAATATCGGACAAGAAACGATACATCGTCTCTCCAAATTCGCATACGGCAAAGTTGTCGAACGAAAGATAATCTTCCGTCCCATTAATTAATTTTTTTTATAAATAAAAAATAAAAAAGTGAAGGACGGTAGATTAAAAAACAAAAATGTCACTATCATCATTCAGTGTACTTTTGTGACTTTTTTTAATTTTTTTTTGGTTTTGTATAAAAATGTCACTGTTATCATGTTTTTTAAATTGATTTTTTTTTTTTATTATTTTTTTAAACGTCAAACGGAAGATAATCATTTGTCCGGCCAAATTTTAGCTACCAACGACTACAACGAAACATATTTTTGCTATATGCTATAAGACAAATTTGCCAAAATTTGGCAATAACGACTAAAGATGTTCTAATGGGAGCATCATTACCAGGGAAAAAAAGGAGAAATTTTATATTTATTTACCATGCTAGTATAAGCAACATTCAACAGTGATGATAGTCACTATGAATTGAGAGCACATGACATTCATGGTGACTAGCATTCTAAAGAGAAATGTACATTTTATAATAGTAAACAATGTACGTTTTTTCTCCTTTCCAAATATATAGAAAATTAGGGAATATCATTAAATACCGTGTCTGTGAAGTACAATGTTTGGTACCCTATCTTTGGTTGAATCTAGTACCAATTAAAAAAAAAAAAACAAAAAAAACAAACAAACTAGTAGAGTGCACCTGTGTCTCTCCAGTAACCACTAGCTTCACTAACATTTGCTAACCCAATCCAAGAGTCAAATGAGCATAATAATATAACAAGTTTTCACTTTAAATCACCTAACTGAAGAACAACACTCATGTAACTTAGTTTGAAAAGAATATTTCACAAAGCAAGGTGTCCTGAGAAATTGTATGTGGAAGTGTGAAACTTCTAAGATAACACAAACCATATGGTATATATGTGGAAGTGTGAAACTTCTAAGAAATTGTAACATGTATGAGGTGACGAAGCCAAACAAAGAGAAAAGCCATGACTATTTGTCAAGTTACTAATATGCTCGATGAACTACAAAAGTTACACATGTCACTCAAGGACTAGGAGAGGGAATAGGTAAGCAGCTAACAAACCTCTTCAACTCTACACCGATATCGACCCTGTACATGCGACCTTTATAGGTAGAAAAAATAGAAGTCGGAAACTTCGCACCAGGTAAAAAACTGACACTAATACGAGCGAGATCGAATTTGTTTAGGAATTTAGTGGCCTGATCCAATTCTTCGACCCACCCAAACGACTGCACCAACGGCTGGAACCCCTCCTTATTCCAACACTTCGAAGGAAAATTGGAAATTAACTGCCACTTCGACTCGAGCTTGTCTCTCCTGAACTCTCCGAACTCCAAACTCCACCGCGAGAACACCACGGTGAACCCTTCAGCAGCGAATGACTTCTTGCCGAGGACCATCTGCACTCTAGCTTCTATCGAAAACGGTATGATAAAAGCGTCTTCTCTAAACCGTTTAATGGTCCAATCCCAATCGTAGGTCCTCGGCCACCTAGACAGGAACTCTTTCTTGATGGCTCCTTCATTGGGATGTCCAAAAACAATCGACGCAATGACACTGAAGTGCAGCCGGTTCCCCAACTCCTCCATTTCAATCGTGGGTGCAATAACAACCCTCTTAATAGGGGAGGCGATGACAGCCATATCACCTTTGTAAGGCTCAGTCTTCGCCATCTCCACCCAAGAATTGGGCTTCCCATCGTTTTCACCACCCGAAATCTTCGATCCCGAAGAATTATCTCACGACCCATAGCCAAAGGACACCTCATCTGCACTGCACGCCTACACTCAGAAGATACATGACCCCTTCTCTTGCACAAGAAGCATTTCGTCGCCTCTTTGCAATCGTTCTTCCAGTGTCCCCATTTACCACAGTTGTAGCAAAGTGGTTTGAGACCTCCACTCTCCAACCGTCTGAAGCCCTTCGGCACAGTGTGGGAATCTAAATTCGAAGCCTTGGGTTTGGGGCTGGGGACTCTCGATAGGGTTTTCCACCCATCTTTCTATATGAAAACCAGTTTTCCCATCGCTTTGAAGTCACGCTTCGGAGGCGGATTAGATGTAGGGCTGTCCAATTCGGAATCATCGAAGATCCCCTGAGACTTTCCTTCAAGACCCAAAGCAGCTGAAGGACGGGAGATATCACTAGAGATAGTAATGGTACGTCTATCTCGAATCTCCGTACCACCAGTAGATTGAACCTTGACGTAGAGGTCTGTAGGGAAAGCCTTGGACGATTGCCGATCCGTCATGGTAGCCTCGGTGTGAAAGCGCAAGGGACCATGAAGCCGCTTAGTAGGTTGGCTATCCGACTTAATTATCTTGACTTTCTGCGAAACTCTCCTAGGGGACCTCATCAGAAGCAAGGAAAGGCAGAAAAAGCTAGGGTAGACGAAGTAAGAGAAACAGGGAGAAGCAAAGGAGAAGACTGATTATGAAATGTAAAGTAAGATAGTGGAGAAGGGAAAGGTCATGGTGGCTAAGACAAGCAGTTGAACTGGAGTCGTGAAGGTTGTGGGACTTCAAAGAGGAAGTTACTAGAGGGGAATGGCGGAAAGGAAGATCTGAGTATGTGGGTGACTGTGGGGAAGAAGAAGGAGCAAGAAAGTGGATGACGGGGGCAGTTTACGGGGTGGCAGAAATGGGGGAAATGGAGAGAGAGGTCATGGTTGGGGTTGGGTTTTTGGGGAGAGGAGAGAGAAGATCCAGAATTTCAGGATGGTTTTTGATTTTTTTTCTAGCTTGGACTGTGATTGTTATTGATAAGCAAAATATGAATTAAATAGTAAAGAAAATTAATTTTTGGGACCAATCTATCTATAAATATGTTAATACTCCTAAAAGAATTTTAATTTACGAACATTCCAACTTCCAAGCCGTTATCTCACTCGTTATCTCAGTTGACGTTTTTTATAGAATAAATGTGATCGCGTCACCTCTTCATTAATGATGAATTAACGAAATAAATTAGGACTAATTACAAAGATCTAGACTACTACTATATCTACCACTCAAAAGACGGTACAAATACAATCACAACTATAACTTGCCCTCCACCACAACTCCTGCTCTGCCTACACCCTCTACTCCTTGCGTACTCTACTATTCGTATTTGCTTGACTTGTCCAAGCATGAATGAATGCCAAAATTTTATGTATCATGACCGAAAATTGGTTGTTGTGATTATGAAAACACAACTCGTTACGATCTAGATATAGACCCCATAACATAACAGCTTCAAAAATATTCCAAGCTTTTTTAAGCTCCTTCATGACTACCTTTGCTCTCCACTGACCCCAAATCTCCAATGTTGAGCTCAGACACTCAAATATCCCAAAGCTTAAGAACACTATTTCTCAAGCTAACCTTACCCTAGGACAAGTGGATGAAATGTGATTAGTGTCCTCATCTTCTACTGGGCATCTCGAACACTTAATGTAACACCCCGCAAAATTGAAAATGACAATTTTGTTCTCATGTGTTACGCACATGTATTTTGTACCGTTACTGGTAATATTTGTAACATATTTCACTACGTATTTTGATTTTCGACTATTTATGCATTTTCCGTATTCTTTTATCCTATTTGAGTCAACTCAAATATGAGATTCCGATCTTTGTGTTTTTACGTGCTTTTTATGTGTTTTTGATGGACGTATCGATTACATATTTTTCCACCATTGCGTGTGATATTTTCTATGTGTTTCAATTATTTATTTAATAACGTGTTCAAATTCGTTTTATAAACAAAAGTTCATTTTTCTCCTATTTCGATTTAAATATTTTTATACGTGTGGTGCATGTGTTTTTAATGTACGTATTGATTACATTATCGGATGCGTATATGTCACGCCCCGCTTCCCAAAAATATGGAATACGAGCACGTGATGAAGCCCAGCGGATGATTTTAACATCATCCATAAGCTGTAGGATCGACTCAGCATCACAACAAGAATATAACAACATATATATACAACCAAGCATGCATGAATAATTCATTAAGCAACAGGAAACAATTTAAATATTAATAATATCCAAAATGTTTTCAATATCTGGAACAAAAGTAAACTCGGGAACGTAAGCCCGTTACAAGTCTTATACGGCAGGAGAAATAAATACCTTAAGGAAAATAATTATTTAAACAAGTCCTTGCTCCAAGCAAAGCCTGAAATGTCTGCTCGCCAATTCCAGCAGGTAGCTTGTCCCAAAGTCTACTTAATAAATATAAAAAGGGAAAACAGGGAAAAACAAGAGAAGGTGCCCTTAGTGCAAGCTAGGGCCACAAATAGTGAAAATAAGTACAAGTATGGGGAACAGGAATTGGAATTAAGAATGTAACAGGGATACAACAAGTAGTGGGAATCTAAGAACTAACTAGCAAGGAGGACAACTCAAGTGAACGGACTGAATAACAAATTCTAATAGTGGAGCACGTGACAAGTTTCAAGCCTAGTGTCAAGTAATAGGTGCTAAGTCTAGTGTCAACTATTAATTTCAAGTGTCAAGTCTCAAGTAACAAGTTGTCAAGTATCAGGTAACATGTATCAAGTTCAAATTTCATGTTTCAAGTCTCATGTATCGTGTAATTATGTATCATGTTCAAGTCTTGTAGTTATTACTATCTAGGTAGCACTTCATGCATCCATTCTTTTACTGTATGGTTGCTACAGTCAAAACAATTTCGTTTAGGCCTAGTAATGGAGTTTATAGGGCGGTGTACTCAGGTATCAAGTATCAAGCAAGCCATGCTCATGAATCGGGTAATCATATCACTAGTTCATGTGTCAAGTCATAACAAGACAAGTCATGAATCATACATATACTAGTTTATGGATCAATAATATACTAGTCCATGAATCGATTTATAATATACTAGTTCATGAATCAAATAATATACTAGTTCATGAATCGAATAATAATATACTAGTTCATGAGACATGTATCAAGTGGGAAACACGGGCCCCCTTCCGAGTACACTTACCTATATTGTCCACTACTATGGTCTTTCCCTTAAACCCCGGCTTGTTACATTTTTTAATTTTTATCAAGCAGGCATACAAGTGTGTGAAATATTGTAAATTAATTCTAAAAAAATTTGGAGATGTCCTATAGGGTGTCCAGCAACCGCATATAAAATTTCAAGTCCAACGCTTGCTGTTTACATAGCTAAACTAATTCACAAAGTAAAGGTGTGCAGCAGTTTTGCGAATCTGCATCTACCGACACAGCTGCAGTAAAACTGCAATAACTCCTAGACCGCAGCTCCAAATGCGAAAATTTCGGAGGCTATCGACATCTAGACATCTAGCGCTACATTTTCTATTCAGGGCTCGGGTTCGAATTCTAATGTTTAAGGGGTCAAAACAGCATAACAAGATTCAGGACAGCAACATGTGGGAATAACTTACTAGTATAGATTACATGGAAATTGGTCATTAGGCGTCTAAGTTATTGTGTGATATAAATACAGGATAGTGGTGGTCAAAATAGCAAGTAATAATTATTTTTCAGGTCAAATGGTTGCAAGTTCATCAAATACAAAATATAACATGTGCATACAAATCTAGGTTCCTTAATCTTATGTGTCCATGTATTTAGGGGATAAAATGAGTCCAAGTAGTTATAGTTTAATACAATAAAATTATTGTGACTCTTAGAATTATGAAATTTCGGAGGTTTAATATTGATCAACAACGATAGTCAAGAAGGAGTCACAATTTCTAACTATTTGTAGTATTTTTTAAGGGGTGCTTGTACTAGAACAAAAATGTGTACAAGTAGAATACTTGCCTTAATTGACAACGATTAGATCTGTTAGTTGAAGAAAATGGGATCGAAAATTTCCGGGCGAAGTCTCCCAAAAGCACGTGTGAAGCACGTGCAAGAATCCAATAGTAGAGGAAAATCCCGCGCACCGGATCGTCCAGAATAGGAAATGGCGATTCTCGATCTGGTGCGACAAAACAGCGAACACCGAACGCAGCCAATCGGATTGCTCCAAAGCAGCGGATCTGATCCAAACAGTGGATAGTGGATTTCGGATATGCTGTGGGTGAAACAGGGAACAGCGATCAGATCGGCTGAGTTGCGCGAATCTTGGCGCGATCCTACGGTCGAGATTTAATCCCGCCAATCCCGCTCTTCTTCTTCTTCGTTCTCTTCTCCGACTAAACAGAGAGCGAGAGAGGGGGAAGGTGTGACGGCGACGACGCGGTGCAACGTCGAGGAGCGACGCGGCGATGGGGTAGCACGGCGATGACGGAGCGGCATCGACTGAGGCGGCGCGACGTCGAGGAGCGATGCGCGGTGAACCAGTTTGTGGGTTTCGAAATAGGGAAGGAGCGAAGGAAATGGATAGGGGGTGTTGGCGGCGTGGACGGAGGTCGGGTTGAGGAGGCGACGGTGAGGCGATGAGGCTGAGTGGGGTGAGGGAATGGTGGAGGTCGAAAATGGCGTAAATGGGTTCCAGATGTTGGGTTCGATGGTGGATGGTGATGGCGGGGTGGTGGTTGACGACGGGATGAAGGTGGGTCTTGGCGATGGTGTTGACGAAGGTGAGGGGATGATCGGAGGGCAATCGAAGGGATCGAAGGTGAACGAGAGCGAGCGAGGAAGAAGAAGATGGGAGCGGCGGTGATTTTGGGTCACAACAGTAAATGGCGTAGGGGTTAGGGTTAGGGTTAGGAGATAGGGTTTATATAGTGTGGGTTTGGGTTTTGGGTATTAGGGTATCCGAATTGAATAGGATTCAACAGGAGAATTGGTCAAAATGCAATAAAATGGGGAATAAAGAGACAAATGAGAAGAAATAGTCGATTCTTCATGAAGAACGACACAAAGCACATATAATTTAATTAGATAAAAGGACCAAAAATTGAGTCGAAAACAAATTGATGATTTTATTCGAATAGAAACAAAATACTGGATCACAAATTGATAAAAGAGTACAATGGGGCAAAATACAGTAAAAAAATACAAATACGGGGAAACAGGAGTTACAGTATATTAAATATATTTTTCTTATATTATATTCTGATTATATTTAATATTTTTCAGTTGATAAAGTGATTTCGTATTTTTATACTTTACGGGCGACACACGTGTTTGCGGTGCACGTATTTAGGCGTATTCGTTCAAAATAAAATTTTGAAGTGTGTGAATTTATTTTATTTGTACATGAAAAATTATAATTTTTAATTAAACTGATTTTTACATACATATATATAACTTGTGTTTTAATTTAAAAATATAAATAATTTATTTTGTGGTGTACACAAAGCACGTGCACACGTGCAATGTGCACACGACCATGAACAACCGGCTGCCTTTTGGGAATGGAGGGAAAGAGTAATTTTTGAAATGCATAGTGGATTAGTGGGGGGTGTTTAGTGGATAATTGGTTATTGTAACTACCCAATTAAATCCTATAAAAATACCCCACACTTTCATGTTCTCCTCATCCTCTCCTTCCTCCTTCATGTCTGCCGAAACCAATCCAATCATCCAGCCATTTTTCCTGTTGCCTACCCCACTCATCTCACCTTCAACATATGTGAATTTATAGATATGTGTATATGAAGATGGTGAGGTGTTCCTTGTGCTTCATGCCTCTGCCGAAATCAAAAGAACCCCCTTCCTTCACTTCTTTTCCCTGCCGAAACCTCCAGCAAGTTCCCCACCTTGTTTCTCCACTCATTCTCTTATCCAAATATATACAAGCATGTACATATATATACTTATATAGGTGTACATATATATGTATATAAAGTTGAAATGAAATGCTTTCTTTCCTCCTCTGCCTAATCCGAAACTCCCTATCAGCAAAGCCCCACTGTTTCCCCACCTACCACATATACAACATACATTTCCTATCCTATATGCAACTTCGAATTTAGTCTTATTTGAAATTCGGGGTGTTACACTTAACGTCCAACTGCACGTTGCATTTGCAAAAGTTGACTTTGAAAGAATTGCATCATTCGCAACAAGTCAAAGGAAAGCTTTCACTTTCATTGGTTCATCGGTTCTCCAAATTGAATTGGCTTCTTAATTTGCTTCTAATCACTCCATCATTTAGCCACTTGTACATGAATGACATCGTGAATGCGTCATTAGGCTCTAAATTCCAACTTCTCTCATTGCCCGCTCCATTAAGGTACTAGCCGTCCATTTTAATAAGTCCTTCACCAGTTACTGAATCTGAAAGGTCTTTTCAGTTCAGTAGGGGAAAAGGCTGTCTGGGCAAAAAGTAAAATAAAATTTAAGCCAGACCAGACCAAGCCGAAGCCGGGCCGGGCGCGCGCGCGTGCGCGCGTGTGTGTTTGTCATTTTGGTTAAGTCCTCTCTCCACTACACGTTAGTGGTAACCCCCGGGCCACGCCCTCTAGTCCAGTTTTCTAGTATATATACTAGTATAAATCTTTTCCAATTTCCGATATGGGACTATCCATTTGTTAAGTTGGTACCTTTCAAGTACCCAACTTTGGATCAACATTTCTCATTCATACGGAATTCGTTTTTGGCAAGTGAGTATACTACGGAATAGTACTCGACGAGAGGATCGCAATCCACTCATTTTCCGGTGCCGCCGGTGGCCTGAGCTTGCCGGAATCCGGCCCGGAAAACTGCAAAAATTAATTCCAACAAACTGCACTTGAAGAAGACATTCACCGATAAAGTATGCAATCCACCGAATGTTTCTTCTTTTACAATATTCTCAATGCACCACAACTTGTGACAAGAGTGATAGCTATTAGTATGATGTAAGCAGTTGAAAGCTCAAAAGTTAGATAATGAATACAATTGATCAGGGTCGGCCCTAAGTTTCCGGGGGACCCAAGGCGAACTCCTAAAATGGGGCCCTCCATACATTTTAAAAGTAAAAAAAATGCTTTACGTGCAAAATATGTGCCTATATTTACAAGGGGGTACAAATTTGGGGGTCCCTAAAATTGCAAATTATCCGGGAGCCTGAGGCGGCCGCCTCACCGGCCTTAAGGGTGGGGTCAGCCTTGCAATCGATGTATACTTGATCAGAAGTGGAGCAAGATGAGAATATTTGAACCAAAGTTTAAGGGACATTTCAATCTGTTAAACCAATTGGTTGAAGAAGCTGAACAGTAGAGAATAATATAGAAAAGTCGTACAGTGATATTCCGTGAACATTGTTGTTCCTAACAATTTCGGAATTGGTGCTTTGGGCTATTTATGAGATTTTTTTTGTTTGTTTATTATTTTTTTTAAAGCAAGCCTTTTGCTAGAGTATATATATATATATATATATATATATATATATATATATATATATATATGAGAAAAGTGAGCCTCATATAGAGTATGCGGAAATTTTTCTCATACAAAGTGATTATACTCACTTGGTGGGGCCCTTATGGAAGATCCACTCCGTCCATCATGTTTATCATACTAATGGATATATGTGTAGAAAAAATCAAGTGGTTTGGATGTCATTCACCCATGCATCATGTGGTTGAAAAATGAACGATTTCAACAATAATACAAATCTACAAATTGGACCCACATGATGCATGGGTGAATGACCTCTAAACCACTTGAATATTTCTACACATACATCTATTAGCATGATAAAAATGGTGGAAGGACTGGATCTTCCATAAGGGCCCTACCAAGTAAGTATAATCACTTTGTATAAGGAAAATTTTTCCATACAAATATGAGGCTCGCATTACTCTATATATACACTAGGTTTGCCCGTTGACACGTGCCTATGGTACGTCTTCGGAACGGTGCACCTTGTTTGATTATATAAAATAGTTTTGGAGATCCAACAAATTAATTGAAGTAGCAAACATATTATATGAAAAACTTTTGGGGATCCAGCAAAAAACACATTATATGATTTTTTTGATTTTTTTGAATTATTTTTAAAGTTTCTAAATTTTAAAATTTTTTAGTTTTTTAATTTTTAAAATATTTTGAATAGAAGAGGGAGGGAGGGAGAGAGAGTGAGAGAGAGGGAGAAAGAATAAAATAAATATAGGAGTTGTTTTGAGTGGGGATTTGAATTTGAGTTTTGGGGGGGGAGGGGGGGGGGGGGGGGGGGGGGGGGGAACTTTTGGGGGAAAAAATATATTTTGTGAGGTTAGATCTGGGCCTTTGATTTTTGGGGGACTAAGGAGAGCCACTTGATAGCTTTGTTTGTGTTTTATTATATATATATATATATATATATATATATATAGCTAACGGTGGTTTGAATGCCCCCCGCATTTTATTAAAAAAAATTTAACAAAACATACAACAAAAAATAAGCCTTATGAAGTTCAGATTCCAACAGGCTGGATTCTGGAACTCATACACCTTAACCAATAAACAAAAAATACAACAAGATCTAGTCCTACTGATCGGCTGACCTTGCCAGAGCCAATTTCTCGTGCCAATTTGAGCTCATTCTCTCGATTGTACACTGTTTGTCCTCTCCTTCGCTCGCAACACCTCCAGCGCCCCCATCAATGACCCTTACAACATCATCAAACACCATATGAGAGACACCGCAGACACTTCACCAATCTGACAACTCCATGTACAGATTAAGTCATCGTTCTAATTCCTTCGCTTGACCCTCATTGAGTGTCACTGCCACCCTGTAATGAGGGTTGTCGTCGCCCCTGACTGCTCTACAAATGTCGCCTCCCCCTCCAAGCCCCCTGACATCAGAGAGACCGTAGGCACCCCTCACTTTGTCTTGAATATAACAAAGTAGAACCCAAACTACCCCCACCAACTATGGTACATTTTACTGCTAATTGTAAATTGGTTGTGATTTGGATATTAGGGGCTCCTCGTCATCAATTCGAATTTCAAAACTCAATTTTAAATTCAACCCCCCCCCCCCCCCCCCCCCACACACACACACACACACACACTCCCAAATCAAATCTTGAATTCCAAAAAACAATTCCGAGATTCAAAAATCACTTCCCCCCTCCCGAATCTCTCACTGCCTTCTCCCACATGCCTCCACGGTAGCACCCACTACCCCACCATGCCCGCCAAGCACATGCGGCTCATCCAACCATCCAAGTAACCCACAGCAACACTACCCGCTTCCTCGACAGCCAGCTACGCAGCGCCGAACCTCGGCTCCCCATGCGGCACCTTCGACCCTGCCGATTGTGCAGCGCACACCAACCACCGCCGCGACTGCCACCACTGCTCCCAAAGTCTAGCTGACCTTCGTTCGGCCCACTTTGATCCTGAAGTAAACCCAATCAACGACGGCGACCCCTCCAACCCACCTCACGGGTCACGAGTCACAGCCAACACCATGACGAACGGAAAACACCCCAAGCCGACCTCCGTTCGCCCCACTCCGAACCCAAAGTGGACCCCAATCGATGATGGTGACCCCTCCAACCCACCTCGCGGGTTACCACGACGAATGGAAAACACCCCAAGGATGGGTTTAAGTAGTGAAAAGTAAAGATGAAGGAGAGAAACAAGTAGGGAAAGAGACGGTTGAGATCTGGGAGATAGAAGAAGAGGGGAACGGTGGGAGCAGAGGCGGGAGGGGGGCAACGAACCCCCCCCCCCCCCCCCCCCCCCCCCCCCCCCCGTTTCAAATGTAGGGATCTAGGGTTTGTTTTTCTTTTTTTGGATTTTTCGGGAGGTTTCTAGAGAGAGAAGCTAAGTTGAAAGAATTAGTTGCCTTTTGCTAGAGTTAGTGGACACAATATGAATATACACTGAGTATCCAGTTTATTTGTACGAAAGCATTTGTTCAACAAAGTGGTACAACCAATCACTGATTGTTTACTTTGGTGTGGGCTTCCAGTCGGCAAAGTGACTGTAATCTCCTTACAATCATCTTACCCCTACGAATATTGAAAGGAGCAGTGGTTTGAGTAGTTTCAAGTGGATTTGGAGGCGGCCATTGGCTTCTAAAGTTGGGGTATATGGCTCGTAAACTCCTTTCCTGCAGGAGTGTTGTTAAGTTATTCTAATGTCCAAGGTGTCACTATGATGAGGAAGATGTTTTCACCTTCTTATTGATTCAATTCATATCGACTTGTTCTGCAAGTTGTGTTTAACTTTTATGCAGTGTCAAGAAGTGCTTACAGATATTGATGGTCGGTAGAATCGGTTTCATGGGCACTCTTCTGACTATGGTTCTTCTCCTCCCTGGTCCACCTCTGAAAGTGGGTACCAAAGCGTCAATGATATAGAAAGAGTCACTTGCAATATACAAATTATACTAATAAAATGTGCGAGAAGGTATGACGTTTAAGTCTTACTCTGACATGGGAAACTCACCATCCCACTTATCGAAGTTCCTTCTTGTCTAGAATCTTCTAAGCTACCTATAAAAAACGCGGGGGAGGGGGGGGGGGGGGGGGGGGGGGGGGGGGGGGGGGGGGGGGGGGGTATCAAAAATAAGTATTTCTCCTCTAATTATAACAAAGGAGGATATGATCCCTTATCATGACAGTGTCGATAAGCTTCTTTACAAACAACAGGATTTCCTCCAAGCTAAATGAGCAAATTCTGATAAACATTTTATGAGAGTCATTTTCATGTGCATTATCTCATTTCTTTTCTGCATTCAGTGCACTACATAACACCAAGAATTATTTCATGATTCTCATAGCAAACTCCATAACCAAAAGAAATTATATCCAATGTTGCAGATCCGAGAGAGAGCATCTAATTGAATGGCTAAAAAAATATAGTCATGTACAATTGAAGGCAAAGATCCCTATAGCTCACAAAAACTATGTATATCTGTTGGGGAAAAAAAATCCTTACTAGAAGAGTGGTCATGTGCTATATTGGCTCAGGAACAAGAGAACATCACACTTGATAGAGACTTTGCATCATCCACGTGAAGTATGAACTTGATGCCATCCTCATAACCCAACAACACTGTCCACTGCTTTCCAATCCTCATCTGACAGTCTAAATTTAGACCATTTTTTGTCCATATTGAAATCTTTTCCTGCTCCTCTTGAACGTTAAGAGTTGCCCCACAAATATCATCCATGTCGTAAAACTGCTCCTCAATCAGAGCTGACAAAGTGACTCTCCACCAAGTATCAGCATTCCCTCGAGAACAACTTAGGATCCACTTCCCTCCATTTTCACACACTTCATCCTCTGGCATGGGTGCTATTCCATGTTTTAATATTCCATGTTTAAAACAATAGAAGTCTGTTCCCACTGGCATATTGCTTGGGTGGGGCACATTATCGTAGAGCGCCCAAAAGTCTTCAATGGTGGAGCAGGTCTGCGTGTACCCTCTCGTCCATATGGTCTTCAGGAAATTGGGTACCGACGGCGAGGTATATTGATTTTCAGTGGAGAAATCAGTCTTACCTTGCTGAAATTCGTCCCCCGAGTTCACTGGCCTCTGTGATTTCGCTGCTTTCATTGCTGCTGCATAATATCAAAAGAATGTTAATACTAAAAGACCTGAATGCTTCTAGACTTCAACTAATTATGTTGAAAGCAGCATCTCTTGTCATATGCCTAAAGATCTTTATTTCAGATAAACATCTCTTGTCAATGAATAAAGAAATTTACTTCAGATTGACTGTAATCTAGTTTATACTTGTTCATAGTTCAGAAAATTCGTTATCAGGATCAGATAGTGATTGACAGTCATTGTTATTGACTGTAAGCTACATTCAAATTTGCCAGAACATCTTGGCATCAACCCATATTTTAATATTGTACCATGTGAACTGTGCCAGTAAAAATATGAATCAAGAGTACATTACCATATAATTACCTAAATCATTGTTCGTATGATCCTCATAATCATCTTGAGATTCAGGTATATCTGGAGAAAGTGTCGGTGACAGTTTTTTGAGCTTGTGAAGAGAAATATGTATGTAGGCAAATACTGGATCAATGTTGCCCATATAAGAAACATAAATGACCAAACAACTTATCCATGACAATAACATAAAACATAATGCCTTTCTCCCAAATCTTTGAGGTTGGTCACATGAAATGTATTCTCAAACTACTCTGTTAAGACCATCTCCTCTATCAGAGCAATACTTCTAAATTGTCTCAATTCAAGTTTGTTCTCCATTTCTTAAGATGCATCATTTCTTATATTCACTTTTACTGTTTGCCATTCATCCACCTCAAAATTCTCAATTACCCTACCTTATTTTCTAGAACATATGAACTTCCTAATCCATACAATTATAATAAGTAGCATGACTTTATATGAAAAGACAATTTCAAAATTTGCCATGGATTAAGGAAAGTTTAATTATAATATGTGATAGTAACAAAGAGAAGATAGGAAAGGCAATTTACATGCAAAAAATGCTTACATGTCAATAAAGCAAATAACAGATACAGTAAATGGAAACTTTGAATCCCACCTGAGGAAGATCCTACATCCATTGAGTCTTTATCTGTTCTCGCTTTTTCTGCTTGTATTTGAGTTTCGGAAAAGTAGCAATCACCGGGACCTTTCTCATCTCGAAAATCATTAGAATGCATGATTGCTGCCTCCTTTTCCGCATGCATTTGAATTTCAAAGCAGTCAGAATCACCAGGACCTTTATCATCTTGAGAAGCATTAGAATGCATGATTGTTTGTGCTGCCTCTTTCTCCACCTGCCTTTGAGGTTCTTCAAAATTGCTTTCAACCACCCCTCCATCACTTTTAAGCCCATGGTCCCCTTCCTTTTCCTTCGGGGAACTGCTACATGTATAATGGTCAGAAGTTTAAAGAAAGATGCACACATAAATGTAACTGGAAGAGACTGCGATAAAGTGAATGAATATGATTGAAGAGGAAAAGCTACATACAGTTTAGAAGTCTCATCTTGCATTACAGACTCCTTGTCACGATCACCTTCCTGTGAAGCATTCAAGAAAATTAGCAGAACTGGAACAAAATGCAATCAGATATAAACATAATAGAAAATGCACAAGCTTTTAAAGTGCTGAAGAAAAACCTTCTCGTCCTCGAATGAAGGATGATCACTTTCACTTGAGCTCGATCTATCATCAGTCTCATCTTCTTCTATAACCTCTTCAGGCATCTCATCTTCTTCTATAACCTCTTCAGGCATCTCGAAGGCTTGCTGCAAGCACACATTATTACAATATGGAAAGATTAAAAGGATCAAACATAAAAGAAATAATCTTAGAAAAAAAAATGACAAACCCGCAAGTAAGTCTGCACAATTGGCACAAGAGCGGGAAGATAATCCACGAAACAGGCATGGCCGAGTATTGGTTTCAACTGCTCAACTTTGGCATGATGGTTCAAGATCTTTACATCAGATAAGCTGACCTCCACCTCCATCAATTCTCGTACTGCCAAAGTTGCTCTCTTCAGATCCATATTACTCGAGAAATTGTAATCTTTAGACCCGATTACAGACTTCAGCAAAGCAAAAAGTCCACGTACGGCCACTCCCAAGTCAGCATCTACATGAGGCCCAGGATTGTCTTTTTTCTCTACAATTTTTCGAAAATCAGTCACTAGCTCTACAACGTCCCACCTCTCCTCCTTCTGGGTTGTTTGATAGAACTTCTCGAAAGCTGCATGGATCTTCATATGCTCAGACTTCATTTTACAGTAATGTACCATGTACCTAAACTCATGTTTAAGCGAATCCAGAATCTTTGCAGCCATTTTTCTCCTTGCTCTCTCCCCCTTTTCGAAGTCGTGGATTGCCACACACTTGAAACGCGCACGTGGCGGGAATGTGTACAACCAGTCCACAATTACATCTACATTGAGCTCCTCTGATTCATGCCCCAACGTCTCCCAAAGCAACTGCAAATCCACGACGAGATTATTCTCTGATTCATCCCCCAATGTCTCACGAAAAACAAACTCCCACCACTCATCTACTGGCTCAACAATCTTAACATCAGGGTAATCATTCGCCAAAGAAGCTCTTTCTAAGCTACCAGGTATTTTAAGTAGCTTCTTCAAAAACGAAGAAGCTCTTTCTGCCTCACTTTCTACATTACCAGATATTTTAAGTAGCTTCTTCAAAAACGACTCGATCTTCTCAAGCTGCGAAAGCCCGACAAACCTCAAGGACCCACCAGCACCAGGCCCTTCCCTGCCACCCAGTAGCAGAATCTTCTCCTCGCCCATATGCTTCAAAGTGTGCCCCAAAATCAAGTCTTTCGCATGCGTGGACATGAGGACTTCTTTCTCCTCTATGGTCGCAAGTAACACCACAACAGAATCAAGTCTTATGTCTCTTTTCTCCAAAAATGCAGCATCCAAACTCCCTAGATCGACAACACGAAATTTCATCTCTCCCATTTTACCCATCACCTGAATTTCCGTCCCGGGTTCAATCCCAGGGTCAAGATTCAAACTCGCGAGATCGATGACATTGAATTCCCCCTCGGGCATTTCACCCAACACCTCGAGTGCAACTTCGACAATCCAACTGCTAGGATCAAGAAACTCGTCCACCCAAGTTCCGTCGGCGATATCGGGCAACACGTCATCGAATTTTTTTAAGTGGCACCGCTCGACATGGCCAATGAGGGAGCCGGGATCAAGATTCCGCTCGTTACACTGGCAGCAATCCCAGAAATGGAAGGAATCTCCGGCGGAATTGAGGGCTCCGAGGAGAATCTCGAGTGAATCTTGGGGAACGCCGGGAATCTGCTTGAGATCTTGATTCTTGAAGATTTGGAATCGGAGATTGTCGCCTGAGACGCGGTTGTTGAGGTAATCGCGCACGGTTTCTGAGAATGATGATGATTTCTTTTCGGCGAGGTGTTTGAGAAAATTTTTGAGAACTTTGGCGGTTGCGAAAGGGTAGGATTCTTGAATCGGGCTTGGGGTGTAGTCTTCGGGCCGGGCTTTCTTGGCATCTTGGACTCTTTGAGCCCGGGCTTGGATTTTTTGTTGGAGTGATGCGGGGGCTTCGGTGAAGAGGGTGATGCGAGGTTTGCCACATTCTTGATGTCGCTGCTTTTGGGATTTGTTGCTGGTGGTGGTGGTGGCGGTGGTGGTGGTGGGCTGTCTATTAGGCTTCTTGTTGCTCTGCTTGGGCTTACTTTTTTTCCCCATTATTTGGGGATATGATCAATTGATTCTTGGACTTGGAGTATCAAGAAATGTAGAGAGAGAATGGATTGATTCTTGGAGTATCGAGAAATGTAGAGAGAGAAAATCTGAGGAGGAGACAGTGAGAAGCTTATAGAATTTATAGGAAGAATGGAGGGAAAGTGTCAAGGTTAGAATTTATATGTTAAGGCTCAAACACATTTAATAGCTCGTTTCACTAGTATGGCCCAGTAAAGAGGCCCAAGGGTTTAGCCCAAAATCTTTGTATCAGTCTTTTTTTGGGTATAAAAAAATTTACAAATTTTATTAGACGGATGATGTTCTTCCGTCTGCATTTTAAAATATTTTTTAAAGCCAAATTTTGGCTTTTACGATAGCAGCGCAACCCTTTGATTGCTAAATTCTAATTGCCAAATACCTATTTTTTAGCTGCAACGGTAGTGGATGCTCTGAATGGACACATCTAAGCTCTTTCGCATTTGATATGGATAAAAATAGAACCAAATCCGGACCGTTCAAATCAGGCACGAATCTTAAAGCTCTCAGGGGTAAAACGGTAATTTCACCTACAAACGGGTCTGAAATGGGGACTGGGCCTTTCTTCAAAGCCCAATAACCCATAAACGGATCTATCCTATAGGATATAGGTAGCAACCCTTTACAAACCAATTCAGATATTTAAAGAGTAATTCAAATTCATTGTTATCTCTATGAAACAATTTAAACTCTACATCTTATCCAAAAATACCGAGACATTAGGATAAATGATTATCTCTAAACTGTCTCTAAAGGCGACTATAAATACCCCACTCCCCCCACCATAACAAGGTAATCAATCTTTTTCCACATAAAGCTCTTTCATAATCTTCCTGATTACTGACAAGTGCGTCGGAGGGTTCGTCGCCGGGATCCATCCCAATGTATCGAACTTCTTTGTAAGTCAATGGCAGCGGCAAGAAACCAATCAAACACGGGTGAAAGTCAACAGGTTTCCTTTATCATTTCCAAAAAGAATCTATAAATTCATCTGTTTGCTCCCACACCAAAATTAGCAGTAACAGATTGGCACCATCTGTGGGAAACGAAAAAGCAATCCAAACTTACTTCATCAACGAAAGTAGTTTCGAATCATGCATCCGAAAGAGAAGAGGAAGGCAGCGGTCTCCAGCGGAAGAGTCACTCCTCTTCCTTCTCCTCTAGTCTAATGTGTCTTTTCTCAACTCAATCAGTAAGTTCAGCAGCCGCAGCCTGAACAGCCTCTTCCTCAACAGCCTCCTCCTCAACAGGCTCCTCCAGGGTCTCGGGGGCTGCCCCGGGGGGCTCTCGTCGAAGGCGTCCAAAGCAACACCCTCATCATGACCATGTTTTGGTTCACAATCCCTCAACTAAGTCTATGGCTTCCCATAGTCCTCCAGGGTCGGATCTTCGTCAGGTAATTCTTAACCATTAGCAGGGGTCGACCTCCGAACTCAATTGAATAAATGGCAAGCCCCTGAGAAGTCGAGCCACACCTAGGGATCGCCGAGCTGGTGGGCCACCAGTCACTCGAGCTAAGCTCCAGAACTTCAAACAAGATATCATGCGAGCTCTTAATATTGCCACAAGTCAGGATCAGCGTTCCCCTAACCCTCGCCATACCGCCACTCATGAAGGTGAGTCTCGAGGGTCGACTAGATCCGACCGAAGGGATAACTCGGTCCGCCGCTGTCTCCACGAGATAGAGAGGCGCCTCAGCAAGATAAATCCTGAAGAAGAACAACGGGCCAATAAGTTCTGGCCAAGCAGACCCCCCCTTCTCTAGGGCCATCATGGAAGCTCTGGTCCTCGAAGCCTTTAGGCTGCCCCGCTTTGCATCCTACAATAAGGAGTTGGACCCGGCCGTTCATATCGAGAGTTTCAAAACTCTCATTATGATTCATCAAGCCTCGGATGCGGTCCACTGCAAGGCCTTCCCAACAATATTGAGGGGACCAACACGAGAGTGGTTCTCCCGTCTAACCCCCACCTCAATCTTCTCATTCGAACAGTTTGAGGATCTCTTCCTCACCTACTTCGTGGGTAGTCGCAAAGTCGAGAAAACAAAGTGCATCTTTGCTAGCACTTAGCCAAAGAATGGGTGAACGCCTAAGAGATTATGTTCGGCGCTTCACCGCCGAAGCCCGGTCTATCGCCTCCCTTAACCAATCAGTAGCCTCTGCGGCATTCAAGCACAACGTCATTGATGCCTACCTCAAGGTGTCCCTTGCAAAGAAGCCTCCTCAGGACTTCTCGGAACTCTTGCTTAGGAGCGAGAAGTACATCAGAGCGGAAGAAGCTCTCAACCCTCCCAGTCTTAAGGATCCATCTTCTGGGAACAAACAGAAGAACACGAGCGAAGAAGGCTCCCATAAATTCCAGAAGGATGATAATTGCCAGCATCGCCCAGCTCCTCGTTTTGAGAAGTTCACCCCCCTCAATGCTAGTATATCATCAGTCCTTATGGAGGTGGATAAGGAAGGGCTACTCCGCGGTCCCCCTAGAATGAATACCCCTGGTAAGAAAAGAAACAGGGATAAGTGGTGCCGCTTTCATAGGGACCACGACCACGACACAGATAATTGTCGGGCTCTCAAAGAGAAGATCGAAGAACTCATACAGCGGGGACACCTGACCAAGTTCTTCAGAAAAGAAAGGGCTGATCCTCTATCCCGAGGAGCCAACAATCGAACCGAGAGGCCCAACGAGTTCCAAGACTCCGAACCTGGGGCCATCCTCCACCTTATCCATGGAGGTCCAGTGGGAGGAGAACCAAACTGTAACTCCCGTTTTCATTTTTCCTATTTTCTGTTATTGATTCCAATTTTAATCTCGGTTGTAATTGTAATTCACTTCATTTGTCCCATTTTGTGTTAAATAATATTTATTCGAATGTTATTTATCAATTATTCCTCATCTCAATTGACCATTTAAAATATACTCCTTGTATTTTTAATTTGGATTTAATTTTAGATTATTTGTCTTATCTTCTTGGGTTGTGAATTGTCCTCAATTTGACCCACTTTGTACCCATACATCCACTTCCTATTGGATCTCTCACCCAAACCCAATAACCCAAACTACCCCCAATCTCTCCCTAACGGACTAATTCCTATGATTTCTCCTAATCACTCCCCCTCACTCTCCACAATCAGTAACTCTCAAAATTTGGGTAACGGAATCCCTATTATTAAGCCCTCTAATCTCTCCTATTGCTAATTCAACCTAATAACCCCATTACTGTGCTATCTCTCTCTCTCTCACGTACTCTCTCTCATCCTCTGATTAAAACCCAACAGAACAAAACCAAATCAAAACAAAAACCCTTAACACCTCGTCTTCTCTTCCTCCCGCTCACCACCTTTGAACCCGCCTCTCCATCACTGCGTCCACCTCAACCGCCCATCACCTTTGCCTCGCCTTCTCCATCTCCAAACCCTTAACAAAACCTTCGCTATCTCCATCTCCAAACCCGCCTCTCCATCACTGCGTCCACCTCAACCGCCCATCACCTTCGCCTCGCCTTCTCCATCTCCAAACCCGCCTCACCGTCACCGTCCCCACAGAGCACCATCGTCACTACCTCCACCATAAACCCATCCCGCCATCTTCGTCAACCTCACACCCCATTCTCGCCCTCCTCCACTGCTCCGTCCTCCGCTCACCCAAGCCAACATCGCCGTGAACCCATCCCCATTCTCCTCCGCTCGCTCCCCTATTTCGAAACCAAAAGCAGAGCGACACGCACCACCCCCCATTGCCGTCGTCGTCGTCTCCGATTGCTCCCCAGTCGAACCCCGACCACGCGCCGTCGTCGCGCCAGCCTGCGCCGTAGTCCTGCTCTCTCTCCCGCCGCTACCGTCGTGAGGAAGAAGACGAGAAACGGTTGGTTCGATTTGCTATTCTGTGTTCGCCCAAAGCGAATCAGAATCCGCTGTCCCGTGTTCGCCTCGATCCGATGTGGGGAAAAACTTCCATTAGTTGGTTTTAGTGTTCGCTGTTTTGGTGCAGCCGATCGCTATTGCTGTTTCGCTATTTTACTGATCCGGTGTGGGGGAAATAACCGACTGTTGCTATTGTTGTTGTTGGAGTTTCTTCGTACGGTCTTCGCACGTATTCTTGGGATTGCTCCCAGGGATTCCGATCCCGTTATTCTCTACTAAATTATCGAATCGTCTACACAAAAAGGCAAGTCATTTCTATCGAATGTTTATTGTATCATATTCGATAATTTTTATTGAATTCCGCAAGTGGATCCTATTGAACATCGTATAATGTTATTGTATCTATCGTTGGGATACCACGGAATTACACGAGCGAATCCAAGTGGTAGTCTCGACATCGTCCCTTCTTTTTGCCTCTAATGTATAGGAATTTTCATACACCATGTAGTTATAGTTATTAATTATAAAAATAGGAAATTATTGACACATTTCATATCATGACATTAAATGACAATTAGCTATAGTAGATTGTATAAATTAGTGGATTGTTAATGTGATTGCTATTGATAAATTAGTTGAATTGTAATTAGTAGAATTATGGACATCATCTACCTTAATACCATGTTCACATAAGATTGGTTCGCTGTGATTATGATTATTAAACTCCAAATTATTATTCTTAATTTTTAACCGTTTTATTCAAAATGGACATGTTGACTATTCTGGAAATTACACCAACCTGAATGTTATTGTGCTGTTTCGACCTAGATAACTTCATTAAAATCAGAAACTCCCTGAAAGTGAATCGTAGCCCTATCTGTCTAGATGTCAGTAGACACCAGAACTTTCGAATTTCGACTTATACTGCCCCAGTTATGACCCTTTTGCTACAGTTGCGCTGTAAATTCAGATTCATGTATATAACATGTTAGGCTGATAAATTAAGTGGACTAATGATCATACATGGCCAAGATAAATTTCAGATTTGTAGATAACATGTTTAGAGTGTTAAAAATTATTTTTACTGATTTTTGTGATGATTGTTTACTGCCTTTACAATTAAAATTAGTCAACATCGACACCCAGACATAAACTAAAATCTGTAAAGAACATTGAATTTCACCTAGCTACCGTTGTCGGAATATAGACTTTAAGTATGCGTTGGAACCGGGCGGGAGTCTAGTTTCTAGACCACCTGAAGGATCCATAGTTGTTGTCCTGTAGTAACGGAAATTCTTATTTTGGTGCAACAACCTACTGCTGTCCAGAATTGGGATTCTATATTTTATAATGTACAATTGTGTTTATAATGTTATATTGGTGCATTAAATTTTATAGAGTATATCGCATGATCCTAGGGTTGTGTTGTCACCTTTTCTAGCGTCCCTTAATAATTGCATTATTGTGAGTTTATTGAATAAAGGAAGTAAATCAAGCTGGGGTTAAGGGTTGATTAAGGTAGTTGATGACATAGTGACTGTACTCGGAAGAGGGGCCCGTGTTTCCTTAATTATCGGTCTATCAGTCTATCGGTCTATTGGTTATATCGGTCATCGGTTAATTGCAGATTACTGACTTCAGTATCTCGATTGATTCGATCGTCGGTCATTATTGAATAATGTTCCCGAGTACATGAACTATAGAATCTACCACCTTAGTCTAAGCGAAATTGATTGTATGCATCGAACCTATGGTACAGCACACATGGGACACAATAGTACGTGCATTAGCTAGGATTTAAAAATGAATAATAGACCTAAGGCTCCCATCACATTATCATTGCATATTTTTATCTTATTGAATAATGTTACCTCTATTATTGCCATTATTGATATTGTTTATTGTTATCGCGATAAATCAAAGTGTTGCATATTATGCCATTATCGGTTTGTCACTGTTCAACACTAATGATTTCATCGTTTATTGAATTCATTGCTATACCACTATTATCATTGTTTCTTTGTTTCTCCACTTGCATGTCCACGACTTGCTCTAAAAAACAATTTATTCTTTCTTTTTAGATGAACAAGTACAGGTGAACAAAGAGAATTTTCAAAAGGCATTGGTGAGCAGTTCTTCTACGACTGGAGCAGGAGTTCCTCGAGCTATTTGGTAAGCTCTTATATTCCAGATTTGGTTATTGAATTTCATTCTCGTTTATGTGATCATGTTTCCTGCATGGTTGTGATTAATTTTTCTTATATTGTTGAGTTAAGATTGTTACAGCTTATGGATGATATGAGTTGGCGTACTTATATCATTCGCTGGGCCTCAGTTACGTGCCTGTGTTCCCGTATTCCGGGAAGCGGGGCGTGACACAAACTCCTCCCAAGAGGCCTTCACCCTTTTGTAGAAGTAGAATTTCAGTTTTCAATAAGGTCGATGATTGTAACACAACCAAAAAGTATGTAATAATGGCTCGCCCCATTGTAGTGGCCACTTAGTTTGTTTTAATAAAACTTAGCTTTTTTCTTTTGAAAGTTATTACATTTGCCTCATTTCTATCTCTCTGAGTCACATCTACGTTTTGTTAAATGGTAAGTTCGGAGTCCAGCTTGTTCTACAGGGCTACTCCCACAACTTACTAAGCTCAAAAGACGAGTTTGGAGTCCAACACTTGGTTCGACGCCGCTTTAGCCACTTGCAAACAAGCAAGTACGGAGCAGCTCATCATTCGGAATTGCTCCTACAACTCGTTGAAGTTCACAAACAACAAGTTTGGAGTCCAACACTTGGTTCGATGCCGCTTTAGCCGCTTGCAAATAAGCAAGTACGGAGCAGCTCACCATTCGGAATTGCTCCTACAACTCGTTGATAGCTCCGTAACAACTAGTTTGAAGTTCACAATCATAGTTCAAAATTGCCCTCACAGCTTGCAAGTATGCAGTTTCGGGGCTCAAAACGAACATTCATACTACTCCCACTACTAGTTAAATTTTGCAACAAGCAAGTTCGGAGCTTAACTCTCCCCTAGATTTGCCCCTCAAACTTGTCTTCCAAATGGCTCTCTCCTAGAGCGTAATGATATTCTTCGCTCTGCTCGCTTCCCGAGAGGCCTTCTTCTCAGCAAGTTCGGAGCTCAACTCTCTCCTAGAGTTGCTCCTCAAACTTATCTCCCAAACAACTCTCTTCTAAAGCCTGGCGATGCTCTCCTCCCGCTAACCTCCTAAGCGGCCTTCTTTCAAACGAGTTCAGAGCTAAAACTCTCTTCCTGAGTTGCTCCTCAAACTCGTCTCCCGAACGGCTCTCTCTCTTAGAGCCTGATGATGTTCTCCGTCCCACTCACCCTGAGCGACCTTCTTCTAAGAGAGTCGGAGCCTAACTCGTCTAGAGATGCTTCTTAGACACGCCTCTAAGAATGGATCTTCTCAACAGTCATACAAAGCTCTTTTTAACTTCATGAAGACAGATGTTACGAGACTATTTTGACCATGAAGAAGGGTGATTCTTCAACTGACTTCTGAAGAGAAATTGTAGATCTTTGAGTCAGCTTCGAAACGAGGGTTCACACGCCCCGATCCGACCTCCGTAGCACCGAAAAAGTGGGTTACAACACAGCTGTGCCGAACAAAAAATAAGGGGAAAACTTTGCCTCAAGATGCGAGCTTGACCCTGATCGACCGCTCAGATTGTGCCACATCCCTTGGAGCCAATTCTGAGCAAACGTGGGTCTGAAAGTGAAATTGGGGAGAGCTCTATCTCAATATTCACTCCTGATCGAGATCCAACGACTCAAATTGCACCACGTTCCTCGAAGCCAATTCCGAGAAAACGTGGCCCCGAACGTGAAATTGGGGAGAACACCATCTCAATATTCACGTCTGATCCAGATCCAACGGCTCAGATTGTGTCACGTCCCTCGGAGCCAATTCCGAGCAAACGTGGCTCCGAACGTGAAATTGGGAAAAACGTTGCCTAAAAATCGCGCTTGATCAAGATCAGACGGCCCTGATGTTGCCACATCCCTCGGAACCAAATCCGAGCAGACGTTCCACCGAACTGGAAAGTGAGAAAAACTCCTCGCGATCCGCGCTCAAATCAAGATCAACGGCTCAGATTCGCCGAGAGAAAAAAATGAATTTTGTTAAGGGGTTAATGGGTCGGGTTCGGACCCATTAGAGGACCAAACCCACAACTCATCCTCTTCTTCCTCTGCGAAACTGAGCGCCATCGTCAACCTCCTTCGCCAACTTGCCGAACTTCTCCATCAGCGAGCGCGGTCGAGCTCCCCTCCTTTGCGAGCTCCACCAACGCCTCGACGAGCTCTCGTCGTAGAGCTCCCTCCCTCACCTTCGCTGAGCTCCTTCAACCTCGGGCCTCGCCGAGCTCGACCTCACTCGTCGACCTCCTTCACGAGCTTACGACGACGAGCTCCCCTCTCCATACTTCGAACCCATTATCGAGCTCCCGCACCTCCATTGAGCTCCGGAGCTGAGCTTCGACCCGACTCGCCGAGCTCAAAGGCTCCGCCTCCATTCTCACCGAGCTCCTTCACCATCGCAAACCGCCTCCGAGCTGGACCTTCGTCAAGCTCCGCTCAACTTCGAACTAACTGGCTCCGAGCTCCCCCCTCTCGTCTCCACATCATCGAGCTCCAACACCGAGCTCCGAGCTCCTCGCCAAATCCCCACTCCGAACTCCTTGTCAAGCTCCGAGCAACACCCAATGCTTTGAGATCCACCTCTGTCAAAGCTCCACTATCTCCGAGCTCTCCCTCCTGAAGCGTCGAGCTCCACGATGCCAACCTCGAATGAGCTCCGTCGAGCTCTCCTCTCCACTGTCGACAAGCCACGTTCGACAACTCTGCTGAAGCTCTCCTTTGCTAACGTCGAGCTCCCCATGACGAGGTCCAACTCCAAACCCAACTCCAAGCTCACCTCCATTCCTCGCCGACTCCTTCTTCGCCTAGCCCCAACTTCGCCTCGTCAAGCTCCTCCAACGGCGAGCTCCTCCCTCGCCTAACTCCTCCATCGTGTGGCACTCGAAGAGGAAGCCAGAGATGACCTCGAAGAAGGAGGTGAGGTCGGAGACGAAGAATAGGCGGGGACGAGGGCCAGGGACGAAGTTGATGACGAAGGAGAAAGTTGAAGAAGGAAGAAGAGAGAAGAAGGTGGGAAAGAAAAATAAAAATAAAAAATTTGCCACATGGCGGTCAACGGTCAACGTTGACCGGCCACGCGGCGTCACCTCTTGGGTCGGCGACGGTTCTGAGCAAACTGTGTTCCGAAGGTGAAATTGGAGAAAAACGTCCGCTTTGCAATGCGCACCGCCCTGATCGTGATCAACGCATGGAATTGTGCCACGTGTACAAGTAAAATATAATTTATTTATTATTTATTTAATTGAATTCATTATTTAAAAAATTCGAAAAATTAATTAAAAATTAAAAAAATTAATTAAAAAATTCATAAAATATTATTAATTCAGAAAATAAATTTAAAATTCAGAAAATAATAATTATTAAATTAGAATAATGATTACATTTTTCGATAATTATTTATTTAATTCTGAAATTGAATAAAAAATTCAGAAAAATTCAGAAAAATCTAGAAAAATCACAAAAAATCCACAAAATTCTGAGAATAATTTTGGGCATTTTACAAGCTCAGAAATCACCGTTACAACCTAGAGCAAGTTCCAAACTCCCCCAAGAACTCCGATAAATTCTACAAGCTATTAAAAACGGGCGAACTACTCCTCAAAGGCTGTAAAACTCAGTCTTTAGATGTGGGGGGCTAGTGATATGGCTAAAAATAGAACCAAATCCGGACCATTCAAATCGGGCACGAATCTTAAAGCTCTCAGAAGTAAAATAGTAATTTCACCTATAAACGGGTCTGAAATGGGAACTGAGCCTTTCTTCAAAGCCCAATAACCCATAAACGAATCTGTCCTATCGGGTATGGGTAGCAACCCATTGCAAACCAATTCTGATATTTAAAGAGTAATTCAAATTCATGGTTATCTCTATGAAACGATTTAAACTTTACATCTTATCAAAAAACACCGGGACATAGGGATAAATGATTATCTCTAAACTGTCTCTAAAGGTGACTATAAATACCCCTCCCCCCCCACCATAACAAGGTAATCAATATTTTTCCACAGAAAGCTCTTTCATAATCTTCCTGATTACTGACAAGAGTATCGGAGGATTCGTCGCCGGATCCATCCCGGCGTATCGAACTTTTTTATAGGTCAACGGCAGAGACAAGAAACCAGTCAAATGCCGGTGAAAGTCAACAGGTTTGCTTTATCATTTTCAAAAAGAATCCACAAATTCATTTGTTTGCTCCCACACTAAAATTAGCAGCAACACACATCTACACATTGGCATGTCATCGTATCACAGACAATAAAGCAACATTCAACTTTTTAACCCAATATTATACGTTAGATTTTTCCAAACATTCTAGATTAATAAACTTCAACATTTTCACACGTTAGTAGTACAGTAAATTGATATTTGCGACCAACTTTAACAAAGGAAATTAATGTTGAACACCAAAAAAAGTATTTTGCTGAGAGAATATGTTATTGAATTCAAAGCAATTTGTTGTCTTTATAGCCTTACAAAGCGAAGGAATCAAAACAGTAACAAGAACCACGTTTTACATGGTCTACATGGCCGACCCCCATCTTGAGGTGGGTAGGGCAGCCGTCTCAGGCCCCCGAATTTTTTACAATTTTAAGGGCCTCCAAATTTGTGTTCTCCTTGTAAATATAGGCATGTATTTTGCACGTAAAATAATTATATTGTTATTAGGGGCCTCCAAAAATAATTATTTGGGCATTTAGTCTCAAGCTCCCGAGAACTCAGGGTCGGCCCTGACGGCCTATAACGTGATGGCTACATGAAAGAAAAGTCTAAACCCTATGTACAAGTCCTTAGGGAATGGGGCTTTATTTAACAAAATAGTTTGAACAAAAACTTAAGAAACAATAAAGCAGAAAAACTAAAGCTGTTATCTCCTAACAACCAACATTCCCTCCCTTAAACTATATGCAAAAGCATTTAGTTTACCTCTGAAGCTTCAATCATTTCCAGCATGCTACGAAGCCTCAAGAACTGCTCCAACTTAAGGGGCTTCGTCATTATGGCTGCAAACTGAACTTGAGAATTACAATAGCCCAACTTCACAACTCCATCTTTTGCCATGTCTCTTAGAAAATGAAACTTTGTGTCAATATGATTGCTTCTGCCAGAAAAGGGGGATTTTTAGACAATCGTATGGTAGGGTTGTTGTCACATTGAGTCAAAGTTCTATTCTCCACTTTATGTACAAGTTTCTTTAGCACTCCTGTAAGCCATACATACTGACAAGCACAAAATGCAGCCACTATGTACTCAGCCTCAGTAGTAGATAATGTCACTACATGCTATTTTTTAGAGGACCACGATATTGTTAGGAATTATGAGGATCTTTTTGAGCCTTTGACACAATCAACACAAACTATCAAGTAAAACTAGATCGCACTAATCACACAAAGCACACAAGAATTGTCCCGGTTGGGGCGTTCGCCTTAATCCGGGGGAGGAAGAACCGAAATATTATTTCAACTAGAGAAGATACAAGAATATTACAATTCTCACCACGACCCTCTCTCAAGACTATTGGAACTTGATGCTTCTTACAATGGAGAAACTCTCTCACCCTTCTCTATGAAGTACTATCTTCTTCTATTCAGCACTCAATAGAATCATATGGATCTATGAGCTGTTACAATTATTTATATAGATCTAGAGACAAACCCTAAGTTGATATCTTGTTACAGTAGCCATTGGATAGTTCATAAGAGATAACCCTACGATAGGAGCCACATGATCTAACTTGAAGAGCAAGTTGGACCTTTCACGAATCTGCCAGACTCAAGCCCGAAATCCATCAGCACCGCGAACGGTCGACCTCACCAATAAGACGGTCGACTGTCCTTCTCTATAGAAGACATCGCGTAGGAGTCAGTCGACCGCATATGAGTTGCGGTATTCCGCAACTTCTGTTGTTGCATCCGCTGACCGTTTCTCGCCTCCACTCTGTTTCCAATCGTCTCGATCCCTCCATCGTCTTATCGTCTTCTTATCCAACATCGTATGCAAGAAATAAACCCAATAATCTCCACCTTGGATTGCATACGCATGAATCCATACCTATGTGATTTAAAACTCTTCTAGACATTTCATCTCCGCTTTGTAAACAACATGTTTCTATGGCTTCTTGTGCTAGTTGAACAAACCTCCACATGTATGTCCCCCTCAAGGGCACACCCCTGTAGATATGATCATGGAGGTGCCACCCTCCACACGAACTCCACCTACATCAAGGCTCTCTCCACCTTCCAACGGTATTCGAACGTTGCAGTCTCAATTCGGTAATTCTAGTGACGACTTACTAGATGATGCTTTAGGAACAATGGGCTTCCAGACACTCGGCCTAGTTTTTATACTCCCACAAAGCTAGTAGAGGTTGTGCTGACCCTACCCAATTCCCCTCTTACCATTTATTACCTTACGAAGACTCCCCTAAATTGTCAAAACTCCACCTCGAGCTATGTACCTGCAGCCACGAGCATCAAGAGTACCCAAGGATATAAGATTTTGTGGTATCGAAGGAATATGCATGACCTCTTCTAGTGTGAACCCATTACCATCTGGCGTCTCCAATTTAATTGTTCCCTCACCCACTACTTTACAAATCTCACCACTCCCCGTTCTCACACTACGGCCTGTTGATGACTTGTAAGTAGAAAACATCTCCCGTTCGGAGCAAATATGAGAAGAACTTCTCGAATCAAGATACCAACTTTAATCCACATCTGAAGAACTTGAAACAAGAAGACAATAATTTTCATTATTACCTGACTCAGTTGCACTGACTATATGGGCTTGTTCCCCTTCTTTAGTAGCACTCTTTTGACTCAACCACTTGCGACAGTCTCTCTTGTAATGCCCAACTCCTCTACAATAATGGCAATTAATCTTATCCTTGTGTGTCGCATCCCTTCCAATTGAAGTATCACCATCCACCGCAAAACACCCTAAAGAAATAGACCCTCCTCTATGAGTCTCATTTCTTAGTTCATCTTCCTTCAGACCCATAATCATCCTGGCTATAGTAAGTGTCTCCTTGGCAGATTTCCCATGTAGCATGGTAGTTATCAAGTGATCATAAGAAGTTGGCAGTGAATAAACCAAGTTGAAAGCTTTATCCTCTTCGCTAAGATCATCAGTGTTAATCGCCTTCAGTTCAGATATTACCTTATTGAACTCCACAATATGATCTTGAAGATGGGTACATTCCTTCATAGAGAACCTAAACAGCTTCCTCTTCCAATACATCCGATCTAGCAATGACGATCCTGAGTAGTCAAATTTGAGTCTCGCCCATAGACTAGCCGCACTTTTCTCATCAAGAATATTACACTTGAATTCGTCCGCCAATTGCAACCGGATTAAACTCAAGGCCTTCAAACAAATCTCATCCCACTTCTCCTGCTTCACGTCGGTTGGCTTCTTCTCTTCTAGGGCAAGGTGCAAGTCCTTCTAAACCAAAACATCATACATGTCCACCTTCAATAGATTGAAGTTGATCTTACCGTCAAACTGCTTGATCTTCGTCTTTTGATCTGCCATCTCCAAGGAACTCGATCAAACCCTTGAACCCAAAGCTCTGATACCAATTATCAGGAATTATGAGGATCTTGTTGAGTCTTTGACACAATCAATACAAACAACCAAGCAAAACTAGATCGCACCAATCACACAAAGCACACAAGAATTGTCCCGATTGGGGCTTTCGTCTTAATCCGTGGGAGGAAGAACCGAGATATTATTTCAACTAGAGAAGATACAAGAATATTAGAATTCTCACTGTAACCCCTATTTTTTATTTTTCGTATTTTTGGTGTATTTTTTTTCTTTCTTGCGTATTTGTACTCTCCCTTGTATTTTTCTGAACCGTATATTGAGTTGTTTTAATATATTTTCATTTTCTTTTCTCATTCTTCATTTTTGCGAGTTATTTCCGATTTCTTGGTTGTTCTTGTTCATGGTTGTTGTTTTCACTCCTTATTGTTGTCTCGTTCTTTTTTTTTTTTTTTTGGTGCTCTTGGTGATTTTGTGGTCTACCCCATTCATAATCCTATTATTTTGATCCCTAATTGATTACCAAAGCCAAATTACCCAATCCTAGTTTGAATCCTATTCAATTTGATTCCCACTTGTTTTATTGGATTAATCCTATTACTACTCCTAATTACCCACAACCCAATTACACATTAACCCAAATACCCAATAACCCTAATCACTTCCATATATATATATATATATATATATCCTACATCCCCCCACCAAAACCCTAACCCTAATCCTTAGCACTACCCGGCCTCCCTAGCCCCTGGTCTCCCTTTCTCTCTCCTCCCGACCTGATCCCGACGCCGGCCTCACCCCCAGCCAGCCGACGCCCAGGCCGCCATCCTCTCCTCTCCGGCCTGCACCCCAACACCCGACCTATCCCATCCGATCACACCTCCCCCCTTGCCGATCAACCCTCTACGCCACAAGCCGCCGCAAGCCCATATCTCTCTCTTGTGGTATTTCTCTTCTCTTGCTTTGAGAAGCGTGTCGTGTATTCGTGCTATTGTTCGTGGTTTGTTGCTCTTGATTTTGGATTCTCTTGTTCGTGGATTTTCGTTGTTGCCCAGGAATCCGTTCCCGTAATTCTTGGAGTTCGTTTCATCTCGGTTATGGCAAGTAACTTGTACTCCAATTCATTTGTTTGATACAAGTCAAAAATACCACCTATAGTGTAGTTGGGTCTAGAGACGACTCTTGTTTGTAATATATTTGATGGGTTTTGTCTCTATTGTAAAAATTTGACCATAGATGACTCACGACACAATATGAATATGAATTAACTTAGGTTTTATCCGTTCTTGATTTTGATCATGTATGTGAGACTTCTTGTGAGAATTTGGAGATTTGTTGAGAACCATGTGATAGTCTCGATTTAGATATGTTAATAACCCTAAATTATGATGTTTAGACACTTGGTAGACTCGGTTTCATGTTTGGCTGTGCTTTGAACAAGTTTTGTATGATATATGTTGAGTTGTCGTTAAAGGAAAAAATCTGTATTTTGTCGCTGATATGCGTTGTTTGCTGTTTTGGACTGTCTTAAAGTCAGTATCCTAATTTCAGTATAAAACATAAGTTTTAGAGAATTTTGTCTATTTTCCAACCCCTCTGACCTTGCTTGATTTCGTTTTTGTATGTGTGAGTTATGACTGATTTACTGCAGAGGTGTCGATCTTTTCCAGATTTCGTTTCTTGTTAATTTTGATAACTAAATTAATTTGATACTTATGCTACACCTATTATTTTGATTTGAAACTTTGGTCAGTCTTTCTATACTTATCTAGGGATTACCTAGAATTTTGGTAGATTTTATTGATGAGTTTTATGTGCCATTTTATGCTCGTTTATGAAAACTATACTTGTTATATTTTGCTCGCTGTTCTGTATAGATACGTGTTTTCAGCCTGATTTCTTTTACTGAATGGAAAATATTTGTGAAATATGAAAGTTAGTTTATTATATCTATTTTTATCTCCCTTTGGCGGATTTGAATTTTCCTTCACGGCGTGCGAGATATTTCAGTTTTCGTACAGCAGTGTTGGGAATTCCAGAATTTCCAAACTACCGTTTCTTGATGTTTCCTTATTTTTGATGGCTGAACAAATTTTACTGAAATATTATGAAACTTTATATTTTGATTGTAGACATATAGGGGAATACCCCAGATTTTTTCTGAATTTATTTGAGAGGTTTTGATGCAGTTTTTCTGATTGAGAATTCGTTTTCTTGATTTCTGGCTGAACATGTTTTTCTAGATTCAACCCTGTTTTGAGTTATGATGTTGTGAATTACTATATGACTTATTTATATTCTCTGGATTCGTGTGGAAGTCTATTTTCTAGATCCTTTGACGGATCCAGATTTGGATGTTTGTAGTAGCGAGGATCGCTGTTTTTGTACAACTCTATCTTGCTGTCCTGAATTAGAAAACTAGTTGTTTTACCCTGTTATGTGTTATCTTATACCCGTACTTGTCTATCTTGCACCCTGAACCTGATACATGCTTATACCCTATTATCTATGCTTTGTTTTGTGACACATACATGCATGCCTGATTATAATAATAAATGACCAAGCCGGGGTTAAGGGAAAGATCTAGTAGTGGAAAATATAGAAACGTATACTTAGAAGATGACCTGTGTCCTGCCTGCTGTTACGTATTCATGACTACATGATTCACGATCCTGTTACCTGTACCTGACTGCATACTTCCCTATAGGAAGATGTACTCGGAAGATAACCACTAGGTTATACCTATTTCCTGTACCTGACTACATACTTCCCTATAGGAAGGTGTACTCGGAAGAGAACCACTAGGTTCTACCTGTTCCTGTTATTCCTATTATCCTGAATCCTGAGTACACTGCCCTATGGACTCTACTATGAAATCTAAAGCGAAACTGTTTGTTGTAGCAACCATGTAGTAAAAGGATGGATGCATGAAGTGCTACCTAGTTAGTAATAATTCAAGACTTAACATGACATAATCTAATTTTCTGTATACCTGATTATCCTGTTACATGATACCTGTTACATGATACCTGTTACCTGTATACCTGTTACATGTTTACCTGTTTACCTGTTTACTTGATACTTGAGACATGTTACCTATACCTGTTAGTATACCATGCTACTTGTTTCTAGTTTCCTGATTCGTGCTAGATATTATAATTCTGTTGACACACTTATATCATGCTATGCTTGTTACTTAGAATTATCTATCCCCTGTACTTGTATCCTACATTATAAGTGGCACATAACTTGCAATTAACGTGTACTTATTTTCTCTTTCCTTCTCTTGCAATTATCAATTGCAGATTTTGGTGATCAGCTGCCCGTTGGAGTATGTGATCTAAAGTTCTAGTTGGTTGGAGCTTTTGCTATCTTTATTTATTTCCTATTGCTTATTTTGAACATTATATCTTGTACTTGGATATTTATTTTGTATTTGGGCGATGTGACCCAGGATATTTGACCTGTCCAGATTCTGATTTATTTGAGATTTATATACTTTTGGTTTCAAGTAAATTCCTGTTGGTATCTTGTTTCGATTATGCATGTCTGGTTGTATCTTTTGCTTCCGACTCTGATTATTCCTGTGAAATATTGTAAAGATTCCTGAACAGCTTATGGAGGATGAAAATCATTCGCTGGGCTTTTGTTACGTATCCGTATTCCGTATTCTTTTTGGGAAGCGGGGCGTGAAACTCACCACGACCCTCTCTCAAGCCTATTGGAACTTGATGCTGCTTACAATGGAGAAACTCTCTCACCCTTTTCTATGCAGTACTCTCTTCTTCTATCGGCACTCAATAGAATCATATGGATCTATGAGCCATTACAATTGTTTATATAGATCTAGAGACAAACCCTAAGTTGATATCTTCTTACAATAGCCATTGGATAGTTCATAAGAGATAACCCTACGATAGGAGCCACACGATCTAACTTGAAGAGCAAGTTGGGCCCTTCACGAATCTGCCAGATGCAAGGCCGATACCCATCAGCGCCGCGAACGGTCGACCGCACCAACAAGACGGTCAACTGTCATTCTCTCTGGAAGACATCGCGTAGGGGTCGGTCGACTGTAACTTCTATTGTTGCTACCGCTGAATGTTTCGAGAAACAATATTGTATCATATTAGTGATTACCGTACCGACACATGATCTGTAGAATTCACCACTCGGTTTAAATGAAATTGATTGTATGCATCGAACCTGTAGTATGTGATGCAGTAGTACATACATTAGTTAGGATTAAAATAAATAATAGACATAAGGATTCTCACAACATCGGCATTGCATATTGTACATCATCGTTCCTATTGATACCAAATATTGTTTAAGTGTTATTGATACCATTAAATATTATTACCGAATATTGAATCATTGTTTATAACCATTGCATTAACCATCATTGATATTGATTATTGCCTTCGTGCCATTTTATTGATTTCTATTGATCCATTGAATTCATTGTTATACCTTATTCCATTGTTTCCTGCTTTCTCTACTTGTTATCCATGACTTGCTCTAAGGATACTTTTTCTCTTCTTTTTAGACGAAGTATTTACAGGTGTTGATGGAGAATTGCCTGCTGGAATTGGAGAACAGAGATTCTGAAGATTTAATGATTTCTAGTTGCTTATTGTTTTGTTGAACTATTGTTATTTTATTGTATTTTGGGCTTGACCAAATTTTTTTTATTTGTTTCCAGAATTTGGATTATTGTATTTGAATATTATATATTGCTTCTTTTCAAGTATTATTGATCATGAGATTATTATTACTGCCTACGTAATTGTTCTGTATTGATTATATTATTGAGTTGATCGGATAAACAATTTATGGGTGACGTTAGTAATTCGCTCGGCCAATGTCACGCACTCGTATTCCGTATTTTTGGAAAGCGGAACGTGACAACTTAATCTTCTCCTCTCCTCAATTTATGTATCCCTTCTTTAAGATTATAATGTATATATAAAGGGCCAGGGGTACACAATAGAAGAAAAATAATAAGTGAAAATATGATATATATATTTTTTGAAATCTGATTTTAATATGGTATCAATGCCTAAAAATATCCTAGGATAGGTGAAAAAGTAGAAGAAAAAGATCCCGATCCCTCTTCTTCTTCATGTTGATTCTGAAATCCCCGTCGAAGATCTTGACCCCCGTTGTGCACACCTGTCGTCCTCCCGTCGAAGATCCTGATCCCCGTCGACCTCTTAATTCCGATCCCGTGGAAAATCAGCTAGCGCCACCGAAGTCCTGAAGCCCGATGCCCCGCCGTGCACACCATCGCCAACTCCGCGTACCCATCCCTCCTTGTTGTTGTGCACCGCAACCCAACACCAACCCTGATTAAGCGCCTGCACTGCCATTGCCTTCACCCTCACCACACAGCATCTCGCTGCCTCTCCATCACCAAGCCTCATCACCATTGTCAACATCCCCTGGAGCCGCCGCAGCCCAAACCGAACGGCATCGTCAATCCATCGCAAGCCCAAATCGAATGTCGCTACCTCTTCTTCTTCTCCTTTGTTATCTGATTAGGTCTGTTTGTCAGCTCAGATCTCATAGCCGACCTACGAACCCGACCCGCAAAGCAGTCTCCTCATTGGTTCTGCTTTGTTATTTGTTGTTGTGCCCACCTGCTGTTTGGTGTTTGGATCGGAGGGTGCTACCTGCTGTGTTGTTGATGTATTGGGGAGGAGCTCTTACTTCTGCTGCGTACTTGAAATATCGAGTTCCCTCTAGTATCTTAATTTCATCACGTCATTTCATGCATTCACTGAAGCTGTGAATGCACCAACAGTCATCAACTTACCACCTCGTGTGTTTGGGTATGTTGCATTTGTTCATCTTCATCCATATGAGCGTAATAGGTTATCTCTTCAAGCTGTTCGATGTGTTTGTGGGTATGCAACGAATTAGAAAGGGTATCGTTGTTATCCTCCACCAACTCAAAGGATGTTTGTGACTGTCAATGTTGTGCTCCATGAAAATGAGATGTATTTTTCTTATAAGAATGAATTTCAAGGGGAGTACCGAAGTGAATTTCAGACTCTTGCATATGACGAAGTTGTTACCATTCAGAGTAAGCAATTGGATACAAGATAAGAAAATCGGGATGTAAGTAGTGACGATCACTCAAATAAAGATTTGATTGAGAAGGAAGAAGATTTGGTTGAGGGAGAAGACCCCCACGAGAAATTGCAATCAGTGCCGAACTTCCTTGAAGATGAGCCGTCGGGATCTATGCCATCGCTAGTGTCCTCTCCACCACCAATACCGTCAGAACCCAAAAATGAATCACCATTGTTGTCCGAAGCTCCAAGAAGGGAACTCCCAAATCGTACTATTAGAGGTATCTCAATACCTACTTATGAGTCTGATCCCACTAGTAATGTCAAGTATCCCATGAGTCATTATGTGTTCACTCACTGACTGTTTGAATCATATAAGTCATTTTTGAATCAATTATCTGTTGTATCTGTTCCTAACAGTATGTAGGAAGCCATAGCCGACCCAAGGTGGAAAGTGGCTATGGATGAAGAGATGAAGTCTTTGAAGAAGAATGAGACTTGGGAGATCGTCAAATTGCCAGCTGGAAAGGAGCTGGTAGGATGCAGATGGATTTATACAGTGAAGTATAAGTCTGATGGTTCAATAGAGCGATGAAGGCAAGGTTGATTGCCAAAGGGTACACCCAAACTTATGGAATTGATTATGATGAAACTTTTGCACCAGTGGAAAAGTTTAACTCAGTTCGAGTTTTACTGTCACTTGCTGCAAATCTTGACTAGTTGTTACAAAAATTTGATGTGAAGAATGCCTTGTGCATGAAAAATTGGCAGAAGAGGTTTACATGAATCTACCACTAGGATCAAACAACCAGTCCAACATAGTAATAAAGTGTGTTGTTTGAAGAAGGCTTGGGAAATTTACAAAATTAATGAAGACATTCGGATATTTTCAGAGTAATTCAGATCATACTATGTTTCTAAAAAGGAAAGAAGGTAAGCTTACTGCTCTTATTATATATGTGGTTGATATGATAGTAACTGGAGATGATCCTGATGAGAGAAATGCACTACAAAATTATTTGTCACAAGAATTCGAAATGAAGGATCTTGGCCCTTTGAGATATTTTCTTGGTATTGAAGTTTCTCGCTCTAGAAAGGGTATATTTTTATCTCAAATAAAGTATGCTCTTGATTTGTTCAAGGAAATAAGAATGTCTGCTTGTCAGCCAATTGATACACTGTTAGAAGAAGTACTGAAACTTTGCAATGATCCAGATCAAGTACCGTATAATAAGAAAAGATATCAGAGATTGGTAGGACGCCAGATGGATCTTGCACATACGCGGTCGGATTTGTCACATGCCTTTAGTGTGGTGAGTCAGTTTATGCATGCACCTTGTGAACAATACATGGATACCATGATGAGAATTTTGAGATATATGAAGTTTACTCCAGGAAAAGGGGTCATGTTTGTGAAACATGGTCACTTGAAGGTTAAGACATATACTGATGCCGATTGGGCAGGATGTGTTATTGATAAGCGCTGTAAGATTTCGAAGGCAATCACAGAATATATACAGAGCGAAAAAATTACAAAAATATCGAAACATAGCCATGGATCCATGCGAAAACCATAAATTATGTTTAGGAGTTATAACTTAAAAGATAGATATGTTGTCTCCACTGTATACCGATCATAGCATTGCAATATTGCGGTGCCTCTACGGTATCCACACGAACGGAATGAAAAACGGCTTTCCCTCAGACCACAGTACTAGCTGCAGGAAAGGAATGTTCCTCCTCACGATCTCTCTCTCTCTCTCACTTTCTGTGATGGCTAGGATCTGAAGGGTTTCGGGGCACAAACGCAGCGAAAAAAGACAGATCCGAAACCCTAACCCTAGGATCCGTGTATAAGAATTGGCTAATAATGGAGAAATAAAATTTTACCTTTCGGAGCTTTCGAAGGCTGAAAGATGGAGGTTGCAATCACCACGCAGCCCTAGTAGCTAGATCCGCGTCTCTAAGGCAGTCCACACGAACGTCCGATCGTCCAACGATCAAGGGAGCCGGTACTAGCCGATGATCCTTGCCTCTCTCTCTCTCTCTCTTTTACCTCTCAACAGTTGAGCGGCTAGGGTTTCTGTGAAAACAGATTTGTCAAAAGATCCGAATCAACTAATACATCTCTATGTATTTATAGGGAGAGATAAGAGGTGGGCTTAACCGTAATCAGTTTGGCTTCTGATAAGACCAATCTGATTTGGTTTTATCATTTAAATTCGAATTAACCATAATCAGTTTGGCTTCTGATAAGACCAATCTGATTTGGTTTTATCACTTAAATGATTCGAATTATCCTTTAATTAATTAAGTCCAACTCAATTAATTAACTAATTTCGAATCACTTAATTTAAATTCCGAATTTAAACTAATACTCCTTTTAAACGTTCTAAGTGTGTGACCCTATAGGTTATTATTACGTTGGCAATAATTTTATTATCTTATAATAAAATTATAAACAATGAGCGGCATCTAGTAATACATCATTGCTACCCAAGTAATAACAATAATTGGTGATTCAATTAAACCTTTCGTGATTAATGTTTCCATGTAATATAATCCTTTTAACCTTGATATTATAGATTAAACTAGAGGCATGGGACGTGTCATCCTCTTAATAATTTAATCTTTATTTTCTTGATCGATGAGTAGACTATTCAAACAAATCAATATTTGAGCATGGCCATGCATTTCATAGTCTCACTCAAACAAGAGGCCGATAATATCACTCCTAAAATTAGGAGGGTTAAATTCCCTCTAGATCATTCATATTTCTCACACGATTCATAATGAACCCAATAATTATCTTTATCATTACCCGATTAAAGATAACTTTTGATAGAATCAAAGTACATTAATTCTCGTGTAGAAATATAATGATTTCAGGTCAGAGGACCATTACACCATTATCACAGTGAGATTACTTATGACACTTATTAATTCATTCCATGTAGAATCTCACAGTGGGTCTGTCCAGTACAATGTACTCTTACATTTACCTATGTATTGATTTTAGTATCTCTATACTAATGACCCATGAGAAGTGGTCATCAATCAATCAACATACTAGTCTCAATGTATTATTACTGTCCTAATAATAATAATACTCGACTAGGGACATTTAAGACTATTATACTATATATAATCTCAAGTTCATATAGTTCGTATTAATAATCTAAGGACATTTATCATGCTAATAATTATATCGCAGTAAATACGAAGCATAATAAATTATTAATATAAAAAGAACATAATGTCAATAATACTGATTACATAATATCATTGTATTGCCTCTAGGGCACCTACACTAACAATCTCCCACTTGCACTAGAGCCAATCACTCATGTATCGAATACCAATTGAACTAGTGTGACCTTCGTGCTTCTGCTGCGACAAAGCCTTAGTCAGTGGGTCAGCTACGTTATCATTAGTTTGCACTTTACATATATGTATATCTCCTCGTTCATTAATCTCACGAATAAGGTGATATCTTCTAAGTATATGTTTCGCCCTGGAGTGCGATCTTGGTTCCTTTGCTTGTGCTATGGCTCCATTGTTATCGCAATAAAGATCGATAGGGTCTACTATCGATGGAACCACACCAAGCCCTGTGATGAAATTTCGGATCCAAACTGCCTCCTTGGCTGCTTCGCAAGCAGCAATATACTCAGCCTCCATTGTAGAATCAGCTACTGTTTCTTGCTTTGAACTTTTCCAGCTTACAGCACCTCCGTTGAGACAAAACACAAAACCAGACTGGGATATAGAATCATCCTTGTCTGTTTGGAAACTAGAATCAGTGTAACCTTTTACCACTAATCTCTCTTCTCCCCCATATACCAAGAATGAATCTTTAGTCCTCTTCAAGTACTTAAGAATGTTCTTGACAGCTGTCCAGTGACCTTCACCTGGATTAGACTGGAACCTGCTCGTCATACTCAAAGCATATGACACATCAGGACGAGTACATATCATTGCATACATGATAGATCCAATTGCAGAAGCATATGGAATCTTACTCATGCGGTCCTTTTCATCCAATGTTTTAGGACTATTGTCACTCGAGATTGATATCCCATGAGACATCGGGACAAATCCCCTTTTAGCATCTTGCATCCCAAAACGATGCAGTACTTTGTCAATATATGTACTCTGATTTAGGCCGATCAATCTTCTGGATCTATCTCTATAGATCCTGATCCCTAATATATAGGTCGCCTCGCCTAAATCTTTCATTGAGAAATTTTTTCCCAACCAAGTCTTAACAGCCTGTAGAGAAGGTATGTCATTCCCGATAAGTAATATATCATCAACATATAATACTATGAATGCCACGTGGCTCCCACTAACCCTTTTGTAAACACAAGATTCATCTTCGTTTTGAATAAAGCCAAATTCCTTGACTGTCTGGTCAAAACGAATATTCCACCTCCTTGAGGCCTGCTTCAGTCCATAAATGGATCGACGCAACTTACATATCCTTCTAGCATCCCTTGGACTGACAAAACCTTCAGGTTGTGTCATGTACACATCCTCTTCAAGGCTCCCATTAAGGAAGGCTGTTTTGACATCCATCTGCCAGATCTCATAATCATGATAAGCTGCTATTGCAAGCAAAATCCTAATGGATTTGACCATAGCTACAGGTGAAAAAGTTTCATCATAGTCAATACCATGAATTTGCTTGAAACCTTTTGCAACTAACCTAGCTTTATAGGTCTGAACATTTCCATCCATGTCGATTTTCTTTTTGAAAACCCATTTGCACCCTATAGGTTTTACCCCTTCAGGTGGATCAACCAAAGTCCATACTTGGTTATCATACATGGAATCCATCTCAGATTTCATGGCTTCTAGCCATCTCTCAGAGTCAGGACTGTTCATAGCATCTTGGTAGGTGAGGGGCTCATCTTGATCTATGAGCATCAAATCACCATTCTCTACTAAGAGAAATCCATAATATCTCTCAGGTTGATGGCGAATCCTACCAGATCTACGAACAATCTGTGTTTCTTGAGCAGTTTCATCTTGAATATTATCTTGAATATCCTGCTCAATTTCCAATTCGGGTTCAACATTATCTTGTGGGTCTCGAGCTTCATCGAGTTCTATTTTCCTCCCACTGATTCTTTTGGAGACTAGCTCTCGTTCAAGAAACACAGCAGTGCGAGAAACAACTATTTTGTTCTCGGTCGGATTATAGAAGAAGTAACCCTTAGTTTCCTTCGGGTACCCCACAAAATAACACTTATCTGATTTTGGTCCAAGCTTGTCAGAGATCATACGTTTCACAAACGCTTCACATCCCCATATTTTCATAAATGACATGCTTTGACGTTTCTCAGTCCATATCTCATATGGAGTCTTTTGAACCGCTTTAGTTGGGACTCGGTTTAGTGTATATGCAGCCGTTTCTAGGGCATAACCCCAGAAACTTATTGGAAGTTCAGCATGACTCATCATCGATCGTACCATGTCCAACAAGGTACGATTTCTCCTTTCAGAAACCCCATTCCATTGTGGTGTTCCAGGAGGAGTGAGCTGTGATACTATACCACACTCCTTTAAGTAATTCTTAAAGTCATGGCTTAAGTATTCACCTCCTCGATCAGATCGAAGAGTTTTAATACTTCCGCCTATTTGCTTTTCTACTTCAGCTTTAAATTCTTTGAATTTTTCAAAGGATTCAGATTTGTGTTTCAAAAGATACACATATCCGAATCTACTGAAATCATCAGTAAATGTTATGAAGTAATAAAAGCCACCTCTAGCCATAGAACGCATTGGACCACATACATCACTATGTATTAGTTCTAATCGTTCGTTGGCCCTTTCACCTATTTTAGTAAAAGGAGCTTTTGCCATTTTACCAAGTAAACAAGCATCACATTCATCGTATGATTCAAAATCAAACTTATCCAAAAATCCATCTTTATGTAGTTTGGATATGCGATTCTCATTTATATGGCCTAATCGACAATGCCAAAGGTATGTTTGATTTGAGTCATTTGCTTTAAGACGTTTATTCATATTATAGACGGGAGTAAGATCAAGATCTAGAACATATAAACCATTAAATAAACGTGCTACACCATAAGTTAAATCATTTAAAGCAAAAGAGCAACAATTGTCTTTTATTATAAACGAAAAACCCTTCTTGTCCAAACAAGAAATAGAAATAATGTTTCTGCAAATCGCAGGCACGTAATAACAGTTCTCAAGTTCTAAAATAAGCCCAGAGGGCAACGACAAATAATAAGTCCCTACGGCCAAAGCAGCAACCTTTGCTCCATTGCCAACGCGTAGGTCGATCTCTCCCTTTGCCAAAGATCTACTCCTTTGAAGTCCCTGCACATTAATACAAATGTGAGAACCACATCCAGTATCCAATACCCAAGATGTAGAAGTAGATAAATTGACTTCTATAACATGAATACCTGAATCAGAAATATTCAGAGATTTCACGTTCTTCAGACTTTCCAAATAAGCTGGACAGTTTCTCTTCCAATGACCTGGTTTCTTGCACCAGTGACAATCACCCTTATCAGGTTTAGCAACACCACCTTTAGGCTTGAGAGCTTTCTTGAAAGTGGGCTTGGAAGGAGCAACTGCATTAGATCCAATCTTTTTCTTGCCTTTCCATTTCCCCTTTCCCTTAGCACCTTTATTGCCTACCATCATTATGGGAGCATTTTCAGGTGCCTTTTGCATGTTGGCTTCGGTAGTTCTTAACAGTGCCAACAATTCAGTGGGTGTTTTGTCTTGCTCGGTCATGATGAAAGTCATGATAAACTGGGCATAGTTGCTGTTCAATGATTGCAAGATAATATCTATTTGAGCCTCTCGAGAAAGCCCGGAGCCCAAACGGTCTAGGTATTCAAAATACCCAATCATCTTCAGAACATGCGGTCCAACCGGGTTATTTCCTTGCTTGCAGTTAAAGATTGCTTTGTACGTATTGAACCTTTCTTGACGAGCCTGTACTTGAAACATCGTCTTAAGATGCTCAAGCATAGCATAAGCATCCATATGCTCATGCTGCTTCTGAAGCTCAGCACTCATAGTTGCAAGCATGAGACAGGCAACGTCTGTCGCATCATCAATATGCTTCTGGTAAGCATTTAGTTGAGCACGAGTTGCACCGTCACCAGGATGGACCGGTGGAGGAATTTCAACAACTTGGAGCTTACGCTCCTGCCTGAGGACAATCCTCAAATTCCTAGACCAGTCAAGGAAGTTTGTTCCTGTCAGCTTGTCCTTCTCAAGGACTGATCGCACGGAGAAAGAGTTGTTTGTGTTTTGTGCCATTTAATATCTACAATGTTTAAAATGCATAAGATAAGTTAGATTGTCAAATAATTAATTATTATGTTCAAGTGATAATGGTACATTCAACTTAATATACCTCCCACTATTTTGTTCAAACTAATAGCCCTTACTATTAATTCGGAAACTTATTTTCTAGTGAGCCAAGATCCATATTTCATTATGCCTTGAGTCAGCGTTGGCCAATTCTCCCAAAACATAACTATTTAGGTAGACAACTTTTGTCAATTATATCACATATAATTCTTGGATAGTTTGGTGAACAACTATTGTTCTAATTTATCTAATAAATTTTACGCCAAACTCTATGCTTCTAAGTTCACTATCCACAATCCTATTGTGACGACTTAGTTAAGTTGGTCCCAATGATTAACATGACGAATATCACTTTTATTCTTTCGCACCTAACCACGATTAAAAGGAGTGCTCTACTTTGGCAAACCCACCCCTTATGATCTAGGCTTTGATGAGTGTTAATTCATTGGAAAGCATCTAATTAACTTAATATTTTGTTAAGGGGTTTACTTGTAAACGATCATGATCCCATCATAAAGAGATTCCCTTTTCTTGGAACTAAATATTTCAAATCAAAATTCGTTGAATGAATGATTTCCAGATCAGAGGTTAACGCACAGACGGCATTATTGGCACCCCTTTTCTTACAGATTTGTGATCCGTTGTTGACAAAATCATTCAATCGTTGAATCAATGAAATTTATATTTAATTACCGTGTTTCATAAACACGAGAATCTCATGATCGTTTGTTTAATGTTCATCTTTCATCGTTACATGTTTTATTTTGTTTAAGCAGGCATGGCATGGATGATGTATCTAATACATATATTAATACAGTATTAATCTAATTGAAGCATGCATCACAGTGTATTCTACAGAAACATTCATACATCAATATGTAAAGTGCAGTAAGTAAACGTGCTTGGTTATGGCCTTTATCCTACATGATCCTTTCAAGCTGATGAAAGGATCGAGGTCTATCTATGGTGGGAAATATAAATACAATTACATGTCTTCATTCTCCTTGGTTGCTTCATCTCTTGGATCGCCCTTCAATCTTCAATTACATTACATTGAATAAATGAAAACAACTTGTACTTATGTACTTACATAATGAAACTCGAGTTACATTCGAGATAATACAATTACAAGAATGAAGAGAAACAACTTGTACTTATGTACTTACATAATGAAACTCGAGTTACATTCGAGATAATACAATTACAAGAATGAAGAGAACGACATGCAAGTCGTATTTACAAAACCAAAACATAAACCATTAATCTAAGGGTCTTAAGGCCATAACCAGCACCATGCTCTTATAAACAATTAAGAACACACAAATATATATATATGCAGCAGGGGTCCGGGGGCGGCAGCCCCTGGGCGGGGGTCCGGGGGCGGCAGCCCCCGGGCGGGGTCCGGGGGCGGCAGCCCCTGGCGGGGGTCGCCCGGTCAGCTCGAAATCAGAAAATTTTTTAATTCCAGAGGACTATCCTTATTAAAAATTATCGATTTCGAACAACAGATCATATCTTTTAGTCTCTGCCGCCACTGCATCAAATACAGTTCCGGAACCATGTATCATATACATTCATATCATGTCCCAGTTTACAGATCGTGTCCAAACACTATCTGTCCATCAGTTTATATCACCATATAAACCATTCTACATGCATAACATACAAATCGCTTACTGAACATTCATAGCAGATGGTAAAACTTACCTAATTATCAACAAATCACAATCTATATAGCATAACAGAATCATATATGATCGACATAACATATTATATCGACATATCACATAACTGCATCAAGGCAGATTCATAAAACATGCATACATGCATCGAATGCAGTAAACATGTAACCAAATCAGCCCCTTATACACGTTGCTCTGATACCACTGAAGGGTTTCGGGGCACAAACGCAGCGAAAAAAGACAGATCCGAAACCCTAACCCTAGGATCCGTGTATAAGAATTGGCTAATAATGGAGAAATAAAATTTTACCTTTCGGAGCTTTCGAAGGCTGAAAGATGGAGGTTGCAATCACCACGCAGCCCTAGTAGCTAGATCCGCGTCTCTAAGGCAGTCCACACGAACGTCCGATCGTCCAACGATCAAGGGAGCCGGTACTAGCCGATGATCCTTGCCTCTCTCTCTCTCTCTCTTTTACCTCTCAACAGTTGAGCGGCTAGGGTTTCTGTGAAAACAGATTTGTCAAAAGATCCGAATCAACTAATACATCTCTATGTATTTATAGGGAGAGATAAGAGGTGGGCTTAACCGTAATCAGTTTGGCTTCTGATAAGACCAATCTGATTTGGTTTTATCATTTAAATTCGAATTAACCATAATCAGTTTGGCTTCTGATAAGACCAATCTGATTTGGTTTTATCACTTAAATGATTCGAATTATCCTTTAATTAATTAAGTCCAACTCAATTAATTAACTAATTTCGAATCACTTAATTTAAATTCCGAATTTAAACTAATACTCCTTTTAAACGTTCTAAGTGTGTGACCCTATAGGTTATTATTACGTTGGCAATAATTTTATTATCTTATAATAAAATTATAAACAATGAGCGGCATCTAGTAATACATCATTGCTACCCAAGTAATAACAATAATTGGTGATTCAATTAAACCTTTCGTGATTAATGTTTCCATGTAATATAATCCTTTTAACCTTGATATTATAGATTAAACTAGAGGCATGGGACGTGTCATCCTCTTAATAATTTAATCTTTATTTTCTTGATCGATGAGTAGACTATTCAAACAAATCAATATTTGAGCATGGCCATGCATTTCATAGTCTCACTCAAACAAGAGGCCGATAATATCACTCCTAAAATTAGGAGGGTTAAATTCCCTCTAGATCATTCATATTTCTCACACGATTCATAATGAACCCAATAATTATCTTTATCATTACCCGATTAAAGATAACTTTTGATAGAATCAAAGTACATTAATTCTCGTGTAGAAATATAATGATTTCAGGTCAGAGGACCATTACACCATTATCACAGTGAGATTACTTATGACACTTATTAATTCATTCCATGTAGAATCTCACAGTGGGTCTGTCCAGTACAATGTACTCTTACATTTACCTATGTATTGATTTTAGTATCTCTATACTAATGACCCATGAGAAGTGGTCATCAATCAATCAACATACTAGTCTCAATGTATTATTACTGTCCTAATAATAATAATACTCGACTAGGGACATTTAAGACTATTATACTATATATAATCTCAAGTTCATATAGTTCGTATTAATAATCTAAGGACATTTATCATGCTAATAATTATATCGCAGTAAATACGAAGCATAATAAATTATTAATATAAAAAGAACATAATGTCAATAATACTGATTACATAATATCATTGTATTGCCTCTAGGGCACCTACACTAACATTTTTCACGTGTGTCTTTTCCACAGATACATATCATATGTATATATGTGTGTGTGTGTGTGTGTGTGTGTGTGTGTGTGTGTGTGTGTAGAAAACCAACCTAAGAGAGTAATGAGGTTGCTGGGCTCACAATCTGACATGGGTCAGATTCGTATGTGGGCCTGTGAACTTTATCGGCTCATTTAATCTAATTTAATGTCCAACCAATGTCAGGAGTCCAAGTCTTACTTGAATCCCTAATTAAATTCATCTTATGAATTTAAATCTCAATTTCGATCCATTCTAAATGTGTGACCTTGTAGGTTTTCATTACGTTGACAGCAATACTAAAATTATATTCTAGTATTACAAATAGTGAGCGGTATCTAGCAACACATCACTGCTGCTCAAGTAACGGGAATGTCAGTGATTTGACATAACCTATTCCTAACCAATATTACCATGTAGTCTAGTCCATTTGTCCAGATATCTTAATTGACCACAAGGCATAGAGCGTGTCACCCTTGTATAGTTAATCTTTGGTTTCATGATGTCCGAGTAGACTTACTAAAACAAATGAGATCAATATCTCATATTAACTCATTTGAGCACTGCCATGCATTTTGCAGTCTCACTTAATCAAAGGGCCCGTAGATATGCTCATATTATGTAAGAGGGGCAAATTCTATCTAAGTTACTCACATCCCTCTGCATGATTTTAGTATATCCAATAGTCGATTTTATAATCACCTTATTACAGGCAATGTTTGACGACATTAAAATATATAACATCTCATGTAGGGAACCGTAGTGACTTCAAGTCAAAGGACTACGTGCACCATGGTTACTGTGAGAACCGCTTATGATACTCACGTAACGATCCATACAGTGTTCTCATAGTGGGTCAGTCCAGTACATTATTACTCTAATATGTACCCATGTGAAGACTTGATATCTCATATTCATGACTCGTGAGAATGGTCATGAGTCTATGTACACACTGGTTTCTATGTATTATCATTGTCCTAATTCACAATAATACTTGAGTAGGGATATTTAAGAACAATGTTCTGATATCAGCCAATATGATCTCATAATCAAGTCATGCACTTGATATCCCATGACACTGAATTTACTGTTCTCAGAACTTCATTATGTTCATTTAATTCACAATAAATAACATAATAAATGAAATGCCTAAATATGAAATAAATGTCATAATACAATGCAAACTAGTAATGTCAATACACAACTGGCTTCTAGGGTATGCACCAACAGACGCTCCACTTCAGGATACTTCACATTTGTTGGAAAAAATTTAGTTACATGGAGAAACAAGAAGCAAAATGTTGTTGCACGCTCAGTGCATAGGCTGAGTATCGCGGAGTAGCATTAAGTATAACTGAAGTTGTATGAATGAAACTCTTGTTACATGATTTATGATGTGGTCTGAATGAGCCTATTAAGGTGGATTGTGACAATCAAGTGGCGTGTGATATTGCTGCAAATCCAGTGCAACATGATAGGACAAAACATGTAGAGGTTGATAGATTCTTCATCAAGGAGAAGTTAGATGGAAAAATTATTGAGATCTCTAAGGTGAAGTCAGAAGATCAACTCGCGGATATTCTTACCAAGGCAATTTCGAATCGGCTTTGCTTGAAATTTGTGGATGAGTTTGGCATGTTCAATATCTATGTACCAACTTGAGAGGGAGTATTGAAATATAGTAAGAATAAATTTGTATATTCTGTTTCCTATAGATTAGGAAACAGATTCCCTTAAATCTCAAATCTCTTTAATCTTCTCCTATCCTCAATTTATTGTACCCCTTCTACAAGAATATAATGTATATATAAAGAGGTACACAGTAGAAGAAAAATAATAAGAGAAAATATGATTTTTTCCAAGTCTGATTTCAATACCATATTCATTATTGTCATGTTCTTCCTCAGTAATTTTGTTAAGCTGATGAGTGTAAGCTGCAGTCAACTATCTGCTTATACCTTGAGCCTTGCAAAACTCCAAATTCGTTTGAGGTGAACTCACCACCTCTATCTGTTCTCAAACAAGTAATGTATGCACCAACTTCTTTTTCAACATAGACTTTTAAACTTTCAAACACAGTAAAGGCCTTTGACTTTTCATGTAAGAAGTAAACCCATGTTTTATGAGTAAAATCATCGATAAAACTTAAGATAGACCTCTTGTTACTGTTTGAAGCTGGGTTGATAGGCCCACATATGTCTGCGTGCACGAGTTGAAGCTTGTTTGATGCTTTTCACAGACTCTTTTCAGCATAGAATCTCTGTGTTGCTTGCCAATTAAGCAATCTGTGCATAGTTTCTTTGGAGTCTTGAGGGAGGGCAATCTGTTCACCATCTTCTTAGAGGAAAGTGTCCTCAGTCCCTTAGCTTAAATGACCAAATCAACAGTGCCAAAGATGAGATTCATTCTGTGACACAGTCTGAAAACATGTAGAAGTTTTCGGTAGCATAGTAGCCAACAAGAAAAACATTCTATTTCCACTGATATCTGTCTCCATAATCAATCATCTCCTAGGTTGATAGATCCTACACTTTCCATTCTGAATCAAAACAGCTAGGCCTTTTTCTTGAAGCTGCCCTATGCTCAATAGATTGTTCTTAAGCTCAGTAATGTAATAAACATCTGAAATTACATAAGGCAATTCCATTAACTTGCAGACGAACACTGCCTTTTCCCACCACAACCATTCTAGTATCGTTTCCATGCTTTACGGTCTGCCTAAAGCTCTCATCCAACTCCGAAAATCACTCCTTGTTTCCGCTCATATGGTTGCTACAACCCGAGTCAAGAAACCATACTTCTTCCCTCTTGGCTTGTCTGAGATCGACAGGGGACATTAGCAAAAGCTCCTCTCCTTCCTCCAATTCAGCATAGTTTTCCTTTTTCTCCTAGTCAGGACATTCATATTGATAATGTCCCAACTTGTGGCACTTGAAACACTCGGTAACAACTTTGTTGAAGGACTCTTCCTCTCCCTCTGCCTCCTCTGAAACAGCTCTACCTCTTCCTCTTCCTACTTTAACCTCATGAGTGATCTTCATTACCTCCTCTTCTTCTCCATGGCCTCTCATTCTTTGTTCATGAACGAGAAGACTGCTCTGCAACTCATCGATTGTCATCATCTCCAAGTTGTTGGATCCCTCAATCGAGCACACTACATAGTCAAATTTCGAAACCATGGATCTCAAAATCTTCTCAGTGATGACACTTTCACTTTCACGCATACTCTCACCACAAGCCTTGATTTTATTGGCTATGGTTAGAGTACAAGCAGAAAAAAACCATTGACAGTCTCTCCCCTTCCTTTATCCTGAGAATTTCGAAATCCCTACACAAGGCCTGTAACTGTGCTCTCTTAACCCTTGTTGAACCTTGGAATTTCTACTTCATCGAATCCCAAATTTGTTTGGCTGTGTCAGTATTGAGGATTGTTTCCAAGATGTCACGATCAATAGCTTGATAAAGGTAATTTTTTGCCTTTAAATCCTTAACTTTGGCTCCTCGATCAATTTGACTTTGCGCCTCTGTAGGCACTGCTTCATCTGCCACTGCAAAGATCCCATCTTCTATGATACAACAATATTCTATGGAGCGCCCAATGGTCATAGTGGCCATCGAATTGTGATAGCAGCTTGCACAAACCTACCATTACTGCTCTCCGCCATTCCTCCTGGCTAGTTCACTCTGAAAGAAATCTGCCCAATGGTCATACTGACCATCGAATTTTGGGATAGCAGCTTGCACAAACCTACCATTACTGCTCTCTGCCATTCATCTTGGCTCGTTCACTTTGAAAGAAATCTGCGATTTCTTTTCACACACACACTCACTACTGTTTCTCTCACACACAGTTTTCCTCACGCACACTCATAATCAGGCAGGCCCCTGTGGCTCTGATATTAATTGTTGAACACCAAAAACAGTATTGCACTAAAAACTGATTTGCTGAGAGAATGTGTTAATGAATTCAAAGCAATATGTTGGCTTCATAGCCTTACAAAGCAAAGGAATCAAAGCACTAACAAGAACTACGTTTTACACGGCCTAAAATGTGGTGGCTAGATGAAAGAAAAAGTCTAAACCCTATCATCAAGTCCCTAAGGAATAGGGCTTTACTTAACAATTTAGTTTGAACGAAAACTTAGGAAACAAGAAAACAGAAAAACTATAAAGCTCTCAACTCCTAACAGCCAACAATTAACTTATACACATTTGTTTCTTCCCATTCCATGCAGAGTGTCGAAGCATGAGTTTACAAGCGGACAAGGTTGGTGCAACAGAAATCATGACAATATCAAACGGAGAATCTCTCCAGAATGTTTGAAAGATTTCTCCGTCTCCTCCAGACAGTGGTTCTTCTCCTCCCTGGTCCAGCTCTGGAAATGGATTTTACAAATTACCCAGAATCAAAAAGTGAATGAGAAAAGAACTAGTTGCTTGTGATAAATGAAGGGTTTAGTCTTACATAAGCAACTTGGTTGAACTTATCTCTGACATTCTGCAACAACTGGGAAAGCTCGCCATCCCATTTATAGAATTCAAGTTCTTTCTTGTCCAGAATCATCTCAGCTACCTATAGAGAAAGTGGGGAGACGATGTCAAATACATTCTTTACAAATAACAGGATTAGAGGTACTGTACTAACGTTGACATTGTTGGCAGTAAAAGATTACCTTTTTACCAATCATTCGTCCTCCCGCTGAATGAGCAAAATATACGTTGTAGAAGTGGCAAATGAATGCTTGAGGATCCTTTTCGGACAGCTCTTCTAGATACTTAGCATAAGAGACCCCGGGTGAAGAAGGTTCAGGAATTTCATGCCCTTGTTCCTTGAACCACTCCAAATCCTTGGCTAATTTCTCCGATCTTTCCAAGCCTGTGTTCCTGAATTCAGCATCTGCAGTCAAGTGAATCTATTCCATTGAGATTTGAGAATCTTCTTAATCACGGCAGATGCAGTAAATTTTTCTTCTGTTAATACTACTAAATAAAGGCCATATCTTATGGCAGAAGAGTAATGGAGAAAGAGAGGTCAAATGCCAAGACAAGCTTCAACCAATCCAATTACCACTTTAACGGCTAATTTTAGACAAGCTTATTGCGTGCAAGACCATATGGAGAACAGCGTACTCTAACATAAACGGAAGATGTAAGGAGTAGCAAAAGGTGTATCATCAAATTGTCTCGCTAATAAGTGCAAAACATATGTTGCAAAGTGCAATTCCTAGTGAAAAAAAATCATCATGTAGCCAACAATTGGTTGTAGCATACCTAGGATAAAATATTCAGGATTAACGTTGAATTAACAGGACCATACAGTAAGACCTAAATGTGACAATTTGCATGTGCCCTGTAATACCACTAATACCATTTTAAGCAGTTGCTTAGGTGAAACAAATAAATAATCAAGATGTAAAGCTAGCACTTTAAAACACGTGAACGGTGAATCACAATGGCTTCTCACTTAAGTAGATAAACTAGAGGCAGAACCTTCCACAAGTCCCATCTTGTTCTCAGTTCTCAGTTCTTAGTAGGTATTTCTTATACGGGTAAACCATATTTGTGTGAATCAGTATTTTAGTATGGATATATGTATCTATAGACAACTGTATGGATTGGACTATAAAGGCTTCTCATTATCTATACCAATGTACATACATAATTTTTTATCACTTGTATTAGGTAAGGATTTTGTGAAAGTTGTACTGACTTTTAAGTGGATTAATTTCACCAAAAAGTTAAGGGCGCCTACATATCTCAAAGCACACCTAAGTGGTATCAAGTATTAAAGTTTACTTACATATATGGAAAGTTTGTAGTCCAACTCATAGTATATTCATCTTCTCTCTTCTTTGGATGCTTTGGAGAAGTTAATCTCCTACAGTACATTTATAAGCATTTCCTTCTCCAACATCAAAGTTAGTTTAAGAGAATATTAAACGGTTTCTGATATTCCTGAGTTGAAAGAGTTTTGACAACATGGCCAATAAATTATACTTTTCAAATATGGCATCCGGATTCCCAGGTTTATGAGAAGACCCTTTTCTTCCCATAGTATCCCTGATTCAACGCCAACATGAAGGGTTACCCAGGGACAAGTGATGTCCGATTATAAAATATGAGTAAATCTTTCATAAAGAGTAGCTATCAATAGCCAACATTACTAGAAGAGCGTGATGATGTTGCTGATGAAGATTATAAATAAAACAGGTATATCCCTTCTTTTCTTTCACGCTCTCTCTAAGATGGACCAACACAAAGCTTGTCAATCAACAGACACCATAAGTAATCGAGTAGGCGTAAATGTAAAACAATGTGCATCTAAATATTACCATTTGATATATGCCTAAGATATTACCACTTAGAGCATCCACAGTCGTTTGTTAAATTTCCATATTATCCATATTTTAGCCTGTGCGCATCTGCAGTCGTTTGCTATTTATTCATATTTTGGATAAATCGCTACAGTAAATTGCTATATTTGAGAGACGATCTAAGAATATGCATATTATAGAGGACAAGTTCCGTCCCAAAAAAAAAATTAATTTTTTTTTATATCGGACGGATCTTCAAGTTCCGTCCCAAATAAAAAAAATATTTTTTTAATATCGGATGGAACTTTCCGTCCCAACTAACTTATTTTTTTTCATTTCTAACCTTGGACGACACTTGATGTTCCGTCCTAACTATTTTTTTTTCATTTCTAACCTTGGACGGCCCTTCAAGTGCCATCCCATTTTTTTTAACTTTTTAATTATTAAAATTATTATAATATTAAAACTGTTTATTAAAAAATGCCCAGATTTTTTTTCGCAGGACGGAACTTAGAGTTCCGTCCGATCAATTTTTTTATTGCTATATTATAGCATTTCACCAATGCAGCAAACGTCCAACTGCTATATGTATAATATACCGTATACATTTTGCTATTTTTTAGCAATCAAGACTGTGGATGCTCTTAGAAGCAAGGAGTTGGATTTGTTTAGGTCCAACTGAAAATTGAACATAACTTATGTCAACTGAAAAATTCATAAGACAGACTACACATTGTTTCGGGCCATGAGAGTGATCAAATCACTGCTCGCAGACTATGCATAGTTCACATGCATAATATTCATAAGTTTAAGCTCCAAAAGGTATAAACTATCATATATATATAGAGAGGAGGAAGAATCTAATGCGTAATAAGGCAAGGCAGTGAACTAGTCAAAATTATTCATAGATGGCAAGCTTGAATCCTAACAACTAAAAAAAAACAACTTTTGAGGCTATCAAGCTTTCCCTCTAAGAAGATGTTAAAGTTCTTTCTTTCCAGCCATGGAAGTTCAAATGTTGACAACAATTTACATATAAAATTCCTCACCGTTTCAAATCAAACTTAGGAAACAAAAATATATATTCCAAAATCATCTTGATCAAAGCTCATCACCTTTCCCTCTAACTTCCTAACACATTTCCAAAGTTCACTACATTCAGTTTCTCTCTTAGGCTTGCATAAAATTCTCACATTGTTAATTTCATTATATAGAAAAACCTTTTTAAAAATAAAAATAAAAACATTAGGCAGACCATCCAAGCCTTTTCCTGTCAAAAAAATGAGGTCATATATGAACCACAATTCAATTGGTTAGAAACACTCCTGCGTGAGCTTCTGCTAGATTCTTCCCAAGTCAATTAACAGCCTTGCCAAAGGCTCATAGTGGCCTTAAGGTTAAACCAAAAGGAACACATTATGACTGCAATTTTTCATAAGAAACATTAAACTCATATATCCCATAGTCCCAATTTTGATCATTATTGCTAAATTGAAAAAATAATTGTTTTCGTAGCAAACAACTTACAAGTCACAACTCATGCTCTCATACATCAAAACTTTCTCTTTATTACTTTTTGAACAGGCTATGCATCAAGGGCAGCACTTTTCCCACAAAATAGCAAAATTATTTTACTAATAATACCCATATCGCATATCAACCAGCATCATCAACGACACCATCCTAGCCTGTTCCTTGGCTCTGCTATGAATACTAATCGATAACTAAACTCAGTACGATCCAATGCCAAATTCTTCCCTAAGTCAATTAACAGCCTTTTCATACTAGCTCAAAGGTTAGACCAAAGAATCACACCAACCTTGTGATTTCAAACAACCATAACACATGGTACTCTAATCCATTACCAAGTTCTTCTATCATTGTCACTAGAAAAGCAAACTGAGTGTTTGCATAAAATAAAATCCAACTCACAACACATGCTTCCAACCATAAAAAAGTATTCTCTTCTACGGTTCTACCTCGTTTTGAGCTCTCTTAGAGCATCAAAGGGAACATTTTCCTCATAAACTATTTACTACAAATATTCAAAGTTATCAAAATGGAATTTTTATTCAACAACAAATAATTTTAAATAAAAAATCTAATCTAAAATGATGAATGAATTAAAAAGACTTACACCAAGTGCAGGTAGCCTTATCCACAATCTTCTCAAGGGTATCATAAACCACCTTACTATCCACCAAAAACCTAAGATACCCATCAATCGACGGCTCCCATTTGGCCACGGGGGCCGTATCAGCCTCCTTCTCCCCCTCCTTAGCTTGGTCCCTCGTATGCAACTTCATCGCCACAAACCTCATCTCCTCCACAAACCCCTTCGCCTCTCCTGGGTACCTCTTCTTCTTGGGCATCTCCTTCGCAGTCGCCTTCACCACCGCCACCGCCGCCGGATTCCTCATAGGGAAACTGACTCTGAAGTTGCTGGTGTTTGGGAAAGTTAGATAGGGGTTGTGGGGTTTGTAGAGAGTGGGGGAGTTGGAAGGGATGAAGGATTGGGGTAAACGAAGGGCCATTTTTGACGGGTTTTTTTATGACGAGGGTGATTCTGCAAATTGGATGGAAGCTTGAACTTGAAGGTGGGAGTAAAGGAACGGGAAGGATTGCTAGTTGGGTTTCCTATGCTCTCTTTTCGGTCTATGTTTTTATTTTATCTTGAGTAAATACGACACCTACTATCAAGTTTACTCTTACTTGTACGTGCGATGTACATTATCTAATCAATTTTTTATTTAATTTATAAAATAAATAATAAGACATAATCTCACTTCGAACCTGAGACATCCTTTACTCATACTAGTAATTTGTACGTACGATGCACGTCTTAATAAATATAGTTTTCTAAAATAAAAATTTAGACATAATCTGGATTTGAACTTAGAACCTCCTTTATAATAGTTATGCACGTGTATTGCACGGGTTGGTAGATTGACAAAATATTTACAAATGACACTAAGGTCTTCTCCCATTATAAGAACTAGTAATTTATACGTGGGATGCACGTTTTAATAATTTCAAAAAATAAAAATAAAAACTATGATGCTGGGAGGATTTGAACTGGAAACATTCTTTATATTAGTTATATACATGCGTTGTACATATTGGTAGAATGACAAAATGACAAATGACACTAAGGCATCCTCCCATTATAATATTATAGTATTATACACGTGCACACGTGCACGTGGAAAAAATTGAAGAGATGATGAGAAAGGATAAAAAGAAACTAATTTCCAAACTGATCCACTTTTGAAAATATTGACCAAATGAGAAGGATAAAAAAATAATTACCAAACTGATCTACTTTTGAAAATATTTACCAAACTGGTCCACTTCCGAAAATATTTACCAAAGTGCGTCATTTTGCCAACACGTGCGCTGCACGTGTTGGCTTCAAAATGACAGCCGGTGACCACTAAGGCCTTCTCCCATTATAGTATTAGAGACTAGTATTGTACACATGCTTTGCACGTGGGGAAATTTTTGTTAGGGAGGGGAATGAAAAGGGGGGAAAAAAATTACCAGCATGTGCTTTGCACGTGGGGAATTTTTTTTAGGGAGGGGAATGAAAAGGGAAAAAAATACCAACACTTGCGTTGCACGGGTTGGGTTATGGACTAAGGCCTTCTCCCATTATAGTAGTAGAGATAGAAATAGAAGTATTTCTTAGTTTTTAAAAATAGTGGGGGGTATATGCTAATTTTCACATTTTAAATGGGGGCATTTGCTAAAATATCCATTTTTTAGGAGCTGCATGTGCATCACACGGGTATGTTTGGTGGATTTAGTTTGCCGTATATTGCACATGTTTACTCAGTTACAAAATTAGGGTTTGTTTGTTTACAACCCCAACTCTCCCATTAAAATAGTAGAGATATGCTTTTTTACAAATTACACCTAATGGCATAAACTTTTATTTTATATCAGTGGTACTTTTATAAATAATTATGTTGTAAATAAATTTAAACTTTGAGAGTATTATGATAACTAACAGCAATTGAGTAAATTAATGGTTCATATAACTTTCACATAAAAAATGAATGGTTGAGATTTGATGGTTGAATGCTCACAAATGATAACCCCAACTCTCACATTACAACAATAGATTTTTCACGTGTAATGCGCGTTTTGATAAGAGTTAGAGGATTTTTACGTGCGATGTACGTATTAAAAAATAATTTTGGAGTTGGACGTGCGTTGCACGTAAAACTACGATTTTTATGTGCAATGCACGTACTCATAAGTACAATTGGAGTTGTACGTGCAATACATATATTTATTTGATGTTAAAAAATATTAAAATTTTGTTTTGCATGTGCATTGCACGTTTAAATAAGTAGAATTTTGTTTCTTTGTTTAGTTTTGTTGTAAACGTACAATGCACGTGTTCATAAGTAGAATTGGAGTAGTACGTGCAACATGTGTTTGTTAGGTGTTAAAAAAATATTAAAATTTTATTTTGCACGTGCGTTACACGTTTAAATAGGTGAAATTTTGTTTGTTTATTTATTTTTGTTGTAATTAATGGGAGAGTTGGAGTTACACGTGCAATGCACGGGTTTGTATGTTGACAAATTACAACTCCAACTCTCCCATTATATATAGAGATTTTAACTTTTCCTCATGGATCATAATATATGAAAATTTTATATACCTCACTCAAAAATTAACATATTTATATAACACACTCACAATATTGATTAATACAAAAAATTTATTTTTTTAATTATTGTCACTCTACTTATGTTAAATCTTACCTTGGGTTTAAAAATAAATATTTTACCTTCCTTTTAAGGTTAGGGTTAGAAATTTATCCTTGTGGAAAAGAGGAGTAACACTGAAGCAAATGGACTCTACGAGAAAGAAGATTAAATGCGGAAGATGATACTGCAAACAGCAAAATTTGTGAACGTAAAGACAAGCATAACTGTACAAGAAGAAACATGTTGTACCTTTAACATATTACTTTTTTATTATTGTCACTCTACTTATGTTAAATCTTACCTTGAATTTAAAAATAAATATTTTGCCTTTCTTTTAGGGTTAGGGTTAGAAATTTATCCTTGGGGAAAAGAGCAGTAACACTGAAGCAAATGGACTCTACGAAAAACAAGATCAAATGCAGAAGATGATACTGCAAACAGCAAAATTTGTGAACGTAAAGACAAGCATAACTGTACAAGAAGAGACATGTGGTACATTTAACATATTACTTTTTTATTATCGTCACTTTACTTATGTTAAATCTTACCCTGAATTTAAAAATAACTATTTTGTCCTTCTTTTAAGGTTAGGGTTAGAAATTTATCCTTGCGGAAAAGAGCAGTAACACTGAAACAAATGGATTGTACGAAAAACAAGATCAAATGCGGAAGATGATACTGCAAACAACAAAATTTGTGAACGTAAAGGCAAGCATAACTGTACAAGAAGAGACATGTTGTACCTTTAACATTGAAAAACGTGAGACCTGTTGTTTTAAAAAAAAAACAAAAAATTGGGGCATTCCGAGAATTGAACTCGGGACCTCTCGCACCCTAAGCGAGAATCATACCACTAGACCAAATGCCCTGTAGTAATTTTGTCCAATTAATTATTAATAGAGATTGTTTACACCAGGGCTTACTCTTATCCGAAGGTTTTTGGGAGTCCCAGATGAGTACCCGTGCTGTGTATCGAATAGCGTGCATGGACTTGTGTGCTAATGTGGAATTTGATGAGGGTGGAATATTCTAGTTTGCCGTGTTTAAATAGAGGTTAATTGCTTGTTTATTTACCAAGGTCCAAGGACATCCTTTGTTTGGTTGCAATCTAAAGTTAGAGCAAAAATATCAAAAAGATACAACAAACATATAATAACTTAAAGATGAAACTGATATAAAGTTACAAACACAAGAAAGCCGAGGTAGACTATATAACTGGTACTCCACATAATTTGCATTTGCGGAATATATTTTCCAGAGACCGATACTCTAAGAGGTGATTTGATTGATTGTAAAATATATTCATTCCATTAAGTTTACTATTTAAAAAAGAAATCATAAGAAATAAGTTCTAAAAAAATGAATTATTTGAATATAGTTTAGTAGAAAGTAATATAAAGTAATTTTAGATTAGCAGGTGGAGTTATTTTATTGAAAATGAAGAAAGATGATGATAGGATGAGAATAAAGTAATTAAAAATTTCCTGAATAGTGGTGCACATGAGTTTTCCTCCCTTTTTGGGTGGAAATCAAATGGGTCAATTCTTCTACAGTAGAGAGGTTGAGAATTGGTTTCCTACAGTATTTTTACACAAACAACACTATGAACAGTGTTTTTGAAGAAAATAATTTTGGGGAAAATAATTCTTATTCTTCTTGTTCTTTATTCTTTACTGTATACAACTATTTATAAGGATTACATTCTTGGAGAAGAAGAAAAGAGATTGAGAGAAGATTTGGAAGATGAGAGATTTGGAAAATCTGTTTCCTATATTAGGAAACAGAATATACAATTACTATATTTCAACACTCCCCCTCAAGTTGGTGCATAGATATCGAGCATGCCCAACTTGTCAACAAATTTCAAGAAGAGCCGAGTTGAAACGGCCTTAGTTAGAATATCTGCAAGTTGATCTTCTGACTTCACTTTGGATATCTCAATAACTTTCTCATCTAATTTTTCTTTGATGAAGAATCTGTCCACCTCTACATGTTTCGTTCTATCATGCTGAACTGGATTAGCAGCAATATCACACGTCGCTTGACTGTCACAATACACCTTCATATGTTCCTTTGGATCATAGCCTAAGTCCTGCAACAGGAGTTTTAGCCATAAAGCTTCTGTTATACTTAAAGCTACTCTGCGATACTCAGCCTCTGTACTAGAGCGTGCAACAATATTTTGCTTCTTGCTCCTCCATGTAACTAAATTTCCTCCAACAAAGATGAAATATCCTGAAGTGGAGCGCCTATCGATTGTAGATCCTGCCCAATCAGCATCAGTATATGCCTCAACCTTCAAGTGACCATGTTTCGCAAATAAGACTCCTTTTCCTGGGGCTGATTTAATGTATCTCATAATTCTCATTACCGTGTCCATATGTTGTTCCCGAGGTGCATGCATAAACTGACTTACCATACTTAAAACATATGACAAATCTGGCCGTGTATGTGCAAGATACATTAGTCGTCCAACCAATCTCTGATATTTTTCCTTATCACAAGGCACTTGATCCGCTTCGTTGCATAGTTTCAGTCCTTATTCCAATGGTGTACTAATCGGTTGACAAGCGAACATTCCAGTTTCCTTCAATAAATCCAGAGCATATTTTCTTTGAGAAAGAAATATCCACTTTCTTGAGCGAGAAACTTCAATACCAAGGAAGTATCTCAAAGGACCAAGATATTTCATTTCGAACTCTTGTGACAAGTAGTTCTTTAATGCCTTCATCTCCTCAGGATCATCTCCAGTTACAATCATATCATCAACATAAATAATAAGAGTAGTAATTTTACCTTCTTTCCTTTTTAGGAATAGAGTACGATCAGAATTACTCTGATCGTATCCGAATGTCCTCATTGATTTTGTAAATCTCCCAAACCAGGTTCTTGGAGACTGCTTCAGTCCATACAATGCTTTCTTCAGACGACATACTTTGTTGCTGTGTTGGACTGGTCTGTTCGACCCTGGTGGAAGATCCATATAGACTTCTTCTGTCAATTCTCCATGCAAAAATGCCTTCTTCACATCAAATTGCTCTAACGGCCAGTCAAGATTTGCAGCAGGTGACAGTAGAACTCGAATAGTGTTGAACTTTGCCACAGGTGCAAATGTTTCGTCATAATCAATTTCATAAGTTTGAGTGTACCCTTTGGCAACCAGCCTTGCCTTGTACCGCTCTATCGAACCATCCGATTTATATTTCACTGTATAAATCCATCTGCATCCTACTGACTTCTTCCCTGCTGGCAGCTCGACTATCTCCCAAGTTTCATTCTTCTTCAAGGACTTCATCTCCTCATCCATAACTGCTTTCCACCTTGGATCGGCTAAGGCTTCCTGCACACTGTTAGGAATAGATACAGTAGATAATTGATTCACAAATGACTTATTTGAATTAGACAATCGGTGAGTGGACACATAATGACTCATGGGATACTTGACTTTACTAGTGGGATTAGGCTCGTAAGTGGGTTTTGGGATACCTCTAGTAGTACGGTTTGGGAGTTTTTTTCTTGGAGCTTCGGACAGCGATGACGATTGGTTTTGGGATTCTGCTGGGAGTATAGATAGATTTGATGGTACTGGTGGTGGAGATGGTTCAGATGGTGCTGGAGGTGGAGATGGCTCATTTTCATGAAGGCTCGGCACTGACTGCAGATCTTCGTGGAAATTTTCTTTCTCAACCAAGTCTTCATTCGAGTGATCGTCATTACTTACATCCTGATTTTCTTCCCTTATATCTGATTGTTCAGTTTGAATTGTAACCAGTTCATCATAGGCAAGAGTTTGAACTTTATCATAGGCAAGAGTTTGAACTTCACTTCGGTACTCCCCCTGAAGTTCAACCTCAGAGGAAAAATACATCTCATCTTCATGGAACACAACATCCATAGTCACAAACATGTTTTGAGTTGGTGGGTGATAGCACCGATACCCTTTCTTATTCTGTGCATATCCCACGAAAACACAGCGGACAGCTCGAGGAGTTAACTTATTGCATTCATGTTGATGAAGATGAACAAATGCAACACACCCAAACACACGAGGTGGCAAGTTGACGACTTTTGGTGCATTCACAGCTTCAGTTAACGCTTGGAATGGTGTGAGGAAGTTTAGGATATTAGAGGAAACTCGGTTGATTAAGTATGCAGCAGAAGTAAGGGCTTCTTCCCAATAAATGAGTGGCATATTTCCATGGATGAGAGAAGCACAGACCACTTTGAGCAAGTGTCTATTTTTTCTTTCTGCAACCCCATTCTGTTGAGGTGTATACGAGCATGTAGTCTGATTAACAATTCCGAGTTCCACCAAATATTGTTGCAGATTTGAACTCAGGTATTCTCCACCATTATCACTCCTAAGAACTTAAATCTGTGAGTTATACTGAATCATAACATGCTTGTGAAATTTCTGAAACAAACCACTAACTTCACTTTTCAACTTCATTAAACAAATCCAGGTCATACGGGTACAGTCATCAATAAAGGTCACAAACCATTTGGTTCCTCCAAATGTAGTGGTTTTGGATAGACCCCAAACATCAGAATGAATAATCATAAAAGGTAAGGAGCTTTTACTTGGACTTGGAGGAAAAGAGACACGATGACCTTTTGTGAGTTCACACACATCACACCGAAAGGCATATACATCCAACTTCAAAAATAAACTTGAAAATAATTTCTTCAAATAACCAAAAGAGGCATGCCCTAGACGTCGATGTCATAGCCAAATATCTTTTTCTTCTTCTCATCTTCGGATCCTTCCACACTTAGAGCTTGAGTCAACTTGCTCGAACATTCATATTCTAAATCCAGGTAATAGAGCTTCCCGTGCCTAACCCCATAACCAATTGTCTTGCGAGTTCGAATATCCTTAAACACGCAATGGAAAGGCCAAAAGACTACAATACAATGTAAGGTAGTAGTTATTTGAGCAACAGATAATAGGTTAAAATTCAAGGATGGCACGATTAGGGCAGTATCTAAGGTTAGGTTGTTTGTAAGATGTATGGTACCCTCGCCAGTAACAGTGGCAGGATCACCAATGACAGTGGACACAGTCGATTTAGTGGAAGGTTGAAAATTTTGAACTTGTCTAGAATCAAAAGTCATATGGTCGGTAGCACCCGAATCAATTATCCATGCACTATTCATAACAGAAGCAGAAATATTAAATACCTTACCATCATTACTTGCAGCTGTGACTAATGTAGAGGCGATTCCAATACTCTTCTCAGCTCTATCAGTTTGTCCCATGGTAGCGGCACAAAGGAGAAAAACAATGGATCTGATCTTCAGCAACCAATAGCAAACAACACAACTTGGTCAAGAACAGCTCCAAGTCTTCAACAAACAGCAAAACAACAACAATCCAACACCCAAACAGCAATTCCACAGTGAATCAAAACACCAAACACAAGATCAAGATCCCTCCTTCACAAAACACCAAACACCAAACAAATCCACTTCACAAAACAGGAACACAATGAATCCCCAAACACCAACAGCAAACAACAGTAAAAGAGGCTGCAACATCGACAACAAGGGGCTTCGGTGGCGTTGTTGGTGGCCGAAGTAGGCGGCACTGACGCTGGAGAGGCATCGCAGGCGCGTCGACGGTGCACTGGGTCTGGTGTGTTTTCGTCGAGGAACAGGAAAGGGGAGGTCTGGTTGTGCTGAGGAGGTTAGGGGGTTGTCTGGTGGTGCTGGAGCGTCGAGGAGGAGGTGGGTTTCACTTAGGAGGGGGGAATGGCGACGGGGTTCGCCGGACAAGGTGATCGGAAAAGAGGGGTTCAGGGATTTGGGTTGTAATGCCCTGATTTTTCATTTAATGAAAAATTATTTATTTTGCACGTAGTGTGCACGTGCAATATTTTTTGGTAAATATTTTCATCATGATGAGTATAGATATTTAAATATGTGCCTTTAATTATTTTTCTATAAAGCTTTCTTTCAGTTAGACAAAAAGCCTTTTCTTTAAAAACCCAAAGTTAATTTAATTTATTATTTTTATAATAATTATTTTGGCCCATAAACTAAAGCCCATGGACTATTTTTATACAACTTGTCATGTAGAATACAATTTAAAGACTATTTTGTTTTTATACAAAAATTTAATGTACAATTTTTGGACCAAGTGGCATGCACGTGCATTGCACGTACACGTGCAATATGCACATTCCTAGCATGGCCGGTTGCAATCTTTTGGAGGGAAAATCAAAATTTTAGTGGTGATCCTGCTTGGTGGTTACTTGGTGGTGGGTAGTTAATGCAACTTCTACTTTCATCTTAGCCCTCCATCTTATAACCACTTACTTGATCCTAGCCTTCCATTCTCTTTGATTTTTAGTATAAATACCCCCCCCCCTGGCTAGTTATTCTTGTGCTTATTAATCCCTCCAAACCTATAGTCTAAATTATATTATCTAGTAGTGATTGTGCGAGTTAAAAGATTGAGTGTGTGTGGGAGTGTGCTTGCAACAAGGAGGGGAGGCCGGTTTTCATCAAGAAGGGGAGCTCGGTTTTGGTGCTTTTGGAGGCTCGAGTGCGCGCTTCTAGGAGGATGACCGTTCGTGTGCAAGGACTTTTGTTTAGGAAGTTGCAAATTGTGTTTGTCTCTCCATTGAGGTGGGTAAATTCTCCATATTTCTAAATTAGAAATGCATGTTAGAAATGAATGAATGAAGCATGAAAAAGATTAAGAAGAGCACACTTTAATTAGGCAAAAATAACCCATTGAATGATTGAAATGTGGATATGCGAATTTGTATTGTGGTTCTATTATTTAAGTTGTATGTGAATTGATTAGGATCATAGATTGATTGAAGAAATTATTACCATCAAGAATTACATACAAAAGTTAGTAGCTTGATAATGCCATTTCATGTGTTAAATAGATCATTTGTGTTAATGTGGGCATGAATAAATTAAAATATGAGTTTGTATGTTAGGTGATTGATTAAAGACAGAAAATTAATGTGAAAACTGTAGATAAAGAGATTAATGGTGTTAGTTGTTAAGAAATGTCGAAAAAAAAAGGGGAAATGTGGTAGTGATAGTCCACCATTTCAATTAAATGTATGAAAAATGTGTTTTGAGTATTGAAAAAAAATTATTTTTATTATACTGGAATATAACTTATGATAACGTTAGTCAATCTGGAATTTTTCAGTAGTTTTTATAAAAACAAAATGAAATGAGGACTTGTTGAATATCGAATTGTCTTAATAATAGAGAGAATTATAGTAAAAGGAATTTAAGTTGTACTTTGACAACCTGAGCACGTAGCTCAAGTGGTCAGAGTATACGGTTGGGTTCCCTGTGGTGGTCGGTTTGAATCCCTGTGGCACACATTTTGTTTCACAATTTTTAAATGTATAAGAATCAGCGGCCGAGAGTATTTATTACTCTCAGCGCACCTTTATACCGTTGGCACAAATGGCCTGTTGGTTTGTGCTTTTGACTGTGTTCTCCTTGGTGCTGGGTTCGATCCTTGGCATCGACATTTTAGGGAAAATTATTTTTTTGGGTGTTTTGGTGATCCAAAAATTATGAAAAAAATATGACTATTCTTCTAAAAATACATGGGTCTTATTAAAGATAATTTGGGAATGATTTACATAAAGTAAAGTATAATTTGTGACTAAATGAATGAATAGAACTATGGTTCCATTTTGATATTGTTGTGAAATTATATCTTGCAAAAATGACTTGAAATGAAGGATTAGAAGATTAATGTGACAAAAAGAAATTATATTGTGTGATGTGATGCAAATTATTCTCATTTGATAATAGTGTGGAAAATATGAATTGTGAATATTCGTTAGTGATGTGAATTTCAAAGTGAAATTGATAATTGATGAAGCATATGAATTCCATGTGTGATTATGGACTATTGAACAATTTAGAGATCATGCTATTGAAAAAGAAAATCTATTTTGATTATGAAAATGAATCTATGAGTTGGAAATACTCAAATTGAAAATTATGAATTGAAAATTGAAACAAAAAGAGTAGCTAAGTCTCCCCCGGCATTTGGAAAAGAAATGAAATGAAAATTGAAAAGAAAGACCATGGTTGGTCAAGTTTGAATGAATGAATAAGTCCGGTTTAGTGGAGAGGCTAACTCCAGAGCTTTGATTTTTGTTCATGATTTTGATAAAAACTAAGGATTAGTACATAGTGGAGACGCGATGAAAGTAGGAGAAACACACGAGTATGAGGGCCATCGGATTGGCGGTGTGAGAGTGATCCATAGGCTGCCTGCTTGATGCGTCAAGACATGGCGTGGGCACTACTCCAGAATTATCGTCCCGGTGGCGACGCTTTTGGGATGTTTGGTGACTGCAAGAGGATCGTGTGTCATGAAGTGAGGCTGAATTGCCATAGGCTGTCTTCACGATGCGTCGTGACATGACGTGGGATTCCCCTCCAGGATTTTCTGTACACGTGCTTGTACTCATAGATCATCTAAGATACCTACCGTAATTACAGTAGTAGATTAAGTCATGGCGAGGGATTGAACCCTACAAAGATGAAGAACGATTAAGGGCTTGCCCTCGGACCTATGTAGTATGGGATGCATAGAATCCGAACAAGTGCGCATTAGTGTCATGTAACATAAATAATTGCATTAAGGACTAAGTGCACAATCACAACACGACATCAATAGGGTAGTCCCTTTAGTTTGATATGTGACAAGTTTGTGTTTGCTAAATATGGAAAATAAGTTATACTATTTCCGGCATAGAGAGAATGGCCGTGTATAATGTTCGTCGGTTGAATAAACTGACGTACCCACAGTCTTATATGCACGTAAATGGCATGATAAAGATTAAAGAAGAACAGATGCTTAAAGATTATACAATGTTGTTGTACATTTATTCAATTGTTGTAAATTTTACTTCCGCTGTGCAATGTAAAGTGTAATGTAATCATGTAAACTCTGATGTAAAGTGAAAAGTTCAAATTTCTTTGTAAAATTGTACTAAAGGAAGCGGAAAGATCCTGTAGAACATCTCGAATTCAGTGTAATTGGGATTCGGGGAGTTACATGGGTTGATGGGTTTGGAGCTCGGTTAATGGCGATGGCAGGGAAGGAGGGTCGGGGTGGGGTTCTGTGGAGGCGGCACGCGCTAGGAGAGCGGCACTGGAGGGAGGAGTGGTGATGGGGGTGCCGGAGGTCGATCGGAGAAGACGCCGGAGATGGGGTTGTGCTGTTTTGGGCGGGAAGACGGGATCGGAGATGATGATCGGTGACGAGATCAACAACGGAATCAGATCAAGATGGAGGTGATCAGCCTCTTCTTCTTTTTCTTCACTTGGCCTAGATTTGATTAGGCTCTATACCATGAAGAAAATAATTTTGGGGAAAATAATTCTTATTCTTCTTGTTCTTTATTCTTTACTGTATACAACTATATATAAGGATTACATTCTTGGAGAAGAAGAAAAGAGATTAAGAGAAGATATGAAAGATGAGAGATTTGAGGAATCTGTTTTCTATATTAGGAAACAGAATATACAATTACTATATTTCAACAGTTTTTACACTTGAATTGGTTTCCAATAGTGTTTTTCATGCTTACCAAACCACCCCTTTAGTATGCATACATCTTATGAGAGATTGATATGTATAGTGAGTTTTCACTCTATTTACAGGTACGAATAAATATTTTTAAGGGACTCATAAAATTATATGGAACTCAAAATTTTAGAAATGCACCTTAAATATTTCAATCACAATATAATGAAACGATGAAAAATCTACAGATTAGGTAATTCACACTTCCAAACCAAACCAACATCATTCTATACTTCTATGCAATTGAAAGAAAATGAAAAAAAAAATGTCGTTTAATTACCGAAGTTGGACTATGGCTCTTCTCGGACTCTTTGATGTACTCCGCTCTCTCCTTCTCGACTGTGTGGTTCTCAACCGTCTTCCTTCTCAAATCAAACATTCTCTCTCAAATCAAATATAATCAACATCAGAAACACATGAAGTGAACAATAATTGATAACTAGCTTTATCAAAATATAACAAATCTATAGATTAGCCAATTCACATTTCTAAACCAACATCATTCTATATTTTTTTATTTAATTGAAAGGAAATTCCAAAATTCTCGATGTTGTAACTTTCCAACAATCCCAACATTTCTCAGTGCGTGTAACTTTCCAACAATATTGCACAAAAATTTCAAAAAATAGAAAATAACAAAATCATTTATGAATAATTCATCTAATAACTTCTATACAATATTGCATGATTTCTAAGGTTTGATTAACGGATACGTTCCACTTGAAAATTTGTGTGGAGAAATAGTGAGGATTGTCTCCTCTTTTTTTGTTTTAAAAATAAAAATTGAAAAAAATTCTTGTATCAAAAGTGGTCTTAGCATAATATAATGTATAGATGAGGAATGTAAAACTAACCCTTAATCTTAGTGCTGTGAAGCTAATATAACCTTCTGTATGTTAGTGCAAGCCCTCATACAATATTTTAATACAAAAGATAGAAGCTATTTTTTTTTATAAAAAAGCAAACCAATAATTAACCAATGCAAGAATTATGTCATTAAAGACTCCAATACAGTGACCAATTTTAATGGGAACAAAGGTATACACTTCAACACTTGAGTAAAACATATAGTAGTACAAGAAAACTGAAATCGTGTATATGTTAACTCTACGAAAAATGTGTTCATTAAAAATGATATTTGTATAAATTTTATGGTAACTTCTCATTATATGACTTCTTTTTTATTTCATTCCTCTTAATCAAGCCTCACTTAGCTTCAAAAAAAAGTATGTCAAAATCAATGTATTTTTCAGGAGACAGATAAATATGATCACTTTACAAGTAAAAAATATGAAATAAGTTGAAGAAATGTAAATAGAATATAAGAATGAAATATAACCATAGCCAAAGAAATGTCTCATTTACCCATCAATTTCAAATGGGAGCAACCTCATGCCATTAGACCATCTGCAAAAAAGAAAGATAAGCAAACTTTGATTTTGACTAACAATGGCGATCAAAATACCACACTGGAAGATGGCTGTAATTGATTGTTACTATTCCACTGCTTCTCAATAAAGAAAAACACACAAATAATATCAACATTATGAGAATAGTGGAGTGAGTAATAATAGTTATGAGAACATGTATGGACAATCAAACAAAATGAGCGAAAACTATAATTAGCATAAGTAAATTACTTAAAAATAAAATCCTAAACAAAAAAAACAAGGGAGGGAGAGAGACCTGAGGGAGTTAGAGGACGGCGGGAGTTAGGGGGGCGTGGGGACGGAAGTGGCGGCGGTGGGGGGTCTGGGAGAAATGATGGTAGGTTTAGGAAAGAGCCGTGAGATTTTGTGGGATTGGGAAAGTGGAAGCGAAAGCGAAAGAAATTGTTTGAGAGATTGAAGTTTTTATTTTGTTTTAGTTTTTCAATGAAATGTTGCGTAGTGCACATATTAGTTAAATATGAATATCTAATTTTCATCTTCTCTCTCTATTTTAAAATAAAGAAAGGAGAGAACAAGTATGCTTTCTCTCCTAGTAGTATACGATATAAATATAGTATCACTGAATGTCTAAACATGTTAGAATTACTGGGGGAAAAAAACTATTCTCTCATAATAATATAATGGGAGAAGGCATTATTGTCATTTGTTATTTTGTCATTCTACCAATATGTGCAACGCACATACATAACTAATATAAATGAAGTTTCCGTTTCGAACCCTCCGTACGTTAGAGTTTTTACTTTTATTTTTTGAAATTATTAAAACGTGCATCGCATGTGTAATGATGTAGTTTTATTTTTATTTTTTGAAATTATTAAAACGTGCATTGCACGTGTAAATTACTAGTCAATTTTAAATTTTAAAAGAATAATATATTCTTTATCATGTATTACATTGTTTTAAAACTATTTAGAATTAGTAGTGATATGCAAAACACAAACCCTGACTGTTCGTGTTTTGACCGTGATATCAAAGGTCTATTATTAATGGTGTGACAAGAGTATAGCTGGAGGAGGTGCTAAAAATCAAAGTTCTAGAAGGAAGCTACGGTTTTCTTCTTAAGCTTTGTATGACCAATATAATTTGTGTATTGATGATGGTAAAAATCGCAGCATATCAGAGCCGTACGATCCCTGCACGAATCTTAAAGTATCTACAGGCAGATTAGCCATCATAGGCCTATTTTACAGGCATGGGCCCACTCCGAGACATGGGCTTCTCTCAAACCCATAAAAAGTGACAGACTAGGCCTACTAAGAGAGACACCTAGCCCATGATGGCTAGGAGTCATATCTCTTATCCCCTCACAGGAATATCTTATCTCTTCAGGGGGGAGACATGAAAGATCCGACGATCACGATTCGGCTTCTAGAATGTCTCTCATACCTATAAATACTCCTCCCCCTCTTTCGTCACCAGGTAATGAACAATTTACCAGTTTTCACTCTCTTACTCTCTTACTCTCTTTCTGGTTCTGACTTGAGCGTCGGAGGGTCTGTCGCCGGGGCCACACCCCGGTGTTTCAAGCATTTTTGCAGGTCCGTCGGCCACATCATCCACCGTCGAATTCAGATCACAGGAGGTCAATCAATGATCTAGATCCATTCTCGGGAGCCCTAACAGTTTATAACGGCAAGGTCACATGTTTGACTTTTAGTATTGTCCTTCATTTATTAACTTACTATCTATTTGCTCCCACACCGAAATAAGCAGCAACAGATTGGCGCCGTCTGTGGGAAACCACTGCATAGGTCGAACTTTACTCCATGCCACCAAAACTAAGAGGGGCAGGCTCCAGCCGTCACACCAACTCTCTTCGTCAGCCAGCTCGGGTTCCTCCTATGGAAGATCAAATTCCTCCTCAACAGCAGCACCTGGAGCCTAATCACGCTCCTGTCAATGGAGAGGCGCCGAGGGGCTCTCCAAAGAACCGTCCCGAACAGCATCCTCACAACGACCGCGTCTCGGTCCACAATGCCTCGACTGATTCAATGGCTACACGAGGCCCACGGGGATATAAAAACCTCAACCAAATTGAAGGTGACCTGCGAATAAAGCTGAATGAGAGGCGCACCTGATCTGAGGCCTCCTGTTCAGGACATCATGCAAGCCAGAGAGCCCAGCCTTTTAGACAAATATCAAGGCAATCCGCCTCTCATAGGGGGCAGCCAGCTAGGGGAAACCCGACGTAGGATGATCAAAGGCAACCTGGGCAGAACAGAGATCGAAATGCACCGGTCACCAGGGTCGAACTCGATCAATTCAAACGTGACATTCTCCATGCTCTCCAAGGAAGTCAAGCTCAGAGTCTTCCCCTGAATGAAGGATCCACTGACTGAACTGAATCCCAAAAGAAGGACGATCAAGTCCTCCGCCGAATCCAAGAGGTAGAGAAACATCTCGAACAAATAAGGAATGAGGGGAGCCACTCCTATAGGGCCTACCGCCCTAGTTGACCTCCGTTCAGCCGAGCTATTCTCGATGCACCTATTTTAAGGGGTTTCAAGGCTCCTCAATTCGAATCTTATGACGGGGAATCAGACCCGACAGACCAGATCGAGAGCTTTAAAACGCTCATGATGGTCTATAATGCCACCGATGCACTCATGTGTCGGACATTTCCCGCTACACTGAAAGGATCAGCTAGGGCATGGTATCACGTCTGAAACCCGAGTCCATATTTTTCTTCGACCAGTTTGAAGAACTCTTCATCGCAAACTTCGTTACAAGTCGAAGAACTGAAAAGACCAGCGTCTCCCTGCTGGAACTGAAGCAAAAAGATAGAGAATTTCTAAAGGACTTTGTCAAACGATTCATAGCAGAAGCAAGATCAATTTCCTTTCTAGACTCAGTGGCGACCGCTGCCTTCCGCCACAATGTCAGGCATAAAGAGCTAAAAGCATCCCTCGCCAAGAGGCCGCCTCGCGATTTCACGAAGATCCTAGAATGGAGTGAGAAGTACATTAGAGTTGAGGAAGCTCTCAACCCTCCAGACAAGAAAGAATCACTCTCTGGGAACAAACGGAAGAACCTAACTGAGGAAATACCCAAAAAGTTTCAGAAAAACGGCACAGGACTGCATCGCCTTCCTCCCCCGCCTCGCTTCGACAAGTTTACTCCTCTAAATGCAAGCACATATGCTATTTTCATGGCAGTAAAGAAAGATAGGATATTCCATCCTCCTCCCAAGATGACGACACCCGGCAATAAAAGAATAAAGAACCTACGGTGCGCATTTCACAGAGACCATGGGCATACAGCTGATAATAGCAAAGCCCTTTCTCCCCAGCTCAAGGAGCACCTCATCGCTTGCATAAGACAAAATCAAGACTTATTTGCCTGGACAGCGGCCAATATGCCGGGGATTCCCAGAGATCTAATCATGCATCGTCTTAGTGTGAGTCCCGACGCGAAACCGATTCAGCATCGACGCCACAAGTTTGCTCCAGACAGGATTTGGGTGGTCAAAAAGGAGGTCGACAAACTCCTAGCCGCACGCTTCATCCAAGAGGTTAACTACCCAGAATGGTTGGCAAACGTGGTGATGGTTCAGAAAGCCAAAGGTAACTGGAGGATGTGTATAGACTTTACGGATCTCAGCAAAGCATGTCCGAAAGATCCATTCCTGCTCCCCAGTATTAACACGCTGATCGACGCCACGTCGGGCCACAAACTCTTGATTTTCATGGATGTATTTTCCGGATACAATCAAATTCAGATGTTTCCACCTGACACTCCGAAAACATCCTTCATCACCGATCAGGATCTGTACTGCTACCGAGTTATGCCTTTCAGCCTGAAAAATGCCGGCACTACTTACCAATGCCTGGTAAATAAGGTCTTCAAAGAAAAAATCGGCAGGAACATGGAGGTCTATGTGGATGACATGTTAGTCAAAAGCCTGCGGAAAGAGGACCTTGTCATGGATCTTCAAGAAGCATTTGGAGAATTGCGCAAGCATAACATGCATTTAAATCCCACCAAATGCGCTTTCAGAGTCTCCTCTGGTAAACTTTTGAGCTTCATGGTTAGCCAAAGGGGAATTGAAGTCAATCCCGAGAAAATCCAAGCAATTCGTAACATGACTCCATCAACAACGGTCAAAGAAGTGCAAAAATTAACCGGCCGCGTAGCTTCCATCGACCGATTCCTTTCCAAATCTGAGGAGAAGTGTTTACTCTTCTTCAAAATCCTCCGGGGCACGAAGGGTTTTGAATGGAAGGAAGAACAACGTAACGCTTTTGAACAACTCAAAGCGAACCTAGCAAACCCTCCATTTCTTAGCAAGCCTGAGCCGGGTGAAGTCCTTTTTCTCTACTTAGCTGTTTCTGACCAAACTCTCAGTGCCGTCCTAGTCAGAGAAGAGGACGGGGTCAAAAAACCAATTTACTATGTGAGCAAGGTGCTCCATAACGCAGAAATTCGTTACTAAAAAATGGAGAAGGTAGCCTATGCACTGGTTACGGCAGCACGAAAACTCCGCCCCTATTTCCAGGCACACTCCATATGCATCCTAACTGATCAGCCGCTTAAGCAGGTGCTCCTTAAACCCGAAAGCTCAGGAAGGTTAATGAAGTGGTCCATTGAGTTGAGTCAGCACAACATCAGCTACCACCCCAGGACGGCCATCAAGGCTCAAGGCTTGGCTGAATTTATCGTGGAGACCACCATCACCGACTTCCTTGAGGAAGACGAAACCCCCTCATTTTGGAAAGTATATGTTGACGGGTCATCTTGCCTCGAAGGAAGCGGTGCCGGATTTATCTTGCTTGGTCCCAAAAATTTTACTCTCCAGTATTCTTTGCGACTCAACCTTTTCGCATCCAACAACGAAGTAGAGTACGAGGCATTATTCGCTGGCCTCTGTTTAGCACGAGAGGCTGGCGCGCAGAGAATCGAAGTGTTTAGCGACTCTCAGCTAGTTGTTAACCAGGTCCAAGGCGAATACGAAGCTAGGGATGAGCGCATGGCCAAATATTTGTCACGGGTACAGAAACTCCTCATGGCATTCAAAGAGGCCAATGTCACTCGCATTCCCCGCGAGCAAAACGGGCAGGCAGATGCCCTCTCCAAGTTAGCTTTCTCATCTCTCGATGGGTTGGACCGCACAATCCTCATTGAGGTCCTTCTCAAGCCAAGCATCGAGGAGGAAAAGTTGGAGCTCATGGCCATCGCACCCCAAATACCTGGAGATTGTTGGATGAAACCCCTAGTCGACTTCCTCGACAAAGGAATCCTCCTCGAGGACCCCAAAGAAGCAAGGAAGATCCGAACAAGAGCAGAAAGATACATTCTCGTGGAAGGACTCCTGTACAAACGCTCATACACCATAGTTGATGGCAGGCCATATCTTAGATGTCTCACTCCGGAGGAAGCATAATATGCCCTCAAGGAACAACACGAAGGGATCGGGAGCTGCCATCAAGGGGCGAGGTCTTTCGCACGTAAGATACTCAATTACGGGTATTATTGGCCCACGCTACTCAACGACGCACAAGAATATGTTCGCCAATGCGACCCTTGTCAAAAGCATTCAGCAATCAGGCATGGGCCGCAAGCAGTCCTCAACTCTATGTCTAGCCCCATATCCTTCGCCATGTGGGGGATAGACTTGCTTGGACCATTCCCACCGGCAGCTGGGCAAAATTTTTTCCTAGTAGTTGCCATCGACTACTTCACTAAGTGGGTAGAAGCAGAACTGCTAGCCACAATCACTGAGCAGAAAATTCAGCAGTTCTTCTGGAAGCACATCATATGCAGATTTGGGATCCCCCAAGTGCTTGTCTCAGATAACGGCACACAATTCACATGCAAGAATTTTTGCCAATTCTGTACAGATTTGGGAATCGCTCAGCGCTTCACCTCAGTCTCGCACCCCCAAACTAATGGCCAAGTGAAAAATGCAAATCGACAAATCCTGGACGGCCTTAAAAAGAGACTGGGGGAAGCTGCGAGAGGACTGTGGGTTGAAGAACTACCAAGTGTTCTGTGGGCCTATCGGATCACAAAGCGAACACCACCGGGGAGTCACCTTTCAACCTTGCTTACGGCTCAGAGGCACTCATTCCCCTAGAAGTTGGACTACCATCTCCCCGTCTTCTCTCTTTTAATGAAGAACAAAACTCGAATATTCTTCGAGCTAACCTCGACATTGTTGAAGAGATACGGGAAAGGTCGGCCATACGGAGGAACATTTATCAGCAAAGGGTTGAGAAATTTTATAACAAGAAAGTTCGTCCGGCCAATCTTAAAGAAGGGGACCTTGTCTTGTGTAAACTTGAAATCTCGAACCCGCGGAGAAAAGGAAAGCTCTCCCTTAACTGGGAGGGGCCGTACAAAGTATCTCAAGTGATTCGCACAGGATCTTATCGACTTGAGGACCTGGGGGGGAGGGGGGGGAGATACCCAGAACTTGGAACGCCGAGCACTTAATGAAGTACAACGAGAGCGTCTGAAACGCATTCTCCCAACAGCGAGAGTGTTTGAAACACGCTTTCCTAATTTCCGCAGAATTTTTAAGATTTTGTAATAAAGGCCAGCCACTAGAGTAGCTATTTAGTTTTTCTTTCAATAAGAACCGCCATTACTAAAGCGGCCAGGCATGTAATAAGGGCCAGCTATGAGAGCAGCCCCTCTAGTTTATTCTTTAACAATGAGCTAGAAACGCCCAACTCATACTTAAAAGTGGCGCTAAACACTCGTTACAAGCTTTTTACAACGCAAGTTCGGAATCCAGAACTCGGGAGTTGCAGCGTGCAAACATGCACGTTTAGAACATAACTCACCGATCGATCACTTATATATATATATATATATAGAGAGAGAGAGAGAGAGAGAGAGAGAGAATTAAATAAATAAAGGAGTGTGGGGATTTGAATTTGAGTTTTGGGGGGAAACTTTTGTGGGTGTGGTGGGGGGGGGGGAACTGTGTTTTGGGATCTGGACCTTTGATTTTGGGGGGATTGAAGGAGAGCCACTTGATAGCTTTCTTTGTGTTTTATTATATATATATATATATAGACACACACTCTTAGAGAGAGAGAGAGAGAGAGAGAGAGAGAGAGAGAGAGAGAGAGAATTAAATAAATAAAGGAGTGTGGGGATTTGAATTTGAGTTTTGGGGGGAAACTTTTGTGGGTGTTGGGGGGGGGGGGGGGGGGGGTGGGGGGGGGGGGGGGAGAACTGTGTTTTGTGAGGTTAGATCTGGACATTTGATTTTGGGGGATTGAAGGAGAGCCACTTGATAGCTTTCTTTGTGTTTTATTATATATATATAGACACACTCTTAAACCTGTACAGAACTAGGCACAAGAAATCAACACATATGTCCTCTATATATATTTATAACTACAGATACATGCTCTATGTATATATTTATAACTTCAGAACCTCTACAAACAAATCAGCCACATAAATTGAGCGCTTTTCGGATTAACTACTGAAAAATATCAATGAAATTATGGGATTCATTAATCTGACCACTACCATGAAGGAACCAGTTACTCTGAGAAGTCACAGCTTCAACTCCATACTCAGCACCATAAGTACTCCGTGTATTTATTGACTCATTCAGATTTGGAGTGCAAGTACTTTGTCGACTTTCCAAGCTCGTCCCTCGCCATGGCAGTCGAGCTTTAACTCTCACAGGGAACTGGCTTCGTTGACGATTATTCATCACTTTTGCCTTGGAAGTGGAGGTGGTGGTGGAAGTGGAGGAAGCAGCGGACTTCCCTGTTAGTCGTTGCACCAGAGCCATGAACTCGCTGGCTTCTGCGTGGATCACCTCTGGTGCAACCAAGTATATGATGACCGGCTTCTTCTGAATCTTTTTCTCTGCCATTAATCAGATTGCTGCGGTTTACTAAGATAATTTTCCTTATTTGAAATCTGTTTCATTCTATATATAGATAGAGAGGGAGGGAAAGCCGAATACTTGCTAAATGGCATAACATATGTCGGCTATAATTCAACGCTTATATCCACTTGTGCTGTTTTTGTATAATTGTATAAGGTAAACACTGAGGACCTGTTCATTAAATTGATAGTCGAGGAAAGTCAATAGTCCTGATGTATTCTGTATTGAAGCTTGTTGCCAAATAATCAAACTTATAAATTAAATCATTTTAATTAATTAGCTAGCAAAACAGTATCATTGATAAATTTTTAATGGTTCTTGTTTGAAAGATTGCGATGATTTTAATTTACTACTGAGAACAAGTCCATATATATATAGTATATTTTCCATTGTTCAAGTGTCTCACATTTTGTATAATGGATATATAAGACAGATTATTGATCAAGAGTCATTACAATGAGGCAAGAACCTTAGTATATATAGACAAAGCCTATGTACAACTAACACATACACATGATACACCCACAATCACATCCATACATACTCCTAATGTATAACTCATTCAACAAAGTGGTTAGTACAATTGGCTACTAAATTAGCAATATGAAAGAAATAATTAGGACAAACATAAGAAGGAATTTGTAGTATCCTTAAATTTTCATGTACTTTGCTGATAAATTATTGCAGAAAGTAATAGTTAGTGTTGAGGCAAAATAAACTTTGATACAATCTTGCAAGTAATAGTTTAGGCTTATATTATAATGACGAATAAGGTTCCGCTTGCGATTTATACTTAAATTTATAATCTCTACTATTATAACAATACGTACCTGTCTTGTCTGTGAGGCTTACCATGATAATTCATGATATTCAAAGGAGGGATGGTTAATTTTTCTAGCCCATACACATCCAACTTAATAATATTGTACCCAACTTGATAAATGATAATGTACGTATACAGTGGGCTTAAAATACGCTTTTGCTTTTCACAATTCGCTCCTCCATTTGAAGTAGACAATGAAAGTCTTAATTTGACTAAATCTATCATACTAGATTTATATTAATGCATGTGATAGTACCATACAGAAAAGTTCATTTGTACAAATTACAGATATGACATAAGAAAGCACAAGGTTAACTACACCGTTGTCACTTACAACTTACAACGCAATGCTCTCGACTAATTAACAATTGATTTCATTGACTTTATTTATTTACATACTCCATGAAAACAATTGATTTCATTGAATTTATTTATTTACACCGAATAAGTATGCAAGACATATAAACCCAACAATAATATGAGGACACGGTTAATTAATTGCTTGGTTATTGCAGCTTGTGCAGTCAAGGCAAACAGCTATATATACCTACATACTACTGGCTGCTTTCGACGTGTATCAGGACTCGAGCAAATCTACGAAGCAAAAATACGTAGTATTGTGCTATTCCTTACCTCTTTTGGGCAAAAATAGAAATAAGTTAATTTTAAAAAAACTTGTGAAAAAATGCTTATGCACCCAATATTTCAATCTGTTTATTTCATATTCTACCAAGTAACAAGAATGTGAGATAGAACATTTCAACTTTACACTGTAAAACTATTCTCTCTAATTTTAATGCAGCATATTTCTTGAAGTAGAAGTACTCTATATAAGACCGATTTCCCTTGACAAACTAAATGTATTAGCTAATATCTTAATTAGTTGGTGCGAGAAATATAAATCTTTGATCATGCAAAGTTTAAAAAGAGATGAGGCCATGACATTTTCCTGTAAAAGTCGTCATCTCCGGCATTGTCAAGTTGAAAATTTCTTGCTCGATTAAAAAAAGGAGTAGGCCGGGAAACTCGTGGGAAGATGCCCTTCGTCAATGTTTTGTACAAGAAGCTGATTCAATTCAGGAAGAAGTGGTTATATACCTTCACCGTATATTTGTGTACATGGTAAATGGATTATGTGTTCACTATGAATTCAAACTGAGAATGTAAAGCAGGGTCAATATGTGCAGAGTTCATAACTACTTCACCTGCTCGAGTTGAAATTTGGAAGTCAAAGAAATAATTTGATTTACCTATTACCTTTTTCTTTTGGATATCCCGAATTTGATTTAGTACACGCTAAAGCAAAACTAATAATTTGATGGAGAATTCGGCATATCAACTATCAACCCCCATACCCTTATTACAAGGGAAAGAGACGAGAACTTTTGGCTTTTACGGAGGGCCATGAGTATCTTGGTTTTGGAAATGTATTTCCAAAGCCTAACCTCTTTCATTGGCAATAGTCTCTCGACCAAATTTTGGTGGAACAGATGGTGTGGGGCTCATTCGGTGAAGAAGTTGTTCCTAGACCTCTATGAATTCCCGACACAACCTCACATCACGATAGCCAAAACATGAAAAACAGGATCGTAGAGACCACCTTTTGAGGCCCGCCTCACCTAACCACTACGACTTAGACTTGAGGAATTCAATACTGCTAATCACACAGTCCGAGGTGGTCTATTCTCAAGGCTCAAATCGGAGAGCATGGGAAATGGAACGGAATGACAATATTACGTTTAGATCACTCTACAACCGTATTCATTTCATAGGTTGTAGGCCTCCATGGTCGTCAATCATTTTGAAAGCAAAGGCTCCTCTTAAAGGGAGGGTTCTTCTTTTACTTGTCCTCAACGATGCTATCCTAACGATGGAAAACTTGGTTAAAAGACAACCGAATATTGTGACCAATTGTGGCTTTTGTAGCACAAATATTGAATCTATGAACCATTTATTTATTGATTGTCATAGAAGCAAAGTTGTCTAGTTAGAGGTCTTGCGAGCCCTTGGAACCACTAACTACCCCCTGACTTATGAGGAACTGTCGATTGATCCTAAGTTCGGTAGAATCCGACACGAGATGAAGGAAGCATGATATATCGTCATTGTTGTAATAACCATAGTTTTATAGCTAGATGTAAATAAATTTTACTTGTGTGACTAGTAATAATATTTCTGATAATCTAACTCAAATCATGCACTTTATTTTCTTTTGGGCTATAGCTGCAGCAACATGACCGAGAGGACGGATCGCTATAGCTTTCCACGTAGATGAGTACGATAATGAGGAGTAGAGATTGGACCGATACTGGACTCATGACCCCACTTCAAGGGATGTTGTTGGAGGGTTTTTCATTTCTATTTCTTATACTCTTGATGTTGATCTGTTTTTGCGTTTGATTTGTCTCACCTTCCTAGTGATGTTGGAGGATTATTGTTTTACTTTCCTGCTTATCTTTCTTGTACTTATACATTTGCTCAGTTTTCTGGATTTTGTTTCGTTACTAACTTATTAATGAAACATGATGACTTCATCTTTGTCTCTGGAAAAAATAAACAAACAAACAAAACATACTGTTATTGTATTGTCACAACTTGGCTTCAACAACCTACAAAATAACAACAACATATACAATGATAAAATCACCATGTTTTTTAAGTATATGTTGAGGAAAAGAATAATGCATCATGCATCATTGATCTACACGAAGCTAAAAAATTCCTCTATGTCAACCTCCCTCCCATCTTCCTCTTCTTTCCCCTCACAGACCAGAACATAGTTCTTGAACCCTTGGATACCGAGCTACATGACTACAACGTGTACCTGAAACATGGATTCCCCATAATTCTACTGATCCACTTGGAATATACCATCTAAACAACAAAGTATACATCCCGATGCGGTTTGTTTTTGGGGTGGGGGGACAACAGGTGTGAGTTCTATCGATTTGTATGGTGGAAGTCCATACGCAGTACGGGTGTCGGTCCGACCCCGGGTAGCGGGAGCGGCTCGGAAGAAGGAGCGTGAAGAGGCTCGAAAGAGAGGACGGGTGCTCGGCTCGGATCCAGGAGCTCAGCTCGGTTGGATCTTCTGTACCTGCACACGGCCTAGGAACACCGGAGAAGTCCCAACGACAGGCCCTCCAACGATCTAGTCAGTCACTTGAAAAGAGACTGGGCCGCTAGGGTTCAAGTGGGGAGAGATTGATTACCTTTTACAATGAGGAGGGGGTGGAGTATTTATAGGCAGGGGTAAACGGGTCTGGAGCCCTGGAGGGCCGGGTTGGACCTATTTTCCCATGGGCCTGAGCTGGCCGAGGCCCATTAGACTGCAGCTGGTCTGATAATCACAGGGGGGAGGATCCAGAGGAGATCGGAAGGCTCTGGTTGATGCTGCACAATTTATCCCATATCACAAGCCCCCCACTCCTGCGAGACTGTGCCTGGCTGGTTGTGGAGGAGTAGTCGAGTTTTATGACGAAGGGTGAGTAGAGAGTTCCTGTAACTAGGGTTGGTTCGGAGGTGGCGCTGGGCTGGTTTTAGAGCGCATGTTACCGAGCGCGAGGGCACCAGCGGCTGAGCATGGAGGTCCGCCGCCGAGCAGGTTGTGGCGATTCCTTTTTGAACAAAATGATGGGCGGAGTTCGACTCGGTCCGTCAAGGCTTGAAAGGGTCAGAAGGACGAGCAAGACTAAGTGGCTTGGCCTGTTGAAGCTACCCCTATGCTCGAGATGTGGGTCGACCGTCGAGACTTGATGGGGTCGGGAGGACGAGCGAGGTCAAGTGACTTGGCCTGTTGAAGCTACCCCTGTGCTCGAGATGTGGGTCGACCGTCGAGACTTGATGGGGTCGGGAGGACGAGCGAGGCCAAGTGACTTGGCCTGTTGAAGCTACCCCTGTGCTCGAGATGCAGGTCGACCATCGAGGCTTTAGGGAGTCGGAAGGACGAGCGAGGCCAAGTGACTTGGCCTGTTGAAGCTACCCCTGTGCTCGAGATGTAGGTCGACCGCTGAGGCTTTAGGGGGTTGGTAAGGCGAGCAAGGCCAATGAGTTGGCCTGTTGAAGCTACCCCTGTGCTCGAAATGTAGGTCGACCGTCGAGGCTTTAGGGGGTCGATAGGGCGAGCGAGGCCAAGTGACTTGGCATGTTGAAGCTACCCCTATGCTCGAGATGCAGGTCGACCATCGAGGCTTTAGGGGATCGAAAGGACGAGCGAGGCCAACTGAGTTGGCCTGTTGAAGCTACCCCTGTGCTCGAGATGTGGGTCGACCATCGAGGTTTGATGGGGTCGGGAGGACGAGCGAGACCAAGTGACTTGGCCTGTTGAAGCTACCCCTGTGCTCGAGATGTAGATCAACCGTCGAGGCTTTAGGGGGTCGGCAAGGCGAGCGAGGCCAAGTGAGTTGGCCTGTTGAAGCTATCCCTGTGCTCGAGATGTGGGTCAACCGTCGAGGCTTTAGGGGGTCGGTAGGGCGAGCAAGGCTAAGTGACTTGGCCTGTTGAAGCTACCCCTGTGCTGGAGATGTGGGTCAACCGTCGAGGTTTGATAGGGTCGGGAGGACGAGCGAGGCCAAGTGACTTGGCTTGTTGAAGTTACCCCTGTGCTCGAGATGTAGGTCGACCGTCGAGACTTAAGGGAGTCGGAAGGACGAGCGAGGCCAAGTGACTTGGCATGTTAAAGTTACACCTGTGCTCGAGATGCAGGTCGACCGTCGAGGCTTTAGGGGGTCGGCAGGACGAGCGAAGCCAAGTGACTTGGCCTGTTGAAGCTACCCCTGTGCTCGAGATGTAGGTCGACCGTCGAGGCTTTAGGGTGTCGGCAGGACGAGCGACTCGGAGATTCCAATAGCCGTTATGTGAACCATTTTTCGCGAGAATCGAGGAGTTACAGTAATTACTTTCGCGAGAATCGAGGTAGTTACTGTAACTGATTCTCACGAAAATTGAGGAGTTTCACTCCTCTATATATACTCGTCCCTCTCCTTTGTTCTCATTTCTTACTTTCGTTTTCTCTCACTAGAACTCAGAGCTTCTCTCTCTAGGGCTTTTCGTCACCGTCGACTAGTTTTCCGGCCACTTTTCCATTCAAGTCACAAGTTAGTTTTCTTAGTCATGTCTAGGGCTCAGTCCGGTTCCTTCGCCTCTACCTCCGACAGCTATGTTCATACAGGGCTATCGGAGTCCACCACCTCTTCAGATGCCCCGGAAGCTTCGATCTTGTGGGACACGGCGGATGAGGTGTTAGTCGTGGAGCCTCTACGGACTCGCAAACCCTATGTTGTGGAGAGTAGTAGTTCGGATAAGGAGGGTACCGAGGACGAGGGTGAAAAGGAGGGTGAAGGAGGGGAGGAAGGAGAGGATGAGGCCAAGGGTGGTCAGGTCGGGGGGACGGACTCCCCCAGAGGGCCTCCGCCCTCGAGCCGTTGGCGACCTCGTCGCCTGAGAAGGCTCGTAAGGTTCTGGAGAAGAGGGTGAGGGTGACCCCACCAAGCAGCCCTGATAGGACGATTGCACCTTGAAATTTAGGGGTCTCATTTTTGCCACAGCCTCGGTCAATCAGGAACTACCCAGATGATATTAGGGATAAGGTCCTCTGTGGGGTGCAACCCTCGTCGCCGAGCCGGGTGAAAGTCAAGATGGACAGTACTCCCACGGTTTTGAAGGGGGAGGATCTCTCGGTCATCCACGCGAGTTACTTCGTCGGCAAGGAGTACGAGCTGATGGTCCCGAGTGCTGGTCTTCAGCCGACCGACCCGTTAGCACCGTGGTATTGTATCTTCCCTGCAGACGCGTTCTCCTCGAGGCTGAGGCTGCCCATCCACCACTTCATCCGGGAGGTTCTCAACTGATCCTCACTGTGTCCGATGCAGTTTGGGCCGAACTCCTGGAAGCAGATGGTTGGCTTCATATTGCTGTGTACGGAGAGGAAGGTACCGCTGCGGTTGAGTATCTTCCGAGCTATGTTGGGGGTTAGCTCATCCGGCGAGTTCGAGGGGATCTATTACGTATCGCCTCGGAGCGGGTGCAAGGTCGTGCACAAACACCCTGACTCAATAAAGGAGTGGAAGAGAAAATATTTCGTCGTCCAGAACGAAGATCAGTGGGATATTCCGACGAAGTGGAATTTTTACAAGCCGAACTTCAAGGGGCCGAAGAAGGGCGATCTCTCGGGCCGAGGAATGGGTTTTGTGGAGCGCCTCCGGAAGAGCCACAGTATAAGTTGGCCAAAAGTAACGGAGAGTCACCTGATCCGAGCCGGACTGAGCCCTGCCCAGCCCCGTATGTTTTTTGTTCATTTTTATTTCCGTACTTCTCTTTTGTGCTCATTGTTTGTTAATGAACTTTTTTGCAGAGATGGATTCCGAGGCGATTAAGACGAGGAGGCTTGCCATGAAGAGGGAGAAGGCGGAGCAATCTGAAAAGGGGAAGCAAGCGGCGACCTCCGAGGCTCCGTCCGAGCCGAAGTCGAAGAAGCAGAAGGCGAGCCAGTCGAGGGAGGTCGCCCTCGCGCCGAGCAAGGGGGCCTAGAAGGCGTCCGAGGTCTCGCAGGGTCGCCTCCCTCCTCTATGCACCGATGCCCAGACTATGGTCGGGGAGGAGGGCCTGCAGCCTTAGGCCCCGGACTGGGCCATCCGCCAGGGGGATACCTTAACCGAGAGTCCCGTCTAGGTGGAGTTCGTGGACAAGATGGCCACACCCTGGGATCGGCAAAGCATGGGTGCCGATACCTCCGAGTCGGCCTACATGAGGTGGGCCCAGGTCAGTGTGCAGGTAAATTCTGAGGCCTTCGGCTTCATTTCTTTTATATTTGTTTATCAGAACTTTATTCTCACCCAAGTGTTTCGACTTCGGATGTAGGCCTGCTTGTCCGGGAACCAGGTGAGGCGGCTTCACGAGACGGAGCTAAAGTACGAGCGCAGCCAGACCAATCACTACATGCGCGAGATGGTGGATCTGAAGACCTCCCTGGAAGCCTTGATGAAGCGGGAGCAGGCTCTGAAGGCCGACCTGGCCTCGCGCACAAGAGGGAGGCGATGCTAAAGCAGGGGTTCGAGGCCGAGAAGGGGGCGCTGATCTTGAAGGCCCAGGACGTGGTCATTGAGGCGCAGAACGAGGCGTACGCCAAAGCACTGGGCACGTCAAGCACTTCTTCTCGACCTTGGACCTGTCGCACCTCGACTTCGACATGGAGATTGAGGGGCCACCGAAGATCCCCGGGCACGAGGCGCTGGGCGAAGGGGATGGCGGAGTCGGAAGAGGGAGTGCCGACCCGGTGGTTGATCCCGTGGTTGTTGCCGGAGCTGAGGGAAAGGTGGGCTCGTAGTCGTAGTTATTTTTTCTCTTCTTTTTCGTTGTCTTTTTTAATGTATTTTGCCGATCGCGGACTGACCACCGCAGCATTTTGTAAACAAATTAAGAATTTATAATAAAGATTTTTTGGCGAGCAAACTGTTTTACCCTTCATTGTCTTGCTTTTGGGGTCGGCTGTTGGAGTTTGTCCGATCCTCTTAGACTTGTGTAATTTTTCAATTTATTTTGCTTCTATAAGATGTTGGCCATTCTTGTCGAGGCTGATCCTCGGCGATCCGAGGTGACGTGGCTTCGGAGTAAGATCAAGGTATTAGAGTCTACCCTTGATCGGTATCGGAAAGAAGCTCGTGATCACGACGCAACCTTCCATTATTTCCAGAATAAGTCGAAGGAGCTGAGCGCAGAGTCAGCTCAGTTGAAGAAGGCGATAGCTGACCGAGACCTCGGTGGTGCGGGCCTTGGATTTTCCATGTCGAGTGCTTCGGTGCAGAGGCCCATATCAGAGTCATTCCTCCGCAAAGTCATTGTGGAGAAAGAGATCGAGATCCAGCATTACAGAACGATGCTAGGAAGGTCGGTCCCTTCGGCGATCGGGGCTTCCTCGAGGCGTGAACCGTCCCCAATACTGCGATTGGAGTACGTGAGGCCAGGCGATGCTTAGAGTTCCGTGGCCGGTGTGTCCTCTATGGCCGACCTTAGAGGCTCAGCAAGGCATGCTGCGGAACCGAGTCGCTCGGCGGGATTCGAGTTGACCCGCCCGAGCACAGAGGGGGCATGAGGGTAGTTTAGGACGAGGCTTTGATTGTAATAAAGAATAAATCTTTGTATTGTGCCCCCCTTGGGAGTTATAATAAAGAATAAACTTTTCCGACCCATCCGAACTTGTTGCTGAGAGTGCGTTGAAGATTAATGTTAGGGCATTTATTCAGTATCGGGGCTGAGCATAAGGATAGGGGCTTGAATTGGATTCGGTCGGGTCTGAGGGTTGATCTCTTCGATGGGAGCTGTGGTCGGCTCCGAACACGGAGATGGCAAGGGAGAAGAGTCCTGAGGGTTCAGCGGGATTGGACCGTCTTCCAACGTCATTAATGAGACGACTTTTTGCCTTCCCACGTTACTTAATGAGGCACCGCTCTGACTTCCGCCGTTTCAACTTCCGATGCCATTAATGAACCCCTCAGGGGGGCTATAAAAACCCCCACCCTCACATCAGAAGTTTGACAGAGAAAACTCGCAATCCCATGGGTTCTCCTCACCGGAGGCTTGCCTGCCACCCTCTAGCAATTTGGGGTAACGGCTTTGAGGGCCGTTTATCCCAAGTTGTCAGCGGGTGAAAGGTTGGCCGACCTTGGGAGGAGGACTTTGGGTGCCCTGCCGAAGGCGGGCGTCCTACTACGGAATTGTTTGGCCGAGAGTCCCGGATCGGTGGCTCCCCTGCCACATAGCATTTTTTGGTAGACAGCCCGTAGGGCAATCTGCCCAAGATTGCTAACGTGTGAGAGGTGTGTCGACCAAGGTCCGAGGGCTCGGTTAATTTTTTTGGACGAGGGTCCTAGAGTAATGCCCCGAATTCCAAATAAGACCGAATTCGAGGATTCACAGGATCATACACTTCACTTCTTACAATTTTATAACGAAATTAAAACTTTTCAATAATACATCAGAGTTCATTACACTTTTATTTACACAATGGAGGAATACAACAATGAAATAAAATAAACTTGTACAACTGTAATAATGTAAATCATCAACTGCATCATAACATCTTTACTTCTTCATAAAAAGTCCATTACCTGCATATTAAGCTGAGGGCACGTCAGTCACTTACAACTGACGAAAAATGTTATACTCGGTCATCCTCTCTATGCCGTACATATAACGATCTCATTACTTTATCAAACCACAAATTGAATGAATAGTAAAGTGTTAAATTGTGACTACGCTAAACATGTAAGTGTATGTGATGCCTTAATGCCTAATGCACACATTTTTATACTAGGATGACACTAATGCATACTTGTTCGGATTCTATGCATCTCATACTATATAGGTCCGAGGTCAAACACCTACGTACTCCACAATAAAGGGTTCAATCCCTCGTCTTGACACTACCCAGTAGTAAGAACAAGGTTTAGGCATTCCACGAGTACGGATCCCAGTCCCATAGTACACTGTCCGACTGTTATACAGACTCCTCGTCGTGCAAATCCCCCGCAAGTGCCCCTCTAGCCCCGGTATACGTATATACACTGGAGAACGAAAACCATCCGCCCGACTACGCATAGTCCCATATTTAAATAAACTCGTCTCCATCGGAGCAACCACAGCCCCAGAGTACACTGTCCGACCGGGTCTATAGTCCCGAAGTACATCGCCCGACTATATAGAGTGCTCCACTTACGTTTCCCAGGTTTACTACACTTCTCTTAAGTGCCTAATTCTTAAATTCAAGACATGAATAAGTTATCACTCCTAGAATTAGTTTTACCTCCTACCGGACTTACCCACAAAAATACGAGATAGCTCCATGGCAATATCTCAAAATTATATCTCAAACCTTTTATTCCAATAGTGCTGGCACCCGAGGTCTTACTAACTCTAAATCATAATTTTTTATGTACCAGAATCATGGGTATTCATACCCTTCATATATTAACTCAAAAGCCTATATCTCCAACTTATTCTTAAATAAAATCCATATTTCATCTTAGTACTTATTCATGGTTTATTCATGCATTTTCAATTCAATCAGAGAACAAGTAATTTCTTTCTTGGACAAAGGATTCATCACCATAAAGTCTATTTTGGGCAAATTAAGCAATTCCCATCTCAACATAAGTGTTTATTTACACAAGAGAGATTCATAACTTGTTACATATCTTTCCTTCTTTTCAAAAAGATCTTATGCCCAAAATAATAATTTTTTGGAGTTAAAACTCACTTAATAATTAATATCCCATTTTTACTTCCTCAAAAATATACAATAAAATTTCCATAACAATGTCTAATAGCTTCCTTTTTATCTTATAACCATAATAGGAGTTTATTCATACTTAAAAAAGCATCTTAGTCTATTAAAACCAACCAAAAAAATAAAAAGAAGGGCTTGGGTTTCGAACCAGCACCTGCCGACCATACACAGCAGCACCCAAGTCCCAACCCATTAGCCACTAAGTCCATTGTGGATTTTTGTCATATATTGAAATAATGACTCCTTTATATATATACAGTACAGATTTGAGATTTATTAAGTGAATCAAAATAAAAGGTGATTATCAAGTTTCGAACCCAAGGACTCTTATAAATAGTGCTTAGTGGTGCACTGGCTAACCAGTAAGTCCAAATATATTTTCTATTTAGATGTATTAATATACTTTTGTTTATACTATTCTGAATTTAGTTCTTTTTCGAAAAACTCATTTATCCAATGATCCATTTTTTTAGGATATTGGATAAACTTCTCTTTTGGACTGAGATGAATCTTAAAAATAATAATCAACAAGTTCAAACTTATTTTTAGAATATATCTTTATTTTCAAATAGATTTTTCCTTTCTTTTTACATACAAAAATCTGCATTTCTTCTCGAAACTCGAAATTAAGAATCATGTTTTGTTACAACTAGTTCATGTACTCCATTATACTAGTTAAATTTTTTGTGATAAAAATCAAGCATGTCTCTTAATCAATCATGAATATCTCAAAGGAATTCTTTCATGGAAAAATTTGTATTTTTAACATATGTCGACATGTTTCATGGCAATAACAAAAATTATTTTTCTCTTTTCTTTTTCTTTCTTAATCATCATGTCTCTAAGCGTATGCCGAACAATAACATTCTTTAACAATTTCTTTTATATATCACACATTCGACAAACATAAATTTGCAAACATTCTAACATGATTCATATGATTAATTCTTTGGTTGAACTATTCTTTTTAATTAGCATGGTAACAAATTATTCACTAAGCCTCAACAAGATCATTGCATGTTATGCTAGCATGGATTCTATCTACACATTTCTCATCATATCCAATTCATACTACTCATTTAAAATAATTAGCATGCAATTTCTACTTTAGAAAGAAGGAGATCACCCACTTTTAAGAAGAATGAAAATAACAATTGAAGAGACCTCCTCTAGCTCCTAGCTCCACTAGCACCTCCTTGTTCTTCTCCTCCTAGCAAGCCTCCAAAGTACCAAAATACTCTCTTTCTCTCTTTCTTTTTCTCTCTAAATTTGTTAAGCTTTGGTGTGACAAGAGAAGGGAAAATGGGGGTGTATCTATAGGATAATGGGAGGGTTTAATTTGCATAAATCTCTACCTAGTAAATTGCTCTCTTAATTTTTCACCCTTTCAAAATCCAAACTCCTAAAACTCCCAACTCTTCAAGTTCTCAACCTTTCAAAACCTCAACTCCCCACCTCCATTACTACCAACCGGCCAAACCCCTTGCCCTCTCACATTCCACGTGCACGTGGTGTGCACTAGTGCACACACATGCACAAAAAAATTAATACAATTTCTATAGTTTAAAGATGTGTATTAAAAATTGTACTTGTCATGTATTAGTCCAAGCTTAACTTTAAAAATAGGATTTTACTAATGTGCTTAATTCATGGGCTCTCTTTTAATTTATTAACTTAATTATTCTAGTGGGCTTTTCTTTTAATTGGTCTAATGGGCTAGAAATTAACTTTAGGTCCATGGGTTAAATAAAAGGCTAAATAAAATTATGCATGCTAAAATTTGTAAAATGAGAGTAAGAAAAGAGATGGGTAAATTTGCACATGCATCATACGTGCAAAAATCAAAAAATACATTTTTAATTAAAATAAAAATGTGGAGTGTTACACCTGGGTCGGCGGCTCCCCTGCCGCCCTCGCACAATTCGGGGTTTCGGCTCTAAGGGTCGTTAACCCCGAGTTGTTCGAGGGTGAGAGGTGGGTCGACCAAAGATCCGGGGCCCAGGGCGTCCGAGATGCTCGCGGGGTTCGGTGGCTCCCCTGCCACCCGCTGGCAATTCGGGACTTCAACTCCAAGGGTCGTTAACCCCAAGTTGTCCGCGGGCGAGAGGTAGGTCACCGAGAGGTTCAGCGCACGGAGCGTCTTTTAGGCGAGGTTCCTGGGTCGGTGGCTCCCCTGCCTCCCTTGAACAATTCGGGGTTTTGGACTCTAAGGGTCGTAAACCCCGAGTTGTTCGCGGGTGAGAGGTGGGCCGACCAAAGACTTGGGGCTCGGGGCGTTTACCTGAGGGCGAGCGCCCTAAATCTTTAATGAAAAACCTTTGAGTGGGCTGGTTAGCTGAAGTCCTGACCGGAGGTCGGGGCTTGGGGATCGGTGGAGAGTGACGGACCCCAACGTATTGGCTTGAGAAAGCCACCCATGTGCTCGAGTTCGCCATTCGACGTCGAGGCTTGGGAGTCGGCGAAGAGCATTGAGCTCCATTACCTCAGCTTGAGAAAGCTACCCTTGTGCTCGAGTTCGCCATACGGCATTGAGACTTGGGCGTCGGCGGAGAGCGCTGAGCTCCATTGCCTTAGCTTAAGAAAGCTACCCTTTACCCTTGTACTCGAGTTCGTCATACGTCGTCAAGACTTTGGGGTCAGCGGAGAGCACTGAGATCCATTGCCTTAGCTTGAGGAAGCTACCCTTGTGCTCGAGTTCGCCATACGGCGTCGAGGCTCGAGGGTCGGTGGAGAGCGCTGAGCTCCATTGCCTTAGCTTGATAAAGCTACCCGTGTGCTCGAGTTCACCATACGGCATCGAGGCTTGGGGGTCAGTGGAGAGCACTGAGCTCCATTGCCTTAGCTTGAGAAAGCTACCCTTGTACTCAAGTTCGTCATACGGTGTCGAAGCTTGGGGGTCGGCAGAGAGCGCTGAGCTCCATTGCCTTAGCTAGAGGAAACTACCCTTGTGCTCGAGTTCTCCATACGGCATCGAGGCTTGGGGGTTGGCGGAGAGCACTGAGCTCCATTGCCTTAGATTGAGAAAGCTACCAGTGTGCTTGAGTTCGTCATACGGTGTCGAGGCTTGGGGGTCGGCTGAGAGCGCTGAACTCCATTGCCTTAGCTTGAGAAAGCTACCCTTGTGCTCGAGTTCGTCATACGGTGTTAAGGCTTGGGGGTTGGCGGAGAGCGCTGAGCTCCATTGCCTTAGCTTAAGGAAGCTACCCTTATGCTTGAGTTTGCCATACAGCATCGAGGCTTGGGGGTCGATGGAGAGCGCTTTGCTCCATTGCCTTAGCTTGAGGAAGCTACCCTTATGCTCGAGTTCGCCATACGGCATCGAGGTTTGGAGGTCAGCGGAGAACGCTGAACTCCATTGCCTTACCTTGAGAAAGTTACCCGTGTGCTCGAGTTCACCATACGGCGTCGAGGCTTAGGGGTCGGCGGAGAGCGCTGAGCTCCATTGCCTTAACTTGAGAAAGCTACCCGTGTGTTCGAGTTTGCCATACAACGTCGAGGCTTGGGGTTCGGCGGAGAGCGCTGAGCTCCATTGCCTTAGCTTGAGAAAGCTACCCGTGTGCTCGAGTTCGCCATACGGCATCGGAGCTTAGGAGTCGATGGAAAGCGCTGAGCTCCATTGCCTTAGCTTGAGAAAGCTACCCATGTTCTCGAATTCGCCATACGGCGTTGAGGCTTAGGAGTCGGCTGAGAGCGCTGAGCTTCATTGCCTTAGCTTGAGAAAGCTACCCGTGTGCTCGAGTTTGCCATACGGCGTCGAGGCTTGGGGGTCGGTGGAGAGCGCTGAGCTCCATTTCCTTAGCTTGAGAAAGCTACCCGTGTGCTCGAGTTCACCATACGGCGTCGAGGCTTAGGGGTCGGCGGAGAGCACTGAGCTCCATTGCCTTAGCTTGAGAGAGCTACCTATGTGCTTGAGTTCGCCATACAGCGTCGAGACTTGGGGGTCGGCATAGAGCGCTGAGCTCCATTGCCTTAGCTTGAGAAAGCTACCCATGTGCTCGAGTTCGCTATACGGCGTCGAGGCTTGTGGGTCGGCGGAGAGCGCTGAGCTCCATTGCTTTAGCTTGAGAAAGCTACCCGTGTGCTCGAGTTCACCATACAGCATCGAGGCTTGGGGGTCGGCTGAGAGTGCTGAGATCTATTGCCTTAGCTTGAGAAAGCTATCCTTGTGCTCGAATTCGCCATATGGCATCAAGACTTGGGGGTCGGCGGAGAGCATTGGGCTCCATTGCCTTAGCTTGAGAAAGCTATCCGTGTGCTCGAGTTCGCTATACGACGTCGAGGCTTGGGGGTCAGCAGAGAGCGCTGAGCCCCATTGCCTTAGCTTGAGAAAGCTACCCTTGTGCTCGAGTTTGCCATACAGCGTCGAGGCTTGGGGGTCGGCGGAGAGCGCTGAGCTCCATTGCCTTAGCTTGAAAAAGCTACCCTTGTGCTCGAGTTCGCTATATGGCATCGAGGCTTGGGGGTCGGCATAGAGCACTGAGCTCCATTGCCTTAGCTTGAGAAAGCTACCCGTGTGCTCGAGTTCGCCATACGGCGTCGAAGCTTGGGGGTCGGTAGAGAGTGCTGAGCTCCATTGCCATAGCTTGAGAAAGCTACCATTGTGCTCGAGTTTGCCATACAGCGTAAAGGCTTGGCATGGTTACATAAGGGGTTTACACAGAATCCGAGGTAGCAATTTTTTTGAATAAAAGAACATACATTCTTATACATAAAGCTGATTACAAATGTTCGGTTACATAATGACTTCAATCCTCTCTCTCGAGGTACTTGATGAGGTGCTTTGCATTCCAGGGCCTCTTGATAGGGGTGCCTCCCATGTCGGTGAGTCGGTAGGTACCGGGGCGCATTACTTTGGTGACCCTGTAAGGTCCCTCCCAATTAGGGGCCAACTTTCTCTTCTTGCTGGGGTCTGAGACTACTAGTTTCCTGAGGACGAGGTCACCCTTTTGGATGTTGGTGGGTCAGACCTTCTGGTTATAAAATTTCTCGACCCACTGCTGGTAGATGCTCCTCCGGACAGCGAATTTTTCCCTGACTTCATTGACTAGGTCCAAGTTGGCCCTGAGGCCTACCGAGTTGCCTTCTTCGTTGAAGGCCATTATTCTGGGGGATGGTAGGCCGATCTCCAAGGGGATAACTGCCTCGGTACCGTAGGTTAGGTTGAAGGGCGACTCGCCTGTGGGTATCTTCTTCGTCGTCCGGTGTGCCCAGAGTACGGTCGGAAGTTCGTCGACCCAAAGCCCCTTAGAAGAATTTTCCAATTGCTTTTTGAGGCCATCAAGGATTTGGCGGTTGACATTTTCAACTTGGCCATTTGATTGAGGGTGGCATATGGCCGAGAAGCGCTGTTGGACCCCGATGTCTTCGCAAAACTTTTAGAGATTCTTGCCGGTGAATTGGGTCCCGTTGTCGGTGATGAGCACCTGAGGGATCCCGAACCAACATATGATGTGCTTCCAGAAGAATTGCTGAGTTTGATGCTCGGTGATTGAGGCCAGGGGTTCGGCTTCGATCCACCTGGTAAAGTAGTCGATGGCCACCACCAGGAACTTCTTTTGGCCTGTTGCTTGAGGAAAGGGGTCGACCAGGTCCATTCCTCACATGGCAAAGGGGGTCGGACTGGCCAGGGATCGAAGATTGGCCTGCAGAAGTCTTTTTACTGAAGAAAACCTTTGACAGGGGCCACACCTTTTAACAAGGTTTTGTGCGTCTTGCAACATGGTCAGCCAGTAGTATCCATGATTTTGGGCCTTTCGGGCGAGCGACCTACTCCCCATGTGGCATCCGCCGATCCCTTCGTGCAATTCTTTCATGGCGTACTTGGCTTCGTCAGGTGTCAGACAGCGGAGGTAGGGCCTGCAGTCAGCCGCTGTGTACGAGCGCTTGAAGAGCATTCCGTTGATCAGGGTGAATCTCTCAGATCGGACTCTGACCCTTCTTGCCTCAGACCGGTCTCGAGGGAATTTGCCTTCCGAAAGGAATTTTAGGATGGGCGTCATCCAGTTGTTGGGTTGAAGATCAGTGTTGAAGCAGGAAGCTTCAGGGAGGTCGATGATTGGCTTGAGGCGGACCTCGATCAGAACGGTGCGGTCGAGCCCCTCGAAAGATAACGAGGCGAGCTTCGACAATGAATCGCCTGGGCATTCTGTGGGATTCGCTCCACTGAATAGGATTCGAAAGACGATAGGAGATTACGGACCACTGCCAAGTATTGTACCATCCAAGTGTCCCGAGCTTCGTACTCCCCGGTGATCTGGTTCACCACGAGCAGGGAGTCGCTGAAGGCCTTGATGTGTCTGGATCCAGCCTTGTGTGCGAGGGTGGGCCCCGCGATCATAGCTTCGTACTCTGCTTCGTTGTTTGAGGTCGGAAAATTCAGCCGGAGAGAATATTGGAGGACGAAATTATCGGGGCCCTTTAAGATGATGCCTGCTCTGCTCCCTCCTTCGCAAGACGAACCGTCGACATAAACCTCCCACATTGGGTCGGTCTCCGGGGTGTCAGACGGTTCGGAAATGGTGCACTTCATGATAAATTCAGCGAGTGCCTGCCTCTTGATTGCGGTTCTGGGATGATAGATGATGTCGTATTGGCTCAGTTCGATCGACCACTTGACCAGGCGGCCGGAGCTCTCTGTTTTGTGGAGGACGGTCTTCAGGGGCTGTTCGGTGAGGACCTAAATAGAGTGAGACTGGAAATAGGATCGGAGCTTACGAGCTGCTGTTATCAGCGCATACGCCATCTTTTCCATCTTTGCATGCGTGGTCTCGGTTGAGAGCAGAACCTTGCTTACATAATACAGGGGTTTTTGGAGGGCACTGAGCGCATTCTCCAAGGCCGAGAGGTATAGGAAGAGGGGTTCACCGGGTTCGGGCTTGCTTAGGAGCGGGGGATTGGCGAGGTAGGACTTCAATTGGTCGAACTCTTGTTGTTGTGGCTCACCCCACTCGAATCCTTTTGCCCTTCGCAGGGATTTGAAGAACGGGAGGGACTTCTCCCCTAATTTGGAGAGGAAGCAACCGATGGCCGCCAGTGTACCCGTAAGCCGTTGAACTTTTCTAATGTTCCGGGGCGGGGCCAGGTCGATGATGGCCTGGATCTTCTCCGAATTAGCTTCTATGTCGTGCTGGCTGACCACGAACCCCAAGAACTTTTCGGACGAGACGCCGAAGGCACACTTGGCGGGGTTGAGCCTCATGTTGTGAGACCGAAGGACGCCGAAGGCTTCCTCGTCGGCTTTTGACAATTATACCTCCATGTTCCGGCCGATCTGATTTTTTAAGACTCGGTTGACGAGTCTCTGGTAGGTGGCCCCGGAGTTCTTGAGCCCGAAGGGCATGACCCGGTAGTAGTAGAGGCCCTGGTCGGTGATGAAGGATGTCTTGGCGATGTCCGGAGAAAACATCCGGATCTGATTATAACCCGAGAAGGCATCTATGAAGGTTAGAAGCTCGTGACCCGATGTCGCGTCGATCAGAGCGTCTATACTGGGGAGCGGAAAAGGATCCTTGGGACATGCCTTGTTGAGGTCGGTAAATTCGATATAGATCCTCCAAGTGCCGCTAGCCTTTTTCACCATTACAACATTAGCCAACCACTCGGGGTAGCTGACTTCTTGAATGAACCGGACGAATAACAACTTATCTACCTCCGCTTTCACCACCTGTTGCCTTTCTGGGGCGAACTTGCCGCGCTTCTGTTGTACTGGCTAGGAGCCGGGGATGATGCTTAGGCGGTGCATGATTAAGTCTTTGGAAATCCCAGGCATGTCGGACGGTGTCCAGGCGAAGAGGTCGACATTTCGGCGAATGCAGTTGATCAGATCTGGCTTCAGCTCGGGGGAAAGGGTTCGGCTTACACGGAACCATTTGGACTTGTCCTTGGCTTCAAAGGAGACTTCCTCCAATTCGTCCGCGGGTTCTGACTCGGGATGGCTTTCTTCAAGTGGGAGCTCGACGACGTCGAGGGAAAACACACCGCCCTCGACCGCGGTCATGTAGCACGATCGTGCCGATTCCTGGTTGCCCCGAACGACCCCAATCCCAATGTCAGTCGGGAACTTCAGTTTTAGATGATAGGCATAGGGGACGGCCTGGAGCGAGCAGAGCTCGGGTCGGCCGAGTATAGTGTTGTAAGCTGCCTTGACGTTGACAACCATAAAATCCATCGACTCGGTTCGGAGGACGGGGGCCGTTCTTGCGGTCACGTCTAGTGTTACGATTCCCTCTATTTGCACCGGGATGCCAGAAAATCTGTGGAGGGTGTAACCGGTCTACTTCAGCTTTTTTCGGGGGAGTTTAAGGTTTTCAAACACTTCTAAAAAAAGAATGTTGACTGAGCTGCCGTTGTCTACCAGGATTCGGCGAACCTAAAAGTTGGCCATGATGAGGCTGATGACAAGGGCGTCGCAGTGTGGAAGCCGGATGCCTTCGATGTCTTCTCCTGAGAAGGTTACCGCCCGTTGCTAAATCCGAGGGGAGGGATGGTCCAGAACAGAGTTGACCTCTCAGATGAAAGCTTTCCAAGAAGTCTTAGATTCCCCCCCATGGATCCGCTGTGGACGCAGTGTAGGATGGTGTGTCCACCGGTTTCTTTCGGGTTCCGGGTCTCGATCAGGTCGTTGGCCGATCATCCGAGGGGGAGGTGAACCCCTCGGGCTCCTTGGCTCTCTTCGGTCTCTATGGTTGACCCGGGTGAACTCCTTCAGGTACCCTCGCTGTATAAGGGCTTTGATCTCATCTTTGAGAGCTCGGCAATGATCTGTATCATGCCCGGTGCCCAGTGAAAACGGCAGTAGAACCTCTGGTCTCGCTTCTTGCCGTTGTTGGGCGGTCGAGGAGGGAATCGGACAACCCCCTTGTCCTCGATTTCCATTAAAATTGCCAAAACGTTCTGAGTCAGGGGCGTATATCTTTCAAATCGAGGGACTGGGGGGACCCTTTTGGGACCAGTCGTGTCACGCCCCGCTTCCCAAAATACAGGAATACGAGCCCGTGACGTAGGCCCAGCGAATGATTTTAATATCATTCATAAGCTGTACCAGTTCTCAACTCAACAATACTCTGGAAATTAAATCATAGCCACGCAATCAATAATATCACAGAACAATAATTGAATTCAAGAAATTAAATATTCCAACATAATAATGTTACTGAGAAACGAGTAGCAATTACGGGTCAAAAGCCCATAATACAATTCTGAATAAATAAAAGAATTACAATGAATGAAAAGAACATGAAAGGGAATAATTTATTATCAACAGTTGCTCCAATCTAGAAGTACTGCTCTCCAACTCCTTCTGGTAGATCCTCAGGTCCACCTGTGACTGGATTAGCTAAAGAAGGAAAATAAATGTCCTTAGAGCAAGTACGGACAGCAAGTAGTGAAAACAGAGAGTAAAGAAGTAAGGTACGTGTAGGAGGTATGAATCAAGATCAAATTTGCAAGGGCAATAATGGTACTAATAGCAAGGGTCTTTATCAAGTATGTATACATGTCAACTAGGTCTATTATCAAGTTGTTTCTCCTAACTAGTGCATGTACTACTGCATCCCATACTACAGGTTCGATGCACGCACAACAGTGTTCGTTTTAGACTTCGTGGTGGGGTCAACAGAGCGTGTACTCGAATATATCACGATAACAAGATAACAAGCTCACGTCTCCACAAGTAATTCTCCACCTTCCACGCCAAGTTTTTATGTAACAAGATAACAAGATAACAAGTTCACGTCTCCACAAGTAATTCTCCACCTTCCACGCCAAGTTTTCATGTAACAAGATAACAAGATAACAAGTTCACGTCTCAACAAGTAATTCTCCACCTTCTACTGAGTACATTTTCTGAGACTGTCCACTACTAGGTTAACCCTTAGAAACCCCGTATTATTTAGTATTTTATTACTAAGTCATTCATGTACATGCGGGTAGTCATAAGAGTGTCAAGTGAATAATGATAATGCAGCAAAATGGTATATTACACAATAATAAACAAGAAACAGTAAATCTGAAATGGCTGACACAGTCAGACAAAAACAGGGATATCTCCTAGATTACAACTCCAAATTCGGACTTCTAGTAGGCTATGGACAACTAGACAGATAGGGCTACAAGTTATATTCAGGGTCTTTCTTCTAATTCGGACTGTATCTAGGTCAAACATACTGTTCTTTACGGTTCAGCTGTTCTGGCAGCGGCTAGATGTCAATTCCTAAGGAGTGGAAACAAGGTCTAAATGTATTATAAAAATCTATAAAAATTTGGGGTGAACCCTCAGCATATGTGTAAGGTTCCTAGAAAGTTTCATAGCATTCTAACACTAATTGCATGGTATATCATTATCAATTATGTCGATGGCATAATAATTCAGCAGTAAAAGAAAATGTAGACTAGCGGGACTAAAAATGTTATATCTTATAGCTCGTGACTTCAAATTAAGATTTGTCACTTGGGTGGGAAATCACGCCAAATAGACTAAAATTCTTATTTACATCTTGTGTGCTAATTCTCATATTTACAGGGTCGAAACCTTTGTGCCAAACAATACATGCAACAAGAAAAACTATCATGTTTATACCCATCAAGTGAGTAGTTATCGAACTATTGAATCACACATATATCAAGATTCATGTAAAACAAGTATTGTGAATTTTTCCAAGTCAACAAGTCAAGTGTATTTCTCCAGTAACAAGTCAAGTTAATTTGTCAAGTTCTAGTCTCAAGATCTCATGTAAATAGCATATATTTAATCACGGTATGTTTTCCTCATGTATAAATTTATTTATTCATATCAAATGCATGTCTAGGTTTGGGTTTGACTCAATGGATAATAAAATAGGTCAAGAGTACGTCGGGTTAGCTCGTGTAAATCCTCGATACTCTTAACGAGACGGGACACAAGGCAAAATTATTGATAATAAATTTGGAACTACTTGCAGGAGATCAATTAATTTGAACTAGAATAAAAAGAATAGTTCAATGGACTTGCCTTTTTCGTAGTAGTCGATTCGAATAATTAAGAATAACGGGATCAGAATCCCGGGGAACAATCCCAAGAGGCACGTGCAAAGTACGTACGTAGAACTCCAACAGCAAGCAGCAACAAGGAGTTATTCCCCACACTGGATTAGCCAAAACAGCAAGCAGCAGTGAATGGATCTGGTGCGGGTAGAACAGCGAACAGCAGGAGCAGCGAATCAAAAACGCGCCCCGCACAGGATCAGGCAGAACAGGGAACAGCGGCTCCGGGATTTGCTGTGGACGAACAGCGAACAGCAATCAGGGGGCACGGATCTTGGCGCGATCCGATGGTCCAAATTCGTCCCCGCCCTTTCTTCTTCTTCTTCGTCGTTCGCTACTTCGAAACGGAGAGAGGGAGACAGATAGGGACGGTGATGTCGGCTGTGCTGCGATGGCGACACCACATCGGGGAGCGACGCGGTGACTGCGGCACGGCGGAGGCGCGAGTGTGACGGGAGGCGACGACGGCGGCGTCCTCTGTTCGGTTTGAAGAACATGGAAGGAGTTCGGGACGACGGTGGTGGGTTCTGTGGCATCAGGGTTGGGAGGCGAAGGCTTGAGGGGCGGCGCGATGGCACAGTCGAGCGGAAAGCTCGAGCGGAGTTGGATCTTGAGCGGCAATGGCGGGGTGAAGCTTCGGTGATGGGGTGATGAGGCGAGATGGGAGTTGGGTTCGGAGTTTCGATGGCGTATGGTGATGGCGGTGAGGATGGGTGATGGAGATGGTGGATTGGAGCAGCGGTGGTGTTGGGTTTGTTTGTTTTGGTTGGTTTCGTTAACAGGAGAGGGAGAGAGAACGAAAGAGAGAGAGGGAGAGTTTGCTTGGGTTTTGTTTGGTTCTGTTGTTTTTGTTTTTGGTTTGTTTTAACAGAGAAGGAGGGGGAAGAGTAACGGGAGGGAGAGATGGAGTAACGGGAGTTGGAGGTTTTGTTTGTTAACAGGAGAGGAGATCGTGGGAAGTTGGGGGATTTGAGGGAGAAATAGTCTGGGTTGGTTAGGGGAATAGATTGTGGATAGCTCTAGACTATGATCCAATACCCAATAAGATTAGGTGTTGGGCTTGAGTGCAGATGGGCCACAAGAAAAATACAATAATATAATAATTAAATGGAAGCTAATAAGCCCACAACAAGACAAAGGCCCAGATACAATAATTAGGGGAAAAATACATCAACGACATACAAAAAAATAATAACCCGTACAATCGGGAATAGGGTTACAAATCCTACCCACCTTACAAGAAGAATTTCGTCCTCGAAATTCAAATCGATGGATCGTAGGTACCCCGAAAAGGAAAGAAAAACAATCAAACAACACAAATACAATTACTCAAAGAGATGAGGGAATTTCTTCTGAATTTCTTCCTCCAATTCCCAAGTCGACTCACCGGGCGAGTGAGGATTCCAAGAGACGCGAACGAGTTTGATCACTTTGTTCTTCAACACTTTCTCGCGTCTGTCCACAATAGCAACTGGCTGGACTTCGCAAGACAAGTCTGGTCTCATGGACAACTCCGAGTAATCAACCACATGGCTGTCGTCTCTAACATATTTTCTGAGTTGAGAGACGTGGAATACGTCATGAACTCCGGACAAAGCTGGTGGTAGTGCAAGTCGGTAGGCCACCTTGCCCACACGCTCCACAATATCAAAAGGGCCAATGAATCGAGGACTCAGTTTACCCCCTCCACCAAATCGGATGACGCCTTTCCAAGGTGATACCTTCAGAAACACGTGATCACCTGCCTCAAACTCTAGAGGTCTGCGATGACAGTCAGCCCATTTCTTCTGCCGGTCCTGAGCGGCTTGCAGATGCTTCCGGATCTGAGTTACTGCATCAACTGTCTTCATAATCAACTCTGGTCCCAAGAGTTTCCTCTCGCCAATGTCGTCCCAACAGACTGGGGACCTACATTTACGACCATAGAGTGCTTCAAATGGAGCCGCATTGATACTTGCCTGATAACTGTTGTTGTATGAAAACTCGACCAGGTGCAAGTGATCTTCCCAAGAACCACCAAATTGGAGAACACAGGATCGCAACATATCCTCCAGTGTCTGAATCGTCCTCTCGGACTGCCCGTCCGTCTGGGGGTGAAATGTTGTGCTATAGTTCAACCTGCTCCCCAGACTCTGCTGAAGACTCTCCCAAAAATGCGACCTGAACCTCATATCCCTATCGGATACGATGCTGACGGGAACACCGTGTAGTCTCACTATCTCCTGAATATACCGCTCCGCCAGGCTCTCAGTAGACTGACCCACCCTGAATGGGATGAAGTGGTCACTCTTCGTCAACCGGTCCACTATCACCCAGATAGCGTTATGACCCTTGGGACTCATGGGCAATGCTGTCACGAAGTCCATAGTAATATTCTCCCATTTCCATTCTGGAATCGGAAGAGGTTGCAATAATCCAGCGGTCCTCTGATGCTCTGCCTTCACCTGCTGACAAATCAGGCATTGTGACACAAACCTTGCCACAGCTCTTTTCATTCCATGCCACCAAAAATGCTGCTTCAAATCTCTGTACATTTTGGTACCTCCTGGATGAATAGAATATTGAGACTGATGTGCTTCCTCGAGTAATCTCTGCCTGACTTCACCTCTAGGAACACATAACCTGGATCCAAAACGGAGTGACCCGTCTGAATGGATGATTAAGTCAGATCTCAGACCTGCCCCCACTTCACTGCGGAACTCCTACAGTTGCTGATCATCTACCTGAGCTGCCTTGATCTGCTCCACTAACGAAGATTGCAACTGCAACATCATAAACTGCGTCTCTGCACCTGGGAGAATCACTTCCAGTTCCATTCTCCTCATATCTTCTAATATCTCCTTCTGCTTGGTCAGAAACATTCCAGTAGGCCTCCTACTCAAGGCATCGGGTATCAGATTTACCTTGCCCGGATGGTACTGCAAATCGATGTCGAAATCTGCCATCAGTTCTAACCATCTCCTCTGTCTCATGTTCAGATCCTTCTGCGTGAACACATATTTGAGACTCTTGTGATCTGTGAAAATTCCGACTCTATCTCCGAGCAAGTAGTGCCTCCATAACTTTAGAGCAAATATCACTACTGCAAGTTCTAGATCGTGGGTAGGGTAGTTCTTTTCATGCGGCCTCAGCTGCCTTGAAGCATAAGCCACAACTTTACCTTTCTGCATCAGAACTGCACCCAAACCTCTACCTGAGGCATCGCAGTGAATCACAAATCCTCCAGAACTGTCTGGTATCGTCAGCACAGGCGCTGATGTCAACCGGTTCTTCAATTCCACAAAAGCCTCCTCACAGGCACCATCCCAGACAAATCTCTGCTCCTTCTTTGTCAAGTTGGTCAAAGGTCCTACAATCTTTGAGAAGTCTTGAACGAACTTCCTGTAGTATCCTGCCAATCCCAGGAAACTCTGTACTTCTGGCACTGACTTCGGTACTGGCCAATCCTTGACAGCAGAAATCTTCGACGGATCAACTGCTACACCCTCACCAGAGACAACATGACCCAAGAAAGCAATGTGATTCAACCAGAACTCGCACTTGCTGAGCTTCCCGTACAATTGATTCTCTCTCAGGGTCTGCAAGACAATCCTCAAGTGCTTGGCATGATCCTCCATGTTCTGTGAGTACACCAGGATGTCGTCTATGAATACAAAGACAAATTGATCCAAGAATGGTGAGAATACCCTATTCATCAAGCTCATAAATACTGTCGGTGCATTAGTAATGCCGAAGGGCATCACTAAAAATTCATAATGTCCATATCTTGTGCGGAAAGCTGTCTTCGGAATATCTTCAGTCTTTACTTTGACTTGATGATAAGCCGAGCGAAGATCCAACTTTGAGAATACGGATGCACCTCCTAGCTGATCGAACAGATCATCAATCCTTGGCAGTGGGTACTTATTCTTCACTGTAACTTGATTCAGCTCCCGATAGTCGATGCAGAGTCTGCAACTACCATCCTTCTTGGTGGCGAACAACACTGGAGCTCCCCATGGCGAAACACTTGGCCTGATAAAGCCTCTGTCCAATAACTCCTGGATTTGTACCTTCAGGTCAGCCAATTCAGCTGGTGTCATGCGGTATGGGCTCTTTGAGATTGGCGTAGTGCCTAGCTGAACTTCAATACTGAACACTACGTCTCAATCTGGTGGAATCTCAGGCAACTCATCAGGGAATACATCAAGAAAGTCCCGCACAACCACGGGCGCAACTTCACCATCAGTGCACATTGACTCAAGTGCACAAGCCTTCGGGGAAATCGGGCTCTCGACACGTGCAGACGGTGTCTCACCCGCATGAAACTCGAACTCAGGTTGCCCAAGAAGCTTGAACGTCACCTTCTTCTTCCGACAGTCAATCACTGCGTGAGTGACGCCTAGCCAGTCCATTCCCAGTATGACGTAGAAACCCGAATTGTTAATCACAATTAAATCAGCTTCGAACTCTCTGCCACCAATCAGTAGGGGACTCTGCTTGCATACTTTAGAGCAAACGATAGTACCTCCACCAGTGGTAATGTCCCAGGCTGCTGGCATGTCATCGCTTGCCAATCGATGACGGTCGACGAAACGGGAGGACACAAATGAATGGGTTGCACCAGAATCGAACAACACATGGGCAGGGAGGGAATGCACAAGAATAATGCCTAATAGAAAAATCCAATGAATAAGAAATGGGGAATGCATGCATGGTAAAACAAAAGATCAAACAGTGAAGAAAAGGGATATGCAAGAACTGAATATAAAATAACAAAAATGCAACTACAACATACCTGCAACTACTCCAGTAGCTGTCTCAGCTTCAGCTGCAGTCAGGTTGAAGGCCTGACCACGACCTCCCATCTGACCTCCTCCAGGAGTCATCCTCCGGTGAACGAAAGCACGTCTCTGTGGAGGGAGAGCTGGCCTCACCTGAGGTCGGACCGGTGCTCCAAACTGAGCTGGACCTCCAGCTGGTGCAACAGGTCTGTTCCTGGGGCAGTCCCGCATGATGTGATCAACACCCCCGCACGTAAGGCACAGGCAGTTGGCACGGCAGCAATCCTTGTGCAAGTGCCCGACTCGGTTGCAGAAGGTACATGTCGGGACAGCAGGCGGATACGGGTGCACTCTCACAGGCGGGGTCGGAGCTGGCCTCTGAATAGGCCCCACAGCAGATCGAGGGAAGACGGGGTACTGCCCCCCTCGCTGAGTAGCATTGGTCCTCTTGTGAGTTTTTTCCTGGACCCTTGCAGCATCAAGTATGTCTTCATAAGTGCGATGGCGGTGGGCCACCAACTGGTTATGTAGGTCCGGACGAAGCCCCAACAGGAACCTGCGAGCTCGAGCTTCCTCATTTGCAACCATAGCAGGTGCAAAGCGACTGAGCCGAAGAAACTCTGCAGCATACTCATCCACCGTTCGATTCCCCTGAGTCAAGTAATGTCTTAATTAATATCGTCACATATGCTATAGGCAACAATAAATGACTTAATTAACATTACCGAACCTGAGTCAAGTTGACAAATTGTTGTTCCATCTCAGCTCTAGTGACACTGGGGAAGAATTTCACCATAAAATTCGCGGTGAAGGTGGTCCATGCAATAGGCCTCTCTAATCTATCAGTTTCAGCCTGCCACCAAATACGGGCAAGATCGATCAACTGGATGCTTACTACATCCACTCGGTTTGCTTCGGTTATCCTAGCAGCGATCAACAACTGTTCTGTTCTAATCAGCCATTGCTCAGCCTCCAATGGACCTTCAGCACCTGTGAACTTATCGGGGTGTAGCCTCATGAAATCAGCTACATTGCCCGGTCTAGGCAGCAATACTCCAGGCGTAGGTGCAAGAGGCTCCCTGTTGACAGCTCCTAAGGCTGCCTTCATCATCTCAGCATGCTCTCTCTGCATCTGCGCCATCTGCTACATGTGCCGCTCATTTTGTTCTTGCTGCAGCGTCATCATCTGCTGCAGTGCTTGGAGTACGGCAGTGCTCTCAGACCATTCTTCCCTCTGTTGGGAAGAAGAAGAGCTGTCCCTGAGCATCTGCACAATCTGTGCAATAGTGGGCTCTCCCACTGGGTCATCCTCGGGACGGGAAGAGAAAATCTCCTTCCTAACCATGGTCTGCATCATGAAAAATACAATTAGCATTCAGATAGCACGAATATCAACAAATGGAAGGAACAGGACGATTAGGGAATGAAGGAACTGAATGCGAAGGAGTCAAACAGGAATCAAGCAAAGGAAGTTTGTTGGTTATTACATGTTCATGTGATTCGCATGGTGTACATATTGTTGAGTTAAATCTGGTTAGAACCAAGATCGAGTAATACACCAATCAAAGTCAGACATCCATAAGATAGTCGTATTTGATCGACACATTACTCAAAACCCAGGCTCTGATACCACTAAAAACCTGTCACGCCCCGCTTCCCAAAATACAGGAATACGAGCCCGTGACGTAGGCCCAGCGAATGATTTTAATATCATTCATAAGCTGTACCAGTTCTCAACTCAACAATACTCAGGAAATTAAATCACAGCCACGCAATCAATAATATCACAGAACAATAATTGAATTCAAGAAATTAAATATTCCAACATAATAATGTTACTGAGAAACGAGTAGCAATTACGGGTCAAAAGCCCAGAATACAATTCTGAATAAATAAAAGAATTACAATGAATGAAAAGAACATGAAAGGGAATAATTTATTATCAACAGTTACTCCAATCTAGAAGTACTGCTCTCCAACTCCTTCTGGTAGATCCTCAGGTCCACCTGTGACTGGATTAGCTAAAGAAGAAAAATAAATGTCCTTAGAGCAAGTACGGACAGCAAGTAGTGAAAACAGAGAGTAAAGAAGTAAGGTACGTGTAGGAGGTATGAATCAAGATCAAATTTGCAAGGGCAATAATGGTACTAATAGCAAGGGTCTTTATCAAGTATGTATACATGTCAACTAGGTCTATTATCAAGTTGTTTCTCCTAACTAGTGCATGTACTACTGCATCCCATACTACAGGTTCGATGCACGCACAACAGTGTTTGTTTTAGACTTCGTGGTGGGGTCAACAGAGCGTGTACTCGAATATATCACGATAACAAGATAACAAGCTCACGTCTCCACAAGTAATTCTCCACCTTCCACGCCAAGTTTTCATGTAACAAGATAACAAGATAACAAGTTCACGTCTCCACAAGTGATTCTCCACCTTCCACGCCAAGTTTTCATGTAACAAGATAACAAGATAACAAGTTCACGTCTCAACAAGTAATTCTCCACCTTCTACCGAGTACATTTTCTGAGACTGTCCACTACTAGGTTAACCCTTAGAAACCCCGTCTTATTTAGTATTTTATTACTAAGTCATTCATGTACATGCGGGTAGTCATAAGAGTGTCAAGTGAATAATGATAATGCAGCAAAATGGTATATTACACAATAATAAACAAGAAACAGTAAATCTGAAATGGCTGACACAGTCAGACAAAAACAGGGATATCTCCTAGATTACAACTCCAAATTCGGACTTCTAGTAGGCTATGGACAACTAGACAGATAGGGCTACAAGTTATATTCAGGGTCTTTCTTCTAATTCGGACTGTATCTAGGTCGAACATACTGTTCTTTACGGTTCAGCTGTTCTGGCAGCGGCTAGATGTCAATTCCTAAGGAGTGGAAACAAGGTCTAAATGTATTATAAAAATCTATAAAAATTTGGGGTGAACCCTCAGCATATGTGTAAGGTTCCTGGAAAGTTTCATAGCATTCTAACACTAATTGCATGGTATATCATTATCAATTATATCGATGGCATAATAATTCAGCAGTAAAAGAAAATGTAGACTAGCGGGACTAAAAATGTTATATCTTATAGCTCGTGACTTCAAATTAAGATTTGTCACTTGGGTGGGAAATCACGCCAAATAGACTAAAATTCTCATTTACATCTTGTGTGCTAATTCTCATATTTACAGGGTCGAAACCTTTGTGCCAAACAATACATGCAACAAGAAAAACTATCATGTTTATACCCATCAAGTGAGTAGTTATCGAACTATTGAATCACACATATATCAAGATTCATGTAAAACAAGTATTGTGAATTTTTCCAAGTCAACAAGTCAAGTGTATTTCTCCAGTAACAAGTCAAGTTAATTTGTCAAGTTCTAGTCTCAAGATCTCATGTAAATAGCATATATTTAATCACGGTATGTTTTCCTCATGTATAAATTTATTTATTCATATCAAATGCATGTCTAGGTTTGGGTTTGACTCAATGGATAATAAAAGAGGTCAAGAGTACGTCGGGTTAGCTCGTGTAAACCCTCGATACTCTTAACGAGACGGGACACAAGGCAAAATTATCGATAATAAATTTGGAACTACTTGCAGGAGATCAATTAATTTGAACTAGAATAAAAAGAATAGTTCGATGGACTTGCCTTTTTCGTAGTAGTCGATTCGAATAATTAAGAATAACGGGATCAGAATCCCGGGGAACAATCTCAAGAGGCACGTGCAAAGTACGTACGTAGAACTCCAACAGCAAGCAGCAACAAGGAGTTATTCCCCACACTGGATTAGCCAAAATAGCAAGCAGCAGCGGCGGGATCTGGTGCGGGTAGAACAGCGAACAGCGGGAGCAGCGAATCAAAAATGCGCCCCGCACAGGATCAGGCAGAACAGGGAACAGTGGCTCCGGGATTCGCTGTGGACGAACAGCAATCAGGGGGCACGGATCTTGGCGCGATCCGATGGTCCAAATTCGTCCCCGCCCTTTCTTCTTCTTCTTTGTCGTTCGCTACTTCGAAACGGAGAGAGGGAGAGAGATAGGGACGGCGACGTCGGCTGTGCTGCGTGGTGACACCACGTCGGGGAGCGACGCGGCGACTGCGTCACGGCAGAGGCGCGAGTGTGACGGGAGGCGACGACGGCGGCGTCCTCTGTTCGGTTTGAAGAACAGGGGAGGAGTTCGGGACGACGGTGGTGGGTTCTGTGGCGTCAGGGTTGGGAGGCGAAGGCTTGAGGGGCGGCGCGATGGCACAGTCGAGCGGAGAGCTCGAGCGGAGTTGGAGCTTGAGCGGCAATGGCGGGGTGAAGCTTCGGTGATGGGGTGATGAGGCGAGATGGGAGTTGGGTTCGGAGTTTCGATGGCGTATGGTGATGGCGGTGAGGATGGGTGATGGAGATGGTGGATTGGAGCAGCGGTGGTGTTGGGTTTGTTTGTTTTGGTTGGTTTCGTTAACAGGAGAGGGAGAGAGAATGGAAGAGAGAGAGGGAGAGTTTGCTTGGGTTTTGTTTGGTTTTGTTGTTTTGTTTTTGGTTTGTTTTAACAGAGAAGGAGGGGGAAGAGTAACGGGAGGGAGAGATGGAGTAACGGGAGTTGGAGGTTTTGTTTGTTAACAGGAGAGGAGATCGTGGGAAGTTGGGGGATTTGAGGGAGAAATAGTCTGGGTTGGTTAGGGGAATAGATTGTGGGTAGCTCTAGACTAGGATCCAATACCCAATAAGATTAGGAGTTGGGCTTGAGTGCAGATGGGCCACAAGAAAAATACAATAATATAATAATTAAATGGAAGCTAATAAGCCCACAACAAGACAAAGGCCCAGATACAATAATTAGGGGAAAATACATCAAAGACATACAAAAAAATAATAACCCGTACAATCGGGAATAGGGGTTACAAGTCGCCTCTTTCCCGAGCCTTTTGAAGGGCTCAGCATCATCGACCTTGCGCTTCCCCCTGGCAACGGCTTCCTTTGAGCCCTCAGGATTGAGGGCAACCCGGATATACTTCTCGACCCTATTGAGTAGGTCGGGGAAGTCCATGGGTGGCTTCTTGGCCAAAGAAGCCTTGAGCTGGCCGTGGCGGACGTTGTGTCGGAAGGCGGCGGAAGCGAACCCTGCGTCGAGGGAGGAAACTGACCTCGCCTCCGAGGTGAACATCCGAACGAACTCCCGGAGGGATTCCCTGTCCTTCTGTTTGAGGTCCAGAAGGGAAGAGCTCGTCTTCTCGACCTTCCTGCTGGTTACGAAGTGGGTAAGGAAACCCACCTCCAGCTGCTCGAAGGAGAAGAGTGAGCTGGGGGTGAGTTTGGAGAACCACTCCCGAGCCGGGCCCCGGAGGGTAGCAGGGAATGCGCGGCAGAGGAGGGGATCCGCAGTGTTGTGAATCATCATAAGGGTCTTAAACCCCTCCATGTGATCAGCTGGATCATCCTCGCCATTATAGATCTCGAATTGAGGCGGTCTGAAGTTTCGAGGAATCTCAGCTTCAAGGATCTGGGGGGAGAAAGGGTGTCCGGTCGGACGATGGCTGCAACCCTGCATCGGTCCGCCCTCGCCGAGATTGGCGAGGCGGTTCTCCATTTCTTCCAAACGTCGAAGGTCGGGGTCCGCCGCTTCCTGGGGACGAGTCGATCCGTGGGACTCGCCGGCTCCCGTTGCTGACCTATGGGCGGAACTGTGGTAGACCTCGGTAGCCGGACCATCACGTATGGCTTGAAGGATCTCCTCCCGGAAGTTCTGGAATTCGACCCTTGTAACGGGGGCTTGTCCCCCCGGGTTCTGCGGGGGATTGTACGCCTGGGAAGGCTGTCGGCGATGGTTCGAGGCCGAGTTGGAAGCGGCCTCTCCCCTAGTCCGGCTGGCCTGCTTGTCCGAGATGACGCGGTGCAAATCTGACGCAATCGAAGGTTGGGCAGCGCCATTGGCCCGGGGTTGGTTGGAACCATGGTCATTCGTGCGGCTATGATGGTTGAGGTCCGGATGTTGCGCCGAGGTGACGGTCCTCCTAGGTTTGGGAGCCATGGAGGAGTTTGGCCCAGGGTGACGACTCTGGCTGGGCTCGAAAGGATGATAGTACTGAGGAGGTAAAGTTTCCCACAGACGGCGCCAACCTGATGCGATTTATTTTTGGGGTGTGGGGGCAACAAGTGTGAGTTCTCTCGATTTGTATAGTGGAAGTTCCTACACAGTACGGGCGTCGGTCCGACCCACGGTAGCGGGAGCGGCTCGGAAGAAGGAGCGTGAAGAGGCTCGAAAGAGAGGACGGGTGCTCGGCTCGGATCCAGGAGCTCGGCTCGGCTGGTCTTCTGTACCTGCACACGGTCTAGGAACACCGGGAGAAGTCTCGGCGACAGGCCCTCCGACGATCTAGTCAGTCGCTGGAAAAGAGACTGGGCAGCTAAGGTTCAGGTGGGGAGATATTGATTACCTTTTACAGTGAGGATGGGATGGAGTATTTATAGGCAGGGGTAAACGAGTCTGGAATCCTGGAGGACCGGGTTGGACACGTTTGCCCATGGGCCTGAGCTGGCTGAGGCCCATTAGACTGCAGCTGATTTGATGATCACAGGGGGAAGGATCCAGAGGAGATCAGAGAGCTCTGGTTGATGCTGCATAATTTATCCCATATCACATACATACCGCAAAAATGATCTCGATCACCCATCAAATTTAGATCCTCTCTAGTACTCCATTCGTACTCCACATTCCAAACTAGACAATCCATCATCAATCATTACTTTGAATCCAATCTAATTTTATAGTGCTTCAGTTCCTGTTTAGATACAAATGTAGAATACATGTACATAATATTTAAGTGAAGTATTTTTGCTTCTTTTGCATTTGTTTTGCTGTATTTTAGCTGAGTTTTTCAGCTTATATTTTGAGCCGTTTTTCAATTGTTGTGTATCTTTATTCATTTGTTCAATTAATTACCGATTAATAGAACAAGATGGTCGTTAAGATTATCTATTTACTCAAAAGAGAAGGAAATTTTTTTTAAGTGAAGTAGAAGAATGCTAACACATGAATTACAGAATTATAATATAACATCAAAATATAATTTTTATCAAAAAAAAAATAAAAAACATCAAAATATAACTCAAATTGAGAATTTGTTTGGAATAATTACTTGTATACAAGTCCTATATCATCCAAAGTGGTTGGATCATATTCTAAACTCTCAAACACAGACCCAAACCCAAAACCCTAAGGTTTAGCAAAATGCCATCCTCCTCCTCCAATCTCACCACCACAACCATCGTCCTCGACAACGGCGGCGGCCTAATCAAGCTTGGCCTCGCCGGCGACCTCGACCCCCTGTCCATCTCCCCCAATTGCCTCGCCCGCTCCTCCAACAGCAGCAACAGCAAGAAATGGCTTGTCGCCGACCAACTCCTCTCCCCCTCCTCCGACCTCATTTCCGCCTCCCTCCGCCGCCCCTTCGACCGCGGCTACCTACTCAACCCCGACCTCCAGCGCGACATATGGCACCACCTCCTCCTCAAATCTCTCCGCATCTCCCCCTCCTCCTCCTCCCTCCTCCTCGTCGAGCCCCTCTTCAACCCCCCCTCCATCCAGCGCTCCACCGACGAAATCGTCTTCGAAGACTTCGGCTTTCACTCTTTCTACGTCGCCGATTCACCCTCTCTTGTGCATTTGTACGAGGCCAGCCGGAGGTCGAACGATTCGGTGGCAGCGAAGGCGCAGTGCAGTTTGGTGGTGGACTGCGGGTTTTCGTTTACACATGCAGCTGCGGTGGTGCAGAACTTTACGGTGAATTATGGGGTGAAGAGGCTGGATTTGGGGGGGAAGGCTCTGACGAACTATTTGAAGGAGTTGGTTTCGTATAGGAGTATTAATGTGATGGACGAGACGTTTATTGTGGACGATGCCAAAGAGAAGTTGTGCTTTGTTTCGCAGGATGTCACTAGGGATCTGCAGATTGCGAGGTCAGCAAACTTAACTTTGTTCACGAACATCGCCGCCTAATTTTGTAGAATAGATTTTGTTGCATTATTTTGATCTTGGTGAGTGTTGGTTTTGTAGGAAAATGGGGAGGGAGAATTTGTTTAGGTGTACCTATGTGCTGCCGGATGGGATAACACATATGAAGGGGTATGTGAAGGACGAGGAGGAGGCACAGAGGTATAGAAGGCTGGAGAATGGGAGTGGAGATGGGGGGTTGGAGGGGAAGGAGGGGGGAGATGAGGAGGCAGACCGGGGGGGTGAGAGGAGGAAGGCGGATATGAAGAATGTGAGGAATGGAATTGATGTTTGAGATAAGTTTATATGAGTTGAATCGAATGTTGACATGAAAATGTTTGTGTTTTTGCAGGAGTTTGTTTTGACGAATGAGCGGTTTCTTGTACCGGAGATGTTGTTCAGACCAGCTGATTTGGGTTAGTATTGTGATGAATTTTGGAGAGTAGCATACTTTACCTAAGTAAATCCAAAAAATGAATATCCTTTATAGCTTTTGATTAGTGATGCGGTTTATTTCTGGGAGACGTGTGGATGCACCAGGTGTGAGTTCGGACTCGATTTGTATTTGAAGGAGAATGCTGCTCGTCTGCCGATCTTCGGTTGACCTTCTGGAACCTACGATGGGCTTGGAATGATGTTGAAGTCTGGGCTCGGATCTGAGGGGTCGGATCCGAGGTCTTGTGTACCTGCAGACGGTCCTGAAACACCGGGGTTTATCCCGGTGGCGGACCCTCCGACGATCTAGTCAGTCTCTGTGAGAGAGTAGCAATAACTAGGTATATTTAAGTGGCAAAAGATTGATTACCTCAAAAGGTGGGTGTGGGTCTAGTATTTATAGAGGATCCCAACCGGGTTTGGTTCCCTTTGGGGGCCGGGTCTGGATCCGAAGGCCCGTGAGCCTGACGTGGCAGAAGGCCCAGGGGGTTTAGGGCAGACGTGGCAATACCAGGAGTGGTATAGGGCTGACGTGGCGAAACCCTTGGTGGTATTTGGAGCCGACGTGGCTGATCGTGGGTCTCCTGTTCTTCTGGGGGGGATCGGAGGGCCTAGGCTGCGCCAGGTCATCCTTCTGCTCCGCCAGAGAGGGGGGGCGGCCTGTGGCACTGTCACGGGTCGGACTCCGAGGACTACCGAGGCTCGTCGGCACGAGGAGGCCAGTACTGTGAGGGCAAACATGAGGTTCGGCGCCGACCCTGAAGTGGTTCGGGGCCGAGCTAGATAGCTATTTTTACCTTTTCGAGTGAGAATTGTATTGGGCCCTGGTTGGGCCTCAGGCCATTTTTACCCTCACACAAGCCCCCCACTCCTGCGGGGGTGCGGGAGCAAGCCTTGGGGGAGTGTTCATGGTTGTGGAAAAAATGGGAGGACGACTCACAGGGCCTTCTTGGTGGGGTTGTCCTGAGGCTTTGACCGGACCCCGAGCTTGTCGAGGGTTTATGGGTAGGTGAAGACGATGGCGAACCGTTGTATCTTCCGGAGAAGAGTACCCTGGTGCCTGACAGAACCTCGAGAGGACGAGGGTTTATGCGTCGACAAGGGTGATGGCGAGCCGTTGTTTCTTCCTGAGAAGAGTACCCTGGTGCCAGACCGAACCTCGAGACGAGGGGGAATTATGGGCTGGTAAGGGTGATGGCCAGCCGGTGGATCTTCCGAAGAAGAGTACCCGGGTGCCAGACCGGACCTCGAGCTGGCGAGGGATTATGGGCCGGTAAGGGTGAAGGCGAGCCGTTGTTTCTTCCTGAGAAGAGTACCCTGGTGCCAGACCGAACCTCGAGATGAGGGGGAATTATGGGCCGGTAAGGGTGATGGCCAGCCGGTGGATCTTCCGAAGAAGAGTACCCGGGTGCCAGACCGGACCTCGAGCTGGCGAGGGATTATGAACCGGTAAGGGTGAAGGCGAGCCGTTGTTTCTTCCTGAGAAGAGTACCCTGGTGCCAGACCGAACCTCGAGATGAGGGGGAATTATGGGCTGGTAAGGGTGATGGTCAGCCGGTGGATCTTCCGAAGAAGAGTACCCGGGTGCCAGACCGGACCTCGAGCTGGCGAGGGATTACGGGTCGGTGAGGGTGAAGGCGAGCCGTTGTTTCTTCTTGAGAAGAGTACCCTGGTGCCAGACCGAACCCCGAGATGAGGGGGAATTATGGGCTGGTAAGGGTGATGGCCAGCCGGTGGATCCTCCGAAGAGGGGTGCCCTGGTGCCAGACCGGACCTCGAGCTGGCAAGGGGATTATGGGTCGGGCCGTTTGTGGGCGAACCGTTGTGCCTTGGGACTGTTTGAGTAGGGTAGTCTGTTGTTTTCGCGGAACATTTGGGGGCGCCCTGGGATCTGTGCAAGGTTCCCATTTCCTAGGTGCTTTAATGGCGCCGCCTAATAAATGTATGGCGCATGGTCTTCCGTCGTTTGGTTTTCCCCATGTCATAAAGGCCGGCCCCTGGGGGAGGCTATAAGTACCCCCCCTCTTTTTCGTAGTGGTTCAGATCAAAGCAAGGGTGGTCTGTTTGGCCCTTAAAGGTGTCTGCTTCGGCGGACGCCTGTCTCTTGATAATTTTTACCCCCGGTTGTGTCGGAGAGGTAGTTTCTTTGTCGCCCGGATCTTCTCTTGGATCTGATGGCCCTGATGTGGCGGCCAGATCCAGGGGGGATCCGGGCGAGAGGGACAACGACCGAACTTCGAAGGGTGGGCAGTTTGCAACTGTGGAGGTTCTATCCTTCCGAAAGAGATGAAGGGCGTTCCGGGCCGGTTGTTTGCAACTGTGAAGGTTCCGTTGCTGGAGTAGGCTGGACCTTTGCAGTTGCATCGACTGGCTCGGAAGGGTGCACTTCTTTCGACCTCTGGGTGTTGATCTGCTTTCGACCGGGGTGCTTGCCGAGGGGGAAGTCTTGAAGCTTTGAGCCCCGGGTAGATGAGTCGTTCTCCGATTGGAGGCTGACTACTCTGCGTCCCAATAGGGCTCCAGGTTGAGGCGGTTTCTGTCTCACCCGGGAACAGTTCGGGTCTTCGGCCGACGACGCTGTAAGCCCCGAGCTGCTCACGGGTGAAAGGGGAACCGACCCAGTCTCGGAGCCCGGGGCGTCTGTCTGAGGACGGCGCCTTAAATCTTAAAAATAAAAATGTTCCCTCCTCCGAATACTTCTTCCGTGCTGACCTCCTTGTCTGGCTGCCATCCTGTCAATGGATGATGTCAGCATCGCACGTTTTGAGGATGTGGCGCGAATTCCTAGGCGGCAGTTGCATGTCAAATAGGTGAACAGTACTCGCGGGAATCGAGGAGTCGCTTCTATCTCCTATAAATATCCCCCCTTTCCCCTACCAGTCCACTCCTTTCTTGCTGCTTTCTTTTTTCAAAAATTTCTCAACACCTCAGCGCTTATCTTCGCTGCTTGCCGTACTAGGCTCGCCCCTCCAAAGTGACCTCAGGTGAGTTGGTAAGTCTGCTTAGTTTAGGCATAGATGGATAGGGCTCAGTCTGGTTCGTCAGCGTCGACGTCTAGGGGGGAAGTGAAGCTCATCTCTGAATCGACGTCCTGGGAGGAGCCCGTACTCGAGGAGTCAGTGTACGTTGATGAGTCTTCTGATACGGTCTCGTGGGAGGAACCCGTAGGTGAGGAGGAGGTGTATGGTGCGAGGTGGTTGCGCTCTCGTCGTTCCTTCGTGGTGGAGAGCAGCGAGTCGGGGGAAGCGAGCGATGGTTCGGGCGACGACCGTGTTCTGGAGTTGGCTTCCGAGGGAGAGGGAGGCAAGGGCGGCATTGTAAGGAGATCCGCAGTTCAGGGTGCGGGTCCGAGTTCCAAGTTGACTGGTCGGGGGCCCTTATCCACTCCCTCGCCGGAGCGAACCAAGAAGGGGAAGAAGGCTCCGAGGAGGGTAGGATCGAGGACTGGTGGTTCGAGCCAGGGGTCTGTCTACCGCAGCTTGTGGACAGGTTCGCCCGAGCGGCCGAAGCATTTCCGTCAATATCCTGATGACCTATCCGACAAGGAGCTCTTTAGCGTGCAGGCCTCTTCGCCGAGTCGGACGAGGGTGTTGATGGACGCGATTCTGACCGTCTTGGATGGTGGGGACTTGGAGGTTTTGCAGCTGGCGTATCACATCGGTCCTAGTTACGAATTGATGCTGCCGGGCTCTACTCTTCGCCCAACTGATCCCCTATCTGTTTGGTATTGTGTCTTCCCCGTGGACGCGTTTATTTCTGGACTGAGGCTGCCGGTCCATCCGTTTGTTCGGGAAGTGTTGAACTGGGCCTCCTTGGCGCCGATGCAGTATGGGCCGAACTCTTAGAAGCAGATAATCAGTTTTGTACTGATGTGCGAGGAACAACGGGTACCCCTGCGCTTGAACGTGTTCCGAGCGACGCTGATGATTAGTTCGGCGGCCGAGGGGGTTTACTATATCTCCCCCCGGAGCAGGAGGAAGGTTGTTCATAACCACCCGGACTCCATCAAGGATTGGAAGAGAAAGTATCTGGTGATCCGGAGTGAAGAGCCCTGGGACATTCCGACTCGATGGAACTACTCCAAGCCGAGCTATCCTGCGCCGGGGCCGGGGGATCTGACGTCCGAGGAGTGGGGGTTTGTTGAGCGCCTCCGTTTGTCCCCTAGTATCGATTGGACAAAGGTGACGGAAGTTCACCTGGCGAGTGTTGGGCTGAGCCCAGCCGTTCTGCGTATGTAGTTGTTTCTTTTCTTTCGATCCTTTCGTACTTCCTTGCTCATTGCTCTTAATGGGTTTTTTTTCTGTAGATATGGATGAGGCGTCGATCAAAGCAAGGAGGCTTGCCATGAAGAAGGAGAATGCCGAGAAGAAGGAGGAGGCGGCGAAGAGGCCGAGGGAGCCGCCCCTTGTTACTTCGGGAGCACCGCTCGAGTCGAGGGTTAAGAGGACTCGCTCGGAGACGAGCAAGGGGGCTGCCCCTTCGAGGGGTCAGGGCCTGGCGAGGGCATCCGAACCTGACAAGGGAAAAGGTCCCTTGGTAGAGGTTGAGGAGGAGGACCCGGTGGTGGAGATGTGGCGGCAACGGTGGGCGCCGGACTGGTCGGTTCGGATGGACGACTGTCTGACCGAGGAAGCCCAGGCCGTAGAGGTGGCGGAGAAGCTGGCGACGCCTCGCGATCGCCAGATGATGGAGAGCGAGCCCGTGGAGGTGGCATTTGCGCGCCTGGCGTAGGCTACCGTGTCGGTAAGCTGGTCGACCTCCTCTTTTCTGTTTAGTCTTGCTTCAGGAGTTTCCTTCTTATCCGTGTCTTTCGGTCGCAGGCTTGTATGCAGGGAGCTAATGTGAAGAACCTCTACGAAGCGTCCTTGTCACAAGAACGTGCTCGGGCGGACAAGAGTGAGCGAGAGATGAAGGAGATGCGGATCGAGCTCGAGGGTTCGCAGCAGAGGGAGCGGCAGATGAAGCTGGAGCTCGAGGCCAAGGACACCGAGTGGGGGAAGAGGGTGGCCTCTTTGAAGGGGAAGTTCGCCACGGAGAAGGGGGAGTTGACAGCTGCGTTCGCCAAGGAGAGGAAAGAGCTGACGGATGCGGGTCAGCGGATGGTGATAGCCGCCCAGGATGAGTGCTACGCGAAGGCCCTCAGTCATGTGAGGCATTTCTATCCGACCATCGACCTGTCGAACTTTGAGTACGACATGGAGATTGATGGGGCCCCGAAGGCTCCTGCCGAAGAGGGGCCCGTTGACAACCTGGCCGTCTAACCTTCTGCGAACCCGACCGATGATGAGGTGGGAAATCAAGTTGTATAGTTTCGTCTTTCTTTCTCCTTCCCTTTCGATTGTATTTGCCTCCCGCGGACTGGCCACCGCCTTTTTGTAAGAAGCATCACCATTTTCCTATATATATACATACATATAAAAAATAACGATGACTTGTCAAGTGCTTTGACGCCGGTCATTTTCGGACCTTCTTGCTTATGTGCTACGAGTTGGCTCTCTTTGTAGGTTGTGGCTTTCCTTCCCTAGGTGGGCCCCCGTCGTCCCGACGTGGCGTGGCCTGGGAGCGAGATGGAGGCGTTGGGGGCCACTTTGGCTTGGTATCGTGAGAGGGCCCGCACCGCCGAGGCGGCCTTTAGCTATTACAGGAACATGTCCGAAGCCCTTGGTGAAGAGGCAAGCCATCCGAGGAGGGTGATGGTGGAACGGGAGCTCGGGGGTGTCGGACCTGGATACGTCGTGTCGAGTTCCTCGGGGCAGAGGCCCTCCTCTGAGAAGCGACTTCGCGACGTGCTCGTGGAGAAGGAGGTGGAGATACACCTCTACCGGTCGATGCTGGGTGCCTCGAAACCTTCCACGGGTGGTCAGCGATCAGGGGGGGGTGTACCTATTGTGGTGTTGTTAACGAAACGTATGCGGCCCACCGATGCCCCGAGTTCCGTGGTCGGCATATCAATCGTGGCCGATCCAAAGGAACCTTACGCCATGGAGAGAGTTCCCAGTTGTTCGTCGGACCGGAGGGGCCTTGAGAGGGCGGCCTCCCGTCGTTCGAGATGAGGGGAGTATTTCTGTAGCGGTTTCTGCTTGTTTCCTTTTAGCCTAATAAAGGAACATGGATAAGGAATTCATTTCACTCTTTGCTCCGGTTGATAGCATACGAAATGATGAAGGGGATGCGGCTCGGCCTTATCGTTTCGTGAGGAATCGGAGTGGGATGAGGTGAAGTCTTGGGTGTCGATCCCCTAACCTGGTGTTAGGTCGGATCTGCCGAGGCGTTTGGAGCATGATACAACGAGATTTCCTTAGTATAAGATAGGAGGGGCCGCTAAAACGGCTCTTTACAAAGGAAAGCTTTACAACAGGTTCACTTCTAGCTAAGTTAAAGTCTATGCTTGTTCTTCGCAGGGATTCACCGGGCGCTTGGCGTCAAGGGGGAACTTCTTCGGCTCGGCGGCAGGTCCGGGGGTAGGGCCGTCCTTCTCTGGTTTGAATCTGACGGCGTCGAGGGGGAACATTCCTCCCCCGACGGTGGTTATGTAGCATGATCGCGCTGCTTCTTGGCTGCCTCGGACGACGCCGACCCCTTGTGGGGTCGGAAATTTGAGCTTCAGATGGTAGGCCGAAGGCACTGCTTGGAGGGAGCATAACCCGGGTCGGCCGAGTATGGCGTTGTAAGCCGCCTTGACGTTGACCGCCATGAAGTCCATAGACTCGGTCCTCTTGACGGGAGCCACTCCTGCGGTGACGTCGAGGGTGACAATCCCTTCTATCACGATAGGGACGCCGGAGAACCCATGCAAGGTGTATCCGGCCGGCTTGAGCTTGTCTCTAGGTAACTTCATATTCTCGAAGGCTTCGAGGAAAAGGATGTTCACCGAGCTGCCGTTGTCGACGAGGATTCGGCGAACTTCACAATTAGCCATGTGGAGGCTAATGATGAGGGCATCGCTGTGGGGGGAGGCGAACGCCTTCGAGGTCCTCCCCTGAGAATGAGACTGGCGTGGGTTGCAGCTGGGGAGAGGGGTTGTCTTGGACAGCATTCACCTTTCTGACGAAGGCTCTTCGGGAAGTATTCGGTTCCCCTCCCATAGGCCCTCCATGGACACAATGCAAGATAAATGGTGTGTCTGCGGCTCCTTCGGACTCGGGATCCCGACCCTGGACGCGGTTTGGGGTAGGTTTCGGGGGAGAGTGTCTCCGGTTCCTAGTATCTCGTCGATCCCGCGGGACTTCTTGGGTGAATTCTCGGAGGTATCCCCGGGAGATGAGTCCCTCAATCTCGTCTTTCAGGGCCCGGCATTGGTCTGTGTCGTGTCCATGGTCTCGATGGAAGCGGCAGTAGAAGCGCTGATCTCGGTTCTTGCCGCCGTTAGGTCGGGGAGGTAATCGAACAATGCCTTTATCTTCGATTTCTAAGAGGATGGTGGATATGTTATGCGTCAAGGGAGTGTACCTCTCGAAACGGGGGATCGGCGGGATCTTTTTTACGGCCCCTGCGTCCCTCGGGGCTCTCTTTGAAGGTTCGACTTCTTCGGCCTTCCGTTTTCCCTTCGAGCCGGCCTCCCTGGCCTCTTCGGCGCTAAGGGCCTCTTCGGCTCTAATGTATTTCTCGACCCTGTTGAGGAGGTCGGGAAAGTCGATGGGGGGTCTCTTCGCCAGAGAAGCTTTCAGCTGTCCGTGACGGACGTTGTGCCGAAAGGCCGCAGAGGCGACGCCTGGATCAAGGGAGGAGACCGCCCTTGCTTCCGTGGTAAACCTTCGGACGAACACTCTGAGGGACTCTCCGTCTAACTGTCTGAGCCCAAGTAAAGAGGTGCTGGTCCTTTTCGCTTTCCGGCTGGTGACGAAGTGAGCAAGAAAATTGCCTTCCAGTTGGTCAAAGGAGTAAATGGAGCCGGGGGTGAGTTTTGAGTACCATTCACGAGCCGGACCTCGGAGTGTGGCGGGGAAGGCTCGGCATAGTAGGGGATCCGAGACGCTGTGAATCATCATGAGGGTTTTGAAACCCTCCATGTGATCAGCGGGATCTCCCTCGCCGTCGTAGGTCTCGAATTGAGGTGGTCGGAAATTCCTGGGTATTTCTGCTTGGAGAATGGGGGCGGAGAAGGGAGGACGGACAGGTCTGTACCCCTGAGCCGCTCGTTGGCCGCCGTCCCCTATGTGATCGAGGCGATCCTCCATTTCTTGTAGGCGCCTCAGGAGTACGCCGTCGTCCTCTTGCTGGATTGATGATGGGCGGGACGTGCTGGCTTCGGCGTCCGACCCTGTTTGGGAATGGAGGGTTTCTTCTCTGGGGGCCCGTCGGAGAGCTCCCAGAATTTCTCTTCGGAAGTCTTGGAACTCCTTGTGAGTGACGGGGGCTCCCTCGACCCGGCTTGGTCGGTCCGAGGGTTGTCTTCCGACTCGGCTGAGCGCGGGTCTTCGTCCCTCGGGGGGCGGTCTTGGACGGTTCGGGGCCGGGTTGGAAGCGGCCCTTCCCCAGTTGTGGGTAATCTTGCGGTTGAGGATTATCCCCCGAAGGTCGGGCTGGACTGGCTGGGTGACGCTCCTTTAGGACTCTTGAGGGGGAGCCCTATGTTTTGAAGTGCGTGGCCCGGCGTTAGCACTTGGTGGGGGCGAGTCCCGTCGGTTGACGGAGGAAGCAGCCCCCTTGCCTTTGGAGGCCATGAGGATTCGGTTGTCGAGGCCCCTCGAGGGTCTGGCTCGGATCGGCTTCTGAAGCAGTTCCCACAGACGGCGCCAACCTGATGCGGTTTATTTCTGGGAGACGTGTGGATGCACCAGGTGTGAGTTCGGACTCGATTTGTATTTGAAGGAGAATGCTGCTCGTCTGCCGATCTTCGGTTGACCTTCTGGAACCTACGATGGGCTCGGAATGATGTTGAAGTCTGGGCTCGGATCTGAGGGGTCGGATCCGAGGTCTTGTGTACCTGCAGACGGTCCTGAAACACCGGGGTTTATCCCGGTGGCGGACCCTCCGACGATCTAGTCAGTCTTTGTGAGAGAGTAGCAATAACTAGGTATATTTAAGTGGCAAAAGATTGATTACCTCAAAAGGTGGGTGTGGGTCTAGTATTTATAGAGGATCCCAACCGGGTTTGGTTCCCCTTGGGGGCCGGGTCTGGATCCGAAGGCCCGTGGGCCTGACGTGGCAGAAGGCCCAGGGGGTTTAGGGCAGACGTGGCAATACCAGGAGTGGTATAGGGCTGACGTGGCGAAACCCTTGGTGGTATTTGGAGCCGACGTGGCTGATCGTGGGTCTCCTGTTCTTCTGGGGGGGGATCGGAGGGCCTAGGCTGCGCCAGGTCATCCTTTTGCTCCGCCAGAGAGGGGGGGCGGCCTGTGGCACTGTCACGGGTCGGACTCCGAGGACTACCGAGGCTCGTCGGCACGAGGAGGCCAGTACTGTGAGGGCAAACATGAGGTTCGCCGCCGACCCTGAAGTGGTTCGGGGCCGAGCTAGATAGCTATTTTTACCTTTTCGAGTGAGAATTGTATTGGGCCCTGGTTGGGCCTCAGGTCATTTTTACCCTATCACAATTAGTATTCTTAAGTGTCTGAATGTCCATTGTAAACCAAATTTGAATGTTGTATCCATTATAAACCAAATTTTTGGAGAAGCAAATATATTTAAAATAGGTAAATGTACGCTTCTAATATACCAGGCTCAAACTCTGATTCTGACACTCAATTATGAATATCTGTTGTATTGTAAACCCTTGGGCCGTGTTTGGAAACAAAGTTAAGATAACTTATCTTTGGAGGTACAAGGTATGCTAACTTTGGTTGTCATACCTTTACCTCTAACTCAAAGTTATCTTTATAGTTAAAGAAAATTTGGTTGATATGGAGTTTAGATAATTATAGTTTTCTCACATTTTGCAAGGAGATAACTGTAGTTATCTTCATTGTTGTTAAAATCGGATCAGACCGGCCGGACCGGGTTCGACCAGAACTCTGGAAATGCACCGGTGTGGTTTCTCATCGACCAGCTTTGTGGTGAAAACTGGATAAACCAGACTGAACCGGCCGGTTTTTTATCGAACCGGCTGAACCGGTTTCAATTTGAATCGGTTGGTTCAAAAATATTGTTAATTTTAAAAAATATACATGTATGGGAGAGCCGGGATTCGAACATGTATATCATTAAAAAACACGTTGAACCAATTAACCACTAAGCCAATGTTCGGATTATGTTGTCAAAAATATAGTTACCTGTATGAATTATAGTTAGATAGAAGTGATCCCTCCTCCTACTGAACCCAATCCAACCGACGTTGAACCCGCTTGAACCGGGCAAAAACCGGCCCGGCCATATCTCCGGTTCAATGGTTGTTTCGGTCTTTCAACATTGGTTATCTTAATTCCAACCAAAATGGTTTCCAAATATATCAAAGTAAGGATAACTAAAGTTCTGTGAAATTATCAGAGATGACTCCTCCAGTTTTGTTAATGTAACTTTGTTCCCAAACATATTGCCTTAGATAACTTTCATTTATATGATATACATTACAATAAAATATTCTACCAGTTTATAGTTATTTCATGTAGGAAGCTTTGCAGTGGAGCAAATTCTCTGAGTGAACCTCAATGTATTCATTTAGTGTAATGCAGCAAAGGAACAAGTTATTACTGTATACCCCCCCCAAACACACACATTTGGGTGAGCTACAAAAAACACCAACTAAAAGTACAAAATTCCCCATGGCCATTAAATTTTGTCCATCAACAGCTTCATCATTTTCTTCGTTCTCCCACATTAGAACCCAAATCCTGATTTTCTCAAACTTCCATTTATAAGTGAGCATCTTCCTCTGCTCCTCTTTTTCCCCTCTTCTCCTCCCCACATGAAATTTCAAATCCCCTATCACATCTGAAACCCTAAAGCTCCAAATTGATACCTTGAAATCCTCGACACCAAGAGCCTCTCCCAGTCAATGTCTTCCCCTAACTCAAACCCCTCAAGTTGTTGAAATAAGAGGAGGAAAAAGAGGGGGGTTTGTTTTTGTTTTAATGTCGGGGGAGTTTTTTGAAAAATGGAGGGGGGAATTTTGGGTAGTCGACTGCTTCTTTAGTCCAGTCGGCATAAGTCAACCATGGTTAAAGCTGAGTCTGAGAAAGAGTGGAGTTATGCGAGAAAATTAACGGCGAGGGGGAACTTTCTACTCTTTGCTAAAATGTTAGTGTTTTTTGTAGCTAACCCAAACGTATGTGTGTATCAGTGTGTGTGCGCGCGCGCACGCCCGTGCGTGCAGGGGGGTACCCTATAATATTTCTACACTGAATATTCATAAACCATTAGTTATCATACTGGTCTATAGAACTTCAGCATTTACTAAAAAGAAACAATAATCTAAGCGATTATATGTTTTATTATACATTGCTGATACAGTTTACTGCCCCAAGGATATCAGTTGCATCTGTTTAGAGTTAGCTCCAAGGATATCAGTTGCATCTAGTTTTCAGAGTTAGCTCCATGTAACTTCATTTGCTGATCGTTTTTGCAGGTATGAATCAAGCGGGTCTTGCTGAATGCATAATCCGAGCAGTAAATTCTTGCCATCCTGATCTTCATCCTGTACTTTTTGAGAGGTAGTCTGACTTATTACAGAAAACTACTTTTTCCCTGTATTTCATTGTTAAACAAAAATTCTTGATCTTCGTATCTCATTGTAGTTTTTATGAGCTTGGCGTTCTTTGTTTGCAGTATTGTCTTGACCGGTGGAAGCACATTATTTCCTGGTTTTGCAGAAAGATTGTAGGCTATTTCCCTCAACTGTAACCCTTTGACATTATAGAACAAAATATATCACTCTTTCACCTATTATGTCCCCTTGTACAGGGAAAAGGAACTTCGTCCTCTGGTACCCGATGATTATCGAGTGAATATAACAACTCAGCAAGAGTATGGGCCTTTTCTGTATCTTTATTATTTATTTCTTTTTTACCTCATCCTTCGCTGCTCATTGTTCTGGCCCCTTCAGCCCAATTAAAGGTGTTTGGAGAGGTGGTTCGCTTCTGGCCTCAAGCCCTGATTTTGAATCCATGTGTGTTACAAAGGCCGAGTATGAAGAGTGTGGATCTATTCGTTGTCGACGTCGCTTCTTTCATTGAGTGTGCTGAATACCGCACTAGGTGAATATCGGGGTTCAAAAGTAAAATGTGAGGACCACATCACTCTCGTCGTTTATATCTGAAATATCGACAATGTCATTTCGATCCAATAGAAGCCAGGTGTCTTGGTATCGGCCAAGACTTGAGCCTTGGTTTTTCTGTGACCTTTTTCTGTCATTTTTAAGAACTCAGGTGAAAGGTGAGGTTGCGAAAGAGGAGTAATCTCTGCAGCCACTTCTCTCAAAATCTCTTCTCCGCATGTATTTGGGAAACAAAACTATTAGCATGCAGAGGTTGAATTCTTCGAGTAGAATTCCCATTTTAACTGCTGACCCAGGAAGGTTGGAACCAGATTCAAGGGAGCTGCAGGCTGTTGTCAATTGATTCATTGTATAATCATTCTGCTGTATTATCCATAGCCGTCACATTTCTGTAGTCAATTATGTTGAATGAAATGCCTAATCTGTACGCGCAATAGTTTGGATCCAATGTATAAACTCTTAATTCAAAGATGGGATTAAATGTGTACAACACTGTTTTTATAAAAAAAAATAATTTGTAGATGGATTGCTCGAATTCAAAGTATACTTTTCCTCAAAACAAGCAGCATTTGTATTTTTCCTGCATACGGTAATTACAATAACTTTGAGATCCTCTCCACAGATTGTCCACACCATTCAAGATGTATGTTATATCAATCAAACAAATTAGAAGCTTTTTCTCAATTCTTCGAGCTGTCCAATTTGTTGTAATATTGAATTTTCATTCACTTCTCAACTGTTTGTTGGGTAAATGGGAACCACCTTCTAATAAACTTATTTTAGAATATGGAAATACGCCTCAGCTTAACAAGGATCAGGTTGATATATTTAATTAAACAGTATAATTAAATAGTCGAATTTCTGTCCTTCCAACACAGTAGGTTTTCCTTAAAAACTAAGAAAACCATGAAAGACAACAATTACAATTTTCACTTTTAGAATTGCAAGTAGCCAAGTGACAACTTAAAGAATTGATTTGTATATCAAGTATATCCTGTATAAAATGATAAAATGAATAACAACATACAGACATCTTAGAAACACAAATTTGGTCACTATTAAATAGTACATTTAGTTGTACATTTTCCTTAATGATGTGGTATCTGGATGCACGCTTACATCCAATGTGATCTGTTGAAACTTTTACATATTATGACCTTTCTCTAAACGTACTTGCTTTCATGCTTACATCCAATTTGATCAGTCGAAACTTTTTTGGCCACCCTCACGATAACAGCTGATTTCCTTGTTAACAACCTTCGCTGGTGAAAATGACTGCAACTGCTACTCCATTTAGGGGCATGCTTGTGCAACTGCATCTTCCGCAGAATGTTGAATTGGTCACAACCTTTGCGGCTTTTATTTAAATTTGATTTCTCTCCAAACAAATTTTCCTGAGGCTTCAAACACCACGAAAAATGGATAAAGCATCTTGGCAGAATAGTAGTATTATCAAGAATCTCAACTACTTTGCAAAGATCATTCTCAGTCAAAACTTGGCATCACATCCATGCAAAGATGCACTAGCTTGCGTTGGTATTCTCCAAAATACTCACTAACTATAGTCAGCTCCTCACCATCAAGATTCTTACTAGGCAACTTAATTTTTGATCTCTCTTCAGTCGAGGTTTCCTCTGGCTCACTTGAAAATTCAGAGTTCGGGGAGATTTGTTCATATATTTCATGACAGGCAAGCAAGAACATGGCAGCAGTATCTGGCTGTTGTGCCTCACGAAGTGCGCCTAATGCATCATGTAGTGAACCGGCAGCAACATACAAAGTAAGTGCCCTGTAACATAATATTAACAGTGAGATCTTATATAGCATCAAACAAGTGTTTTCTGGTGAAGAATATGTCAATGAGAAGATTACCTCCAAAAGTTATGTTCGTTGTAAAGAACATAGTCAGCCCATCTGTGCAGTACCCTGCAAATAAAACAAAGAAATGTATTAATTTCTAGAAACCGAGACTCAAAGATGGGAAGTCATCCGAATTTGAAATGAGAAATTTCCAGTATTAATTTTAGAAAGCACTTTGGCGATGGAAGTCCAAACATTAGCTACCAAAATTGAGATAAAAAACTGTATGTTCTACAACAAATTTGACGATCACCCTTACGTCACTATGACAGGTCAATTTTGCTAACAAATTATCAAAGTCCATATGGAAAGACTATTCAATTGGAGAAGGCACTGGGACCTTTGTGTTTAACATCTTTGCTTCTTCATTGGTTGTGCGTGGTGGCTTGGTTGGGAGTAAACTAGGACCCGTAATAATAGATGATAACCAATGGAGAATTAGTCATATCAGGGAATTGCTCACGCGAAGTCTAAATCTCTCAGTGATCCATAAAACACAACAGTTCAATCTAGCTGCACATAGCCGACCATAAGTGTGCCTGGATAACCAGCTGTATACTGGTGGTTAGTTGATTCTGTTCCTCCTCTCATTTCCTCAATGTTGTTTGGACAGAGGGACTACTTTTGTTTGATTTGAGTTAATAATAACACACACATGCTGATTCTGTTCCTCCTCTTATTTCATCAATGTTGTTTGCATAGACAGACTACTTTTGTTTGATTTGAGTCAATAATAATCTGTAATCTGGCTAGGCCGTTCACCCAACACACACACACACACACACAAATTCATGACAATGCAACCCTTCCACAAAAAAAGAGATGGATATGCTACTCTAAGGAGACTTATCACATCAGTAACTTGCAGGCTATATAAGACATTCTGTTTACTAAAATGGTGACATGATGGAATCCATATTATGAATTAAAGAGCAGTATCTTTTGTACAGTTCACATTTCAGATTAACAAATTTAAAAAGTAAATCAAATCAAAGTATCAATTCTATGATGCACCTAATTCTTTCACATGGAAATGACCAAACCATCAAATTCAGAAAAGCTGGTTCAGCTTGGTGTTTGTCAAACTATATCTTCGGATTCTTCCGTAAGTATATATTTCCATATATATGTGCACATAAGCATAACCTATATGTCAAGATTCCAAGGTTTATTGTTGGATTCTTCTCGATGACATGAACACTTGTACAATAGTGAAACATACAATTAGTAGTACTATGATGAAATGAGCCTCAAATCATCGAACAGTAAATAGAAGTGGACCCAAATAAGAAAACAACCAATACTCGGAAATCATCCACGTCAAAACCTAAACCGAACCATTGATCCGCAAGAGACTGACATTCGCTTGACGAAAGGGAAGGTTTTCTATTGTGTCTGTATTAATTAAGGCTTTGGCACCTAACAATGCAGGAATTGGTCTCTGTAGCGTATGTTCGTTAGCTGAATTGCCTTTTCATGCATATCGAAGACAAACATCAGTGAGCAATTGTTGATGTCTCATCATTTTCCTGCCCAAGTGACATTGCTCCTTATTGACGAGGATTATTCTAAGTCTCTTTCATTTTTACTTGAATCGGAGTTGAATTACTTACAACCAATGAAAATGGCGTGAAACTATAAGATTTGATTTGAAAACCAACCGAACTTTGTTGGAAATTATTCTCTACTTATTTTAAAATATAGATCAGGTTTAGTTTTATTCATTTTTAATATTAAGACAATGAATATTATGAAAAAATAATTGTATATTAGAGAATAAGGGGGCTAGGGTGTCACCCTAGGAAGCATGGGTACTTCCAAACGCCCAACGTACCCATGTCGGGTGCGTATTGGGTGCCGATACTCTTTGGGTACTCCCGGGTGCGTACCCAAGGAATATCCAATTTTTTCATACATGTTTGCAACTTTTGAACACAAATATGTTTAGATAAATATTTGGGGCCCTAATGTGATTTCAAAAACTTGATGTTTAAAGTAATGCTCAAACACAAAATAAGCATACCCAATGTTTTGAATCTTTTGATAGTTAGATTATAAATTTTTCTTCCAAAAATGTGTTAGGATTGTGGCCTCAAATACACGTAGATACTGAGTACTTGAAGTTGGAGAAGAGGAGGAGACAAAAACAGCAAGAGAAGACAACAAGTAGAAGAAGTATAGTCTAAAGAGTTGCGGTTGACCGACCCAAGCTGCTGAGAGTTCTTCGAGTGTACAAGGTCCAACACGGGGGGGGGGGGGGGGGGGGGGGGGGGGGGGGGGGGGGTCGTGTCTCGGGCTTGGCTTTACACGTTGCGGTCGACCGACCTTGGGAGTACGGTCGACCGACTTCGGCACTGATTGTTTTTTGGGTTAACGAGTTTAAGGCCCAATAGCTGAATTTGTGTTTATCTTTTAGAGTTTACTTGGTAGCTATATATATGGCCGTAGATTCTAGGGTTTGGATCCATCTTTGTGTCGAGGTGAGCCGTTATCATTGTTCAACTTCAAGAGGGGATTGTGCCGAGTGTTTCAAAGGTGAAAGGGAGAGAGATTGAGAGTTGTAATCTCTTTTGTAATCTTTATATTTCTTGGGGAATAAGAATTTGTTATCTCTGCATATTGATTGTGTTCTTGTGAGCTTGCGAATTTGCGGCACCGTAGTAGAATCATTACCAACGGCACACAGTGCACCTAAGTGCGAAACTTGCATATCATTGTTCAACTTCAAGAGGGGATTGTGCCGAGTGTTTCAAAGGTGAGAGGGAGAGATATTGAGAGTTGTAATCTCTTTTGTAATCTTTGTATTTCTTGGGGAATAAGCAGTGTTCTAAATGGCGTCCGCCTCGGACGCCTAGGCGCTCAAAAAGAGGAGAACGAACCGCATATGCAATAGGCGGTACTCTAGGCGTTGAGATGGCAGTTAGGCATACAAGGCGTCGATATGGCGGCGCCTAGGCGGCCGAGGCGGACCAGGCGGCGCCTAGGCGGCCGAGGCGGCTGAGGCGGATCAGGCGACTGACAGATTTTTTTGTAATTTTTTTTTTCAAATTCTTTAAAATAGTCTCTTCATCTTCAACAGAAAAAAGCCTCTTCATCTTCAACAGAAAAAAGCCTCTTCATCTTTACATTAAGGTGTTACTAGTTCACGTTATATTTGAAATTTTATATGACTGATTATTGTTTATGTCATTATGAATCTAAAGTTTACACCATAATCGTTATTAAACTTCTAAAATCATTCTGGCCTAGCTTCACTTGTGAATTGTGATGCATTTAATCCCATGGCCTGGCCATTTTCTTCAGGAAGATTAGTTGTCCTTGATCGCAATAACTCCAATAAATTGTTTGTTTCATCCCTGCAACCTCCATTGTCAAGATTTAGAATCATTCAATCATATTAGGATAAAGATTAAAGAATTCACAAAATGATTTAAATTACAAGCACCAAAGTTCCAACTTCACAAAAAGATTTAGACTACAAGCAAAAATAGAGAAATGTAACTTTTAAAAGGTTAATATATTAATATTTAAAAAATAAAAACAAAACGCCTAGGCGCCGCCTAGGCATCCTAGGCGGGAGGCGGTCCTTGGCCGAACCGCCACCGCCTGACGCCGTTTACAACCTTGGGAATAAGTATTGATTATCTCTGCATATTGATTGTGTTCTTGTGAGCTTGCGAATTTGCGGCACCGTAGTAGAATCATTACCAACGGCACGCAGTGCACCTAAGTGCGAAACTTGCATATTGTGGTGGCATGTTCTTAGTTCATCTAAGTCTTGGTAGTTTCAATTGCTTGTGGTGTTCTTCCACTATTAGCATTACGAGTTGTGGTAGATTATTCAACAAGTGATATCAGAGCAACTAGGTTTGAGATGGCCGATAATAAGTCAAAGATCGAGAGATTCGATGAGAGTAACTTCACGATGTGGAAGATTCATATGATAGCGTATCTTCGTTAGAAAGATCTTGATGGTCCGTTGTTTGATGAGAAACCGGTAGGTGGAGACAAGGATGTGAAGGTCTTGACGGAATGGAATCGTTTGGATTAGAAGGCGCCAGGGCAGATTCAGTTAGGACCGAGTAGGAAGGCGTTATTTCATATCTCGAAGGCAAAGACCACAAAGGAGGCTATGGAGATTCTCACGGTTATGTATGAGAAACCGTCTGCATCTAACCAAATTCTTTATCTGAAGAAATTAGTTAATATGAAGTTAAGAGAAGGGGATTCAATAGCAGAGCATGTGAACAATTCTTGTATGGTTTATAACCAGATGGAAGCTGCAGGTTTGAAGTTTTCAAAGATGGGGCAGTCATTGTTATTTCTATCTACTTTACCCGATAGTTATGGTACGATGGAACAGACTATTACATGCACTATGACAGATTCGACGTCTCTGGTGAGTAGCATTCTGAACGAGGTGAGAAGGGTGAGAAATGGAGGATATTCATCATCATCTTCTAGAGATTCCGCAATGTACGTTGAGAGGAGACGTAGGAGATCTAAAAACAGTCGAAGAAGACAGGATCAGAATGGTTCATCTAAGAGCGGGTCTGATGACAGCGATGGGGGACATGGGCTTGAGTGCTGATATTGTCATAAAAAGGGTCACATGATGCACAGTTGTAAGGCTTATATGAAGAAGCAGGAGTAACCGAAGAGATACTCCAAAGGAAGCTCAAGTGGGGCTTGTTAAAGAGTTATGCCTAACAGCTCGGGAAGAGTTGGGCACTCAAGATTGGTGTATTGATTCGGAAGCTTCTTTTCATTGCACCCCGAGGAGAGAGGTGTTTGATGACTACAAGGCGGATTCTTTTGGAGATGTGATCGTGAAAAATGGTCACCGGTGTCCTGTACGTGGGGTTGGTACTGTTCACGTGAAAGCCAATAATGTTCAGTGTGTTGTCTTGCGGAAGACAAGGCATGTTCCAGACTTAAAATCTTATCTCGATTGAAAGGCTAGACAAAGAAGGGTTATCTACTACAGTTGGTAGTGGGGAGTGATGTATAGCTGCAGGTTCAAGGGTGATTGCAAAAGGGAAGCATGAGGGAATGCTATGTTTGTTTATAGATGTGAGGGGGCGTTTCTCTTGTAGTTGACTCTCAGTCGGAATCGAGAATTAGGTTGTGTGCGGTGCAACCGAGTTCTTTCAGTTGTGGATGAGAGGTTACTAATTTAGTGGAAGCTGCTGGCCATGAAAGTGATCCTAGAGGGCAAGACGTTGCTGCGGTGATGGTACTTTGCGATATGGCAGTCGAAGCTTCAAGTCGCTATTGTGAGATAGAAAGCACTGATATCAATATGCGGGGTGATATCGATGAGGGTAACCGAAATGGGACTGTAGGGTTTGAACAGTTTGCGAATATTGTGGAGGTGTCGTCCACGGAGACTTCTAATGTAGAGGGTGCATTGAGAGGTTTTGAACCAAGTCCGGTGTTGATGGAGATTCAGCGAGTTAGAAAGTCTTGTAACACGAAATCCGACATGGGAAGTTGTTTCTCCGGTATTCGTGCTCTATGCAATTGGTGGAGCACATCCTTCATGAGGCGATGAGGGGTGGTTGGTGCACTCCATGTAATGGAGTGGCGAAGGTGCTCTTCATGAGAGTGATGAGTACTTGAGTCTTCCATTAAAGTGGGAGATTGGTTAAGACAATGCGAGGTAAAGATTACAATAACTTTGAAGCGTTGTGCAATTGGTCAAAGTGGTAGATTGTTAGGATTGTGGCCACAAATACACGTAGGCACTGAGTACTTGAAGTTGGAGAAGATGAGACAGACAGCAAGAGAAGACAACAAGTAGAAGAAGTGTAGTCTGGAGAGTTGTGGTCGACCGACCTGGGGGGTGCGGTCGACCGACCCAAACTGCTGAGAGTTCTTCGAGTGTACAGGGTCCAATAGAAGGGGGGCAATCGACCGGTCTTATCTCGGACTTGGCTTTACACGTTGCGGTCGACCAACCTTGGGGGTGCGGTCGACCGACTTCGGTGCTGATTGTTTTTTGGGCTGACGAGTTAAGGCCCAATAGCTGGATTTGTGTTTATCTTTTAGGGTTTACTTGGTGGCCATATTTATGGCCGTATACTCTAGGGTTTGGATCCATCTTTGTGATCAAGAGGTGAGCGGTAATCATTGTTCAACTTCAAGAGAAGATTGTGCCGAATGTTTCAAAGGTGAGAGGGAGAGAGATTGAGAGTTGTAATCTCCATTGTAATATTTGTATTTCTTGGAAAATAAGACGTATTGCTTATCTCTGCATATTGATTGTGTTCTTGTGAGATCTTGCATATATTGTGATGGCTTGTTCTTGGTTCATCCAAGTCTTGGTAATTTTTATTGTTTGTGGTGTACTTCCGCTATTAGCACTACGAGTTATGGTAGATTCTTCAACAAAAGGTTCATAATTATAATGTATTTTTATAATTCTATGAAATAGTTCAAATATTTGCATTTTTAACAAAATAAATAAATATTTATTTATATATATAATATAATATATATTATAATTAACATACCCACCAATGCACCCGTATCCCAGTTTTTTGTAAAATCACATCCCCGTACTCGTGTCGTGTCGTAGCCGCACCTGTATCCAGTGCTTCATAGTCTGTCACCGTAGCTAACTTAGCTAAGGGAGACAACTCAAAATTCATTACCGACTCTTTAAAATGAAAGTCCACACCGTTGGATTTGATCTACATTACAAATATTATTCGTGTATAAAATTTCAAATGAATTCGACGACAACTTTTAACCACTCATCTTGCGACCTATGAATGAAGGAATTCTAGACCCTTGATAAAATGTAGGTTTTTCGGTTGCACAATAACAAGTTAAAACTTGTCAAATTCTTTTAAAATTATGTGCACACATACTTTTGATATGTAGATCACATCAAATGGTGTGGATTTTCAATTTGGAAACCCGAGATATGGATTTTGAGATGTCTCTCTAATTAAGTTTGCTAGGTTGACACCCTAGCCGCCTTTATTCTCTTTATATTATTTAGATCTTATCTCAATTAGGAAATAAAATTGAGACAGACTTGAAGATCAATTTCATTATATTAATGACAGTTAATATTTCAGATTATCTTTCCAACTATTTTTACTGATATTTCTTTCTTAGATACAAATTCAAAATGATATTAAGAAATATATATATATATATATATATATATATATATATATATGGAAATCTTCCATTGCAAACATATTGTAGCGTTTGCAAATATGCAAACCACTTAACCCGTCATTGGCAATGACGGGATAAGTTATCATGAACCCATTGTCATTGTTGAAAACAATGGGTTTATGATAACTTAACCCGTCATTGCCAATGACGGGTTAAGTGGTTTGCAAGTTTGCAAAACGCTACAGTAGCGTTTGCAATGGAAGATTACTTATATATATATATATATATATATATATAGTAATGTTCCGTTGTGCACTAGGCCTCCGTGTACACTCGGCCTTTCCGCCTTCGTATCGACGATCCGAACCGTTCATATTGATCTTCACATCTAAATTGGTCTAAATATGTAAAAATCAAATCATTTGAAATTCCGACTGCGTCTCGCCGTCATCCTCCTGTGAGCCTGTGTCGTCACTTCCACCGTGACTGCTCTTTGCGCTCGAGCCACCCTCGACGTTCCCCGCCAGTTAGCGCCTCCCTGAAGCCCTCGCTGCTCGACTGTAACCTCCTGAGCGTCACCCTGTCATCATCCTCTCTTCACCATCATCAGCACCTGCGTCACTATTGCCGTCGACCCCGCTGTTGTCACCGCTGCCCCGCTCGAGCCATCGCTGCCTTTGTAACACCCCGTAATTTCAAAATATATACATGTGGGAGACGTGTGTTAGGGTTAGGGAATCGGTAGAATCTTTAGTCCAGGAATTCAAATTTGATTTGATTTTTTTCTTCTGGTTTTTTTAACTGATAATGGCGACGAGGGCGAGAGCGGGGTTCTATTGGGTTTGAAAAAACAGAGGAGAGGGAGAAAGGGAAAGAGAGAGAGAGAGAGACTGAGTACGGGGAACGGGGGAGGAGATTATAATAATATAATAATATTAAAATAATGGGGTGAATACGTGGGTGTAGTTAGGAGATATGTAGAAAAAAATCCGGTTCTCAATTAATTAATCCAAATAAATGAGAGCCACTCATTTCAATTTTCTCATATCTAATGGTCATAATTGATGTATCTCATTATCTCATTTTAAGATGTATCTCATTGGATCACTCCTCTCTCTCTCTCTCTCTCTCTCTCTCTCTCTCTCTCTCTCTCTCTATATATATATATATATAATATACCAGAATTATAACTAAAATTAGACTTTGCTATTTGAATACTTTCTCTTTATACATAATACATAATATATTTTCCATGTTATCAATTACATGGTATTAAAGGTTTGTAAGGAAGTTGTAATTCTCACTGTCAGGAAATGGACTATATGAGATTGTACGAGGCTATCACCTATGCTCTCCACTTCCCAACTCTTATGTTTTATTTCTCTTCCTCTTTATTCCATTATTTGTCTAACCCACCAATTCCTCGTTGCTACTCATCTTTCTCCCCTTCATCCTAAATCACTCACTGCTGTATCTGCACAACTTTCAATATATCCAACATTCTCCCCTCATTTAACAATGCAAACTTATTCTTTAACCAACACATGCTTTGCCAGGTAACGGATTCACAGCTAGAGATCTAGCACATTCTGTCAAAAAAAGAAGCTAGGAAGGAAAAGAGGGTTAGAATAAAAAACGAAAAGCAGTGTGCACCACATCCAGACAATCAGTATATTTGTCACTCTCGACAGGAGGATCACAGCAACTCTCCAATGAACAACAATGGTTACTGAGAACATTTAAAAGACCCTGATCCAGATAGGCCAGATCGGATCGGTTCTGGAGGGCGGCGATCGGGTCCTAAAAAAATTCGGATCAGTGATTCAGATGGGGGATCAGCCAAGATGGATGTGGGATCAACCAGATCAGTCGATCCCGGACAAAACCACCAACCCGACAAATTAAAAGAATAAAAAATTGATCAATTAACTTTTATTTATCTAATAAGAAAAAATATTTAAACAATATTTTTATTTTCAAAAACACCTTATACCCAAAATCCAATACTCCCAATGCCGATACCTATCCTGATGCTGATCATGATTCCGATATTTTGATCATGATTTCGATATTTTGAACCTTGCTTAGGACCAATCAGGAGAAGAAAAAAAACAAGACTAATCAATTTTCATTCTAAAATGCCCATTTAGAAGTGTAGTGATTGAATCAACTACGCAGTCAAAATTCTTGAGACTTATTTAGAATTAAAGTTTCCATATTTCTGGTGTAAATTACTATTCAATACATCTCTAAGATATGATTCATTGTGCCAGGTAAGTCAAGAATGAAGAAAACCCCAGAGTTACAGCTGTCAAACTATTGGGAAGATTAAAAAGAAATCTTATTTGGAAACAAAATGTGCTCTTAGCATATGATGAAGTGTCAGATACCCATGCCCGTAAAACCTATATTTATAGAACCATTACCTAAGTTCAAATCTTTCTTACACACTACAGTTGTCCAACTGAAGCCTACAATAATTCAGATTGATTGCTAAAGTACAGATTATACATTCAAATTCCAATCATTGCATACGACTAAGTGATATCACGATAGAACATTTTGACCTCACAGACTACAGTCATCCAACTCAAGCCTAAAAAATTCAGATTGCTTGCTAAAGTACAGGTTAGATCTTTAAATACATGCAACTACATATGACTAAGTGGTACCACGGTAGAACATTTTGAAAAGGTGTAATTATGCACGTATTATTGAATCTTCCATTGGAATATGATATATAAAAGGATAAATTCAGGAGAAATAAATGCACCTTGCATAATCAGATCCATGCAAATGTGTTGCAGCTAAAGTTGCAGCATCTATCCAACATCCAGCGTCTTGTAGCTGCAATAACCAAATATTATATGAAACACTATAATTCAGTCAGTTGATCGAATCAATTATATAGTAAGTTTAGCTACTGAAGTCCTATCCAAAGGCATAAAGGGTGCTAATTTTTAAGCCTCCCAGGCCACATCTAATAGAGGAAATCGTGATAGAAGATGAGGAAAGAAAGGGGGAATAGATAGGAAGAAACGAGATAGACAGAGGAGAAGGGAAGGTATATATGACACAACCTTCTTTCAACTTCTATATAACTTTAATTGGTAAAGGGTGAAATATTCAAAATACTAAGGAGATCCATTCTATAGTTATTGGTTATCCTGAAATATATATAATTTGCAAAATGAAATCAAACTTGAAACGTATAGTATTACCAAAAGCGGTAAGGAACCTAACCTGGGAGCAAGCTTCCTGATACCTGCCAACAGCACAAAGAAGATGAGTTCCTGATAGTGATTTGTCAGTCCTCACCATATTGGCTGCAACCACCTACAAAAGGACAAGGGGACACCAAAAATTGCAAAGGCTCAAAAGCACATATGTATGAACAAATTAAGTATCATTCAAAACAGTCCCGAGTTTTCACATAGAATCCAAAAGATGATGTCCAAAATATGCAGTAAATGAATTTGAGCATCTGGTTGTTGCTTTTTTTCCCTGTAAAGATGACTGCAGTATGAAAAGAACACTCCTATACACACCTTCACAGTAAGTTCAAGTAACGACCTTGACACAGCAGAAGAAAGTGCCACTGCACGCAATGCATTTGGATAAAAATGAGATCCTTCTGGAGGGGTGGAAAGAAGTACAGACACCGCAGCTTCTAAATCACCAACAGAGATTAGCCTGACAGTAAAAAGTATCTGTTAGATCCAGTGCAATATTGAGCAATATTGCCATTAAAAACCAGAGGTAATTAGCTATTGTAACTATTTATCATGACTTTGTCACAGTTATCATGTATGCACCCTTTCACAAGTCACTGGTAATCTATAGGGATCACTCCTTTCCAATGGCTAGACCTTATCTTACTGAGTTGGCATGGGTATGATTTTCATAGGTTCAAGTTGCCAACCTGCCCTAAAAGAATCAACCTGGAATTGGGTAGCTTTGGGAAATATTTTATGGCGGAAGTTTGCCGCCAAATTTTATCCCTAAAATTTCAGGGAATTCATCCTAAAACAATAGAGGAAATTTTGTATGGTTTCAGCGTTGCCAAGGCCCCGGACCGAAATTTTGGACAAAACATCAGCCGTACAGGCCGAAAGTTTATACAATGCTTCCAATAAGGTCTATTCAGTATTAACAACTGATCATTACTTTTTCTCTCAAGTTTCAACCTGACAATCACCTCATCTCATATATCGACATTAGTATCAACGCTAGCAGATATTTTTCAATGCATCCATTATTAAAAGTTTTATAATAGGTCAATTTTGGTATTTTTTCCAAAATGACCCACTTTTTGAAAGTATTTACCAAACCACCCACTTTCGAAACTAATTACCAAAATGACCCACTCGCTATATAGCAAGTTTAGTGAAAACATCATCGCTATCTGATGAGATAGCGAGTGTATGGTGAGGTATTTCTCCACAACTTTGAGAAAAATTGAAGAAAATACCAAGTTTAGACTCGCTATCTCTGATAGCGCGTGTGTTTGTACTACACTCGCTAACTGAGATAGCGCGTATGGTCTTGAAGAAAAAATACCAAGTTTACACTCGCTATCTCAGATAGCGTATGTGTTTGCACCACACTCGCTATCTGAGATGGCGAGGTGGATTGGGGTTTTTTTTTAAACACTCATTGTTTCGCTATTCCTCTACTTCTCTCTTTCCATTCTCCTCTTCACTTATCACACTCGCTAATGAAGATGTTGTAACTATCATACTCGTTAATAATGTTAATGTTCATGATGCTTTCACAAGAGTCGTCCGGTTCATCGAACGCAGACGAATTGTACATTGGGCAGGAGTTCCAAAGTAGAAAGAGATAAGTGACAAGGAGAATGGAAAGAGAGAAGTGAGAGAGATAGCGAAACAGCGAGTGTTTAAAAAACTCCTCAATCGACACTCGCTATCTCAGTTAACGAGTGTGGTACAAACACACTCGCTATCTGAGATAGCAAGTATAAACTTGATATTTTTTCTTCAAGGCCATACACTCGCTATCTCAGTTAGCGAGTGTAGTACAAACGCACGTGCTATCTTCTTCAAATTTTTTTGAAGTGGTGGAAAAATACCTTACCATACACTCGCTATCTCAGATAGCGATGATGTTTTCACTAAACTCGCTATCTGAGATAGCGAGTGGGTCGTTTTGGTAATTAGTTTCGAAAGTGGGTCGGTTTGGTAAATACTCTCAAAAGGTGGGCCGTTTTGGAAAAAATTCTCAATTTTGTTTCAGTTCTACGGACACTATTGAAATTAAATTATCTTTGTTACATGTATTTCTTTCACATTAGTCTCTTAAGTACAGTTTGGAGTGTCCATCCTTCCTCTGAATATTGCAATATATCCAAACATTTACTGAAAACTACGGAATTCATTTATACGCTCACATTGATGCATGGAAAGATGTACCCAACAGACACGAGAGAGAGAGAGAGAGAGAGAGAGAGACTCACTCATGAACATGCTTCTGGATTTCTTCTTCTCCATCAAACTTTTCATGCCAAGGGATCCTTTCATTTGCATTTTCCCATAGCTCCTCTTGCTTGAACGCCATCAGATTCAACTGGCCATAATCCTACAAATGATTTTTTTGTTCATTGTCCGTAGAAGGAAACTTGATGAAATGGATAATCACTATCGTAATTTTTTGCTTGTCTAAACAAAACAAGTATCATTCAAATGCAGGGCAATACTCAGGCTTTGATAATTAAATGTGAACCAGTCATAATATAACCATCATAGGAATAGTCAGGTCTGCAAGGTGATGGGCAATTTAAGTTATAAAATACATACGTGGAAAGAAAAAGTCAACCTGTAACTACAGTTATTGTCACCTACCATTGCATGTTTCTTCCTCCTCCCTGATACTGTTCTTTCCCTCGAGGCTATCCGGTTGAGCAGGGATGCACTTTCAGCCTCTGAAATTAGTTTCAATTTAGAAGGCTCTTGAGAAGATTTGCCTGCTGAACTGTCCACGAAATGAGAAAGAGCACGGGGAAGCTGCAACCAGAACAGGGCTTCTGAAAACTCTCCAAAGATAGCCGCAGCAAAAGCAAACCTTGCTGCAGCACCTCTATTCACTATAGAAGCATATAATCTAGTCCTTTCATTGTCAAGAATGCAACCTTTTTCAAATAAGGATAAACATTAATTAATGGCGAGTAATAATTGAAGGAACTGATTCAAAAGCAAAGCAGAGATTGCATACCCTCTTTCCTGTAAGGTTCTAAAACCTTCAAAAGTAACTCAGGCACCACAGAATCACCAATTAGAGGAAGGTTGGATTCAATCATATAGCTGCGAAGGTCTTCAACAGACACTGGACTGTTTTCAGGTGTATAACTATGCAACATGTCTGTAGTGGTAAAGTTGAAATCAAACCAAGAGGGTTTTACACCCAATTGTAAGATCATCCGCAGTGCCTGTATACGGTAACAGTTCATTAAGACATTTGATTCCACCACCAATTTCCACTTCACTAGTTTCACAATCAAAAGATAACACACAAAATGAACACGGTGTGAATCAATCAGGCCCCATGTTTTGCAGGTGAGTTTAATTCCAAAAACCTTGTAATCTAACCAATTTTAGATTATTTCATAGTCTACAGGAATTACAGGGCTTCTCTTTAGCTGCATGAGCTTTAATATGCTTAAGTCTTAACCAAGAGAAAGGAATTAATGGGCTTCTCTTTAGTTGCATGAGGTTTAATATGCTTAACCATGAAAAAAGAAGTGCAGTGGCTGAGCCAGGAATTTTAGTTAAGGCAAGCAAAAAGAAATAGTAACTGATCTCCCTCATACATGCATATAAAAAGACCCCCTCCTTCCCCCGAAAATATAACAAATGAAAAAACAAGAAAACCCCTGATACTTAAATCAAATAGTACTTAGAAAGGAATGCAGTATGATATGCATTACGGAGTTGATGGTATGCAAGATCATGTTTAATAAAAGCGAATACTATCAGGCAAAATTCCGCGATCTGTAAAAAAATAATAAACTTCTGCCTTAAAAACAAAGCATGATCGCCTAAAAATATTCTGCTTCTAGCTCTCAAGACGCCTCAACCATATTGGATGAATTATAGGATTGACTTTTAGACTTAGAACCGGCCAAAATTAATTGGTTAGTCATTTGATGGAGCTAAAGATACTACATTGTGCTCCATAGATGACCACATTCTCATCAGAAAAAAGGTCAGGAAGATGATATGATCCTCATATAAACACACAAATAATTGTTCCCGGCATGTATAAGGAGAGCATGACATCACTAGAACATTTCTTTAATACCAAAACTGTCAAGCCTGGCCAACTATTCTTAGTTCCACTAAGACACTTGGACGGCACAAGATATAAGTACATATATCCATGTTTAATGATAAAGTAATTAAGTCAGTGTTCACCTTTCTGTTGTGAAGTATATTTGAAATTAATCGATTGCTTCTGAAGATTAACACAAAAGCATACAAAAACAGACAATATACTTATGTATACTTCTTACCAAGGCATGTGGAGTGGGGAATAATATGGGTAAGCAGATTGGTACTGGTCGGAACCTTTCTTTGACAGCTCTTGGCCGGGCGACTGGACTGGCCTTGATGTCATTTCTGAACACAAGAATGATAAAATGTTTGGTGCTCATTCAAGAATGTGAAGTTTACAGAAGGTATTAAATTTGAATATAACTTAACATTGAAGTTTTTTTATTTTTTAAATTTTTTTAAATTTGATGCTTCCGGGAAAAAGTTACAAGTAAAGAATAACAGGAACCAAGACATCAATTAACATGAGAGGCAGCACAAAATTGAATATATAAAAGAAAAACGAGTTATTTAGTCTATGGACAGTGAATCAACAATCTTGTTAGTAAATACTAAATAATATTTCAACATGACTGATGTAAAACAAGATAGTGCATAGACTCAATAATTTAGAAGTCATTACATTTGGTTGCTGTTACAGTTCTTTTCACTTTGGGAAAACTGACTCATATTTGTTAAGTATGAAAACTTCTTGTTGGGTTTATGTCTTGCATACGATATTGGATAAGAAGACGATACGACGATGGAGAGACAAAGGCGATTGGAAACAGAGTGGAGGTAAGAAACAGTCAGCAACAGCAACAGCTACAGCAGAAGTTGCGGTCGACCGTCCCATGCAAGAAGTCTTCCAGAGGGGAGGACAGTCGACCGCCTTGTTGGTGCGGTCGACCGACAACGGCGCTGATGGGTTTCGGGCTTGAGTCTAGGTGATTCGGGAAAAGCCCAACTTGCTCTTCAAGTTGGATCGTGTGGCTCCTATCGTAGGGTTATCTCTTATGTATTATCCAATGGCTATTGTAACAAGATATTAACTTAGGGTTTGTCCCTAGATCTATATAAACAATTGTAACGGCTCATACATCCAAGATGTATCTATTGAGTGCCAAATAGAAGAAGAGAGTACTTCATAGAGAAGGGTGAGAGAGTTCTCCATTGTAAACAACATCAAGTTCCATTATGCTTGAGAGATGGTCGTTGTGAGAATTGTAATATTCTTGTATATTCTCTAGTTGAATAATATCTCGGTTCTTCCTCCCCCGGATTAAGGCAAAAGTCCCAACCGGGACAATTCTTGTGTGCTTTGTGTGTTTGGTGTGATCTAGTCTTGCTTGGTGGTTTGTGTTGATTGTGTCAAAGACTCAACAAGATCCTCATATTTCCTAACAACTGTTATCAGAGCAATCAGGATTCGTGGGTTTGTTCGAGTTCCTTGGAGATGGCAGATCAAAAGACGAAGATCAAGCGGTTTGACGGTAAGATCAACTTCAATCTATGGAAGGTGGACATGTATGATGTTTTGGTTCAGAATGACTTGCACCTTGCCCCAGAGGAGAAGAAGCCAACCGACATGCAGCAGAAGAAATGGGATAAGATTTGTTTGAAGCCCTTGAGTTTAATCCGGTTGCAATTGGCGGACGAAGTCAAGTGTAATACTCTTGAGGAGAAAAATGCAGCGAGTCTATGGACGAGACTCAAAACTGACTACTCAGGATCGTCGTTGCTAGATCGGATGTATTGAAAAAGGAAGCTATTTAGGTTCTCAATGAAGGAAGGTACCCATCTTCAAGATCATATTGTGGAGTTCAATAAAGTAATATCTGAACTGAAAGCGATTAACGCGGATGATCTTAGCGAAGAGGATAAAGCTTTCAACTTGATTTATTCACTGTCAGCTTCTTATGATCACTTGATAACTACCATGCTACATGGAAAATCGGCCAAGGAGACACTGTAGCCGGGATGATTAAGGGTATAAAGGAAGATGAACTAAGAAAGGAGACTCATAAAGGAGGGTCTATTTTTTTAGGATGTTTTGCGGTGAATGGTGATACTTCAATTGGAAGGGATGTGGCACACAAAGGTAAGATTCGTTGCTATTACTGTAGAGGAGTTGGGCATTACAAAAGAGATTGTCACAAGTGGTTGAGTCAGAAGAGTGCTACTAAAGAAGGAAAACAAGCCCATATAGTCAGCGCAACTGAGTCAAGTAATAATGTTGAATGTTGTCTTCTTGTTTCAAGTTCTTCATATGTGAATTCGAGTTGGTATCTTGATTCGGGAAGTTCTTCTCATATTTGCTCCGAGATGGAGATGTTTTCTACTTACAAGTCATCAACAAGCCGTAGTGTGAGAACGGAGAGTGGTGAGATTTGTGAAGTAATGGGTGAGGGTACAGTTGAATTGGAGACGCCAGATGGTAAAGAGTTCACACTAGAAGAGGTCATGCATATTCATTCGATACAGAAGAACCTTATATCCTTGGGTACTCTTGATGCTCGTGGCTGTAGGTACACAGTTCGAGGTGGAGTTTTGACAGTTTGGGATAGTCGTCGTAAGGTAATGAAGGGTAACAGGGGGATTGGACAGGGTCAGCACAACCTCTACCAACTTTGTGGGAGCAGAAAAATTCGGCCGAGTGTATGAAAGCCCATTGTTCCTAAAGCATTATCTAGTAAGCCGTCACTAGAATTACCGACGCGAGACTGTAACGTTCGAATACCGTTGAAAGGTGGAGAGAGCCTTGATGTAGGTGGAGTTCGTGTGGAGGGTGGCACCTCCATGATTATATCTACATGGGTGTACCCTTGAGGGGGGCATACAGCTGGAGGAAAACAAGTGGAGGTTTGTTCAACTAGTAGGATAAGCCATATAAACATGTTTACAAAGCGGAGAAGAAAGGTCTAGAAGAGTTTTAAATCACACAGGTATAGATTCATGCGTATGCAATCCAAGGTGAAGATTGTTGGGTTTATGTCTTGCATACGATATTGGATAAGAAGACGATATGACGATGGAAAGACAAAGGCGATTAGAAACGGAGTGGAGGCAAGAAATAGTCAGCAGCAGCTACAGCAGAAGTTGCGGTCAACCGTCCCTAATGAGCGGTCGACCGTCCCATGCAAGAAGTCTTCCAAAGGGGAGGACAGTCGACCACCTTGTTGGTACGGTCGACCGACAGCGGCGCTGATGGGTTTCGAGCTTGAGTCTAGGTAATTCGGGAAAAGCCCAACTTACTCTTCAAGTTGGATCGTGTGCCTCCTATCGTAGGGTTATCTCTTATGTACTATCCAATGGCTATTGTAACAAGATATTAACTTAGGATTTGTCCCTAGATCTATATAAACAATTGTAACGGCTCATAGATCCAAGATGATTCTACTGAAAGCCGAATAGAAGAAGAGAGTACTTCATAGAGAAGGGTGAGAGAGTTCTCCATTGTAAGCAGTATCAAGTTCTATTAGGCTTGAAAGATGGTCGTGGTGAGAAATGTAATATTCTTGTATCTTCTCTAGTTGAATAATATCTCGGTTCTTCCTTCCCCCGGATTAAGGCGAAAGCCCCAACTGGGACAATTCTTGTGTGCTTTGTGTGTTTGGTGTGATCTAGTCTTGCTTGGTGGTTTGTGTTGATTGTGTCAAAGACTCAACAAGATCCTCATATTTCCTAACACTTCTAAAGCTTCGACTTCGCGAAGGGAGAAAATCATACATTGGTTGTGTTAGCCATGAAACCTTTCCAAGGAGAAATACGATAGATTTGATATAAAAATGATGCAGATAGCTTGATAATTAAACAAAGAAATGAAGAGAAGTGATATTATCTCATAGCATTATCCTTAGAAAACATGCAATGAACATATCCCATAAAATTCATGAGTCACTAGTTCAAAATATCTAGGCAAATAATATGTTCAAATAAATCAAAAAAGTACTGACAAGCATCCACTGATTATTCGAGTATCCAAGTATACCCAATAAAGGTACACCTCAGAAATAAAAATATGCATGCAAAATCATGTATGATATTTAAAAAGAAAATTCATATCAATTGCCCAGAGATTGGAAACATTGTTCATGTAAAGACTATTTCATGAAGGCTAACCTTGAGCTATTTGATGATGATTCATTCTTTACAATTGTACTTCTTAGTTACCTAGTAGATACATATTTGTCTTTGAGTTTATTTATCATTCAATTAAAATGGAGATTTTGGTTATTTGCTGTGCATAATCATATAAGGTTAACACCTAGATAGGTAAAATTGGGAAGGGAATCTTTTATGTTATATTTAACATTTCCTGGCAAGATTGATATATTTAGAGATGCCTATGGAAGTAAAAAATGGAAATTTTGGTTATTTGCTGTGTATAATCATGTAAGGTTAACACCTAGATAGGTATAATTGGGAGGGGAAACTTTTATGTTATATTTAACATTTCTTGGCAAGATTGATATATTTTGAGATGCCTATGAAGTAACCTAAAACACCCACCCACCCACTGATCCCACTTTCTTTTCACAAATCTTTGTATATAATCAATAAGGCATGTGTCCGCAGGTCCTCCAATTAGTATAATTAGATACGTGTCTTTTGGCAAATCTCTGTATAGAAACATTCAGGCATGTGTGCGCAGGTTCTCCAATTAGTATAACAGCATGTGTGTGCCTTTTGACAAATCTCTGTACAGAATCATTCAGGCACGTGTGTTGTTTGACCAAAATAAACTTACCAGCAAGTGAAAAAACTTATATCTCAATATCAATGCTCCTCAATAAATCAGAAAGAACATACACATTAACTTCAATAAGTCGAAAGCTACTGTCAGCTCCTGCAATGCATAGCACAAATGGTTCATTTTTATTAGTTCGCATTGGCAACCAGTCAAGTTCTAAAACTAGAGTTCCAGGAGATTGAGGCTGCAGGAGGGCATTGGCTAATGGATCTGATGTATCCTGCAAATTTATTAAAGAAAATTATCAATATCTCATCAGATTTGACTTGCATCCAATAAATGATTACGGAGAAAATAACAAAAACAAGACAAAATACTGTCAAATCTTTCCTTAACCAATCAGGCAATCACGCCTGAAAGAATTATAGCATTTACAGCCATTCTACTGTATCCATATACAAAAAACCTAGGACATATTTGTGTCAAATATAGGACCAGCAGCCAGCAAAATAAACACATATGTACCATGAAAAAAACAGGTTCCCGTAAGGATTTCTTACATACAACAGAAGCGGGGTCTGTAACAGTTAGGAAGTTACACACACTGGTGGAGCCGCACTAAGCTCAGGGTGAGCAGCCGCTCCCCCTGGGCTTGGGCAGCTCCTTCGGAAAAAAAAATTATTTTAATTTTTTTGAAATGGGCGACGCTTCATTTCTCTCCCAGACAACCCGCTCCCTTGATGCCAACAACACTGACACACTACCCGACCCGATCCGCTCTCTCTTTTCTTCCGCTGATCTCTTCTTCTTCATTTTAATTTTTCTTTTCCCAATCTACTCCAAAACCTAGCTTCGAAACCCTCAATCCCTCTCTCAAATCCTCCTCCCCCTCAGGTACACTTCATATTTAAGAAAATTAGATAATTATTTGAGATTTGAGATTGTTCAAAAAAAATATATTTAAAAAAAAAGATTTGAGATTGTTGAGAATATGAGCGGATGTTGCGGATCTAGGTTTGAAGTTTGATATTTGAGAATATGAGAAAATTTGATATTGAAGTCGCAAGTCGCAATTTCTGTTGACATTTGAGGCTGTTAAAACTTAAAACCAAGCTTGAGATTTCAAGTATTAGTATCGGATGATTTCTTGTGAGATATTAGTAGAAAATTGGTGACCATTTAGGCCATTTTTTAGAACACGGTTTAAATAACTAGGAAATTGATATTCTATTATAATTGTTCTCTAATGGACCAGTAGCTTATCCTTCCACTTAGGCATGACTGTTTTTTTATGAATTTGGTTTGGATTGTCATTAGGAAATAAGAATGAACCCTAACTTCCTAAGGCATGATGCAACTATAAGCTCACTACCTTAATTGAAAGACATGTTTGTTTGATACTAATTTAATTTTTAACAATATTCAAACAGTTATGGATGAAAACTTTTAGTTGTAATTTCGCTCCCGGTGGATGAAAATCCTAGCTCCGCCACTGGTTATACACAGCATTACATTCCAAGCAATTTGAATAAGCCCCACCGTATAAAAGAGTGCAAAACTTGGAATTTTGACAATGTTTTCTTACAACACGACTGTCATGGTTCCATACATGGATATGTTGTTAAAATCTGAGTTGAGATCCATATATTAGTACCTAACAGAAATATTGCTAGAGTCGGAAAAAGAAAAACAGCTTGTTTCTCCAGAAAGACCAAGAAAGTTATAATGATAAATCAAAATTTTCATCAATAAGAGATGTAAGCGTAGTATTGGAATCAAAATGCAAGTTATTTAATCAACACAAAACACACATGAGTATTATTCTTCTTCCAACTAGTCATAAAGTACTGAGGTAACACTCCTAATAGAGCACTATTGAAACAAACAGGTGTGAATTTTGTCTAATTCATTATCAGATCATAGTATGCTCGTGGTAGTAAAGATGTTAAAACCAATTCAGGGCCCTGATTGTTCTTGATTAACTAAATTACAATTTCAGAATAAGCATGGAATGAGGGCTGACAGCTAAATGAAGATGAGCAAGAAAGATATTTTCTTACTTAATAAGTTCAGTACATTTTAGATGATACATAAGATGCTAAACAACATTTAGCTAATAATGAATGGATACATGGTCGGTCAATTTACACAACCTGCAGAAACATTAAGAATATTCCCTACATGAATGCAATTAGAATGAGATTACAAATGGGTGATGGGAAATAACTAATCTATCATGTATAAGAGTAGGGTCTGAAGCAACCTCAAAGTTTAGCAGTCTTCCAAACAGGAGATTTTCCTACAGTTCAGAATGCACCATTATTCAAGATATTGGGCCTGCTAAGCTCATCTCAATAGTCCAATGTGGAGATTTCTACGTATCCCAGTTGGTATACAAATTTTAAATTAATGTAATCCTTCTTTCTAAGAAACATTAGTATTAGACCACTGTTTGTAAGTAGAACGTTGGAGCATACTGTGAAGGCAGTGCTTGGCTTTTAGGGCCTTAAAAGAGCTTTAGTGGCACTGTGGCAAAAAGTGCCAAGATCATTATAAAATAATCATAACATTATTATTTTAAAATAAAAATAGAAAAACATAAAAGATAATTCTTTAGAAAATGTGGTGCTATTAAAGCATTCGTAAAATTCAAACTAAAAGTTTATAAGAAAAATATAACAAACAATCTTAGAAGACAACATTCATTGTCGATGTTGACGGGGCCCCAAAGCACTTTAGAAATGGAATATTTCAACAGATTTTTTAGATTTAGTGGATCTTATTTATGTGGCTAAATATATTTTATATGTGAGTGGATTTGTATTCCATATGGGGGATAATAGAGAGCTTTCTTTATTCCCAAGTTTTGCAAGGCAATATAGGTCTTCTTGTTTCTCATTATGTATCTCAACAATAAAATAATATATATAGTATTGTTTCTACTCCAATATTTATTCTACAACGTGGCATCAGAGCGGTCTGGCATCAGAGCGGCCAGAACAATATCTTCATTGAGTTGCAAGGAAATAGAGATTCACATCTAGTTAAATTTTCAGATTGACATGCATCTCGCAGTACATTTGTTTTTCGGACTCACCATCCTCGCTCTTTGTTTACAAACACAGATGATTCTCAGAACTTGGTGAATTTTCTGAGACTTTTTGTTTGGGAAATTATTTATCTCACAGATCTTTCTCATTTCGCCGGCACTCGCCTATGTTTGCTAGTTTGCTGATTTGTGGGCGTCATTATGTGTTAAGAGGATCATTGGGCCTCATCTTCTGGAGGAGATTTTACTTTTTTTAGAGGATGTCTTGTTGGTACCTTTTGTTTTGAGTTGGGCTTTGGATTGCAGTGTTGTATTGCACCCTATGTATTTCAGCCTTGGCTTATGAATTTGAGTTTGATTCTTGGACCTCATCCCGTCTCGGTGGAGAACTTCATATTGAACTTCAAGATTCGTTTGCTTGGTCTCGCTTCCTTCTTTTCGTTTCGAGCTGGACATCAACTTTGTCTACCTCCAACTTGAGGGGACGTACTGGAATACATCAGCTTACATCAGCTGATATTTTAGATATAGTGGATCTTATTTATGTGGCTAGATATATATTTCATATGTGAATTGATTTGTATTCCATTATTCCAGATGTGGGATGATAAAAGCCTTTCTTTATTCCCAAGTTTTGTAAGCCTATTCTAGGCCTTTTTGTTTCTGATTATGTATCTCAATATTTCAAGTATTAATAATATCAGTTATCTTTTCTTTTTTCCAATATTTTATTTTGCAATATTCACTAAATCTAAAATATCTGCCAAGTGCTGGCATATTCCAATAATTGTAGAACACTGCCACTATGCTAAAACTTCGAAGTTGTAAATGGGTTAAGGGATGTCACTTGTATCCTAATATTCCCTTGCAAGTCGAGCGTCCATTTTTAATAGGCCCAAAGAAACGGGATAAATACCTTTTCTTAATGGACCAAGAAAATGAGATAAATAATACCAAAATTATGGGCCGAGACATGAATGTGGAGACTCTAGACAGCAGTATAGCAATTTATTTAAAATTCCACTATAAATAAATAAATAAAGTGCACCCAGCGAGACTCAAACTTGGGGGTGCTCAGATACCATGTGAAAGATGCTCCTACTACGCTAAAACATCGAAGTTGTAGGAAGGGTTGAAGGAATTGCACTTGTCTCTAACTAGAAAATTTAAGCAAAAGTCCACTCGACATAGGGCTTTAGGGAGCCTTCAACAACAATAACTAAGACTCACCGGTCACAATTTTTCAATAAAAATTATGATCTTAATGATATCCCATTCCATCCCTTTGGTTCCACGACAACTACAGTGAGTAGCGAATTTGAGAATAACCACAAAAATCAACTTCCTAGAAGATTTTGTTGGCAGAGGTTTTGATGAGGACATCTTTACAGTTTAGGATTTTTATTTTATTACCATTTTTATTTCTGGCAATTATAGCCATATGTAATCTTTTTGTAATTTTTAGATTCTGAGAATATTTTGGAGATATGTTTCAAGATGTAATTGAGCCTATTTAAAGGCCCTGAGATGAATGAGAAAAGCATGCCATTATTGATCAAAAAAATTTGTGTTGAGTTTTTTGCTCTTCATTCTCTCCTTTGTGTGATACAATTGAGATCAAATTAGGGTTTGTGATAAATCCTAATTTAGTTTTAGAATTAGTGGAAAAGCATGCCATTATTGATCAAAAAAATTTATGTTGAGTTTTTGCTCTTCCTCTCTCTCCTTTGTGTGATACAACTGAGATACAAATTAGGGTTTGTGATAAATCCTGATCTAGTTTTAGAATTAGTGATTAATTCTAAAATTTATCCCCACTTAAAAATCCCCAATACAAATCATAATCCCCTAATCCAAACCCTAATCCCCTAATCAAACCCTAATCCTATATCCCATACCCAGCCGCCACTCTTTCTCCTTCTTCACCTTCTTCTTCTCTACCCCGATCCCCACCAAACCCACTCACAATCGACTTCTTCTTCTCCCTCCTTCTTCACCATCGTCCCAAACGAACCCAGAACCCATGCCCCATCCCGCTCCTCCACCCCCGTTCTCGTCGCCTGCAACCATACTCACCCCGTCGACCCACTCCCGTGACCAAATCCCTCACCCCCAAACTTACCCTGACCCTTCCGCAACCCGTCTACCCGAACCCTAACCCCGCAGATCCCAACAGCCTCGACAGCCCTCCCTCTTCCTGTGCTCTCCGTGCGCCCCACCTTTCGACAACGTCGCCGCCGTCGCCAGCGCCACCCCTTGCCGTCGTCGACGTCGATCAGCGACGCCGCCGACCCTCGTGGACTTGTTCTTGGAGTTGCTGACTGTGCTCACTGTGTTGTTGTTGCTGTCCAACTCTGAGATCGACAATGGGTTTCTTCACATTCGGTATACTCTTTTCATTATTAAGTATTTGTGCTTTACTGCCTTATCATCTAGTATATTATCTGATTTGACTGTCGACCACAAAATACTGAGATTGAGTGATCCACATGCTAGATTAGAGTACGAATTGGTATTGCATTTTTTACTTGCTAAAACACGTAGGAATTTACTTATTGATTAAGATTGAATTATTAATTGGGATTGTTAGCATTTGATTCAATTCTTGAAAACCCATCGAACCTGTTAACTGTTAAAATATCCAGTCTAAATCCGCACTTTCATGTTGGTAAAATTAACCCATTAAAATTCTTGGAAAATTCTCTATTTTAGGGTTGGTTTTACATCATTTTGGTATCAGAGCAAAGGTTCTTAAAACCTTAGTTCTTGCATCGTAGACATCATTTTTTGTATTCATTTAGTATCGTGTAGTCTTTTATTTTATTTTATTTTATTTTTTATTTTATTTTAGTTTAGTTCAGAATCATTTAAAAAAAAAAAAAAATAGGACACCCCATAGTTTCCACTTTTGGTGAATGCGTCTTCGCAGCACCATCACAGACCCTGAAAAGCCTTTTCTATCCGTGCCCAATCACCCAATTAGGAACCCTAGACTTCCCAGACCTGAAATGGACAACTTTGATATCTCCGCTACCCTAGCTGCCATCCAAGCAACTCTTGCCAATATCAATCAGAGGCTTGAGAAAGTGGAGCTAAATCAAACAATTGTCCCTGAGCTTCATGGCCATCGTCAGATCCCTCAAGGGAATGTTCATGACGATCGACGTCAAGAACGTGACCCTGACGAACAATATAAAAAGAACGTTAAGGCTGACGTTCCCCAATTTGAAGGCCACATGGAACCCCAAGCTTACCTTGATTGGGTCCGTGCCATGGACCACTATTTTGTGTGGTTCGACATGAGCGAAGCCCTTAAAGTTAAATTTGCAACTATGAATTTAACGGGTAAAGCTCAACAATATTGGACCAATCTTGAACATGCCCGCAGAGGCCGAGGCCTGGCACCCATAGCCACTTGGGAGGCCATGAAAGAGAAGTTCACTGAGAGGTATGTACCGTTATCGTTCCACACCCGATTGCTAGATTCGTGGAACCTATTGTATCAAGGAAGTAAATCCACACAAGAATATGTCGATACATTCGATGACTTCCTTATTCGGTGCAATGTGTTAGGTAAAGAGAGTGAAGAACAAACTCTCTCTAGGTTCAGAGCTGGACTACGAGCTGACCTTAGGAACGAGCTAATCTATAGAAACGTGGACTCTATAGCGGCAGCCTACACCCTAGTCCTCGACATGGATTCCCTTAAAGCTAGTTCTGATTCTAGGTCCAGCGACTCGAGAAATCATTCCTCTAGAATGACCTCTACTGACCCACCTAGACCTCAGCCTCCCTCTCAGCACCCCAACAAATCTTACCCCAGCAAATCTAATTCAAATTTTAATTCACATAGAGATGAACATAAGGGTAAGAACACCGAAAGAGATTACAGTAAGATTGACCCTCTCACTAAGTGCTATAAATGTAAGGGATACGGTCATGTTGCTGGCAACTGTCCTAGTCCAAGTAGAATCAATATAGTAGAGGGTACCGCAGTCATCGCTGATGAGCCCGACAATGAGTTTACCTATGAACCTAATATAAGTGATGACTTTGATGAAAAAGAGGATGACCAGTCTCTCAATTGTATTCAGCCTATCCAGTCACCTCCATTGAGTATACCTGAGACACCCACTGCTTCCCAAGTCACTTGGCAACCCATAGATTCTACTCATGTATTAGAACATCACAAAGTCACAGAGTCTGCACCCACATTTGCATACAATATTCATGACTTTCATAGAGAAATTTCCAAGGAACTTAATGAGAATAATTTTAACTACAAGTTAATAGCAGATACTAGAAGAAAATTTATAACTTTTGATATTGGTGACGAAGTGATGGTTCGGATTCATCCGGAACGGTTTCCTGTTGGACCCGTTAAGAACTTGAACATACGTGCTGCAGGCCCATTTAAGATTCTACATGCAATCAATAATAGTACCTATGTCGTTGACCTTCCTGAAGGTTTTGGCATAAGTAAAATTTTCAATATTGAGGATCTAGTACTTTATGAAGGCTCAAAATTCAACCCTAGAAAATTTTTTATAGATGAGCCTACCCTGCAGCCTAATGGTGAGATTCTCCCATTACCTCCACTACCAGATATTACTTACCCATCGACAGAAGAATTGGATAATATTTTAGATGATCAGATAATCTCTACTAGAGATGGTGGTATGCACAAGTATTTGGTAAGGTGGAAAAATAAGCCGAAGTCGGATGACACTTGCAGTGGTCGTGAGGGGCTCCCGCAACTGGATCCAGATCTTTTGGAGCACGATGATATGATCACTGGTTTTGACTCGACTGGGTCGAGCTCTCTCCCACCCGGAGAGAATGATGAGGACATCTTTACAGTTTAGGATTTTTATTTTATTACCATTTTTATTTCTGGCAATTATAGCCATATGTAATCTTTTTGTAATTTTTAGATTCTGAGAATATTTTGGAGATATGTTTCAAGATGTAATTGAGCCTATTTAAAGGCCCCGAGATGAATGAGAAAAGCATGCCATTATTGATCAAAAAAAATTGTGTTGAGTTTTTGCTCTTCCTCTCTCTCCTTTGTGTGATACAACTGAGATACAAATTAGGGTTTGTGATAAATCCTAATCTAGTTTTAGAATTAGTGATTAATTCTAAAATTTATCCCCACTTAAAAATCCCCAATACAAATCATAATCTCCTAATCCAAACCCTAATCCCCTAATCAAACCCTAATCCTATATCCCATACCCAGCCGCCACTCTTTCTCCTTCTTCACCTTCTTCTTCTCTACCCCGATCCCCACCAAACCCACTCACAGTCGACTTCTTCTTCTCCCTCCTTCTTCACCATCGTCCCAAACGAACCCAGAACCCATGCCCCATCCCGCTCCTCCACCCCCGTTCTCGTCGCCTGCAACCATACTCACCCCGTCGACCCACTCCCGTGACCAAATCCCTCACCCCCAAACTTACCCTGACCCTTCCGCAACCCGTCTACCCGAACCCTAACCCCGCAGATCCCAACAGCCTCGACAGCCCTCCCTCTTCCTGTGCTCTCCGTGCGCCCCACCTTTCGACAACGTCGCCGCCGTCGCCAGCACCACCCCTTGCCGTCGTCGACGTCGATCAGCGACGCCGCCGACCCTCGTGGACTTATTCTTGGAGTTGCTGACTGTGCTCACTGTGTTGCTGTTGCTGTCCAACCCTGAGATCGACACTGGGTTTCTTCACATTCGGTATACTCTTTTCATTATTAAGTATTTGTGCTTTACTGCCTTATCATCTAGTATATTATCTGATTTGACTGTCGACCACAAAATACTGAGATTGAGTGATCCACATGCTAGATTAGAGTACGAATTGGTATTGCATTTTTTACTTGCTAAAACACGTAGGGATTTACTTATTGATTAAGATTGAATTATTAATTGGGATTGTTAGCATTTGATTCAATTCTTGAAAACCCATCGAACCTGTTAACTGTTAAAATATCCAATCTAAATCCGCACTTTCATGTTGGTAAAATTAACCCATTAAAATTCTTGGAAAATTCTCTATTCTAGGGTTGGTTTTACATCAGGTTTCTACCTCTCCACTAAAATAACATACAAGAATTAGGTTCTTCTATCAGCTCCAAGTTATAAGTGAAAAGCCAAAGATTAATCCTATACCCAGTCTCACAACCTTAAAAATGCTAATCAATCCACTATTACAACTTACAAGCTCCCTCAGACCAGAGACTAAACCAACCCTCAAAACATATTTGATACCATAATTTTGTAATCATTCACAATGATCTGGAATAAGTTCCAAAATAAAATTGACTCAGTCATATATAAGAGCTTGTCATGAAGCATATAACACTAAGAATAATCATAAGAGAACGTACTTATGTCAACTACTTGACCAAGAAAAAATAGATATGTGCTCTTATGATCATTCAACATGACCATTAGCCCTTATTAAATAACAAAAGATATAAAAATAAGAGAAATGTCAGCCTCACATTTGTATGAGGCAACTCTCCCCATACAAAATGATTGTAATCACTTGGTGGGGCACTAATGGAAGATCCACACCGTTCATCATGTTTTTTTAAGTCAAAATATGTATGAGAAAGAAGAATCAAGTGATTTGAGTTCTTTTACCCATGCATCTTGGAGCTCAATTTATGGTACAATTTGTTACGCAGTTGACAGCATTCATTTTGCGACCACGTGATGCATGCGTAAAAGAACTCCAAACGGCTTAATTTTTTTTTACGCATGCATTTTATGATATACAAATCACAATGAATGGTGTGGATCTTCTATGGAGGATCCCACAAAGTGATTATAACCACTTTGTACGAGGGAATCACCTCATAAATATAAGGCCCACTTTTCTCTAAAAATAAGTCTAATTAAATAGAGATTATCATAAAATTTGCCGCTTGATTATGATAAATAGCTGTAAAAACATAAATTAAACTTTCCTAATATGTGTTGTGATATTAAGTGACAGAATAATAGACCTATGTCAAACCATAAGCAAGTTTTTAATGCACACTCGCATGCATACACAGACATGTCCTAAGGAGGCTTGGCTCATTTCATAATTGTGCCCGCTGTATTGCATGTCCGGTCTTCAACAGTAGGCACGGACCTAATCAAGGTGCACGTCAAGACTAGACGAGTTCTCCAAAATTGTAAAAATAGCATTATTTGAACCCACCCCCACCTACCCCCAAAGGTGCTATAATCAGCCATCTCAATATCGCTTAAGAAAATTGCACCCTCGAAGCACTTGTCAGAGTTGAATAAAACAGACATGGAGACAAAGGGTCCCACCAATAGTGGCAAAGGTGAAGATAATGAATTCTTACACCATGAAGATGATGATTTTATGATATGAAGAAAGGTTACTGGCTCATTGCATCTCTACCCTAAATATGGGGAGAACATTCTCTTGGCAAGATGGTTTACATGTGTTCTCCAAATTGCAAGCCCCTTCATAAGCCATAACTAATAAGAAAATTAGCTAGAAAGCCAATTATGAAATTTCTCTCCAACAATCTGAGGACGCCAGCTGTGGCTTTCATCCAATCTCTAGAAGATGTGTTACCAGTTATGTTGGAAATGGCATTGAGGCTTGCATCAACCAGAGAGGATACACGATACGCTGACGTTGTCAGCTTCAAAGGAGGAATGACCTAACTACCATGTTGGAGCTCCCATTTGTCCTTCAATAAGGTGAAGCTTGTCCGAGAGATTAACTGGGAAAATGATCATGCGACTGTTCCAAGTAACTGTGCCTCAAACTAAAGCAGGATTGGGTTACTTTCCCCAGCACAAAAAAAAACTGATCCAAGTCAATCAACTATAAGCACCCAAAATGTATGTGCAGGGACAACAGGTATTTCGTAGGTTATTCATATGTATTATTAATAATAACTAATGGGAAGCCTATGCTTAGGCTTGGCTTACAGAGATGGTTCTCCAAGTAAGAGTTTAATAACAATATACCCTTACTGTGGTATAGAAATAGAACTACAGAATAAATAAACATCCATATATATATATATATATATATATATATATATATATATATATATATATATATATATATATATATATATGCAAAGAAGCCTTTGCCGACTTCAATTATTTACTTACCAGATCAAAAATTGAGAAAGTATTATCATAAAAAAGAACAGCAATTCGTCCTCTGCTGCGATCTCCAGGAACAACAGGCGAGAATTTAATCCTCCTGATTCCTTCTTTATGAGTATTAAAAGATGAAGAAAAGCCTGTTGCTACATCCCACCAACGTATGTTCCCTGATCTGTCTCCCATAACCTGCACGATAATCAATAACAAGTCATAACCACACAATTTAATTGTAAAAACCATGTAACAATGTCTCGTGAAGTAAATCCTTAAGTCATACGTACTACATGTGGAAGTCGATATGCCATAGCAGTAACTAATCCATCCGAAGATACGAAAGAAGATGAGGGCCATTTTGGTCTGAGAAACAGGCAAGCAACATTAGATCAATGGGAAGCTAGCTACAGGAATAAATAACAGAATCAGATAACTTGAAGAATTGTAATTTTACGAGGATTTCCGTCCAATATTTCAACTGCTATTAGTAATAGCATAGCAATAATGACAATGAAGTATGAATATGCCTTTCTTTTTTTTTAATTAACAGCAACAAAATTAGGGAAGTTCAGTTTCCAAAGCATTGTGATGGCCAGGTGGGAAACAAGCATAGCTAACAGGTGAAAACTATGGCAAAGCTTTTCTGCAATATAATGTGAATCACTCGTCTTTATCCTTAGAAATAACTTTGCATGTTTTCTTTGGCGGCAATCTAGTTTCATGGAAGAGCAAGAAACAATCAGTTGTTGCTCTCGTTCCACTCGTTCCAGTGCCGAAGCAAAGTATCAAGCTTTGAGACATCTTGTTTCCGAAATTCTTTGGCGTTGCTCTCTTCTTCGTGATATGGGTATTCACCATGCTCTCAGTTGTGATAATCAAGCAGCTATTCATATTTCAGAAAATCCGGTGTTTCTTGAACCCACCAAACATATCGAAGTTGATTGTCACTTTGTCAAGAAAGTCATCTCCTTCACATATGTTTGTTCAATAGAACAATTAGCCGATATTCTCACCGAAGCTTTGCCACCCGAACTCTTTCAAAGTTTTCTTGACAAACTTGGCTTCGACAAAATCTACACTCCAGCTTGAGGGAGAGTGTTAAGGTAGTGTTATAGTAATAGTTACTTTAGTCCCACATCTCACTTTTTCCTCTCCTAGGAGATATAGTATCTTCTTATTCTCTATCAATAAAGTATTTTTCTCTCTCATACTGTGAAGTTAACAGCAAGCATTGCAACTACAGCTATAGTTGCAATTGCAATATTTGGAAAAGGATGTAAGAAGGTTGTAAGTGCAAGTGAGACAAAGAATTATCACTGAAATATAATGCAACTCACTTGCACTCAATATGAGTGCACTCACTTGCACTCAATATGAGTGCAAGTTGGAAGTTGCAAGTGAGCTATCTTTTGCAACTAAAAAGTAACTAACCTAGTAGCAACTTTAAAGTAGCTTATCCAAGCATTGCAACTAGGCTTGATTTTGCAATCCAGTTGCAAGGTATGGAGAAAAAACAAATTTCAGGTCAATTTCATGATTCAAGTCAACATTTCGAATTGTGGTGGTTGGATGGGGATGATTGGTAAGGGATTGTGTTTGTATTCACTGTTGCGGTGAATAATACAATAAATCTGAAAGTTTGCGAATATTTTGAACCTCCTGCTGTTTAAAACTATGCAACCAATCTGCCTCAGAACTTCATAAATATGACTAACTGTTTACATTTATGCGTAGGGATTGCATACCAATATTTTAAAACTGCAACCATTTCATAAGTAGTATATTCACAATAACCGCAAGACCACCTAGTAGTACATCCTGCTATCATTGAGTAACGGAATACAATACCTAAAATCTCGTATCCGGCGTCCATAAACTTCAAATACACCAAGAGCACCATTGACCAGTGCAAATGCAAAACTTTCAGACATCTCATCTCCAGTAGTTTCAGAGCTTGCTGTCTCTATAAAACAACAAATTCATCTTCCCCATAAATTATAAATAAATCTAAGCAGGAATCAGTACAATTATTGATCCAGAGAACAAAATATGAACATAGTAAAAGTTTACAGAATTTTTTACTAGAATCTCCAGAAGATGCATTGCTAGTAGCAGTTGCCATAGGTGACCCATCCTTGGATGACAAGGAAGATTGCCTAGAAGGTGCATTTTGGACAGGACGCGGTGCACTTGGGAGAGTCCATTCCAGTACCGTAAAGGGAAGAGCTAATGATCTAAGCTATATGAGCAAACAAAATGATAAAAATGATAAAGGTAAACTTAACAGTATTATTCTATGAGATCAAATTCGACAATAAAAAAAGTTGACATTGCAAATTACTTGAAAATGAAATCACTGGTTAATTATGAAAACAACAACAGTGCATACAGCCATCAAGGTTTCTAGCATATTTAAAGCTAATTTACATTTTCTCAAATTATCTGACTAGAGAGAGAGAAAAAACAGATAGCCAAAACAAATCAAGTCATGATGGCACTGTAGGCAGAAAACTATTGACAATCAGAATGTTATGATATCCTAATTAATAAAAATTAAAAAGGAAACAAAAAAGTATACATAACAATGCATCAAAACACATTCAATAATTATTTTCAAGCACAGTAGATTCCTTAGGATTATCTGGAAGTTTCATATATATATATATATATGTAAGATCCCCTAAAGAGAGTTTGTTAAAACAAAAAAGAAACCTACAAATCTCACATCCATTTAAAAATTAAAAAGGAAACAAAAAAGTATACATAACAATGCTTCAAAACACATTCAATAATTATTTTCAAGCACAGTAGATTCCTTAGGATTATCTGGAATATATATATATATATATATATATATAAAAGATCCCCTAAAGAGAGTTTGTTAAAACAAAAAAGAAACCTACAAATCTCACATCCGTTTAGATATCTCAGAAAGGTATATTGGTTTGAAAGTTGCTGACAAGTGAAAGGAAGGAAAAGGGGAGGTAAGATTATTTGTTGTCATGCTTCATCACTTCCAGAAGGGTATACAGGGAAGAAGCAAGAAAATATTGTCTGGATGGGCCAACCAACAAACTTAAGTCAAAGAAATTCACAAAAACCTTATAAAGGAAATTTGTATAATTATTCATAATTTTTCATCTTTGAGGGTGCGCAATTGTGAAGCAAGTTTGTAAACCCTCCCAATTTCATAAAAAAGTAGCAACAAGTAATATGCAACTAGTATGAAGCCCTTCTCCAAGATAAAAAAGGACACAATTTTTCATATTTGTGACTTGCTGCATAGAACTTGTTGTGTTTGCTTAAATGTACTTGCAACAATTGTTTTGGTTTTGTTCTCTATTTTTTCTGCTGCAAGGCACCTACAATTATTTATTTACACTGAATGATAACATGAACCTTAGGTCTCACACCAAGAAAGAAAAACAAGAAAGCGGGTTGGATTGTTGAGAAAAGGGCAGTAGGAATAATATCTTAGCAAGTGACTGTTAAGTTGGTATCTCTTTCTGATTAGGGCTACAAACGAACCGGGCTATTCGTGAGCTACTCGGCTCGAGCTCGGTCAAAGCTCGGTCCAAGCTCAGCTCGTGTCGAGCTCGAAAGCGAGCTCGATACGTAAACGAGCCGAGCTCGAGCTTGTAGGTACGTGGCTTTTAGGCAGAAGCTCGCGAGTATTCGGCTTGAACTCGGTCAAAGCTCGGCTCGTGTCGAGCTCGAGCCTGAAAGTGAGCTCGATACATAAACAAGCCGAGCTCATTTGCAGCCCTATTTCTGATGCTTGCATATGAAATCATTTTCTGCATTTTAAGACATTGGTTCTCAACTTTTAAAAACTGCTAGTTTTCGCCTTCTATCTCCCTTCAGTATCATCAAATTAATCCAACACATTCTTCAGGGTTGCAGTCGGATTAAACCCAGATTTTACATATAGACATTGACACGGAATAATAAGTAAATGATATCAACAGTCACTCTTTACCATAACCTCAATAAACGCATTGCTCTCATCGTTTATGTTATAAAATGATGATCAGACTGCCATTAATTGATACTTATAAAAGCTGTATAAAGGAAAAGGCGCATACCATTATCGGAGTTTTTGTCATGGCCCACACCTCAACAGGAGCATCACGAAACAATAGAAGGAGGTACCTAAAAAAAATTTGCCGTACTAAAGATCAGCAAAAAAACTATAAATAGCTGAAGTACTTCAAGATACATCCCAATAAATTATACAAGTTGTTTTCATATTTGAAAGAAATGACAACCACTGGTGAAATACTCTTTGCAAACTGGAGAGGTTAGAATCATATTAGGATGATAATTACTTCAAGTTAACCCAATGAACAAGTATGAGTTCTTTAGGAAGAACGACCCTAGATGCAAAAACAGTGAGTTTTTTGTGAACTGATAATTTGATAAATAATATAAAGAGCATTACTTGAAGGTCTTTTGCGATAATAGCTAAAAAATATAAAATAAACAATACACGCATTCCAATTTTCAACATCATGTATAAGATAATTTATGTTAAATTCTTGCCTTAGCAATGATAGCATCCAGTCAGATTGGAATTGAGGTGTGCAACAAGACTATTTACTTAGAAATGATAGCATCCAGTCAGATGAAGGATGAAGGTTTAACATAGTCTTACTTAGCTAAGATTCTTACAGTTCGAGTAACCTCCAAACTTGGTCCATGCCAATCACATATGTATTCAAGAGCAATGAACAGCGATCATTTTGACCTCAAATAGGAAAAATTGCTTGAAATTTTTTCCATTTCAACCCACAGAAATCTGGGTAAGGTTTCAGCCTTGTTCCATGGACCATGACTGTCCCATATTTCAAATCAAAGATCACACCCACAATCAAGTAATTAGCAACTTGCAAGTTTAATTAGAGAAGTCTACGACAATGAGCAATTAAAATAAATCAACTTGTATTTAAATAATGGTAAATTTCGCTAAATTGTACTCAAAATTAGTGGGTTATTAAAAAATATTCTCCCTCTCTTCACCAATTTGTTTGAAAATTATACATTTAAGTCCCTCTAATACCCAATTAACCAATCAAGGGTATTTTAGGTATAAAAAACAACCCCCCCCCCCCAAAAAAAAGACTTGTTTATAGAGATTTTGGGCAAAGTAGGGCCATCCACCACAACTTTGGGCCATAAGATTAGGAGGGTCATCAGCAAAAAAAAAAGAATTTGATAGGGTTATCTGCAAATTGGTGAAAACTGGGTAGGGTAGGGTTTAGTGACATTTACCCTTATATAAATAATGAGACAGATGCCATAAATTAACACTTTTTTTAAAGGACAAAGATCCATTTGCATGCAAGCAAAATCAATTTTGAATTTAGAACAGCTAGGCAGCTAGCAAAAAGTTTTAACACAAGACATTAATGATCCCTTTTTGTTTTAAATATTATTTTACAGTATCAGAAATTAGCAACTAATATTACACTAATAAAGGGAGATATTAGCAAAAGAAGCTCTAAAAGTGGCATTCAGCTGCCAGAAGAAAAAAAACCTATAATCTAAGTCTAACTGATGGTGGTACATATATTAGCTTCCTTAATCACCAACCTTCCAGATGAAGAAGCCCTAATAGCTCTTATTGGAGCACGCTCTGGCTTTTGATGAACCCGGAATGGACGATTAAGGCCACTTCTGAGGCAGGTCACAACTAGTCTATTATTGTAGCCACCTGCTTTATCATTTACCTAAAATCATATGTTGTTAATCAATGCAAGCCTATAATCAGAGAGAAATAGAGAGAGAAAAAAGAGAAAGTGAGAGAAAGAGAAAGAATTTAAATATTTTTAAAAAGATGAATGGCTGTGAAAGTATGTTAGAAGCGTTAAACAGTTAACTAAGGTATAAGAAATAAGGTGAGACAGTATGACTAGCTTGCAATTGAAAGGGAATAAAAATGGAGACATCCAAATAAATAAATGATTAATAAAAGGCATTTCCGGGAGTCATAAGTCCGCTGATAAAGATGGATATTGCATGAAATTTACATGCCATCCAAATATACCTATGCTAGAGAATAAGATGTTCATATACAGGAAATTTTTCGTCACAGTAACCAGAATATAGCTTAGTTTCAAATTATTACCAAACGCATGCGCCGATGTTGATGTAAAAAAGACACCAGTAATGTGCTATATCACCCTATGTAATAAAGCTCAAGAAGCATTAGAAAACAGCACAAAGTACGCTTATTGGTATACATTCCTTCATAGTGTGCTATAGACACTATTCTATTGTGCATATTTAGAGCAGAATTTATATATATATATATATATATATGAGGATACTGGGTGTTCTGTGGCTTAGGAGGATCTTTCCTCCTATGTTTGCTAAAGGTCCAATCTCCAAAACCAAAATCCAAGATTCACACTCTTCAAGATGAACTTCATACCTTAAGACATAAAGTTATGTAAAATCACTAAATCTGAACATGTTTTGTCCATTCATCATGAAGTTGCAAAATGAACGATTTTTTGGCAGTAAAACAACTATGACCACTTAATGCAAAGAAAGAAAAATATGCAACTATGATGATATTTCAACCTCTTATGTTTTATGGCAAGAACACTCTAAATGGTGTGGATCATGCATTTGGGAGGAGGAGGTAGGACTTTTAGTCTGCCATAGGAGAAAATTTCCTCTTATGCCAAAGGACACTGTTTTCATATATATGAGAACATGGGGGGCTAGTGTGTCACCCTAACCAACTTAGCTAAGGAGACGACTCAAAAAATCATCTCTATCATTCAAAATGAGAACCCACACCCTTAGATGTGATCTACATCTTTAAAAATGTGTTAAAGATTTCAACATAATTTGACGAGTTTTAACCATTTATGATGCAACTAATAATTTGATGTTTAATAAAGGGTCTCGAATTGCCCCATTTTTAGATCTCGAATTACTCATCGAATTCATTTGAAATTATTGTACACAGTTTTTGTATAGATCATATCTAGTGGTGAGAATTTTAATATGATTTTTGAGTTGTCGAGTTGTCACCCTCGCTAAGTTGGTTAGGGTGACACACTAGCCCCCTTGTTATCTCTTTTGCTTATATATATATATATATGGGAAAAAGGGGTATGAGCAACATGCTCATTTAGTAAATAAGCAATTGATGATGTGGCATACATGTGATTGGAAAATCCTTAAAAGAGTTAGTTGTCCAATGTATCACATGCATGCCACATAATAACTTGCTCATTTACTAAATAAGCAAGTTGCTCATATCCTTTTTACCCTATATATATATATATATATATATATGAGCAATGCTCCATTGCAAATGCAAATGTTGTGAAAACGCGTGAAAACCACCTAGGCCGTTAAACATAAGAGCTTACGGCCTGGGTTATAACATAAGCTCTTATGTTTATAACCTAGGGGAACAACGGCCTAGGTTATATTGAACCTGAAGCCGTTGTTCCCAACAACGGCTTCAGTGGTTTGCAATGGAGCATTGCTCTCTCTCTCTCTCTCTCTCTCTCTCTATATATATATATATATAAAGTGACTTTGAGTTGGACATGCCAAATCAGCTCAAATCACTCTCATCTCTCACATGTCCCTCTTCTACTACAAATTATAGTCCTTGAGGCTCCTTACTTAGACTGTGTTGGTAACACTGCCTTTTCACATGTCAACTCTATATTTGTGACTCTTGTGATCATCTAGGGAACCGAGCTTGATCTCCTCCCTATCTTCAGTCTGTTTTATTGTCCTCCAGGAGACTCCTTCCTCTCACTTCTTTGATCTCTATTGTAATCATCCACTTCACTGATCATTTTACTCTCTCTCCCTCCCCCCCCTTACATAATAGTCAGTGTCAAGGATTGAAGTCTTAATTTATTAGTGTACTTTCTATTTTAAAAGTTAAACTAGTTAATAATATTTAAAACTCTACCAGCTTTATTTTGGTCAATTTAATAATCTACAAAATTTAATAATAAAACAATAAAACAAACTATGTAATCAATGGTCGCACTTTCCTAATTATTGTCTCATCAAAAGATGGAGCACTGTATGAATACAAGTGCAATTTCCCTCAACGCTTCTACAACTTCGAAGTTTTAGCCTAGTGGCAGGTTCTTTCACATGATATCAAAACACCCAAGTTCGAATCTTGTTATGTGCATTTATTTATTTCAGAATTTTAATTTTTTTTTAAAAAGAGAAGAATGGATTTCGTTGCACACATCCAGGTCTTGGCCCACAATTTGTTGAGCATTTATCTCAATTCTTTGGCCCAGCAAAAAAATAAGGCGCTCAACCTATGGGACCGTGTTAGAATACAAGTGCAATTTTCCTCAATCCTTCAATCCTTCTACTACTTCGAAGTTTTAGCCTAGTGGCAAGGTCTTTCACAAATACTAAGCTACACACTTTCTATGTTTCAAAATTAGCATATATTTCTACTTGTCCTGAGGGAAACAGTTTGCTGCAATACATTGTAATATGCAATTAGACACCTACTGAACCATGCTTTGATAGAACTAACCATTAGGGAATAATCCAAACAGGAAGCCTTAGGAAGCCTTGAGCAATATTGCATTGAAGTCTAATCCAGATCCAAGCCTAATTTTCTCCCCCAAAAAAATGATTGTGCGGGTTGAGAATCATGTATACTCACGACGTAAGAAATGGGCTGGCATCGACAACACAATTTAAACGTGCAACTGAAAGAATGTAGAATCTATGTATAATATACTAGCAATTTAGAATATTCAAAGAAGATATTCATGTAGACCCCAACATCCGAACTTGAAAATTAATCACCTACGTAATCTGCAACTTATTTTTATGTTATTGAACTTAAGATTTAAAGCAATTCTTAGAAATCAAACCAAGAGAACAGATGGTTTTAGGGTACAGACTAGCATGACGGAACAAATATTCCGTTTGGCTGTAGAGAAACTTTGGACGGGGCGATGGTTTCCATTAAGCCAATCAGAATACAATCAAGAGAAAAGTGTCGACCATTAAAATTAACTAAAGTAATCAGTTCCATTGATAATAATTCTTATAGTAAATCATTAAGCCAGCATGAAAAAGGGAGTTGCGCATAGATATAAACAAACATTTAAAGTGGTGATTGTTCACGGAAAGAGTAGCGAAAGGGAACTATGGCCAGATAACATGGAAAGGTGTCCTAAGTAATAAAAATGGTAGTGGTAGAACCACGGAAGTGATATATGGTTGGGTATGGGACAATATAAATTAGTAAAAGATAGGAGATGGCTATAACTTTTAACAATGTTATGTAAAATAATTAGACATTAACTTGATCTAATGAGTCATGACATATAACAATATAAGTTTAAAACAAATAAACAATATAACATATATATACTCCAAATAGAAGTAATATTTTCTGGCCGATACAAAAATTAGAAAAATGAGAAGCACTGTAGTTTACGATCTATATGAAAGTAGTGAGATGTCACTCACTCATATAGGTAATGTAAAAAATTGTTGTTGTGTTCAAGATAATATAGAAGTGTTTAAAAGAAAATATAAGATGGCAGAACTCCATGAATATGTGACCATGCAAGATAGGATAAAACCAAGGAAGACAAGCATACAAGAAGGCTATTTAACAAGAACCATCCAAAATATTACAAAAATTGTGGCAAATAGCACAACTACAATGAGATAAATATAAAGATCAACACGTAAAGACATTATTTGTGGTGCACTAACAAGCTATTTCATGGCCTTTTTTTGTGGAATCAAATTTTAAAACAAAATAAGAAACGCATGCGTATAAAGAAAAAAGATTGCCCCAATTGAAATAAATTGCAGAATGACCGATTGACGTGGATTGGACACATACAACGAATACTAATAACCACCACAGTCCGGAAAATTGATAGAAAGATAGTTAGGGGAGCAAAAAGGACAAGGGACCCAAGCGAACTTGTATTGAATCTATTAATAGCGGTTTTAAGTGTTAATTTGACGAATAAGCTGGCCCTTAGTAAAGTTGCGTGGAGAAGGATTCATGTAGCCTATCCCATAATTTTGGGATTAAAAAAGATTGAGTTGTTTGTTTGTTGTTGTTGTTTTAGTTATATTGATGTTATTAAGGATGATGTATGATAATACAATAACTAGTGTCATAATATAAGATGATAGTCCTTTTCTATTACCATAGCTTTGCACCAATGATCAACTTTAAGTCCGATTTGTTACGGATGAATTAACTCGACATAGTTAAGATGGTCCCATGGTGCATGGTGTTTGCAAATGATAATATGATAGTTTTATGGTGGATGGTGTTTGCAGATGGTAATATGATATAGTTTTAGACTGATGAGAATAGAGAAGACATAGCTTCACAATTAGAGAAAATGAGAGAAGAATTAGTAGGACTAAAACAGAATGTATATTGTAAGTTCAGCAAAACTATGAGAGATGACGAAAAAGTGTAATTTGTACTAAGGACCAAGAATTTGCAAGAGGTACCCCTTTTGTTATTTAGGATGGATTATTGATAAGGATGGGAAATCCGAGGATTAAAGAGGGTTTGTTAAAATGGTCAAACACCCTGATGCTAATGTGCAAGCGGAAAATACCTTTGAAATTGAAGGAAAAAATTTACGGGGCAGTTATCCGAACAGCCATGCTTGTGTTGTACATTTTGATTTAAAATATTCTTTCAAATGAAGGGGTTCAAAGAAGTTCTCCATTTAGTTATCTCACGACAGCACTCAAAGATCAGTTAACTTGTTAACCGTTAAGACGGTTAACTATAAGTAATCATTTTTTGATCAAATTAATTCTAAGATAACTAATCAAGAGACAACTTTATATTTACACCGTTTCATCTTCTATATGTAAGTGGTTATTTAGAATTGGAAAATGGGGAACTTAGTTCCAAGATCAAGAGTCTAATTTCTCTCACAAATTTTTAAAAATTTCCTCAAATAAATTCTTTATTTTATTTTACAAACTACAAGTGCTCTACAACAAATACATGTTAGAAACTAACATCTATAAAATTTGTTTTATACAAGGATAGGTATGTGCTGGAGGGTGTTTTACCTTGGGAATATGCCAGGAAAACCTACAAAGTTAAAATCGGTTTTTGGAACTAATCGGTCTAGGAGCGATTAGTGATTAATCAGTTAATCGGAAAATTATCAGGGATTAAATCGAAAAAATCGTTATATATATATATATATATAGAGAGAGAGAGAGAGAGAGAGGAAAATCTTCCATTGCAAACGTTACGTAGCGTATGCAAATGTGCAAACAACTTAACTCGTTCATTTTTAATATTCCTTAACTTGTTGCCAATGATGGGTTAAGTGGTTTGCACGTTGCAAACGCTACAGTAGCATTTGCAATGGAAGATTGCTCATATATATATATATATATATATATATATATATATATATATATATATATATATATATATATATCCTCATTATGTAGCAACCCAAAATTATAACATAAAACTATTATGAGATTATCAAATAGAAACATATACTTATAGAGAAAAAAAGGGGTACTTGGTTTGAGCTGAATTTGAATTCTGAATGTTGGTCGGGTTGGGTTTGCTGGTCGGTTTTATCAAAAAAAAAATCGGTGAGGAGTGCAAGCAGCAAGAGGAGGGGGAGGTGCAGCAGATGTGGGCCAGATCAACTATGCGACGGTGCAGGGGGAGCGACGGCGAGTCGGGTTTGCTCAAGGAAGAAGAAGAGAATCAGTTTGGGTTTGGGTTTGCGCGAGAAAGAAGAGAGGTGTGACATGTCAGGTTTGGGTTTGCGCAAGGACCAGAAGGTGTTTGGATTTTGGATTTTAATTTGAGTTTGGGCCAGATTCAGTCCAAATAATGTAAACGAGCATGAAAATTAGATGAGATGATTTAATCGGTTAATCGGCCACTTAAAATAGGCCGATTAACCACTAATCGGCCAATTATACCCGATTAAATCGCTAACTATTGAAATATTATAAATCGCTTAGCCTCCGATTAGCGATTAATCGGGCATAATCGGGAATTTTAACTGCTTACTACACAGTCTTCACGTAAAGTGGCAGTATGTTCTTAGGGCAGATTGTAACACAGTCGGATTATCTATTAAGCATGTTCACTCTTTCTGTGTGAAGTTTCAGTTTCGCATGAATAATGACTTATTTATTCATTTAATAAAATATATATAACAACTTTATGGATTAAAGTGTTGAGCTGTTACGAAATAACATGTTTCAAAACTGATTGTCTAAAAAAGGAACTAATATGGATGAGTAGAAATACAGTAAACAAACAAGATTAATCCATACAGATGGTAGTCAGGGGAGCAAAAAGGACTAGAAGTAAACGCAAATGAACTTGGATTGAAGTTTTTAATAGGGAAAATGAAAAGTAATTTGACAAAGGAGGTGACCGTCACTAGGGTTGAGGGGAAGAGGATTCATGTAACCAACCCCAAAATATATGGAGAAAGTAACGGGCAATTTCATGAACATGATTGTCTTAAGTCAACCACATGTAATATCAAAAATTTTATACCATAATTTTTTAATAAATTACAATGTCACTACACAAACAACAAATTCTTCAGTAGAGGAACTCGATATTGAGGATGACATGGTTTTAAATAAATCATATTTTCACATCTCATATAAATGATATCAAACCATATATATCAACATAAAAAATTAACAAATATGGATGATACCTCATGTAATTCATACCAAACAAAGGATGATATTATTGACCAAGAGAGTTCAATATGCAATTACATAACAAATTTATTTACCTGGCTATATGAGAATGACACAAGACGAGAATTCCCAAGCCATCTCAATCCCCTGACTGTGCCATTATGAACAGAAAAGCTTGCTGCGACTGCATTTGCAGTGACATCAATAACATCGATTGTCCCACTTTGAGTTCCTAAAGCAACAAGTGGAACTGTTGGAGCAGGATTGTTACCCCCTCCTGGAGACAGGATTGTTTCATGCTGTCACTAAAAAATCTAAATGACACACTTATTCGGATTGCAATTAAACATGTAAATCAAAAGATATGAGATAGGCAATGAAATGTTGAGTGCAGGAGTTACGGGCCAAAGTAGCAGTGAGAGAGGGAGATGGTACAGCTAGAGTAGTCACCGTGGAAGAAAGAAGATGAAGCTGGCCGATCAACATGATCTGCACAATTGACAAGTAAATGATTATAATTGGGAACAAATAGTTGAATAAGTTGGGCAGATAAAAGGTGCCTAAATATTACAATAAATCTATGAGTATACAAATTTATTAGAGGACTTGAGGAGCAGCAGAAACCACTACAACTATACTTCTTCAAAATATGGATTTAGCAAGGCCATCCATATGGAAAAAGATACAGTTAGAACATGTTGGGTTGGGCTATCTTTTTTTTTGTGCTCTGGATGATGCAGTGATAGAGTAGAAACCCATCAGACGTGGATTAGGTACTGGTCTAACCACTTCCATATCCGTGTTTGTTGAGTGGATGAGTCATATGACTAAAGATAAGATTTAGTACAAAAAATTGTATCCAAATCTAATATAAACAAATATTAATACAAATTGGTATGGATTTAGCAAGGCCATCCATATGGAAAAAGATTCAGTTAGAACATGTTGGGTTGGGCTATCTTTTTTTTTTGTGCTCTCGATGATGCAGTGATAGAGTAGAAACCCATCAGACGTGGATTAGGTACTGCTCTAACCACTTCCATATCCGTGTTTGTTGAGTGGATGAGTCATATGACTAAAGATAAGATTTAGTACAAAAATTTGTATCCAAATCTAATATAAACAAATATTAATACAAATTGGATGTGGGAATATTCATATTATTAAGAAAGTCTGAGAAGGAAAAATTCACCTCGATGTGATACTTTTACTTTGTTATGAACTTTTTAGAAAAGAAAGGATAAAAATAGTGACATATAGCATCCAATATACTATGGTGGAAAATTGGTCTACCTATATCCATGAGCTTAAAATAAGTCTAACTTGGAAGAACATTTCCTATATGATTTTGAATAAAATGGATATTTTGTTTGGTTTTTTATGTTGCATCTGGATTGGAAGTGAAATTTTTTTATAGATACATGTTTCTGATTTGAATATACATTAGCATATCCATAGCCAGACCTTATCCAACCCAATATAACTGCTGCTATACTTTCAACTGAAAACATGCTACACTTTCAACTGAAAACATAGAAATGTCTACCCACCACCCAAGATAATTTACAAAAGAAACTAAATACATTGTTATAATGAAAGTAATAAGGAACAATATCTGTATCCAATCCAAGACTGCAAAGAAGATTATGACATACTGTTGAGGTATTGCCTATTGACGGGTTTCAAGCCAAATAGATGTCATCACTTAGACAACATGAGCTACATGCCAACTATAAGGGATACAATTTTGTCAATACAGATTTATGAGTGCATGACCATTAAAGTTCTCAATTTATATAATACGAGCACACTGCACATGCTGTTGAATAGGTAGTCACATAGTAGAAGAAAGATTGAGGATACTTAAAGAAGCTATCCGCTTACCTTGACATTACGATCTGACTCGGTAAAACTAGTACTATTTACAATAGGGTCTGCTTCTCTAACTACATCTGCCTCAGCAAAAGAATCACTTGCCATAATATGTCTATTTGAAACATTTTCTCCATGTGCATCACCAGCCACGCTCAGCTTTGATAAAGTTCGTGGAGCATCTTTCGTCTTAGAAGAAGACAGAAGCCAGCTCCAGATTTTTCCATCATCAGAAATGGTGATCAAGTATGTCTTCCAAACATTTTCTGTATCGCTACCAAAGCTTAAAGGTGACATCCAAAAGGAGGACTCAAAATCTGGTAACCCCGTGCAGAGCTTGCCAACATTTTGAACAATTGATTCCACGTGGCAGAGGCTTACAGCAAGAACGGATGGTGATGGAACAGTCGTACCAATCGAGGGCATTAGCTCTTCCATTGAGCAAAGCACGTGAACCTGTTCTTCCCTGCGCTATAATAGATAAGTATGCTAATAAAGTTCAGTGAGAGAGGTAGTCATTTAGAAATTCATCAACTTAGACACGTAGGATGAACCTACTAAAATCTAGATCATGATGTACACTAAATTGCTTGAAAAGTCACAACACTCCACCACTATAGGCATATACATTGCTTTATAGCAATTCCTACATAAGGACTTTCATGCATCAAGAACATATTTAAATTTGATTTTAATTGCTATTCTCTTAGAGGTTGACATTGCCATACAAAAAAGGCTAATATACAAATTCAATGCATCTAACGAAACTTACTTTTTGCGCTTCCAAGTGCTAAGCTTCCCATCCAAATGCACACAATACAGCATATCCAAGTCCGGATCCGGCACCAAATCCAAAAACTTACTACACCCCCTCGGTAACACGGCCGACGACAACCCCAACCCATACTGCAAATCAAACACAACCAACTCCTTCGGAAACGTAACCAACACCACATGCCTCCACCTCGGCGAAAAGCAAAACCTCACAAAATACAGCGGATATGCCGCCAGAGCCGGCGCCCCAACCCCCACCTCCTTCTCACTCTTCTGCAGCTCTGCATCGCTCCCCGAAAACCCCACCCTATGCTCCTGAACGGACACATCCGCCGCGTCCCCGCCGCTGAGCACCACCGCAGACAGTAAGAACCCCCGCAGTCCGACAGTGCAAAAATGCCGCGAATCAAACGGATCGCGGCGGATGCAGGAGAGGTACTCCGGCGAGGCGTCGTACTTCCAGATGCAGCGGGCGGTGGTGAGGTTCCAGAGGGAGAGGAAGGAGGGGCCGTGGATGGCGACGAGGAGCCAGGAGTCGGAATGGACCCAGCAGAGATCTTGGATGCCGAGCTTGGAGTTAGGGTTAGGGCTGGGGGTGAGGTCGAGGTGGATTTGGCGGGATCGGAAGTCGAAGATGAGGAGGCGGCCCTGGCGGTCGCCGACGGCGAGGAGGATGGGGGAGGGGGCGAGGGAGAGGGAAGGGAGGTCGTGGGAGAGGGGGAGTGGGGCCCAGCGGAGGGAGGTGACAAAAGGGGAGAGAGGGGAGGAGGGAGGGGAGGGAGGGGGGAGGGGGAGGACAGAGATGAGCTGGAGGGAGCGGGGATCGGCGACGACGACGGAGGAGCCGGAGGCGTAGGCGAGGAGGCCGGAGGGAGAGATGTCGGAGGAGCCGCCGTTGAGGCGGGTGGGGGGCCCGGGGAGCATCGAGTCCCAGGAGTCGGAAGAGCGAGGAGGGAGTGGGGAATCCATTGGTTGGGATGCTTTGAGATTCGAGCTGGATTTTTTGATGATTTAATATCAGTCAAGATTTGGAGGTGAGTTGTTGTTCATTCTCGACGAAGAGGGAGAGTAGAGATTTGGAGATGGTGAGATTGCTCAAGACTTTTCATGTTGGGGAAGGAGGAGCGAATTTTAAAGCATGGTCAGACGGCTGGGATTTACGATGATGTACGGTGCAATCTGGAAATAGATGGGGTCCGGATCTGGATTTGAAATTAGCTGGGCCTTTACTGTACTAATTAATTTGGGCCCAGTTTTTTACTTTTAAGTTCGTAATTTTGTAAATGTTTCACAAGTTTGCAGATAACCCATTGAACCCATTGGAAAAAAAGATTTTATGATTTGCTTGCCAATTTGGTAAACTTGGTTGTGAATCTGAATCATATATCTCCGCCTAAAAAACTGATTAAGGTGACTGTTTCTGTCGCCTTTGTGCAATTTTCTTTATGGTAAAATGTTCCTAGTTATTATAGGACAAATCTATCCTAATAAAACTATTATAATCAATGATTAAATATTAATTATATTAATGATAAATATTAGGTAATAGATGGAGAATCTATAATTAAGTCACTAACTATAAAGGTAAATGGTCATGTAATGAAAAATTATGAGTGCAGAGGCATAGGTTTGCAATTGGCAAAAAAGTTTGTCATGTAGATAGGCAAAAAAGTTTGTCATGTAGAGAAGCAAAACATACACAAAAATTTTGAGATGGGTTATTTGCAAACTTATGAAATATGAGGTAGTTGAACCTTTGATATGCATATTTAAATTTACATTTGCTGTTAATATTTTGTTTACCATAGTTCGGTGAGAAACATCAAGCATATCTGTAGGAAGGCTATCCGATATTTAGAGAGAGAGAGAGGTGTCAAGTATTACAAATTTGCCAGAACAAATGAAAATTATAGTTTTGACAAAGAAGTTTCTAAGAAGAAATTGATTAAAATGTGATCATTTTTATCATCTTACTTATTTGAAAATTACTGGGTTTTTGAAACATATAAGATTAAGAAGAATTTTTGACAATCTCTACTACTATAATGGGAGAACCCCTTAGTCCTTAACCCAACCCGTGCAACGCACGTGTTGGGCTATGGACTAACTTTGATAAATATTTTCGAAAGTGGACCAGTTTGGTAAATATTTTCGATAGTGGATTAGTTTGGAAATTATTTTATTTTTACCCTTTCATTATCCCTTCAATTTTTTCCACGTGCACGTGTGCACGTGTATGATACTAGTAACTTGTAAACCGAAAATGCTCATATAACACTCCAAGCTAGTTATTAAGGATTTCTCCCCATCATTTTCATCCATTATCAAATCAAATATAGTTCCTACAAACCAATCATAGCATTTCCCTCCATTATTCATACTAGTATTTTTAATAAATATATAGTTTTTAAAGTAATATAATATAGCACATGTGAGGTACGTATTAATATAAAAAGTATAGTGGGAGAGTTGGAGTTGTACGTGTGATGTACGTAAATTGGTAGATTTAAATAAAGTGTATAATGAGAGAGTTGGAGTTACACATGCAATGTACGTAAGATGATAGATTTACAAATGACTACTCCTCTTCTCCCATTATAATATTAGAGAATAGATATTAGAGATACTGTATATATTTTTTTCTCTCTCTACATTTCTTGATACTCCAAGAATCATACGACAACAATGGGATAAAGAAATAAGCCTACTGAAAAGCCCATCACCACCAAATCCCAAAACCGACAGGATCCATAATCTAACAAACATCTCTCTCTTCACAGACGTCCCAGAATCGGTCTAACAAAAGATTCAAGAGCAAGCCCAAAAAAATCCAAGATTCCAAGACAGGTCCGGCCCGAAAACGACATTCCAAGTCCAATTCAAGAGTCCTTCCCTTACTCAACCACCAAAATTCTCAATAATTTTAGAGCAGTGCTTCATCAATTACCAATTTCACTACCATTCTCTTTACTACCTTAGGTGGCACACTCTTATTGGAAAGTTCCCCCACATACTCTCTCTTCCCCCACTCATTGAAGTGTACCACCTAAGGTAGTGAAAAGAAATGTAGTGAAAATGGTAGTGGATATAGCATTACTCATAAATTTATCATGTAGTACTATAGATAACTATAGATACCTTGGGGTCTGTTTGGTTTGTTGTTGTTTTTCTTTTTTTGTTTTCCAAAACCCTAAAATCCGTTTGGTTTGGTTGTTTTGTGAAAACTGTTTTCACAAAACTCCACTTCAACTATTTTCTGTTTTTTTCACATCATCTCTTTAAATATATTTATATATTATTATTTTTATTAATAATAATATTATTATTATTATTATTATTATACATCTTTATAATATATTATTATTATTATTATTATTATTATTATTATTATTATTATTATTATTATTATTATTATTATTATTATTTTAATATATATATATATAGAGAGAGAGAGAGAGAGAGTAAGTCTATTAAGAGCTGGGAAGCTGAAATCCTTATCGGGAGATGGAGATTTTAGCCATCCGATTGATCTTGATCGCGATCGGGCGGTTGAGATCGACAGCCGCTTATCTTCAGATAGATAGAGGGGTAAAAGGGGTATAATTGAATTCCCTCTCTATCTCTTATCTTCTCACGCTCTCCTCTCTCCCGATCTCTATCTATCCAAACCCTAATCCCAGCTCTTATCTTCTCGCGCTCTCTCTCCCGCTCTCGAAAATCGTCCCGCTCTCTTCGAAACCCTAATCCCTATCTCTTCTCTTCTCACGCTCTCACTCCCGATCTCCATCTTCGAAACCCTAATCCACCTCTCTTCGAAACCCTAATCAAAGAGAGCGAAGTGGAGCTCTCTCTCCTGCTCTCTTTCTTCGTCACCAGTGTAAACCCAACTCCACGATCAAGTGAAATCTCCAGCTGCTTATCTTCAGATCTGTCAAGGGGTAAAAGGGGTATAATCGATCAGCCCCTATCTCCCTTATCGTCTCAGCACCAAAGAAGAGCTCTCACAAGTTCGTTCTCTCTCTCCGACGGAAAACCCAAACCGCGATAAGGGTTTCGATTTCTCGGCTCATTTTCAAATTTTATTTCCTTTACAAATGCTTCTAGTTTGTTGTTATATTTTTAGCCCTTAAATTATGCTTTGATAATATTCGTACTAGTACATTTAGAATAACAAATAATATTCGTACTAGTATATGGAATTTTGAGATGTGGACATGCATATAAACACACAAAATGAATGTAATATGATGCCTAGTTTTTGTTTCTTTTGAGATTTGCTTCAATCACTGCTAATAGTTTTGTTAATGGGGGGTTTTTTTTATGCCTATCTATTCCATAAAATCAAAATTGGGAAGTCAAATCCTTTGCGTGTTGTGTACGTATACTAATACTTTAGAGGAAGAAGCTGAGGGTTGTTTGCCATTTAACTATGGATGTTTCTCCCAAAAAAGAAAAATATTTAACTGTCCAAAATCTGTACATACTTAAATTTTTCAAACACTAAGTTTCATATCCCCTCAGTATGTAGACTTTATTACTTGTAGCTTCAGAATGTAGTCTGTTAGACTTTTTCCTTTGTGTTAATTTAAAGTTGTAGCTTTTTTTTAATGTTTGTTGTCTCATTCTTCTATGAAGGATGGATGTTGAAAATGAAGAATTACTAAGCCAAAATGTTCAGTCCGGTTGGAGGGACGTTGATGATGCTTCTAAACCATTTGTTGGTTTAGTATTTGCAACATTAGACGAAGGATATGAATTTTATAAAAGATATGCAAAATTAGTTGGTTTTTCAGTACGCAAGTTTGCAACAATGGTTGACACTACTACGAAGGAGAGGTATTCACAACAATTTGTATGCTCAAAGCAAGGTAAGCCGGTAGATACAGCTGGTGTGAATGTTGCCAATATTGAAGAATCGTCTTCTTCAATATTGATCAAGAGAAGGAGAAGGGCCGTGACGAAAGAAGGGTGTATGGCTCAAATACGAATGCAAAAGGACGATGACGGGAGATGGTCAATCCGAAGGTTTGTTGAAGAGCACACTCATGTTTGTGTTACACCTAGAAAGTAACAATTTTTAAGATGTAATAGAACTGTTTCCGAAGCGCAAAAAAGTTTACTTAGTTCTTTCAAATAAGCTAACATAAGAACTTCAGAGTTTATGTCCTTCATGGAAATAGAAAATGAAGGTTTCAGTAATATTAATTGTACTGAAAAAGACATTAGGAATTTGTTGCAAAGAGAGAAGGATGGGATGAGAGCTTATGATGTTGACATATTGCTAGAGCACTTGCAAGAAGAAAAAGGGATGAATCCTTCTTTCTGTTTTCATTACAAGGTTGATGAAGACAACAAATTAACTCATGTGTTTTGGGTTGATGCTATTGCCAGGAAGGCTTACAAGCATTTTGGTGAAGTGCTAATTTTTGATACCACATATGATACCAATGAATACAAGTTGGTTTTTGCTCCATTTACTGGAGTTAATCACCATGGTCAATCTGTCAATTTTGATGCGGCTTTCATAAATAAAGAGAACACCGACTCTTTTGTTTGGTTGTTTGAAAAATGGGGTGAAACAATGGGTGGGTCTCCACCAAAAGTTATTATTACAGATCAAGATTCTGCAATGGAGAATGCAATCCGCATGTGTTTTCCTGGTTCGAGCCACAGGCTTTGCATGTGACACATTCTTAAAAAGCTTCCCGATAAGCTTGGTGGTCCGGGCCTGAATAGTGATTTTAGCATTCCATTCCATAGTTGCATTTGGGAATCAGAGACCCCGGAAGAGTTTGAGATGAGATGGAATGACGTAATGAATGCTAATGTGCAAATTGCAGGTATTACTTGTTTCAATAAATTATAGCTATGTTTGACCATTTTTTAGTAGTATTAGTACTTGATACATATTACAATAACAGGTAATCCTTGGCTTTCTGACATTTATGAGCTTCGTGAAAAGTGGACACCAGCTTATGCTAAGCATATTTTTACTGCTGGAATTCGCACAACTTAGAGATCAGAAAGTATGAATGCTTTTGTTGATAAGTATGTTAATAGCAAAAATTCTTTACATGAATTTATGACGAGATTTGAAAGGGAATAAGGAAACAAAGACAAAATCAGTTAGCAGCTGACTACACCACTCTTCATACAAAACCAAAGCTGCAAACAGATTTTGAAATTGAGACACAAATGTCTGAGCTGTACACTAGAGCAGAATTTCATGTATTTCAAGCTGAATTAGTTGAAAGCTTGAATTATACCTCTTTAATGAAAGTTGACGATGGTAGCATGCGACACTATATTGTGAGGAGAATGGGAAAGTCAGTAAAATCTGATAAAATAAGAGATGTGTTCTATAAGGGAATGGACAATGCTGGGTCTTGCACTTGTAGTAAATTTGAAGTTGAGGGAATTCCTTGTAGACACATCCTTGTGGTATTGAGGAATGAGTTTGTTGATTTCCTGCCTCAATCTTATATTTTAAAAAGGTGGACCGCTTCGGTAACTACCGAGATTGTATATGATGATGCTGGTGAAGAAATCATTGGTAGCTACGGTAGTCCACAAGATTTGGACATGGTGGAGTTGTCAAATGAAATCAACAAAGTGATGAGGATTGCTCACTCATCAAAGGAGATGCGCCAGAAGGCTAAAACATTACTAGTTGGTGTTGTTGCAGAATTGCAATAAGATATGCCCCAAGAATTACAACAAGCAACAAGTACTTCACTACCTAAAATAGTCCATATTCATGTACCAGATATTGCAAAGACCAAAGGTAGTGGGAAGCAAATTAAAGGGGGTAAGGAGAAAGCATTGGAGAAGGCTGCGAAACCACTAAGAAAATGTCGTTTATGCAAGAAGCTTGTTAATCATGACAGTCACACTTGTCCTTTAAAGGAAAGGTTAGTAATTAAATACAAACTTTATAGTTTATTTTTGTTACATATAATATAATCTTATTTTCATTTTGTGAATATTAATCGTGTAGCTCTACTATAAATGAGTCACAAGCTTCTACTACTTTTTCAACAATAGAACTCATAACAGAGGAGGCTCCAAATATTGCATGAACTTTGTTGGTTTATTTCTATGGATTTTGCAAGGTATGTGTCATACATGATTTAAAATAATTTCTGACCCATATCTGTCATTATTGTTCTTTAATACATTATAGCACATTTATTAAATTAACTGTTATGTCTTCTTTGTGTGCAGGTAAAATAATGATGGAAATAAAATAGATGCTCGATAAGAAATTTATACCAGAAAAGTTGGTAAAAATATTTGGTTTATAGTTTATAATTTCAAGTTAGTAGGCAATGATGAAAAGTTTGTGCAGCTTGAATTTTTTTTGGACGCTAGTCGGTGTGGCTTAATAAATCAGCCCTAGTGACAAATTCAAAATTCCACATTTGACTCACTTATACTTGATTTATTATGCGGCAGTGATGAAAAGTTTATGCATGATTTTGTTTATTCATGATTATTGGATGGTGTTCAACTTCATGTTCAATTTGGGTTTGTTTTGAGCTGGGAAGCTGAAATTATTTGTCACTTTACCCTTTTGTTCAATAAAAGTTGTTCTGAGCTTACCCATTTTCAACTTCATTTTGAAATGCATTTGTACTGATTTTACAAATTTTGAGGTTCATGGTGGTGTTATTCTGAGCCGACATGATTTTTGCATCTGAGTCTACAGTTTTATGTTTTTTGTTGCACTTGTTCTGAGCCTACAAGTTTCAACCATGTTCAACATACACTCTCCAGGAACATACTACATACGTACTTGCATTTTTTCTATTTGATGAATCATTTTGTGCAGGAATTCAAGAGGAAGAACAAGAAGGTCGTTAGCGAAGAACCGGAGATACCTTCAGAACAGTCTCCGACAAATGGAATTCTTTATTGTGTAACCAATGTATGGACTGTATTGAAAATAGTTGAAACAAAATTTGATGTGTCATCCTCTGTCTCTGTTTGTATCATGTTTTTTCTGAGCTAACAAAATTGGATACTTCATGTTCTGTCTCTGATTGTTCTGAGCTTACAAAATATGACACTTCATGTTCTGTCTCTGATTGTTCTGAGCTTACAAAATATGACACTTCATGCTGTGTTTCTTGTTTGTTCTGAGCTAACAAAATTAGATACTTCATGATGTACTTCTGTTTGTTCTGAGAATACAAAATTTCGATAGTTCATGCTCTGTTTGTGTTAGTTCTGAGCTTACAATTGTTACTTCATGCTCTGTCTCTGATTGTTCTGAGCTTACAAAATTTGATACTTCATGGTCTGTTTGTGTTAGTTCTGAGCTTACAAAATTTGATACTTCATGGTCTGTTTGTGTTGGTTCTGAGCTGGAAAAATTTTCATACTTCATGCTCTGTTTGTGTTAGTTCTGAGCTTACAAAATTTTGATACTTCATGCTCTGTTTGTGTTAATTCCGAGCTTACAAAATTTGATACTTCATGGTCTGTTTGTGTTAGTTCTGAGCTGGCAAAATTTGATACTTCATGATCTGTTTGTGTTAGTTTTGAGCTTACAAAATTTGATACTTCATGGTCTGTTTGTGTTGGTTCTGAGCTTACAAAATTTTCATACTTCATGCTCTGTTTGTGTTAGTTCTGAGCTTACAAAATTTTGATACTTCATGCTCTGTTTGTGTTAATTCTGAGCTTACAAAATTTGATACTTCATGGTTTGTTTGTGTTAGTTCTGAGCTGGCAAAATTTGATACGAGAATGCTCTGTTTGTGTTAGTTCTGAGCTTACAAAATTTTGATACTTCATGCTCCGTTTGTGTTAATTCTGAGCTTACAAAATTTGATACTTCATGGTCTGTTTGTGTTAGTTCTGAGCTGGCAAAATTTGATACTTCATGCTTTGTTTGTGTTAGTTCTGAGCTTACAAAATTTTGATACTTCATGCTCTGTTTGTGTTGGTTCTGAGCTTACAAAATTTGATACTTCATGGTCTGTTTCTGTTAGTTCTGAGCTGGCAAAATTTGATACTTCATGCTCTGTTTGTGTTAGTTCTGAGCTTACAAAATTTGATACTTCATGATCTGTTTGTGTTAGTTCTGAGCTGGCAAAATTTGATACTTCATGCTCTGTTTGTGTTAGTTCTGAGCTTATAAAATTTGATACTTCATGCTCTGTTTGTGTTGGTTCTGAGCTGGCAAAATTTGATACTTCATGCTCTGTTTGTGTTGGTTCTGAGCTTACAAAATTTTCATACTTCATGCTCTGTTTGTGTTAGTTCTGAGCTTACAAAATTTGATACTTCATGCTGCGTAATACACCAAAACAATCACAGAATTTCGATCATGACACCAAAATAATAATGAACTAAATATGTGGAAGAATTTCGATCTTCATAGAATTGTAAGCTCAGAACTTTACAAAAACTTTACAACGTAACAAATGTTCTTGACATCTGACACTTTACAAAAAACTGAAACTTAACAAAAACTTTACAATGTAATACAATGTTCAATAACGCACAGGTACATGAAAAACTTTACAAATACTGAAAGTATACAACTTATTGTTACTCCTAATATATACTTCATTTTGTATAGTATCAACAAAAATACAATTTTAGTTTGCTCCAAATATCAACTTTTCACGTAGTCCAGTATTCAATAGCTCCAAGAAGTACTTCATGCTGAAATCAACTTGAAATCAAAATTAAACATAGCTCATTTAACCTGGTAAAGACAAAATAATTACAAAATATAATCGGCTCAGAACACAAAAAATCATTAAGCAAATATAGTAGGCTCAGAAAAACAGAGGCTGAACATGAAGTTCAAAATTTGTTTGCTCAGAAAAAACAGAAACTGAGAAACAAGTAGCTTGGGAGCAAACAGAAACAGATAATGAAGTATCAAATGTTTGTAAGCTCATAAAAAACAGAGACAGACCATGAAGTGTCAAAATTTGTAAGCTCGGAACTAACACAAACAGATCATGAAGTATCAAATTTTGTAAGCTCAATACTAACACAAACAGAGCATGTAGTGTCAAATTTTGTTAGCTCGGAACAAACAGAAACAGAGCATGAAGTGTGTAATTTTGTAAGCTCATAAATAACACAAACAGGATCTGAAGTATCAAATTTTGTAAGCTCATAACAAACACAAACAGAGCATGTAGCATCAAATTTGGTAAACCCAGAACAAACAGAAACACATCATGAAGTATCAAATTTTGTTAACTCAGAACATACAGAAAATGAACTCTTTGAAACTGGACATGAAGTATCAAATTGTGTATGCTCAAGACAAATAGAAGCTGGGCATGAAGTTTCAAATTTTGTAAGCTCAGAACAACAGACACTGAACATGTGGTTTAAAAAAAACCAGTAGGCTCAGAACACACTATTCATAACTAGGGCTGCATTGGGGTGCCGCGCCAACTAGGATATGATAGATATATAATCAAGAATAAATACAACAAGCTTGAAATAATTATTCAGATCATAAAGTATTTTGCATCCCGGCCTACACCAACAAACAGTTGGAGAGAATCAAACACCAAAAGGCTTAGATGAGTACCCAACACATACGCATCCAACATCAGTTACTATAAAATCTATTTTTCTGTTGTTTGGAGCTTACAAAATTTGATACTTCATGTTCTATTTCTGTTGTTTTGAGCTTATCATCAACTGTCTTATATAAATAGAGTAAGTCTATTAAGAGTTTGGGAGCTGAAACCCTTATCCTTCACCGGGGTTTTTAACCATTCGTTCCCGACTGATTGCGATCGAACAACTCATCTTCGATCCCACTTATCTTGAGAATGTTTTGGGGTAAAAGGGGTAAAATCAAAAACCCCTATCTCTCTTTCTTACTCACGATCAATCGACCAAGCACACATAATAGACTTACTCATGAATATATATAGACTAAAAAAAACTAGTAGGCTCAGAACACACTATTCATAACTAGGGCTGCATTGGGGTGCCGTGCCAACTAGGATATGATAGATATATAATCAAGAATAAATACAACAAATTGAAATAATTATTCAGATCATAAAGTGTTTTGCATCACTGCCTACACCAACACACCATCACTACCTAATATATAGTTTTTTGTATAGTGTCAATACAGTTTCTGTTTGTTCTGAGCTGACAAAATTTGATGCTTCATGTTCTGTTTGTGTTGTTCGTGATATTTTCCTAAGACCGATAAGCCATTTTCCAATTTATTTTCTTCTACTGCAATTATCTATATTTATTTATATACCAATGTTTAATTATTTCTTGAAGACAATATTTAGTTTCTCAATTTATTCAAATAGAATAAACATTCACACAAAGACAAAAACGAATATCATTTGAACCAGAATTTATATAGCAATTTTGCGAATCCATACAAGGAAAAAAGCCGTCATGACTCCGTGACTTAAAAAAGCCTACGAGTGTTTTAGAATGAGTTCCATCTTTACATACTCGTCAAATTAATTTTCAAGAAATCAAATAGACAAGTGCATGCTTTAGGATGTTGAGCCCCGACAATTTCCAACCACTTCTTGAGTCAGGTTTAGACAAAAATCATTCATCTCTATCTCTATCTCTAATATTATAATGGGAGAAGGCCTTAGTGTCATTTGTAAATATTTTGTCATTCTACCAACCCGTGCAATACACGTGTATAATTATTATAAAGGAGGTATCAAGTTCAAATCCATACAATGTCTAAATTTTTATTTTAAAAAAACTATATTTATTAAGACGTGCATCGCACGTGTAAATTACTAGTTAATATAATGGGAAAAGGCGTTAATGTAATTTGTCCATCTATTAACTTGTGTAACGCACGTGTATAACTATTGTAAATGATATTTTAGATCAAATATTGACAACGTTTGAATTTATTTTTAAAAAACTATATTTATTAAGATGTGCATCGCACGTATAAACTACTATTATAATGTATAAACCCTCGTCCTTCTAGGTTGACATACACAGAAATACAGACCACCAATTCTCAAGAGAAGTAGAGAACCCTCCGGTCCCAGCTTTTTAAGTGGCTCCTCTGCATGCAACATGCACCATAGAAGTATAGAAGAGGGTGTCCAGTGTCCACAGGATGGGTACGGACAGGTTTTCTCCGAATCCAAAATCCATTCAAATCCATCGATTTTTTTTTGTCTTTATACCCGCGTTCGCACCACAGGATTTTATTTTGTTTTATTTTATTATTAAAAAAAGATGGAGCCATCATAATCCATGTGTGAGAAAATAACAGAACAAGACTGGAAAAAATGGGAAAAAGAATGCACACCAATAGATTTCTGGATGCTTTTGGGTTGTAGGTCAGTTCTGTCTTGTATTAGCACCACAAGAAAAGTTTTTTTGTCAGCAAGTTTTTGCCTGCGTTTTGTTGGAACGACATGAAACACTTGAGACTAAAACCTGCTTGATCCCTTCGACGATTATTCCCTGTGATTTAAAAAACGCAGGGAAAAAATTGCTTTATCCCGAATTTTTCGAGTAAAATGCCGGGATATCATTAATCTATACCGGCGTTTTCCAAGAAAACACAGGGATATCATCCCTTAAATTAACATTTTTTTAAATTACAAATTCTAATATTTTCCTCTAATCTCAAATCCCCTATTCTAACATTTCACGCCGTTGTCGTTGCCATCGTCGTCTGTCTCCTCTCCTCACTGTCACCGTCTCCTCACATCGCCGTCGTCGTCTTCTCTCCTCTTCCTTCCTCCTCGATTCCTGAGCCCAACACCAGCAGCCCGACCTCCCTTACTCCACGATTTTCCGAGCCCGACGCCGACCATCACCTCCACCGGCGCAGCTATCTCCTTACCTGAACCCGATAGCCACTCAGACTTCAACCGAGTATCCCACTATCTTCTTCTTTCTTTGATCATCTGATTGAATCGAGAGTTTGATAGTGTGCTAATTCATGTTGATTTAGTAAATTTGTGTTTTGCTATTAGTGTTAGCTTCCTTATTGATTGGTGGAATCTGGGGTTTGCTATTTGTGAAATTTACATTGTTGATTGGTTGAAATTGTTATTATTATTGTTATTTTTGTTGTTGTTGTTGTTGTTGCTCTTGCTCAAGATTGACAATTCCTTGTCAATTATTGGAAATCAAAGACAAAAAATGTATTCATATACATATAAGATTTGATCTCAAAGTTTTTTTTAAAATGTTAATTGAGTAGTACTAATTTTAAATTATACAAAAAATGGAAGAAACCAGCAAATTCTATTTCCATTCTAGGGTGAAATTAAACAAAAGGATTTGCAAATAAAAGTGCTAATGCCAAAGCAATCAAGAAAGTCAGAAAGTACTGCATACCGCTGGCAGTAGAAGCTTTACTGTTGTTCGAGATGAATTGGTAAAATTCAATTTCTGTCATTTGAAGTTTTTTTTTAAAAATTGGGGTTTTCGTATCTTATTTAGCATAATAAAATATCACATGATTACATCACTACTCCTTACGCATCTATGGGAAGAGTCACATGATGGTGAAAGAGTCAGAAAGAGTTATCTTTTTTAAAGCTACCAACCTCACCAAAATGACACCTTCGTGGATGATGAAACGACCAATATAGTGGTAAATTTTTAGCAAATGTGTGCTTGATTGATATTTAAATTTGTTTTCAAATAAATAACTTAATCTTAATGTTTTATTCGGTCTTTTTTGCATAAAAATGTCAGAGAGTTGCATGCAGAGAGGTCTTGCACGTCTTCCTCTGATCCGTTAACACTTCAAATGGAATTTCAATATCAATTTGGTCTTTTGAATTGTGCCCCATATTTTTTTTATTTCTCAATTTCAATATCAATTTTAATATGAATTTCAATTTCAAAATTTGACATACTTTTGGATCTATAATCTGCAATTGAAGGCATAAAGAAGAGCTTCTCTCTCTCAATTTAGGTTCAACTTGGTAATTCTCTATTCTTTGCTTTCACTTTTTCAAATTGCGCCTTAGGTTTTCTTATTTCTCAATTCAATTTTTAGAATTTCAATTGCCACAATTTTACTTGTGAGATGATAATGTCAGAGTTTTATTATATGAAACATCGTCGATAGGTATAGATTTATTAATTGTAATTTTGAAAATTAAGTCAATTTATTGATGTATTTTACCAGCGAAGCATTTTCTTGTTATTTTATCAAATTCATATGATATGTTGTTTGGTTTACAAATTTATGAATTTTAAGAATTTTTTTTTATAAATTCAGTTACTTTGAATATTTAAAAAGAGGGAGAAGGAAGTTTTTTTTTTCTTTTTTTTTTTTGGGGGGGGGGGGGGGGGGGGCTATTTTGATGATGCAAAAAAAAAATATGCGACCCCCATTTTGAATTGTCTGGCTTCGTCACTGATTCTCATGCAGGTATGTCTGAAAGAAATCCTACCACCCTTCTCCATTAGGGTGAAAAAATTTTCACCACCACTTACCTAGCAGTGCAATATCCATATCTCGAAGGTCAATAACACCTAGACCTCCATGTCTCTTCTCCATGCACACTTTTTCCCATCTGATTAGGTGATAGCCGTCTTTATCGGGATTTGCACCTTTCCATAAAAAATACTTTTGGATGCAATTGATTCTATGAATAACCCATCGTAAGAGCATCCACAGTCGTTGAAGCCAAATTTTGGGTAAATGGCAATTAGAAAATAGGAAAAAAAGAATGTTGCTGCAGTCGTCTAAAGCCAAAATATAGCCGGACGGCAAAGAATCCACCGTGTGAGAAGATTGCCGATGTATAAACTACCGTCCCATTTTGGATTTTTTAATTTTTTTTTTTTTTTTTTTAAGGCACTAGAAGACAACAAAAAAAAAAAAAAAAAAAAAAAAAAAAAAAATCAACTGTTCCTCACACGGCAAAGAATCCACCGTGTGAGAAGATTGCCGATGTATAAACTACCGTCCCATTTTGGATTTTTTATTTATTTATTTATTTTTTTTTTTAAGGCACTAGAAGGCAAAAAAAAAAAAAAAAAAAAAAAAAAAAGGAAAAATTCCTCACACGGCAAAGAATCCACCGTGTGAGAAGATTGCCGATGTATTAACTACCGTCCCATTTTGGATTTTTTAATTTTTTTTTTTTTTTTTTTTAAGGCACTAGAAGACAAAAAAAAAAAAACAAAAAAAAAAAAAAAAAAAAAGGAAAAATTCCTCACACGGCAAATAGTCCACCGTGTGAGAAGATTGCCGCAACATTATCCACCGTCGGTTGACTGTTTATTTTTTTTCCCCTTTTTCAAAAGCTGGGTTCAGTATTTTTGTACGGGACGGAAGATTATCTTCCGTTAATTAGATCGGACGGATTATAATCTTCCGTGAGCTATATTTTCCATTTGGCCAAATCGCCTGCTATATTTGGCACGCAACTGTTCATCGTATACCCAAATTTTGGGTTTTTAGACAACGACTGCAGCTCGATTTTTTCTAAATTTTCCAAATTTTGGGTATATAGCAAACGACTGTGGATGCTCTAACATTTCAAAAAAGGACAGGGCAGTAGGTTAGGTTGATAACTCATTAATTAAGTTTCATAAGTTAAAATTGATTTAAACGGGTTTCTCAAACTCGTCTGGACGCATTATTTATGCTAAAACTTTCCACCAGTTCGGGTGGTGTCTGTACGTGTCGGATCACTGTACGTGTCAACCAACTCAAACCCAACCCGACGCGCAGCTCTGTATATTAGAAACTTATTCAATTCCCTATTTAGTACCCCAAAAAAAAAAGTCCGTACCCTCGTACCTACTTTCAATGACTTCCCTTCCCCCGTCCTTCACCGTCCATTCAATAACCCCATCTACTTGTACTAAACCTAGACCTATATTACTGTAAATAGTATATACAAGCGCTCACAATCCCCTATGTTTAGTTTGTTCAACCGCCTTGTTTCTGACATCCGATCCTACAACTTCTGAATCAAATGGAGGCCGTGGTGGGCGCGAAATACTGCGATGGAAGCAAGCGAGAGCTGACGGTGAGGAAGACGGCCGTGTTCTACCCGTGGGACGGATATGCCACCTACGACGACCGAACCGGAGACCTTGTTTTTCGTGTCGAGAATTATGTTCGTCGCCGTGGGCCCAACTTTTCAGACCAGCTTGTCCTCATGGACCCTTCCGGCGATCCCATCCTCACCGTCCGTCGTAGGGTAATACTTACTAATTGTTAGTCTTTGACTTGATTTGTTGAGTGATTAACTAGGGGTGTGATATTTTGTTATTTTGATGATGTATTGCATAGCAGAGGCTTTGAGCGTTTTGTCCGTGACTATATTTAAGCTACTAGATTTGACTTTGATTTTGCGTAATTTTGTTTTACTAAGAAATACCACTCCTCTCGCTGAATTCACACATTTGTGTCCACAATATTGACAATAATTATCAATTTTCTTTTCCTTTTTTCTATGGAGTAGATTTGTTTTTATTACTTCATTTGATAGTGATTTTGCTATTGTGACTTTTCTTTTTATATTTTAAAATATTTTTTATCTATTTTTTAAAATGTTATTTAAAAAATGATGATCCAAAAATCCAAAACTATAATACTAATTACAATTAAATGGGGATTCTTTCTGCTTGATAATATTCTCTAATATTATAATGAGGGGGCGTTTGGTACGCGAAAATCTAGAATTACCCTCTTAATTATCTGGTTTGTTAAGATATAAGTATAGTTTTGTAAATAATCTTAAATTCTCAGGGTTATCAAAATAATTAGTTTGGAAGAATAAACATTCCCCTTTAAAATGGTGGGATTTGTTGATTCCTCCACATAACAAATGAGTGAGATTATTGCATATCCAAAACATCCTCCAGATTTCTGGCTTAATTGGAGACATGTTTTTCGGATTGATTATTAGTTTTTGATGTCATGATGATAACCTGTGAGTTGCAAGAAAACATTGTCTTCACAGACTAAATACTTTTTTCCTTTCGTTTTTGTTTTTATTGATAGTTCTTTAGACGTGGTTTTCGAAAATCGTTATATCCTTACACGCACAAAAAAACATCTATTAATAAATATAGTGGTTTTGTTATTGTTTTTTGATTGCTTTTAAATAACCTTGTTTAAGTTATTGTTTATGTTTAAAATTTGTACAAAATCCTATTGGCGTAAGCATAATTGATAATTATCTGCGAACGACATAGTTGGCAGTGAATTATATGAATACACTGTAGGGTTTTATGTGGAAACACATGAATCTGCAACTTATGGTTTGATTATACAACTTTTACAGCTCTTCATATTCTTATAGATTGAAAGCTTGTATGATGATTTTATGTTTTAAAAACCAAGAATTTGATAGGTTGATATCTTGCTTTCTCAGTCAAGAATCAAGTTGAACAGGAACAGCGGAGTGAGAAGAAGAACCAAAGCGAAAGTTGATTATTTTTTATTTAAAACTTGTTGAAATATGTGGAGTTGAAATTTGCTTCTATGAACTTTATTGTTTCATTTGTATATATTTAAGTACCTATGCCTCGTGTTAATAAATACATTTCATTTTTCTTTTTTTTTTATGTTCTTCATCTAACTGGTTGAAATATATTTGAATCATAGTGTAATTTTTTTTAGTAATCTATTTGTTAATTTACTAAAGTTTTATAAGATATATATCAGTATTGCTTTTGCACATGCATGCATATACATCAATTACTAAATTAGATAACTTTTATATTTATTTATTTTTAAATAAAGCCAAAAGGGTATTTTCGGTAATGTCTACTATAGAGATGGATTGATGGGAATGAATTGTTCTATACCAAACACGGTAATAAAGTATTTTCAGACATGTAATGTCGTATACAAAACACAGTATTGCAACATTTTCGGGAATCTTCATTTCCACTTTCATATTCCTGAAAATCTTCATTTCCACTCTCATATTCCTGGGAATCTACTAATTCCTGGGAATTCTCCAATCCGCATACCAAACGCCCCCTTAGTGTCATTTGTAAATCTATCAATGCGTGTGATGCACGTACACAGCTAATATGGATAAGGTTTCAAGTTCGAGTTATCACTACGTTAATTTTTTTATTTTTTTATTAAAAATTATTAAGACATGCATCGCACCTGTAAAATTACTAGTCTTCTGTTAAAGCAAATTGCTCTCTTTTAACATGTCTTAAATTTTTATAATTAGCTTCTTCTTTTTTTCTCCTTATTTCCAGTTCTGTACACTTTTTTGGGGGGACTAAAATTATTCAAATGTGCTACTTTAATAGGAGATAACTTAATCTTAAAAAAATGTAGGTAAATTGTTCTATGAAACAGAAGAGTTTTCAAACTGATTGGTTTCAGATTAATTTTGTGTAGTGGCCAAGCCTGCATCAGAGGTGGGAGGGATTTCTAGGGGAGAGAAAGGTGGGGCAAAAACCATTATTCACGGTCAAGCGATCCTCGATCATTGGCAGGGACCACAACAACATCGACGTGGAGTTACACAGCGATGGTAGCAGCAATAACAGTCAATGGTACCAAATCAATGGCTCTTTCGCTCAACGGAGCTGCAAAGTTACCATGATCTGCACCGGAGAGAGCTCAGAGAGTAACGGCGAGGAAGAGGATGTGGTGGTTGCTGTGATTAAAAGAAAGGTGGATACTTACTCTAATGTGGTTCTAGGGAAGGATGTGTTTTGTCTCTGCTTAAAGCTGCATTTTGATGCGGCCTTTGCCATGGGTCTTGTTCTCATCCTTGATCAGATTAGTGGCGATGAAGATAGCCAGGGCCGGCCCTGAGTTCCCGGGCCCACTGCGAAATGCCCAAATAATTATTTTTGGAGGTCCCTAATTGCAATATAAATTTTTTACGCGCAAAATATGTGCCTGTATTTTTAGGGGAAATACAAATTTTGGGTACCTAAAATTGCAAAAAAGCCTGGGGCCTCAAGGTGGGGGACGGCCATGGCCATGAAGATAGCGATAATATGACTAAGCGCAATATCCATCTATCTGCTGTGGCCTCCCTCGATGTGAATGAGGATGAGGAGAGAGTATCTGAAATTTTGCAAGTAACATCTGTTGGTACATGCAAGGATGATTAACAGAAATTTTGTTTGAGCCTTCAGCTCGGAGGGATCAAATGCAGGTCATACATAATGCCAGTTTATTTTATCATAGGAACATAATGCTAGTTAATTAAATTTTTTTTGATAATAATTAGTTGCTACTAGGTACGTACCAGATACTTTTTTGGGGGATGGAGATGACAAAACTGGCTGTGAATCTAATGGTCATACTCCGTTACTCTTAATTATTTTGATCAGCAGGTTTCAATTTTGAACCTGTTAGTCCGCTTTTTATTTCAGTTTGTTTAATTCTTCCTTCAGTAAGCTTGTGTTACTTTCTGTGGTACATGGTGTACTCGGCCACCAACTCTTGCAAAACCTAAGGCTAAGCTGAGGTTTGGTCGAATTTCAAGTTTGGGGTTTTTTTGAATTAACTTTTTAGAGGAGAAATTGCAAATTTTGGTGCATTTGTACAAAATGAACTGTAAATTTTCCTTTGGCAATTGATTGCATTCCTTGCAAATTTGCTGTGGGCCCCCACACCCACCTCAATAAGCAAATCCAAACACCCCCTAGAGCATATGCAGTGGGTAGCATTCGGGCTGGGGTGGCTCGGGACCGGCCCGCTCGGTCCTAGGTCAGGCCCGCCCTGGCCAAAATCGGACTGAACCATGGTCAGACCGCCCCAATAGTAGGGTCCGGTCCGGTTCGATAATTTGCGAAAAAAGATCGGTAAAAGCCCTGCCCGCACTAGCCCTGGACCAGGTTGAACCGGCCCGGGCCGGTCCCGGCTGGCCCGAGGGCCAACCGTTGGCTGTTATCGTTTTTCACTTTTTTTTTCTTTCCAGAATTTGTTTTTAATTAAAAGGGTGTGTAAAATTACCAAAATACCTCCCAACGGATTTATACTAGCTAGTTTTTGGGGGGTATTTGGAAAATTGAAAAATTACAATTTCTATATATACAACCTCATTTCTTTCAATTCTTTTCACAAATTCATTCAACTCTCTCTACTATCTCTTAACTTTCTCAACAACAATCAACAGCAATCAACAATATTCAACTACTCTCTTTCAAGAATCAAGATTCAACAACAATACATAACTTATAAACAGGAAGAGTTTCTCTCTCTAGCTTTTCTAAAGAGAGAAGCTCCCCCAAAAAAACCCAAAAAACAAAAACCCTAGATCTATAGACTGTTTGGAGGGGGTGGCGGCTGGGATCTCGCCGCCCCCTCCCCACCCCCTTGCTCTTGCCTGCCTCAGTTCACTCCCCAAAAATGGCCACCTCTATGTTGTTCCTCTGCATCTCTTTCCTTATCCTGGTCTAGCACGCAGCTTCCCAAACCTACCCACCCCTAACCCTAACCCTAGTCAACAACTGCCCCTACACCGTCTGCCCCGCCATCCAGCCCAACTCTGGCCACCCCCTCCCCGACAACGCCGTCGGCTTCTGCCTCCCCACCCTCTCCCACCGCTCCTTCTCGGCCCCCGCTGCCCCTTGGTCCGGCCGCATCTGGGCTCGCACCTACTGCGCCCACCTCGGTGCCAAGTTCACCTATGCCAACGGCAACTGCGGCTCCTGCCTTGCCTGTGCTGGCCTCGGCAGCGCCCCTCCCGCCACCTTTGCCCAGATCACCCTACACCATGGTGGGCCCCACCAGGACCTGACCTCCTACGGCATCAGCCTAGTCGATGGCGAGGGGCTCCAGATCTGTGACTTTATGTCCAGATCTGGGTTGCTTTTGGAGTTGGGGGTTTAGGGGTGAGTTGATTGGGGTTGGGGTTTGGGTTAGATTGGGATTTATTGGCTTTGCTAGATGTTTGCCTGGATGTTCTTCGTGCTTGCTACCATGTCCACACTCTCGGGGTCAGTCACGGCGATCTGCTGCTATGATTTGGTTTTTACAAGGGTTGGTAGTGCGTATGAAGAAGCCGGGTGTGCTTTTCTATCTGCGAGTCGTTATGATGAGCAGGTTATGATGTTTTGCACGACTGTGGAGCTTGGGCCCGAAGATGGGGTCCCTCTGTGGTGTGTGCTCACTTGTCTCTACTTTCCGGGTGCTTGTCTCAACTGTCGCGGAGCGACTATGTCGCGCCAGAGCATCCTCCCGCGCCTATTGTCGCGAACGCCAGGGATCTGGGGTTCAAGTGTGATTGGGGCGATACCGAGGTGTGCCCCCCCTCGTTGTACGTTGTCTTGCATGAATGTGGAGATTGGACTCAAAGATGGGGTCCCTCCATGATGTGCGCGTTTAAGTGTCCTACGATATTGCCGGTGCAGTCTTCATAGCCCTACTATCCGGTTATTGAGTTTCCTCCAGCTTAGTCCACTGGCTCGTGACAGTGTCGCCTCTTCCATCGGATTGGGAGTATGAGTCGAGATAGGTCTGTGTTGTGAGAAATTGCCGGAGAGAGTTAGAGCGTGAGAGAGGTGAAGGTATCCTCTCCACGGCTCTTTCCTAGAGCATGGTGTTTGGTGGAGTGAGCGAGATAGTTTTTTGGTGAGAAATCGCCTGAGAAAGCGCTATCGTGTGAAAGGTGAAGGTATCCTCTTCACGGCTATCTCTTTGGTAGCGGCTGTGGGAGCTATTGGCGCATTTGTAGGATGAGTGGTGGAGATGGTGGGAGGGTGTGTTCGCTGTGCATATGCCGTGGGGTCAGCTTTCGATCTGCGGGGCTTGGGCCTAAAGATGGGCTCCCCCCAGCGAGGTGAAGACAGGGATCGGCGGGTGATAAAATCCTGCTAGACTTATTTCAGGTGGATGTGCATGTGCCGTGGAGGAACTGTACGAAGCTAAATTGACGTACTTACAATTTTGCTGGATCGAGCTTGTTTATCGGCCCACCCTCCAGGATTGTTGGAGGGATTTGTTGTTTGTACGCGTCATGTTGCTTCATGTATGTTTTATTTTCTATATGTAGTTTGTAGTTTGGCCCAGTACTCTGGGTTTATTTTGTTAAGCTCTTATTAATGAAACAGGGTGGTCAGATTCCACATTTTCCTAAAAAAAAAAGAATCAAGATTCAACATCAACCACATCAACAACATTCAACTACTCTCCTTCAAGATTCAACATCAACGGAGGGAAATCAAGGAAACTTTTGAAACCTGTTCTCACCAACTCCCGTTCTAAAAAAAAACCCTAATTCTAAAAAACCCTAGGGGCGGCGGCGGCCACCCTCCACGCCGCCGCCCTGTAACGCCCCTGCCCCGAGCTCGGACAATTTTATACAATTTATAAGACAAATTAGATACTATGTAGTACAACTGCCCACCACAGGCTGCCTCTCAAAAGGTGGTTAACCGAATTGGTGACTTTTTGATCCTTGGCAATTATTATTTATATTTATTATTCAAATCACTTTTTACCGATATGGTACTAAACCATACCCAAATCCTCTTTCCAAACCGTGCACACCCAAGGAAATAATCCCCCCTAGGTGCCACGTCACCTACATGAACAGCACATATGCTGTTCTTCTCAATCGGTGAGTCCCCCCACCTTCACAAACCGATTCTTATAAATCCCTTGATTTCAAATCAAACATTTTCATATAAATCCTCCCTATAGAAATCTCTATAGGCAAATTCCAATTCAAATATATTTTTCAAATCATATATATATTTTTCAGAAATACGGGGTATTACATACACCCCCCCTTCAGAAATCAGCGTCCTCGCTGATGAGCACGGGGCATGCACAATCTAGTGCAGGATCTACTTTCTAGCCGATGTAGAGCATTTCTGTGAGCGTCACTCTCGTCTTTGGAATTCTGGAGACCAATCCCACTCTGCGGATCATTCTGTGGATCTCTGTCCATCGTCCCAGATTTCTGGGGATTGTCTGTCTCGCTCCGCCGATCATCCTGGAGTCCATAACTCACTGCTCTCACACACTCGGTGTCGAAAGTCGGCTCTGATACCATTTGTAACGCCCCTGCCCCGAGCCCGGACAATTTTATACAATTTATAAGACAAATTAGATACTATGTAGTACAACTGCCCACCACAGGCTGCCTCTCAAAAGGTGGTTAACCGAATTGGTGACTTTTTGATCCTTGGCAATTATTATTTATATTTATTATTCAAATCACTTTTTACCGATATGGTACTAAACCATACCCAAATCCTCTTTCCAAACCGTGCACACCCAAGGAAATAATCCCCCCTAGGTGCCACGTCACCTACAAGAACAACACATATGCTGTTCTTCTCAATCGGTGGGTCCCCCCACCTTCACAAACCGATTCTTATAAATCCCTTGATTTCAAATCAAACATTTTCATATAAATCCTCCATATAGAAATCTCTATAGGCAAATTCCAATTCAAATATATTTTTCAAATCATATATATATTTTTCAGAAATACGGGGTATTACACGCCCCACCCGTCGTCCCCTCTCGGCCCTCTCCTCCATTCACGACGTCCCCTCCTGGCCCTCTCCTCCCTTCACGACGACCTCCACAACGGGCGCCGCCACCCCCCCTCAATCCAGTCGTCCCCCTTGCCTCTCCTCCACGGCGCGCCCCTCTCCTTTGCCCCCCGTCGCGACTTCCTGGGCGGCAACTCCCCAACGCATCGATGGTGACTAGCGTCCGACCCTCTCACGTCGGCGGTGGCGGCCAAGATCTGCTTCAACTCGCGTTGCAAAGAGCCGAGATCGGAGGTGCTGCGGCGGAAGGGGTGGAAGCTCTGGTCCGGCTAGCACGCTGAGCTCTGCGATCGCTGCTGGTAATTTCCTCAACCCCCCTCCCCCCTCCCCCTTCCCCCCTCCCCCCCCCCCGAACCAGATCTGTGTTGCCCAGTTGCCGGTGAGTCGGCATAGGGCTGTGCCACCCACTGTGCGCCTACCCCCCCACCCCCCGGCCCAGATCTGTTTTGCCTAGAAGCCGGTATTTGGCATGGGGCTGTGCTTGCTTTTGTTGTGGTTGGGGGTGTGTAGCATGTAGTATTGTGCGATTGTGGGGTTGGAGTCGATGTGGTCCCTCCATTTGTTAGATTTGCCCGGATGTTCTGCGCACTTACCACCATGTCCACACTCTTGGGGTCAATCATGGCGATTTGCGAGGGTTGGTAGTGCGTGTGAAGCTGTCGGAAATTAGGGTGTCTTGCACGTTTATGACGCTTGGGCCCAAAGACGGGGTCCCTCCGTGATGTGCGCTCACTTGTCTCAATTCAAGTGTGTGAGGTCGGTGTTTTGGTTCGGGGCCCGTGGGGCCAGGCCGTTAGTTGGTTTGTGTTGGGGGTGAGGGGGTATGGGGTTGGAGTATGGCTAGTCTGGAGTGTACTATGATGTCGCCGGTGCAATCTTTACAGCGCCTACTGTCAGACTATTGAGCTTCCTTCAGCTTAGGCCACTGGCTAGAGACAGCGTCGCTTCTTCCTTCTGTTTGGGAGTTTGAGTTGAGATAAGTCTGTGTGGTGAGAAATCCCCGGAGAGAGCTTGTGTGTGAGAGAGGTGAAGTTATCCTCTCCACGGCTCTTTTCTGAAGCGTGGTGTTTGGTGGGGTGAGCGAGATAGTTGTTTGGTGAGAAATCGCCTGAGAAAGCACAATCGTGTGAGAGGTAAAGGTATCCTCTTCACGGCTTTCTCTCTGGTAGTGGCTGTGGAAGGGACCGACACGTTTGTAGGATGAGTGGTGGAGATGGTAGGTGGGTGCGATCACAGTGCAGGTGTCGTGGGGTCAGTTTTCGACCTGTGGGGCTTGGGCCCAAAGATGGGGTCCCCCCAGCGAGGTGAAGGCAGGAATCAACAGGTGAAAATCCTGCCAGACGTGTTTCAGGTGGGTGTGCATGTACCGTGGATGCACTGTACGAAGCAAACTGACGTACTTACATTTAGCTGGTCGAGATGGTTTGTCGGCCCATCCTCCAGGGTTGTTGGAGGGAGTTATTGTTTGTACGCGTCATGTTGCTTCATGTTTGTTTTGTTTTCTGTTAGTAGGTTGTACCTGAGCCCAGTACTCTGGGTTTGTTTCATTATACTCTTTTTAATGAAACATGGTGGCCTTATTCCATCTTTCCCATAAAAGTAAAAAAATAAATAAAAAAAAATTGAAAAAAAAAAGATTCAACATCAACAACATCCAACAACAATCAACATCAACACTACAAGCTCTCAACTCTCTCTACTTTCATTCTTTAATCTACATTCTACACTCATACTGTATTTTTGTATTTATATAATTTTTAGAATTATCATTTTTGTTTGTTATCATTTATTTCTCATAATTAGATTGAGTTTTCTTGTTCTTGTTCTTGTTCTTGTTTTTAGATTTTTTTTTGTAAATTGGTAAACATACACTAGAATAATAATTTTATAGTTGTTGTTTTATTTGCTTTGTAGAATAATTTTATATAACATACATTAGTTTATCTACCTTTACTTGTTTTGTAGAATTAAAATTTTAAAACATATACTACAATTAATTTTTATAACATACACTGGTTTAGATGGCATCTAACCGATCACATGGTAGACCTAGTAGCCAAGAGTCCACTAGTAGTCGTCGCATTCCTTCCATTCCTCTTCCATATGTAGATAGTGAAGAAACACTTTACGATTATGATACTATTCCCGATATTCATGAAACACATACGGATCAAGTAGAAGTATAAGTAGAACACATATAACCACAACCATCGGAACAAGCCCCATCTCAATTCCGTAAAACAAAAGGGAACAAATCCGAAGTACACATATTTTGACTATGTCCCTTCACAAAATAATAAGAATGTAGGATTAAAAATTTGTAAGAAGTGTCAAATACCCTATAAGTTTAAACTAGGATCGGGAACGGGTACACTTCAACGACACTTAAGTAAATGTCAACCCGAATTTTCTAAAGACAACCTCACACAACTAAAAATACACCATAAGACCGGCCAAATAGATAGTCATAGCTATGATCACGATATTGTTTGTAGAGAAATGACTAAGTTAGTAATTAGAGATGAATTACCTTATTCATTTGGTGAAAACAGGAATGTAGAGACCTTTACACAAACTGCATTAAATCCCTATTATAAAAAAATTCATTGGAATGTAGTAAAGGGTGATTGTAAATTAGTTTACAATAAGGCTAAGGATTTTTTAGTAGCAACACTTACGTCACTAAACACTATAATTTCTTTGACATCGGATGAGTGGGTAGGATAAACGGCGTATCAATGATGTGTGTAACATGTCATTGGATAGATTTCAATTGGCTACTTCAAAAGAAGATAATTTCATTCAGATTTGTTAGGTACCCACATAATGGTGAAATAATTGCCACACACATCATGGAAGCATGTAACAATTTTAGTATTTTTGATAAAATTTTTGCTATTGGTTTTGATAACGTCTCTAATAATACTAAGGCAATTGCTAGTTTACTAATCACACTTAATCTTTTAGAATCGGAAAATTTTCATGTTAGGTGTGCTTGTCATATTTTAAATCTTTGTGTACAAAATGCACTTAAATATGGACACGATAAAATTGAGGCAATGAGAAATTGTATTTATTTTATTACGTTGAGTGGTTCAATATATCAAACTTTTCATGATTGGTGTCAACTTAGGGGAATTGTATTTAAATGTTTACCTAAAGATGTTAGACTTTGGAATTCTACTTTTGATTTATTAAGTGTTGTTCTTCACTATCGTTTTAATCTTAGAGAATTTTGTATTGCAATAGGTATGCAAGATTGTATGTTAGATGATGATTTTTGATTTTTTGCCGATAGTTTGTACAAATTTTTAGAACATTTTAATGATGCTACTTTACAATTTTCAAAAACATATACATCTAAATCTAGTGGTATTTTACTTACAATTGTCACTATGATGACAACAATTAGAGATTTGGTAAATGACCATTTCATTGGAGAAATAGTTTATGCCGCTTATATTAAAATTTAAAATATTTTCATCCACTTCCTATGTTATATTGTGTTGCTAGTGTAATGAATCTCATGATTAAGTTAGATGGCACAAAAAATTTAATTGAGATTTTTTATACTTATGCTCCACACGAAGAAATTGATGATTTTGACCATGTTGTTTTCATTACAAAATTTGAAAATATTTTAAATAATTTATATGATAATTACGATAGAATTTATTCATCTAACACTACACAAACACAAAATGTTAGTTCTTCTTGTTCTATGTTATTAAAAGGAAATGGTCTTGCCACTAGTAGTGTTTTAAATATCTTAAAATCAAAAAAACCTAGAACTAGTTCACCAAATGAGTTGAATTGTTATAATGCACAACCTCCCATTGATGATGTAGTAGATGTGTTTTCTTTGTGGAAAACTAATGAACATATTTTTAGTATTCTTTCTCGAATGGCTAAAGATCTGCTAACGGTACTGGTGTCAACTGTTGCATCGGAAAGTGCTTTTTCTCTTTGTGGCAGAATTATGAGCCCGAACAGGAATCGCTTGACGACAAAGAATTTGGAGATGTTGGTATGCGTCGAAGATTGGATGAAAGCGGAAGAGCGGACTCAAGACTTACAAGAATCATAAAACGGATCAACAAGTAGCGACGAGTGAAGAACTAGTAGAATGTAATTTGTATAATGTATTGTAAATAATTGGGAAAATTTAGGGGGATGAGATTCTATATTTAGGTTAAGTAGAAGTGCACGACAATAGTCTAATGCCTTTTCTTTAATCTAAATAGAGGTCATATCGATCTCTAAATTCAAATAATTCTCTTGTTTTGTAATTTGATCTAATTTGTATGAAATTTTATTCATGAACTTAATTTTATTTAACATCATGTAATTTATTAAATCAATTTAAATTTGATTTTAATTTCTTTTATTTATTAGTTCTTTGCAATTGTTATAAAATTACAATTTAATACTTGATCTTTCATCTTCCTCTCTCTCTCTCTCTCTCTCTCTCTCTCTCTCTCTCTCTCTCTATATATATATATATATATATATATATATATATATATATATTACTCAAAAACTGGCCTGGCCCGGCCTTTGCTATATTTTGTCCGTTCAAATTTTGAATACCTTTGCTATATTTTGTCATTTCGCCATTGCAACAAAACAACGAAATATTATTTCTGTTTATTTATATATGTATGCATTTTATAGCATGCATGACTGTGGATGCTCTTAGAGTATCTGTAGTCATTGAAACTCAAAATTTGAGTATTTGACATTCAGAAATAGAAAAATTGGGTTTGAGCTGTAGTCGCCAAAATTTGGGTTTTGTTTTAAAAAAAATAGACGGACGATTAATGAAGTCTTGTCCCACAAATTATTTATATTTTTTATATAAAAAATCCTCCGACGACGAATGATTTCCTGTTTGATGGAATTATTATTAATAATAAAAAATATTTAAAAAAAAACAAGGGACGAGAAATCATTTTTTGTTTGAGCATTTTAAAATAATAATTTCATCACGGACGGAGAATCACTTTCCATCGGAACATTTTTTTCTCCCATTTTCTGTCTAATAATTTTTTTTAAAAAAAAATTGGAAGATGCGAAAGATCATGTTTCATCCGATACCTTTTTTTTGAACGGGACAAAAAATGATATTTTTGTTAGCTATATTTTGCAAATTCTCATTTCTCCTCTCAAATGTAGCTGACCACTATTCATCTTGAATCCAAATTTTGAGTATTTGGCCAACAAATGTGAGACTTTTTTTTTTTTTAAAATTTTGCAAAATTTGAAAAAATAGCCAAACGGGGGCTGCCGATGCTCTTGTTGTAGACTTGCAAACCAACTACAATGTACTACATTCTACAATCCAAGGGATGATAAAAGGCACTAAGATCGATTTCTCTCTAATCTTGTACACCACACAATGTGACGAATCTCTATTCTCTTTTCTTGTTCCTAATATAATGCTTGTACAACACAAAACGACAGTACCTATTCAAACGATGCACAAGAAAAAAACAAATCCTCTCAACATGGGTCCGTCTCCGTATAAGCTTGCATCAAGAGCTAGCTCCTCGAGTAAAACTGTAAACTGGGACGCCACTCTAGCATATCTTGCACAAATCATACTAAGCACCAACCTCAAAAGAATCCTGAGACCATCCACAGTCGTGGTTTCTTCGAGAACCTCAAAAAATATTTGTGGGCCCCTCCACGGATGGATCTTCAAGATCCGTCCAAGGAAAGTTTGCCTTATTTGTGGATTTTTTTTTCTTCAGAAAAATGTAAGACCGACTTTCAACATCCGTCTGAGAATTAAAAAATAATTTTTCGACGTGAAACTGATCTTGAAGATCCATCCTGTATAATATGCATAATTTCTATTTCGGCTCACATATATATAGCAAACGACTACAACGCTTTTTTTACCTAAAATATGTATAATATGCATAAATGCTATTAGTCTACTTTTTTTTTTTTTTTTTGAAATTCTTTTAAGGCTGAAATGAAAATTTTAAATACCCAATTTATGATTACTAGCGAAAAGACTGTAAACTAATAAATCATAGTGGCACTTAGGAAGAATCGTGTATCCATCGAGTGAAACTAGAGGAGAATCTTTGAGATTTTTATGTGTCCCTTACTTTTCCTTGCACAAGATCCAGTGTACAAAAATATCACCACTGAATAGTAGAAACAACACTGAAAAGGGAAAAAAATAAAATTGATCACTGGTTGGCCAAAAGCACAAGCGTGCCCAATAGAGCAAAGCAGGGGCCATTCTCACTCACTCTCTCAATCAAAACGTTTGACAGGGGCCATTCAACCAACCTAAGCTCCATCCCTACCCTCATAGATTCTCCCTGTCCCCTTCACTCTCTCTCTCTCTCTCTCTCTCTCCTCATTAACCATTAATTTGCTCACAACCAACTACTCTCCCAAACGCTATCAACCAGCAACATTAACCTTCATTTAATTTGATTATTAGTTACCCATGCCCTCCTCCTCCTCTTCTTTCCCCTCTTTGTAATCAAGAAGAAAAACTGACTGTTGAAGATGCCTCGACCAGGCCCCAGGCCTTATGAGTGCGTCCGCAGAGCTTGGCACAGCGACCGCCACCAACCCATCAGAGGATCTCTCATCCAAGAGATCTTCAGGTACTTCGATTGCACTCTTGTGTGTTTGTTTGTTTGTTTCTCTCTCTCTCTCTCTCTCATTATTTTTCTTGAATTTATGAATTGGGTATTTAGAGTTGCGAATGAGGTTCACAACCCTACTACTAGAAAGAACAAGGAGTGGCTTGAGAAGCTCCCCCTGGTTGTGCTCAAAGCTGAGGAGATCATGTACTCCAAAGCCAACTCTGAGGTGAGGACCTTTTTTTTTTTTTTTGCTTTTCGTTCGAAACCCACCATTTAATTTTCAATTTAAACATGACCCATTTTTTGTTCATGTACAGGCTGAATACATGGATCTGGAGACGCTTTGGGAGAGAGCTAATGATGCCATTGACACGATTATACGCAGGGATGATACCCCGGAAACCGAAGGAGACCTCTTGCAACCTTGCATTGAAGGTACTCTTCTAATTATAAATTCATAGAAATGTGATATTGTGATGTGCCTGTTTTAATTGATTGATTTGGTTCACCAGCGGCGCTTAATCTGGGTTGTATACCCAGAAGAGCGTCGAGGAGCCAGCGACATAGTAACCCGGGATGTTATTTGAGTTCCGTTAATAAGGAGGTTAATGATCTAGGATCTTCTATGCAAGCATTGCTACCATTGCCACTTCCTCCTAATCACTTAACCAATAATCAAAATTCGCTTTCTCAGTTGCAATCGTGGTACTCAACCTTAGTAGCTCCTCGCTCTGTTGGTTCCGATGGTTCTTTTGGACATAAAGATTTAGTTCCGTTTCCTAAGTTTGGCATTGATCCTCAATCTTGTCCAAGATTGGATCGTGTGTATCCATTGTACTATAATTATGAGCAGTCTCCTATGAATTCTCAGGTTCTAGAAGGCAACTTGGTTACCACCTCTACTTGTAATCCTCCTTCGGCTTGTGAGGATGGAATCGGTTTATTGCACAATTTTTTTATTGGGAGCAAAGATATTAGGGCTGTTTCTAAGACGGGTTTAAGTATCGGGAAGGCATCTGAGAACCCACATACTAATGAGTGTGATTTATCCTTGCGCTTGGGGTTGTTTTCACCTTCATCATTGGAGAGAGAAACTGGTTGGAATCATGAGGTTGAAGATGTGGGATCGAGTAGTTCATGTAATGGAAGCAAGCATTCTGACCAGTCTCCTAGTGAAACAAGAATGCCCAACTTTGAAAGTTCTTTCTCATCCTCAAAGGAAAAATGCTTCGATTTTTTCTCCATGGACTCTGCTGATGAGCCTCTAGAACCAGGTTCAAGTAAGTGGAGCTCGGAGGAGGAAGGCAATGTTTTACACCAGAGGTTCTAATAAGAAAACGAGGCATGTTTTTCTCTTTCATGTCTTCTTGTATGGAACTTTTTAACTCTGTGTTACTTTGCAGAGTTGAGGCACCAAAATTCATGGAAACCACATGTTCGATAGTTTTTGTCCCATCAATTTGTTATTAGAGATTTCATCGGCAACTTCCTGGTAAGGTTCTTCAGTGACTCCATTCTTTCTTTGTGATGATTGTGGTGCATGGATGAATGGACAGTTGTGCATTATTGTGTAAGAATCATTTGTAAGATCTTCAAGTATATCTAATGATCACAAAATACTACATTATATTTTCTGATTAGCATTACCGATACCAAATCTTTTAGTTGATTAGGATATGTGCAGTAGATAGGCTTATCTTAAGCTAAGCTCTCTCTAACCTTGCCAAAATAAGATGTCACTCAATATATAGTTCTCTTTTAAGTGGATGAATGACACGTAAGATAAATGAGCACTTATTCATCAAATAATGCAGGCGAACTGTATTGTGCATTATGTTCGATTAATCGTTGCTTACATTGAACTTGCTTGGTATATACTACATCTTAAGTATTTCTTATTCAGTTATTGATGTAAAACCAACCCTAAAATAGAGAATTTTCAAGAATTTTAATGGGTTAATTTTACCAACATGAAAGTACGGATCTAAGTTGATTTTTTTTTAACAGCTAACAGGTTCGATGGGTTTTCAAGAATTGAATAAGTGTTAACAGTCCCAATTAATAAATCAACCTTACAATCAATTAAATCCCTACGTGTTTTAGCAAGTAAGAAGTTCAATACTGATTCGTACTCTACTCTAGCATGTGGAACACTCAATCTCAGTTATTTTGTGGACGACAGAAAAATTAGATAATATATTAGATAATAGGGCAGTAGATTACAAATATTAACAGTGTAAAGAGTATACCGAATGCGAAGAGAACCAGCGTAGATCTCGGAGTCGAACCAGCAACTAAGATCGCAGTAGCCAACAGTAACTGTGGGGGAACGGCAGCAACAAGAGCAAGGGCTGGTAGATCTGGCTGACGGTGAGGTGCGACGGCACCGGCGGAGGCGTACGGGGGCGCTGGTGGTCGGGGGATTCGAAGATGATCGACCACGACCAGTGCGGTTGTGGGCAGAGTGGTTGCGGTGTTGGTCGGCTTCGGGAAGAAGACAGAGGTGGAGGGTTGCTTCGGGTGGTGCAACCGGGGAAGAGAGGGATTGTTCGAAGGTGGGGGTGATGAAGAGAAGGTGATCGACGGGGGAGTGGGCAATACGGGCGATGGCATTTGGGGGTGAGGGATTGGGTCGTGGTGGGGTGGTGACGGGATGATGTCGAAGGCGGTGGTAGGGGATTTGGGTGGCGACGAAAATGGGCGTGGGTTCTTTTGGGATCTGGAAGGGGATAAGGAAGAGGAAGAAAGTGAAGATGAGGTGAAGTGACTGTAGACGGGTAGGTTTTGGATTTTGGGGATTTGGGTAATTGGGGTTTTGTGTTAGGGATTTGGGAAATTAGGGTTAGGAATTTGTATTTGGGGATTTTTAATTTGGGGATAGATTTTAGAATTAATCACTAACTCTAAAATTAGAATAGGATTTATCACAAACCCTAATTTGGATCTCAGTTGTATCACACAAAGGAGAGAGAGCAAGAGCAAAAACTCAACACAAATTTTTTTTAATCAATAATGGCATACTTTCTCATTAATCTCAAGGCCTATAAATAGGCTCAAAATATATCTTGATACAAATCTCAAAATATTCTCAGATTCTAAAAAAAATACAAAAAAGATTACATATGGCTATAATTGCCAGAAACAAAAATGGTACTGAAATAAACTAAACAGGAAAGATGTCCTCATCATTCTCTCCGGGTGGGAGAGAGCTCGACCCAGTCGAGTTAAAACCAGTGATCCTATCATGGTGCTTCAAAAAATTTGGATCCAGTTGCGGGGGTGCCTTACGATCACTGCAAGTGTCATCCGACTTCGGTTTGTTTTTTCACCTGACCAAATACTTGTGCATACCACCATCTCTTGTGGAGATTATCTGATCATCTACAATATTATCCAATTCTTCTGTCGGTGGGTGAATAGTATGAGGTAAATGGGTAAATGTGGGAATCTCACTATTAGGCTGCAGGGTAGGCTTATTTATAAAAAAATTTCTAGGGTTGAATTTTGAGCCTTTATAAAGTACTAGATCCTCAATATTGAAAATCTTACTTATGCCAAAACCTTCAGGAAGGTCAACGACATAGGTACTATCATTGATTGCACGTAGAATCTTAAATGGGCTTGCAGCACGTATGTTCAAGTTCTTAACGGGTTCAACAGAAAACCTTTTCGGATGAATCCGAACCATCACCTCGTCACCAATATCAAAAAATATAAATTTCCTTCTAGTATCTGCTATTAACTTGTAGTTAAAATTATTCTTATTAAGTTCATTGGAAATTTCTCTATGCAAGTCATGAATATTATATGCAAATGTGGGTGCAGACTCTGTGACTTTGTGATGTTCTAATACATGAGTAAAATCTATGGGTTGCCAAGTGACTTGGGAAGGAATGAGTGTCTCAGGTATACTCAATGGAGGTGACTGGATCGGCTGAATACAATTGAGAGACTGGTCATCCTCTTTTTCATCAAAGACATCACTTATATTAGGTTCATAGGTAAACTCATTGTCGGGCTCATTAGCGATGACTGCGGTACCCTCTACTATATTGATCCTACTTGGGTTAGGACAGTTGCCAGCAATATGGCCGTATCCCTTACATTTATAGCACTTAGTGAGAGGATCAATCTTAGAATAGTCTCTTTCAGTGTTTTTACCCGTGTTGTCATTTCTATGTGATCAGGAATTTGAAGTATGCTTATGTAGGTAAGACTTGTTAGGGTACTGAGGAGAGGAGTGCTTAGGTCTAGAGGGATCAGGAGGATTCATTCTAGAGGAATGATCCATCGAATCGCTGGACTTGTAATGGGAACTAGCTTTAAGGGAATCCATATCGAGGACTAGGGCGTAGGCTGCTGCTATTGAGTCCACATTTTTATAGATTAGCTCGTTCCTAAGATTGGCTCGTAATCTAGTCCTGAACCTAGAGAGAGTTTGTTCTTCACTCTCTTTACCTAAAGCATTGCACCGAATAAGAAAGTCATTAAATTTATCAACATATTCTTTTGCGGATTTACTTCCTTGATAAAGTTGGTTCCACGAATCTAGCAATCGGGTATGAAACGATAACGGTACATATCTCTTAGTGAGCTTCTCTTTCATGGCCTCCCAAGTGGCTATGGGTGCTAGGCCTCGACCTCTGCAGGCATGTTCAAGATTGGTCCAGTGTTGTTGAGCTTTACCCGTTAATTTCATAGTGGCAAATTTAACTTTCAGGGCTTCGCTCATGTCAAACCACACAAAGTAGTGGTCCATGGCACGGATCCAATCGAGGTAAGCTCGGGGTTCCATGTGGCCTTCAAACTGGGGAACATCAGCCTTAACGTTCTTTTTATATTGTTCGTCAGGGTCACGTTTTTGACGTCGATCGTCATGAACATTCCCTTGAGGGATCTGACGATGGGCATGAAGCTCAGAGACAATGGTTTGATTTAACTCCACTTTCTCAAGCCTCCGATTGATATTGGCAAGAGTTGCTTGGATGACAGCTAGGGTAGCGGAGATATCAGGGTTGTCCATTTCAGGTCTGGGGAGTCTAGGGTTCCTAATTGGGTGATCGGGAAGGGATAGGAAAGGCTCTTCAGGATCTGTGATGGTGCTGCGAAGACGCATTCACCAAAAGTGGAAACTAGGGGTCGTGTGTGTCCTATTTTATTTTTTATTTTTTTATTTTTATTTTTTTATTTTTATTTTAATGAATCTGAAATGACCTAAAATAAAAAAAGACAAAAATAAAATAAAAGACTAAACAATCCTAATTGAATGCAAAAATAATGCCTACGCTGCAAGAGCTAGGGTTTTAAAAAACCTTCGCTCTGATACCAAAATGATGTAAAACCAACCCTAAAATAGAGAATTTCCAAGAATTTTAATGGGTTAATTTTACCAACATGAAAGTGCGGATCTAAGTTGAAATTTTTTTAACAGTTAACAGGTTCGATGGGTTTTCAAGAATTGAATAAGTGTAACAGTCCCAATTAATAAATCAACCTTACAATCAATTAAATCCCTACGTGTTTTAGCAAGTAAGAAGTTCAATACTGATTCGTACTCTACTCTAGCATGTGGAACACTCAATCTCAGTTATTTTGCGGACTATAGGCAAATTAGATAATATACTAGATAATAGGGCAGTAGAACATAAATAATAACAGTGGAAAGAGTATACCGAATGCGAAGAGAACCAGCGTAGATCTCGGAGTCGAACCAGCAACTAAGATCACAGTAGCCAATAGTAACTGTGGGGGAACGGCAGCAACAAGAGCAAGAGCAAGCGCTGTTCAAATTGTTTCCAAGGTATATTTAGTCCCTTATCTCAAACTAGCTTCTTGACCTTGCCAAAATAAAATGCCATTCAGTGACCAAGTGTCAAACAATCGGAGCACTTACTAGTCAGATAATAAAGAATCCTGAAACTTAATTATGCATGATTCAAGTAGCCTCCGGTTACTTACATAACATCTTTCTTGCCTACAGTATCATCTGTATTAACTTTTTGTCTTTCTTGCTGAAATCCTCTTGCGTGTTTGGTATGCACAACATCTGAAGTTCTAGCTCGATCACTAAGTATTGTTTAAATATTCTTTGACATTCTACTTCCGCCTTCTATAATGCACTGCTATCGGACCAAATTGTAATGTAGGCACTTCACACACAGGCGCAAACATGGGACCCTTGAATCACATTAAGTGAAAAGTTCACCGTGCAAAGTTCTCAGGCCAACCTCAGATAGAAGGTTCCAAAGATCTGATACATGGGTGTAGCTATATTTTGTAGTTGTTGATGCATACATCCACTCGATTTAAAAGAAATCACTCTCCTATTTAACATGGTTGAGACTTGGAACCTTTCTTTGAAAATTGTTGATATGAGCGGAGATGTAGTAATCTGAATGATGGCTTGATTTGTCGTTGATGTGTCCTAAGAGTTTCCTGTTGATTAGCTTTGATGCTGTAATTTACAGAATGCAAATACTGTTATTGATCACATAGATCCATCTTCTTCCGCTTCTCACTAGAAAAATGTAGAATTGCCTTCTTTTGTAAAAACCTTACCCTATATCTAGGAAATGTACATGTAGTGAAATCTAGTGGTGCATTTTCCAGTTGTTATGAGGGTGATCATGCTGCTCCTCTGTCGATGAAGTACACCGATGTTAAGTGCCTAAACAAGTTGGGTAGTGTGAAATGGACTTTTTTGTCCCAAGGTTGTCAAGAGGTGGCATGAACGTTTGTCATGGTTAAATATCGTGGAAATTGTCGTCCAAAGCAAAGAAATCTATATACGTTGCAAGACTTATTGACAGGTCAACCAAGTTATAACTCAGACTACTACAGTAAGGTGTTGTCGAATTTGCATTTTTTAAATTCTAATGAGGAACCAGATGTCTGATTCCTGCCTTATTCTTGGTAACACGGTGAGATTTGTTTAAGCTGTTAATCTATCATAGATAAGTAGCGCAATCTGTAAATTTTCCATGAACTACTCTTGACGGAACATAAACCTAAATAGGATCATGCATGTTTCTTCCCCTGATTTTTATTGGTCCTCCATGCCAGAATTTTGCATTTGGACTTTGTTTATGCCTGAATTGAAAGAATTCTATTCTCTCATAGTATACCTCTATAAACTGATCAAGTTTGTCTGTATGATTGTGTCAACACTGTTTCAAGGTTTTAGTTTTCATCTTTTATATCAGTTATATTCAATATTTGTATGTATTGAGTGAATATGTGTTTCTCATGGCTAGGAGTGTAGAGGAAAACACAAGTATTCTTAACTGGATAGAAATCTCATTCTATGGAGTTATTTTCTCGCGTGTTTTCATAGTGCAGCAGTCCAACTAATCAGAACGGCTCTGTTTCATAAAAGAAAAATCTGGACCAGAGTAACACAAAAGATGTATGTATACGTATATGAATCACTCTATGAATACAGTATCAAATAAATGTGTCTAAAATCGATACATGAGTAAAATTTCAGAATCATCCCTCCCTCTCACGCACTCACTCAAAATTAACAATGCACACAGTAAATAGGTAAATCCAAGAAGACGGTCTCCTGAAGCAGCAAAAAGGTCCAAGATCCGAACTAAGAATATAGATATATGCGTCTACAGCAGGAAAGCCGAGGTTCCTGCCAAAAGAGCAGCAACCGCTAAGAACCCTGAAGAAATTGAGTACGATGGAGCAGCACTGGTTGGGGTAGCTCCGGAAGCAGCAGGTGCGGGTGCAGCAGAACCCACACTGATCATGAGCTTCTGACCGATGGAACTGTTGGAAATAATTTTGGCATATTTTCCGGGCCGGATTCCGGTGGGATCCGGCCACCGGCGGCGTCGGAAAGTGATTGGAGTATGTTCCTCTCGTCGAGTACTATTCCGTAATGTACTCATTTGCCAAAAACGGTTTCCGTATGAATGAGAAATGTAGGTCCAAAGTTGGGTACTCAAAATGTACTAACTTGAAAATTTGAAAAAAAATGGATAGTCCCACATCAGAAGATGGGAAAGATTTTTCTAATATATAAGTTAAAGAAATGGGCTAAAGGGTGTAGCCCTGGGGTTACCACTAACGTGTAGTGGAGAGAAAACTTGGCCAAAATTACAAACACATGCTCGTGCCCGGCTCGGCCCCGGCTCTGGCCTACATTATTTTTTCCGTTGGATTTAGTTATGAGGCGTTTGAAATTATGTAACTAGTACCATTATTCTGTAACAGCAGAATAATAGATCCATCAATTATGTTTTTGGAGCTATTACAGTGCTGTTACAGAGTAATGGATCCATGATCCATCAGTTACGCCCTCATCACCTATAAGACCCTACAATTTTGTTTGCCAGAGACAGTTTTTTTCACTTCATAATCTTCTTCTTTTTTCTCTGAGTCTGAGAGTATAACACAGCTACTGGTTCGGTGATATCTCTGTAGTTATGGTGCTGCTCTTCAGGAAAAAGGGTAATTTACAGTTGTATCCTGTGAGGCAATTTGTCAACTACCGTCACATTACGGAGCAAATTTTGCTTTAAGGATAGAGATCTTAATCTCGACTCTGTATTAAAGTATCTGGTTTGTTATTTCATTCATGTAATTGTAGTTCTTCACAAACATTGTTAGGAATTTCCTATTTTATGATATTCGAGTTCTAACAATCTTAAAGCAAAATTTTTTCTCTATTCTAATAGTTTTTGTAAGGATTCTTTATGGGTACTGTTATCATTTCGGAAAAATCAAAAACAAGAACTAACAGTTGAATTTTAACTGTTTCAGAAAAAATGGAAACCACACAAAATGAGAATGTCAGTGGAGTGCTCAATGCTCAAACACCAGTGATCCAGAATGTGACTGCACAATCGGTTGCGACACAAACGGTCGTTCTGCCCACACATATAACTGTGGGAGAAAAACCAGAAAAGTTCAATGGAACTGGATTCAAGAAGTGGCAAGGGAAGATGCAGTTCTACCTAACTACCTTAAAGCTGGACAGGTTTCTCACTAAAACTGCCCTTATGCTGGCCCCTATGCATGCGCACTCCGTTGCTGCGGTTGATGCATGGACTCGGGGTGATTATATATGTAGAAATTATATCCTGAACGGCTTGGTAGATCCGCTATACAATGTCTACTGTATCTTTAAGACTTTCAAACTTCTATGGGGGTCTTTGGAGAAGAAGTACAAAACAGAAGATGCCGGCTCCAAGAAGTTTGTAGTTGACAAATTTCTGGACTATAAGATGGTTGACTCTAAGAATGTTGTGAGTCAAATTCAGAAACTGCAGGTGATAATGCACGAAATCGCTACAGAGAACATAACGTTGTGTCAACCATTTCAGGTTGTAGCGTTTATTGAGAAGCTTTCACCTAGATGGAAGGACTTCAAGAACTACCTCAAGCACAAGCGAAAGGAGATGTCTCTTGAAGACCTGATTGTCAGGTTGCGGATTGAAAAGGAGAATCGCAAGGTTGACAAGTCCTATGGAAATCAGTACATAGAAAAGATCAACATAGTGGAGCACGAACAGAAGGGCAAAAAGAGAACGTTCTTGCCACAGGCCTCGAACAAAAAACCTGCCGTAAAGAGGTTTGCTAGAAAATGCCACAAGTGTGGTAAGCTGGGGTACAAAATCTCTGACTACCGCAGCAAGGATAACAACCGTGCTGGAACTGGACAGGCAAAAGGGAATGACAAATTTCATGTGCACATTGCTGAGAGCCTGTCCACTGGTCTCTCTAACTTGGACCTCTGTACTGTTGTATCGGAGGTCAATCTGGTGGGGAGCAATCCGCGTGAGTGGTGGTATGATACAGGGGCTACCAAGCACATCTGCTCGGACAAGGATATGTTCACTTCATACCAGAAGTGCAAAAAAGTATGAACAGTTGTTCATGGGGAATTCTTCCACTTCCAAGATTGAAGAAACAAGGAAGATAGTGCTGAAGATGACTTCCGATAAGGAACTAACACTAACCAATGTGTTGCACATTCCGGATATTCGAAAGAACCTGGTCTTGGGATCTTTGCTAAGCAAGAATGGATTTAGGGTTGTTCTTGCATCTGATAATTTTGTACTTTCAAAGAATGGGGTGTACTTGGGAAAATAGTATGTTAAGGATGAACTGTTCAAATTCATTGTAATGACAGTCATCCCAAAATCTGTTGTTCCTGTTGTTCCCAAAATTAATGAAATTAATCATGTTGCTTATGTTTTGAGTTTTCTTTTGTTTGGCATGAAAGACTAGACCATGTTAATTTCAATTATCTGCGTCGATTAATTAACATGAATTTGCTACCAAAATTCAAGGTAGACAATTGCGACAAATGTGAAGTTTGCACAGAGGCCAAACTCACTAAAACTTCATCCCGTTCTGTAGAAAGAAACACTGAAACTCTAGGTCTAATTCACATGGATCTGTATAATTTAAAATACGTGCAGACCAGAGGCGATAAAAAGTATTTTGTGACTTTCATAGACGATTGCACAAAATACTGCTATGCATACTTGTTACATAGCAAAAATGAGGCATTTGATAAATTCAAGGAATATAAGCTTGAGGTTGAGAATCAACTTGGCAAAACGATTAAAATCGTTAGGAGTGATAGAGGATGTGAATATGCTGCACCGTTTAAAATGTCCTGTTTTGAACATGGAATAGTTCATCAGACAAATGCTCCTTACTCGCCTGAATCAAATGGTTCTGCCGAGCGCAAAAACCGAACTCTAAAGGAGATGATGAATGCCTTGTTGTTGAATTCTGGGTTACACCAGAACATGTGGGGGAAAGTGTTGCTGACCGCCAACTATATTCTCAATAAAATATCTCACAAGATAATTGGTAAGACACCATACGAACTGTGAAAAGGTAATGTACCTTTGTACAAATACCTCAAAGTGTGGGGGTGTCTAGCAAAGGTAGCAGTACCTAATCCCAAATAGGTCACAATAGGACCTAAAACCATTGATTGCATATTCATAGGCTATGCACATAACAACGGTGCATTTCGATTCATGGTATATAAATCGAATATACCGGATGTCCATGTGAATTCAATAATGGAATCAAGGAATGCCTCATTTGAACACGTGTTTCCGTGCAAGGATGCTATATATTCCAAACGTACTCGTCAGGAAGGGAGTGCAAGTACCTCGGCTGATGAACCAAGAGATGATAATGATGAACCTAGACGAAGTAAACGGGCCAGAACAGCAAAGTCATTTGGTCCAGACTGTGTAACGACCTTTCTTTTAGAGAATGAGTCCAGAATATTCAAGGAAGCTATGTCTACGCCTGATGCTCCTATAAGGAAGGAAGCAATCAAAAGTGAAATAGACTCCATTATGCAAAATCATACATGAGAGTTGGTCGATTTGCCTTCTGGGTGTAAAGCTCTACGATGCAAATGGATTTTCAAACAAAAATTAAAACCAGATGGTTCAATAGAGAAACATAAGGCGAGACTTGTGTTACAAGGATTTAGGCAAAAGGAAGGCCTAGACTTCTTTGATATATATTTTCCGGTCACAAGAATAACTTCCATAAGAATACTGATAGCCATTTCAGCTCTACGTAACCTCAAAATACATCAAATGGATGTCAAAACCGCACTTCTAAATGGGGATTTAGAAGAAGAAATATGCATAAAACAACCTGAAGGTTACGTAGTTCCTGTACAGGAAAACAAGGTGTGCAGACTTGTAAAATTCTTGTACGGACTAAAACAAGCTTCAAAGCAGTGACATGCAAAATTTGACAATGTTATGATGTCAAATGGTTTCAAAATAAATGAATGTGATAAATGTATTTACATTAATGATAATTTAAATGAATACATTCTGGTGTGTCTGTATGTAGATGAATGCTCATTATTGGTAGCAATAATGACATTATCAAATAAACTAAGAACATGCGTAGTGGTAAGTTTGATATGAATGATTTGGGAGTTGCAGTTGTCATACTAGGAATCAAAGTTTTCAGGACGTCTGACGGAATTACTGTCTCAAGCTCATTACGCTGAGAAAATACTTGAAAGATTCAAGAATTACTCCAATGGGACTGCCAAAAGTCATGTGGATCACAGTCTTCACTTGTTCAAAAATACGGGTGACAGCATATCACAATTGAAATATGCACGCATAATCGGTAGTCTGATGTACTTAACAAATTGTATAAGATTGGACTTGGCACATTCAGTAAATGTACTGAGCCGCTACACAAGTAATCTAGGATGAAGTCACTGGAAAGGAATAACTAGAGTATTGAACTACTTGCGACATACTCAGAGTTATGGACTGCATTACACCAGATATTCAGCAGTACTAGAAGGTTATAGTGATGTCAACTGGATATCGGACTCCAAGAACTCGAAATTCACAAGTGGGTATGTCTTCACTCTTGGTGGTGCAGCTGTGTCTTGAAAATCTTCTAAACAAACGTTACTGGTCAGATCCACTATGAAATTTGAGTATATCGCTTTAGACAAAGCGGCAGAGGAAGCAGAGTGGCTTCGATACTTTTTAGAGGATATTCCCATGTGGAAAAAACCAGTGTCTGCTATATGTGTACATTGTGACAGCCAATCGGCTATAGCAAGGGCACTACGTTGTATGTATAATTGTAAGTCTCGTCATATCAGAAGACGACATAAAATCATTAGACAACTGTTCTCAAATGGAATAATCTCTATAGAGTATATAAAATCAGTTAACAACCTAGCAGATCCATTTACTGCACGAGAGCAAGTTGTGAGATCATCAAAAGGAATGAGTTTAAAGCCTATGACGAAAGAGGATACTTGATGGAAATCCTACCTAGGAATTGGAGATCCCACGATCTGGGTTCAAGGGGACAACTAAATCTTGTTGAATCGACGTGAGCACATAGAGATTAAAATCTCGTACTCACTCTTATGATGATAAAAGAGTGCTGCCTGCAAAGGGTTAGGATAAGCTTGGCTTTTAATGATTCTCATAGCTTTGAAATAAAAGTGGGGTATGGTAGGATACTCTTTATGGGCAATCACCTTGTGAGTGTGAAATAAGGCCGTTTCTAGGAGAATGAATAGAGGCTACATTCTCCAAGTTCACTCACGATTAACCAGGGTTGTTCCAGGCCAAAATGAACACAACAAGAGAACCTAGTTCTGTGAGGAGATGAAACTGTGTGATAGTTATTGTCTAGGTTCGTATCAAAGCTCGGGTAGTTCAAGACATCATGTTCACTACCTGGTCAAGTGAATCTGATGGCTACTCACTATGGGTGGTTCAAAGTTGAAAATTTACTACCATTCCTGTTACAGTGATTTTCCGATTGTACTTTCAGAGTCTTTTTCTGTCATGTCTGCATTGCATAGTCTGGTAATTTCCATTCATGTGGGGGATTATTGGAAATATTTTTCAGGACGGATTCAGGATGGATTCCGGTGGGCTCCGGCCACCGACAGCGTCGGAAAGTGATTGGATTACGTTCCTCTCGTCGAGTACTATTCTGTAAAGTACTCATTTGCCAAAAATGGTTTTCGTATGAATGAGAAATGTACGTCCAAAGTTGGGTACTCGAAATGTACTAACTTGGAAATTTGGAGAAAATGGATAGTCCCACATCGGAAGATGGGAAAGATTTCTCTAGTATATAAGCTAAGGAAATGGATTAAAGGGCGTAGCCCTGGGGTTACCACTAACGTGTAGTGGAGAGAGGACCTATCCAAAATTACAAACACGCGCGCGCGCCCCGCCCGCTCCGGCTCCGGCCCGGCCCTGGCTTACATTAATTTTTTGCCCCGCTCTAATTTTTCTGCTGGATCTAGTTTTTGAGGCATTTGAAATTATGTAATTGGTGCCATTATTTTGTAACACGAGAATAATAGATCTATCAGTTACGTTTTTGGAGCCATTACTCTGCTGTTACAGAGTAATGGATCCATGATCCATCAGTTACGCCCTCATCACCTATAAGACCCTGCAATTTTGTTTGCCAGAGACATAGTTTTTTTCACTTCATAATCTTCTTCTTTTTTTTCATAATCTACTGGTTCGGTGATATCTTTGTAGTTATGGTGCTGCTCTTCAGGAAAATGGGTAATTTACAGTTGTATTATGTGAGGCAATTCGTCAACTACCGTCACACTACGGGGCAAATTTTGCTTTAAGGACAGAGGCCTTAATATCGACTCTGTATTAAAGTGTCTGGTTTGTTCTTTCATTGCTGTAATTGTAGTTCTTCACAAACATTGTGAGGAATTTCCTATTTTATGATCTTCGCGTTCTAACAGGAACAGTGGCCAGTCACCCCACAGATGAAGTAATGAGCACCAGACGATTTTATTGTGACTGTGGCCGGACCGGTGGTCAGGGTAGCGCCCACCTGGTTCTTGGGTGAGCATGCATCATACCCAGATTTCGGAACCTCAATCACGTTATGAATCCCAGTAGTAAAATTGAACACAAGGGTGTCGCCAACAGCGAAGTACTGAGAGGATGCCCAGTCGGAGGACAAGGTGATATTAGGAGGAAAAATCCACCCCGTGCTACCTCCCACCATATGGCTGGCTGCATCGATCATCGTGCTTGAAACTGCGATCATAGCGATCACTGCTAGCCATGTTCCGATCATCTTACTGGCCATTTTATAGGTGTTCTACAGGTGGTCTCCCCTTTTATCTGTTGTCTATATATCTCGTGTTTTGCTTTGAATGAACTGCCTTGCCTCGGGTATGTATTTATAACGAATGAGATGAGTGGAGAAATGAAAGTTGGTCATATGTTATGAAACGTGGGAAAGGGTTCGGGACTTGGGAGAATGAATGAACGTGGAAATTGTGGTGGAAAACTGATGTAAAACCAACCCTAAGATAGAGAATTTCCAAGAATCTTAAAGGATTAATTTTACCAACATGTAATGCGGATCAAAGTTAGAATTTTAAACAATTAATCGATTTGATGGATTTTCAAGAATTGAATTTAAGTTTAACAAGCCCAATTAATAATTCAGTTCAAACAATCAATAATTAAAATCCTAAGCGTTCTTTAGCTAGTAAAAGATTCAATACTGATTTGTACTCTAATTAGGCAAGTGGAACGCTCAATCTCAATATTGTGGTTGACAGTTAAATTGAATAATATAATAGAGATGATAAAGTAGTGTAGCACAAATATTTGAGAATTTGAAAGAGTATACCAAGGGTTCGAAGAATTCAGCGTAAATCTCAGGTTGAACTGCAGCGAAAAGCACATCAATCCAAGAGACAGCAATGGCAGCAACAACTTCAAGAGCAATGGCAGCAAAAGCAAGAATCAACATATCCTAGATGTTGAACCTTTGTTTGTTGCATTTTAGACTTGGTTACTTAGATAGACGACTGAACATAATTTACCGTTTTTTGTTCTTTGTATATTTACTTTCAAATAGCTGGCAGGTCTGGGCTGGCGGCGAGTAGGTGCAACATCGACAGTGGCGACGCAGCACAGCGTCGGGATGGCATGCTTGGGTATCGACAGGAAGAACGACGACGAGGGTCGTGGAGGTGGAGCGGGACCGGACGACGCGATTTGGGGTGGAGGTGAGAGAAGAGTCGACGCTGGTGGGTTCCGGTCGGGAAGGGGTTTGGAAATGTAGGGATGGTCGGCTTTGATATTGGAGGCGAGAGAGGGTAGTGTGGTGACTGGGCTGCGGGAGCGATGGCGTTGGCAGTGGAGTGGCGTTGAAGTGAGTGAGGAGGGGTGGAGGTCAGGTGTATTAGGGTTTCGGGGGTTGGATTCGGGATCAACGAAGGGGAAGAAGGAGAGAGAATGGATTTGGGTTAAATTTAATTTGGATTTTGGAGATTAGGGTTTGGATGTAATTGATTTGGGGGATTTTTTTAATTTGGGGATAGATTTTAGAGTTAATCACTAACCCTAAAATTGTGTTAAGATTTATCACAAACCCTAATAATTGGATCTCAATTGTATCACACAAAGGAGAAGAGAAGAGCAAAACTCAACACAATAATTTTAATCAAGAATGACATATCTTTCTCATTAATCTCAAGGCCTATATATAGGCTCAAAACAAATAAAAATACAAATATCAGAATATTCTCAAAATCTCAAAAATAGTCTAATGCATAAAAAAAAAAAATTAAATATGGCTATAATTGCCAAAAATAAATATGGTACTGAAATAAAATCCTAAACTAAATAAAATTGATGTCCTCATCATTCTCTCCGAGTGGGAGAGAGCTTGACCCAGTCGAGTCAAAACAAGTGATCCTGTCATGGTGCTTCAAAAGATCTGGATCCAGTTGCGGGAGCTCCTCACGATCACTGCAAGTGTCATCAGACTTCGACTTGTTCTTCCACCTCACCAAATACCTGTGCATACCACCATCTCTTGTAGAGATTATCGAATCATCTAAAATATTATTTAATTCTTCTGTCGATGGGTAAATAGTATCAGGTAGAGGGGTAAATGTGGAAGTCTCACCATTAGGCTGCAGGGTAAGCTCATCTATAAGAAAATTTCTATGGTCGAATTTTGAGGCTTCATAAAGTACTAGATCCTCAATATTGAAAGTCTTACTTATGCCAAAGCCTTCAGGAAGGTCAATGACATAGGTTTTATCATTGATTGTTTGAAGAAGCTTAAATGGGCCTGCAGCACGTATGTTCAAATTCTTAACGGATCCAGATAGAAACCGTTCCGGATGAATCCGAACCATTATTTCGTCACCAACATCAAGAGTTTTAAATTTCCTTTTTGTATCTGCTATTAACTTGTAGTTAAAATTATTCTCATTAAGCTCCTTGAAAATTTCAAGTCATGAATCTGATATGCAAATGTGGGTGCAGACTCTGTGACTCTAGGATGTTCTAACACATGGATAAAATCTATAGGCTGCCAAGTGACTTGGGAAGGGATGAGTGACTCAGGTACACTCAATGGAGGTGACTGGACAGACTGACTACAATTGAGAGACTGATCATTCTCTTTTTCATCAAAGTCATCACTTATATTTGGTTCATAGGTAAACTCATTTTCGGGCTCATCAGCGATGACTGCGGTATCCTCTACTATATTGATCCTTGTTGGGTTGGGACAGCTGCCGGCAACATGGCTATATCCCTTACATTTATAGCACTTAGTGAGAGGATCAATCTTAGAATAGTCTCTTTCAGTATTCTTACCTGTATTGTCATTTCTATGTAAATAGGAATTTGAAGTATGTTTGTTTGGGTAAGACTTGTTAGGGTACTGAGGAGAGGAGTGCTCAGGTCTAGATAGGTCAGTAAAGGTAATTCTAGAGGAATGATCTCTCGAGTCGTTGGACCTAGAATGAGAACTAGTTTTAAGGGAATCCATATCGAGGACTAAGGCGTAGGCTGCCGCTAGTGAGTCCACATTTCTATGAATTAGTTCGTTCCTAAGGCCAGCTCGTAGTCCAGCTCTGAACCTAAAGAGAGTTTGTTCTTCGTTCTCTTTACCTAAAGCATTGCACCGAATAAGAAAGTCATCAAACTTATCAACATATTCTTGTGTGGATTTACTTCCTTGATAAAGTTGGTTCCACGAATCTAGCAATCGGGTGTGGAACGATAACGGTACATATCTCTCAGTGAGCTTCTCTTTCATGGCTTCCCAAGTGGATATGGGTGCCAGGCCTCGGCCTCTGCGGGCATGTTCAAAATTGGTCCAGTGTTGTTGAGCTTTACCCGTTAATTTCATAATGGCAAATTTAACCTTCAGGGCTTCGCTCATGTCAAACCACACAAAGTAGTGGTCCATGGCACAGATCCAATCAAGATAAGCTTGGGGTTCTATATGGCCTTCAAAATGGGGAACGTTAGACTTAACGTTCTTCTTATATTGTTCGTCAGGGTCACGTTCTTGATGTCGATCGTCACGACATTCCCTTGAGGGATCTGACGAATGACATGAAGCTCAAGAACAACAGTTTGATTTAATTCCACTTTCTCAAGCCTCTGATTGATATTAGCAAGAGTTACTTGAATGGCAGCTAGGGTAGCGAAAATATCAGAGTTGTCCATTTCAGGTCGGGGAAGTCTAGGGTTCCTAATTAGGTGATTTGGAAGGGATAAGAAAGGTTCTTCAGGATCTGTGATGGTGCTGCGAAGACGCATTCACCAAAAGTGGAAACTAAGGGTCGTGTGCGTCCTATTTTTTTTTTTTTTTTAATTTTTATAAATGAATCTGACGTGATCTAAAGAACAATAAAATAAAATAAAAGACTCCAAATGAATGCAAAAATAATGCCTAAATGATGCAAGAACTAGGATTTTAAGAACCTTTGCTCTGATACCAAAATGATGTAAAACCAACCTTAAGATAGAGAATTTCTAAAAATCTTAAAGGATTAATTTTACCAACATGTAATGCGGATCAAAGTTAGAATTTTAAACAATTAATCGATTTGATTGATTTTCAAGAATTGAATTTAAGTTTAACAAGCCCAATTAATAATTCAGTTCAAACAATCAATAATTAAATTCCTAAGCATTCTTTAGCCAGTAAAAGATTCAATACTGATTTGTACTCTAATTAGGCAAGTGGAACGCTCAATCTCAATATTTGTGGTCGACGGTTAAATTGAATAATATAAATAGATGATAAAGTAGTGTAACACAAATATTTGAGAATTTAAAAGAGTATACCGAGGGTTCGAAGAACTCAGCGTAGATCTCAGGTTGAACAGCAGCGAAGAGCACAACAATCCAAGAGACAGCAATGACAGCAACAACTTCAAGAGCAATGACAGCAAAAGCAAGGAGTTGGCAGGTCTGGGCTGGCGGCGAGCGGGTGCGGCATCGACAGTGGCGACGCAGCGCAGCGTCGGGATGGCGCGCTTGGGTGTCGACAGGAAGAACGACGACGAGGGTCGTGGAGGTGGAGCGGGACCGAACGACGCGATTTGGGGTGGAGGTGAGAGAAGAGTCGACGCTGGTGGGTTCCGGTCGGGAAGGGGTTTGGAGATGTGGGGATGGTCGGCTTCGATATTGGAGGCGAGAGAGGGTAGGGTGGCGACTGGGCTGCGGGAGCGATGGCGTTGGCGGTGGAGTGGCGTCGAAGTGAGCGAGGAGGGGTAGAGGTCAGGTGTATTAGGGTTTCGGGAGTTGGATTCGGGATCAACGAAGGGGAAGAAGGAGAGAGAATGGATTTGGGTTAAATTTAATTTGGATTTTGGAGATTAGGGTTTGGGTGTAATTGATTTGGGGGATTTTTTTAATTCGGGGATAGATCTTAGAGTTAATCACTAACCCTAAAATTGTATTAGGATTTATCACAAACCCTAATAATTGGATTTCAATTGTATCACACAAAGGAGAAGAGAAAAGCAAAACTCAACACAATAATTTTAATCAAGAATGACATATCTTTCTCATTAATCTCAAGGCCTATATATAGGTTCAAAACAAATCAAAATACAAATCTCAGAATATTCTCAAAATCTCAAAAATATTCTAATGCATAAAAAAAAAGATTAAATATGGCTATAATTGCCAAAAACAAAAATGGTACTGAAATAAAATCCTAAACTAAATAAAATTGATGTCCTCATTAGAAACCTAACAGTGTATATGTGAAGACTTGAAGCTTAATGTGTTGATTTGTTGACATATTAAGCATATCTAAGTTTTTAGACAAGTATTAACGAGGACGACGGAGACTAGGACTAGGCTGCAAATTTTTTTTTTCAGGCTGCAATTTTTTTTTTCAGGCTTAGGTATTTGTCCACAACTTAGAGAAATAACTTGTACTTCCGGCATTCGTGTCCGCAGGACATGCGGGCACACACAAACCGCATGTAATTAGTTTGAGATTTGCCCCCTTGCGCGCGAGAGAGAGCTTTCTAGCTTGCTTTCTTACAATACCGAAAAAGGGTTTAATATATATACCATTATAATTTTTATGATTTTTCCGATATGTGACTAAATCCCTTCAACTCATTTTCAGACATTAAGTTTCTCACTTTGGGAGACAATTTCTTATTCACCCTATAACTGTTTTGAGTAAGTAAATATATAATTTTGATGTACTCATGAAGGAGAACACAAATCCATAAAGATCTCTCACTAATTCATAGTGGATTTTACTCAAAAAATTACCTCAAAACTAGTTCGTAAAATGGTGTTAAAATACCCATTTTCTAACATTATGTTTGTTTGATTGTTTGGTTGAGCTTCTAATTTGGTTAATGATAGTGAAATGACCACAAAGAGTGTTAGAATTGTGTTGAAAATTTGAAAATGAACCATATATGTATACAAAAAAATTTGTAGCTGGTTGCACTTGAAAATGTCATAACTACACTTGTTATCTGAGATAGCGAGTTTAGTTCAAAGAGGCCCGTTATCTAAGATATCGATTTTAGTATTGATAATTTTTTTACAGGACTTCAAAATTTCTGTAAAAATCTCTACACACAGAGTCGCTATTTGAGATAGCGAGTATAGTATAATGGCGCTCGCTATCTGAGATAACGAATGTATGTTTTTTATTTTTCCAGAAACTTTGAGGAAGAGGAAGTGAGAGTTGAGAGCGCGGTTTATAAAAAAAAAACCCTAAACGACACTCGTTGTCTTCAATAGCGAATGTAGTTATGACATTTTTTAGTGCAACCTGTAGCTACAAATTTCTTGTATACATATATGGTTCATTTCCGAATTTTTAACACAATTCCAACACTCTTTGTGGTCATTTCATTATCTTTAACCAAATTAGAAACTCAACCAAATAATCAAACAAACATAATGTTAGAAAATGAGTGTTTTAACACCATTTTACGAACTAGTTTTGAGGTAACTTTTTGAGTGAGATTCACTATGAATTAGTGAGAGATTTTTATGAATTTGTATTCTCCTTCGTGAGTACATCAAAATCTTATATTTACTTGCTTAAAATGGTTATGGGTGAATGAGAAATTGTCTCCCAAAGTGAGACAATTGATGTCTGAAAATGGGTTGAGGGACTTTAGTTCCATATAGGAAAAATCATAAGAATTATAAATGTATATATATTATAAACCCTTTCTTGGTATTGTAGGAAAGCAATCTAGAAGATTGTCTCTCTCGTGCGCAGGAGCGCAAGAGGTGTAAATCTTGAACCGATTAAATGCGACTTGTGTGCGCCCGCACGTTCTGCAAACACGAATGCTGGCTGAAAGTATTTAACAAACTGACCCACCCCGTGCATGGATTTTTTTGACACTAGTTTTGATTAAGTGATAAAAAAAATTAAAGGTATGACTCGTTGTCT